>OY741991.2:1010750-1694358 GCA_963555575.2 Hygrocybe coccinea
CCACATACCGGCCGTACTCTCCCTCGTCGTCTTCATTGCTGTGAGTGGCGGCGATGCGGAATTTGGTGGTGGTGGCGAGGCTAAAGCGGTGGTGCTAAAGGTAATGGTAGCGGTGAGCAAGGTGGAGGTGTAAGAACTTAGCGGGAAGACCTTTAAAATCGCGGGATAAACGGTGTACGTATTTGCAAAGTGAAACAAGCAGTTATGGCACGACCCTGAGCTGTTACGTTAACAATATTAATGGTTCGCGTTCCGTTCAGTCAGACCCTTTCGCTTCACCTCGAACTTCAAGCCTTATCCCACCAACATGCAAATTTTTACCAGTTCACTCTTTTGACTTTCCATCCCAACTATCTTTCGATTCAATTTTATTTCACGGTTAGCATGTTATCGGATGATCTTTCCATCACACACAAGCGTCCGAAGGTATTACATGTAATATCCACTCAAACATTCCATATTCAACGTTGTTTAACAGCTCTCGCATGAGTTTAATCCTACAGTTATTCACCCTCCACAACTCTTCGGCGGCTTGCTTTATTCCGAACACCACCAGCGTACCTCCGACCAACCTAGATATGAAGGCCGCCAAGAGCACATGGCGGAGACGCTGTACCCTTTCACTGAACAATTGATACCACACGGCGAGCAATCGAGACTGCCCCAGTACCTTTCTGCCGCTGACCAACCGACGCTAACCCGACAATGGTTTTCCACTTCTGAGCCTAGCTGTGATGCAACGAATTACCAACAATTCGACCTGATACCGCAGACGGCGAGTCAAGCCTTTTTGGCTAACCAGCCTATCCCGTTTTCCGCTGCCCAGCCCAGCCAACCCGTAACGAGTTCCCGGCAACCGAACCCGACGCTGCAGATGGCGCATCCAAGCCTTTCTTCGGTTAACCAGCCTATCTTATACCCTACGCAGCCCAGGCAATCTGCCGATGAAAAGAGTTATCGACGACCCAACACAATACTACAGACGGTAGATCCAATCATTCCTTTCGATAACGATAAACCTGGAACCGATCCTGCCTTTTTTGACGAGGCAAGCCCTGCGACAGCACGATCTGTCGACCTTCATTTGAATTGGGAGCCCACCCCATACTTCGCCACCGAACCTGAACCCGACAGGCCCACCGATGCAACGAGACACCTGCAACCCAACCCGGTTCTGCGAATGGCACACCCAGCTCACCAGCCTACCCCATACCTTGCTCCCCAAACCAGCCAACCAGCCAATGTAACGAGTTACCGGCAACCCAACGTGATGGTGCAGATGGTGCAGCAAGGCTTTCCGGCCAACCAGCTCGCTCCCCAGCCCAGCCAATCCGCCGATGTAACGAGCTACCGGCCACCCAACCCGACAACACATCAAGGATTTTCTTCGCTATACCCCGGTCAATCTGCCGGTATCATGGGTTACCAGCAACCCAACGCAATCCTGAAGATGTCGCATCCGGGCCTTTCTTCTACTAACGAGTACCCCGCTGCCGAACCCACCCAATCTGCCGATGTAACGATCTACCGGCAACCCCATCCGATTGCGCATCAAGGTCCTCCCGCTAACGAGTTTATCCCTCCCACCGCTGCCGAGCCTAGCCGAACCACCGATGCAATAAATCCCCATCAACCCAACGTGATGGCGGCGCCTTCTTTTGCTAACACGTACCTTGCTTTCCCAGGTTGTTCAGCCGACAGCAGGGAATCTACCGGTGTGGTTCGAACACAGCATTTTGAAAGACCTGTTTCCCCCCCAATCTTGACCAAGAAACGCACCCGTGCAGCGCGCAATTCTCTAAAGGTGCCAGGATCCGGTGCGAAACCTGGCCAAATGGGATTCTACGAGGAAGATGAGAAGCAGTTATACGAGGATGCGAGATTAAAACTACGAGACTGGATTTCCCGCTTTTGTGCCTTCCCGGTCTCGGATCTCGCAGATACGAAGGTAGAAATAATTCTCATTAGCCTGTATATGGCTTCGGCGTCGAGGACCAAGCCGAGTGAGTTCAACAATATTGTCTTTGTCTTTGCACTATCTCGTGAATGTTTTCAGTACCAACTTTTCCGCCCGAGGTAATCCGGATGGCAAGTTGATGCTTTATCGTGAAACAACCGCTCTAACTGGCCTATGTAGATTGCTCGCGACCGTTCAACAATGCGCGGGGAGCTGAAGACATGCGCCGATAAAATTTTCGCACAATACTATGATATCTTTCCTCCCGTAGATGCGGGTTATTCCGCAGCACAGACGATAGAGTTTATTAAGCATCGTGCCGCATATTTCACCACTGAGGGCCGATGGGTTCGTGGACCACGAAATAAGGATGTAAGTATCGGATGACAAACGAACATATACGCTAACTTCAAATGGTTCCAGGGAAAATGGATGTGGTTCTGTCATGACGCTATTGAAGCTCTCATTACCCTATTTTGGTATGCACGCCGCAAACCATTGGCCCACCAGTTTCCTTGGGAATATGTTATGGGGGTTTCAGTGAACATTCTTCCTTTAGCGGGGGTTGCAGTAAATTTCTTGCCATTTAGATTTCAATATGCTTATCATCAGTTCGCAGTTGAAATGTGTTATAGATCAATGGGCCTCAGGCGTCAAAGTGATACTCGAATTCAATGACCCTGTCTATGGAGGGCAGTATTACTGTCTCAGAAACAATTTGGCTTCGATGCTGGCTCAACCAGACCAGAGGAGTTATCTTTTACAACATTGCATTGATATTGCATGCCGAGCAACGTATGTTTCCTTTTGTATTCTGACATCCAAATCACTGATAATATTTCAGGGTTCGGTATCCCCTCCCAGCACCAAACGTGGAAAGCTACGGGCTATTCGTGAACGCGTGATGGTGAATGAAGAATCTTCGGATTAATAAATCATTATTCTCCTTATTTTTCTTTATATCCAATTTACAGTTGATATCGGGCGCAACTGTTCGTCGTTAATATTCAACCTCTTTGTTTATCAAATATCCATGTGAAGAAAATTTTAAGGTTTGAATTATATAACAAACACGTGCAGGGTATTTAGCGATCGTTCACGCTACTAGTACGGTAAAATCGATCGACGATCATTATATGAACCAAAAGCACCAAAGACGAAGCCAAAGACGAGTTGCAGAGTGAAGAATTTACACATGGACATAGACAACTCTGATGTCATCTGTCCCCCACCGCCCCTCATACGTTCCGCACTTCACCATTCACCTTAAAACGAATCGTCATCCGACTGATTTGGAGGGCAACGAGGGGCAAGAATCTCACCGGTACGTGTCATGTTACACGTTCGGTCGCTCACGACTGATTGCCTCCATCGTTGTGCCGATTTCCTCCGTCGTCGTCACTGGATGGGTCTGCGCCGGACCCAACGACGAAGCCGTCACCGTCACCGTTGCCTTCATCGGGGAGCAATCGGCGAGGCGGGAGTAGTAGTGGAGAAAGTTCAGCGACGGCGGCGTTGGCGGGTGCGTTTTGGTTCGAAGCGGCGAATAGCAGAGACGGCGCCTCGACTTGCGCAACGATAATCGGCCTTGAAGTGCTAGGAGAGTGGGACATAGGTGTGCTTGTGGTTATGGGAATATTGGTAGTTCAGGAAGAAAGTGCGACTCAGTAAGTCACGCGTGCAAACAAGACGGGTCACACAATGTGCTTTAGAATCCGAGCGGTACGTTTCTCTTGCACTCGACAGCAATACAAAACTCAGAGGCTGATACTGATATGAACACAACGGCAGGACATATTCTCAATAGGTCGGAACTCGTCTTGGGAGTGGTGTGGATGACACCAATCATTAAAAGCAAACTAAACACTGCAATATTCAATAACAAAGAGTTGTAATTTTCTGCGTAGTGGTCGAGCTATTCATCTGGCTCGCTTTCTGGCTCGGTCGCCGAATCAGAACCCTGCCCAGCTTTCCCCTCCGACTGCTTCACCGGCACTTCTGTCTCGTAATACGGTCCCCGGCCCTCCAACACCGCCATGCCCCGATCCCATGTCTGCGTAAACCTATCATATGGATAGGGAAGCATGGGTACCTCGAAATCCATCCAACTGAACTGGATCACACAACAGACCATTAGCAGCTATCGGATATACTGCCTGGTGATTGACCTACTCTTGTTTCGTTCGATATTTGTGATTCACCCGAAGAACTCTCCTCTTCCTCTTGTGCAATCGAGGTCGCCACTTCTTTGGTCGGATCCACCGAGCGACTGCTAGCGGTGGGATATTCGTGGCAAGCAACAAGCGAATGCAAAGCATCTCCGAGCTTGCTCTCGAGCCTCCCTACTTGCCTGTTGGCGCATTCCAATTTTTTCAAGATGTGTTTTATGGCATTCAGGTGGGGTTTACGAATGTCGGAGTCCGCCGAACTCTGAGGTTCTGGGCGCGCAGGAGAAAGGACTTGTCGAGATTTGATGCCAGAACTCTTGTGTGTAGTCCGACTTGGAGGCATCTCACTGGATTAGTTGAGCAAGCCTATCATACTAATAGGATATATACCGCTGACAGAAACGTGGATTGCAACTAAAACTCAGCGATCAGCTGCTACGCGACTGTATTTCCATAAAAGAATTTCCGTACTATAGCTCGGCTGACGTTTATAGCTCGGCTAACGTCTATAGCTCGGCTAACGTTTATAGCTCGGCTAACGTTTCGTTGCGGATATAAACGCCTGCATGCACAACTCGATTCTCTGTCTTGATGGCTCCTCCCGGGTCTCAGCCCCTACGCTCAACTTCTCCCTCTGAATCAGACACAGAGACCCAGTCCACTGTCGCACCTCTTAAACGTGGTCACGCCGAGCTTCTGGACGCCTTGACGCCAACCGGCCGGAAAAAAGCAAAGAAGAAGTTCGTACAAGTTTACTTTTCGCTGAAGTTCAATGGACTACAATTTGTTTTCACCAGAGACATGGCAATCGAGCCGTATCTCAAGGCTGCTCGCTGGATTCCTCGTGCAATCAATCCTTTCATCAACATTAGTCTAACTTTCGCTGTGGGTCTTCAAGAGGAGGGTGACGATGATGCCTTCGATTTGTACGTGTCGGTGCTCGCTCTTCTGTCACATCCACAATGACGTTCACTTTCATTATCCAGGACTCCCGCTGAACGCGCTCGCTACCTCTCAGATTTCAAGCACATTCTAGCCCTCGTTCCCAACTTCTCGGAGACTCTTGAAGCGTTTGGTGATAATATGGCTGCGCTTATGTGTCTTGTGAATGCAGTACGTGATCCCTCTGTTTGTCGACTTGAAATTAATATCACTCCCGAACAGATAAGTGATGCTGTGGGGGGTGCTCGATCGGATGATTGCGGCGGTTTGAAGCACGCTGGACTCGCATACATTTGTTTGAATCCTGAAACTGACATTATCATGCCCCCGATCGTGAAGAGTACGAGCAAATCGGACCGTGGTCTAAACCATCCAATGCTGGGAATCCTGCTCTGCCCACGATCAATGTTGGACAATTATCAGAACAAAGAAGGGCAAGTGACAGTCGTTCTCGCTCAACCCCATTTCATACTGATCCGTTCCTGAAGCTTTGTTGAGCAACTCCGTGATGGTCGTGTCAAAATGCTCGCTGATGACTGGTGTAGTTTCCTCTACGAGGACGGTACTTTTGATGAGGATGAGATTGATAAGGGTTTGCTTCGTGGTTATTTTCTATTGCGGGTATGATCTCACCATGCCAATCGTAGCGAATGCGATCTTTTTTGCTAATGCGTTATGATAGGTTTTTCGCCATATCTTCACTGGACCTACTTCAGCGCTTAAAATGGCGCCTGGTTCACGTGCAATTCGTGCTAGCAATGCCAAACTCCATGGGTTCACTCGTGTTACACCTCCCACCATCGCTTACGCAGCAGTTCAAGTAAGTATCAAACTCTCAATTGTTTGTCTCTTCGCTTACACGGATCAGGCTCGATTCCTTTTGAGCACAATGGACATTTGGGGAACTGAAGACGGCTACTTCAACATTTCGGAGTTCTACGACAGCATAATTCAGCTCTTCGACGACTCGCAGAGCCCCTGGGTCGTTGAGACCCTTGCTTGGTGGGACAAGTAAGTGTCAATTTATGAACGGAGCTGTTGCTAATATGTTGTGTACAGACAGGTTTTTGGATCCCACTGCCGCACTGCGGAACCATATTCCGCTGAGAATGCCGAACCTGGATCCCGTCTTGCCCGTACACTAGCTCAACGAGCATCACGCTCAGGACATCAGGGAGCTACCACCGGACCAGGCGCTGCCCCGGTAGATTAATCAACAGTACCCACCCGTTTTCGGAATGCCTGTATGTTCTCAAACGTTACTATTGCTAGTATCATTTTGTGGTCCGCCTGTTTTCCTGCATCGCGATAATTGAACTGGAATTTTTGTTTTGCCGCAATGATTTGAGCCCAAATGCAGAGAGCTCCCATTCATGGTACCAATGTATGAATATATCGAACTGTTGTCAAATATATAAAGTAAAAGTCTGGTAGCCATGACAATAATGCTTCTAACTTGTACGCGAAGGTAAGCAATTGCCGGATATATCGAGCTGTTTTCATGACGCTACCCTATGATGACGAAGATGATAATGAGCTGTCTGCTACTAATATACAAGTACTTGTCAGGCACATCAAGTTGGTTTTTAGAGGTAAAGTGCACAAGCCTAGGGATACAGATAAGACAATATCTACTGAATAATCTTGGCTTTCCTTTGCCATTCACACCAGCCTGGCTGGGCTGACCTGCTCAGACCAGCATGACTGGCCTGACCTGCTCAGACCAGCATGACTGGCCTGACCTGCTCAAACCAGCATGACTGGCCTGACCTGCTCAGACCAGCATGACTGGCCTGACCTGCTCAGACCAGCATGACTGGCCTGACCTACTCAGGTCCAAGTGGTGAACCTTGCCAAAGTTCAGAGGTAACTTACATTTCCTTACAGGACATGCCACCAGAGTGATTGGTCTTCCAGGACCTGGTTGTTCCCATAAGGCATTCTATTGTCTTACATGCTGCGGGCCCTTTTGCTGATGACGCAGGACTTGAGACGCGTTCTGATCACGTGTGGTTCAGGGTAGGTCAACCAAAAAGACCAAAGTCTTTCGACTTATTTGTGCTTCTTACATCAATAATAATAATGCCGTGGGTCCTGATAACCTCGATTTTGTTGACTGGGAAGGGTTAGTGACATGAAAAACTGCAGAAGAGACCGAAAAGTACAATGTCTTGAAGAATTTCAAAGTAAATTCTAAGTGGTGTCAGAACATTTATAATTTAGCGTCTACTGTATATGTATTGACGCCTAGCAGTGGTTAACGCCCCTGGCTGTGACACCCAGTACCAGTATTTGAAGGCGACAATATTATAGCTCTCAAGCACCGCTCACCCGTCTTGGTCTTGCTCTCACCGGCCGTCTGCAAACTATGGCCTCTGTTCATGGAACCGACGTTGATTCCGTCCCACCACCGCCAGTGAAGAGCCTCCGTTCCAAGTTCGAACAACTGGCTCTTGATACCAATATGACCTCGCCGAGTACTAGGCAAGGGTTTCTGGCGGCAGACTCAGCCAATCCTCGTCCCCGCGCCGTCTCCAGTTCTGACGGTCACCATGCTGGCACACACCATTTACGTTCTTCCTCTTCCTCTTCAGACCTGAGTAAGAGACCCCCGCCCCCTCCTCCGCCTCCTCGCGTTTCGAAAGCCGGATCTCCGTCGCCGTCCCCTTCTCCACTTCTACGCCCCGTCCCTATTCCCAACACATTGGCGTCTGCTTCTAACAATTCACTTTCAGCCATTTTATCTAGTAATTCAAACACCTCTTCTACTACACCCTCAGATACTGTCACATCTTTACGAAATAAATTCTCGTGAGTGTCAATGGTTCGCTTATTTCATCACCGGGATCATTTGCCATTTCCTGTCCCACTATTCACGTCAATGTTGTTTGGATTTACGGGTATGTGATATTTTCAGTCCTCTTGACGGATATTAGCTCAGTTGGTTACCAGCTTGTGGAGTTGAATGACTGTTGTGATTTGACGCGTCCAGCTGTTAGAATTATACTTCGATGTTTTTCATGACAATTCTCACTTTTCCCATTGCAAGCACCACGTGCTAATCTCACACCTATTGTCAGAAATTCGTCTATCGGATCTTCTTCGAGATCTTACACATCAAGACAAAATACTGGTGGATTATACCCTACTGTACAATCAGAAGAACGTATTTTAACACAAAATCCGCCTTTAATACCTCCTCGGCCGATCAAGAGTACCATGTCCCTCACATCACCTATATCGCGAAGCCCTCGGGCAATCCACCCTCCCTTAGCTTCTCAACACAGTGAAGCCGACTCGGACTCGGAATTTTCAGAGTCTCCTCTCGCTCCGCCGGCACTCCCTGCAAGAAATCGTAACATTATGGTCACATTAAATGTCAATCATGAGAGTGAGGCTTCGTATGACAGCCATTCGAGTGGTTCAAGCCTCGAGTCTAGTGAGACTAACGGTGGCGCCAATAACCACAATCTAATACTGCCGGTGAAGTCCTCGCGTCGAGGTGTGCCACCCCCTCCTCGACCGCCATCTAGATCCCCAGCACCCATGGCTTCCCCTCCTAGTGATTCTCCTTCTGCACTCGCATTACCCCCACCTTTGCCCTCACGTCGACTTTCGAATATTGTACAAGTTGAACCGCATATGCCGCCTCGTCTCCCAGTCCGTCCGAATACTGTTCCCGCCGTTACCTCTCCTCAACACCAGCCGTCCGTTCCCTCGAAACCTCTGGGCGCAAATAAGTTGCCTCCCCCACCGACGCGAACTATCGCACTTGGCGATAAACTCCCACCAGCACGTCGACCCCCATCACCGTCGTCGGACGAAGAATCCGCTGATGAAGATGACACAAAACATCGTTCGGCGGATTTTTTACCAGACAGTAGTCATTCTTCTCGCAGACCCCCTATATTATTCGCTCACGAGTACTCAGAACACAAGATCCAAGTACCAGCCTATACTGGACATGTGGCAGTCTCGGGGGAACATGTCGTCGTCTCACACCAACATGTGAAGGTGTTCGATCTCTCCAAGTCAGACGTACCATTGTATAGTCTGCACGCCAAGGACGTCGGCTTGAAGGACCTCAAGGTGACTAGTATGGAGTTTCGACATTCGGCAAAGCTGGTCGACAGCGGGTTTTTTCTATGGCTGGGCACGAAGGACGGGCATCTTATTGAGATGGACGTCAGGACTGCAGGTGTCACGGGGACGAAACTCGTTGCACATTCACACCCGGTGACCCATATCTTTCGACACGGCTCTTCCATGATTACGCTCGACCATGGTGGCAAGACTTTAATCTTCACTCCAGAGGGCTCCGAAGACGTACGATTAGGATATACTCAGCCCAGGGTAGTCCGAATCGCGGAGAAACAAGAGTTTGCAAAGATGCTTGGGGATCTATTGTGGACGTCTGCTAGGGCTGACATGAACACCTCCGCAACTTCAGGAAAGTCTCCCACCATCCGAGTTTACGATGTTCTCTCCCCTGGGAATGTGACTAGATCGTTATTGCCAAAGGACCATGTCGGTGCCGTCACCTCTGGAACAGTCCTGCCATCTCAACCTGACCGGGTTTATCTTGGTCATGAAGGTGGGTTTATCAGCATGTGGGAGACTAATGGAGAAGATGGTTTCCCCAATTGCGCTGAAGTGATGAAAGTGTCTGCGTCTGATGTCCTGAGCCTGGAAGGCGTGAACGAACGGTTGTGGGCTGGCGGACGGAAAGGCATGATCTCGGCATATGACGTTACCTCACGTCCTTGGGTGGTTACGAATTGCTGGATGGCACATAACGACTTGCCGGTAATGAAGCTGTCTGTAGATCATATTGGGATTCAGAAAATGGGCAGGTTGCGGGTTGTCAGCGTTGGTAGGGATGAGCAGATCCGATTCTGGGATGGTTTGCTTGGTTCGGACTGGATCGGTGAGTAAGTTCCATTACCGGGAGAGAAAGACTGTCTTAATGTGTATATTTGGCGGGTAGATCATGAACTGCTGAAGCAAGAAGCCTTATTCAACAGCTTCCGTGATTTGACGGTTTTGCTCATTTCGTGGAATGTAGATGCTGCCAGGCCAGAATCGTTAACGGACGACGCGGCAAGCGTTTATTTCATCGAGGACGCTCTTCAAAGTGTCGATCCACCTGATATTATAGCTTTTGGACTACAGGAGGTGGTTGACCTCGAGAGTCGGAAAATGACAGCCAAAAGTGTCATACTTGGATCCAAAAAGAAGGACGATAGCGGTATATCGGAAAAGGTTACTACGGCGTACAAGAGGTGGCACGACTACTTTTTACATGTGGTACGGTCCACAATGTCTGCGGACGATCCTTATACGGTCACCCACACGGAAAATCTTGTTGGGCTTTTCAGCTGCGTGATGGTGAAGAATTCGGAGCGAGGGACGCTGCAGGATGTCGCTGTCACCACGATTAAACGTGGAATGGGTGGCAGGTATGGCAATAAGGTGTGTATCTAATTTTCTCTTATCTCGCTGGTCATGTCTGATTTTCGGATTGGTACGTATACAGGGTGCCATCATGGCTCGTTTTGTCATTGAGGATTCTTCGATATGTTTTATCAATTGCCATCTGGCTGCTGGCCAATCTCATGTACGCCAGAGGAACGCAGACGTCGCTGCCATCCTCGAGGAGACTGTTCTCCCTGCCACTCGTTCCGGCGAAGATGCTATCGCATACGCTGGCGGCGGTGATGGATCAATGATACTTGATCATGAGATTGTTTTCGTAAGTAAAACAGAATAATAATAAAGCCGTCCTGTAGAACTCATTGATTCGTTGCAGGTTAGTGGAGACTTGAATTACCGTATCGATCAACGTCGGGATCATATCATTGCGAGCATCAAAGCAGGCGAATACGAGTCACTGTTCCATATTGACCAGCTCATCAAAGAGATGAAGAATAATCGCGGATTCCGACTCCGGCGATTCACAGAGGGACCCATCACTTTTGCGCCGACATACAAGTACGATCGCCGTTCATCCGAATACGATTCCTCGGAGAAGAGTCGTGCCCCAGCTTGGTGTGACCGTGTCCTGTGGCGTTCTTGTGTTCCTTCGAGAGTGCGCCAGATCAACTATCAGCGTTACGAGGCGAATGTCTCGGATCACAGACCCATTTCGGCTGGCTTCACGATTACTGTAAAGTCTATCCAACACGAAGTGAGGGCACAAGTCAAAATGGAAGTAGAGCAGAGGTGGGTTGAAGAACAGAGACGGTTGTTAACGGCGGCTTTGGAGTTTTACGTTAGCCAAGCGTTGGTCTGAATGCAATTTTCCGTCCTGGGCCGTTTCATGTTTCTTCAAGCTTCAAACTTCAAACCCAGTGAAAATCGACATGAACTGGAATGAACCGCACCGAGTCTGGCCGATGACACTGGAGCAATTCAGATTAATAAGGTAATTTGATCATACACTCGATCTCAATATATTATCCGTGAGCTGCACTGAACTGCTATGATATACACGATGTGTATTCAGTGAGAATAGATTTTATGGTTCTCTTGAATTATCACATTTTCCGATATAAACGAATCCACTGATTTGCATTGAATACTGTACAGCTACTCGATTTCCCTCGATTTCCTCAATTTCCCTCAGCTCCCCCTCCCCCCTCCCTTGTTCCTATCATTCTCGAAGTCGTAAAAGCCCAGTGTGTTGAGTAATACAAATGAAAATCGTCTAGACAGAGTGTACTCAGCGTTGAAACTTGTCGGCAACGGAACATGACTGAACTCACCAAAAAAACATGCATAGTAGAGTCGAAGTCGAAGTCGGATGCCTCAAGGCTTTGCAGCTTTCTGTACAAGCAAAACGGTTATGAAGTGAAGATGAAGCGGTTATGTGACGTACGGCTTGCTTTTCCATCTCCTGGAATTTCTGAGCATCAAAATTCATGTCGTCAGAAGCCGGAGACAGGTAGGGTTTTGTAAGTCAGCTTACCTTCTTGTCAATGCCAGTTAAGCTGTCCCAATACGCCTTGAATTCACCTTGCGATCCGCCTGGGTTTTCTGTGCACCATTCACGAATACAAAAGTTCCTACAGAACAGCATCGAAGCCTGCATGAAACATCGTAGTTGGCTAAAGCGTACCTAGCTGTGGGTTTGTCGGTCGGCATGATTGGTTTGTCTTGAGCAGAGACCCGAGATGTGGTCTTCTTCTTTCCAGCTGCTGACTTTTCTGGATTGGGCACAGACGCTTGAAGTGCTGCAGCTGCGGGTATGCGAATCTTGAGCATGCGTGGTAGCGGCTGGCACTCACGAGGGGTGGTTTGATCTGCTCAATGGGGATATCACATCGGTTAGTTTGATGGTTGTGATGACGCACCTGCTGCCACAACAACCAATGCCGGCTCGACATTGCCGACGGGGGTCGTGGAGAGAGCTATTTCGGAGGGACTCGATGCCGGGGTAGCTACAACAACCAACGTGGGCTTGACATTGCCGATGGGGGTTGTGGAGAGAGCTATTTCGGAGGGACTTGATGCCGGGGTAGCTACAACAACCAATGCCGGCTCGACATTGCCGACGGGGGTCGTGGAGAGAGCTATTTCGGAGGGACTCGATGCCGGGGTAGCTACAACAACCAACACGGGCTCGACATCTTTGCTAGCCAAAAATGAGGTTGCCGAAGACGAACCTTGAATTTGGGTTTCATCGCGCCGGGCAACTGGGACTGGACGAGGCCTTGGAGGAACAGCCATATTGGCTGTTTGTTCGGTGTTCTCCATATACGTAACTTGAATGTTCGAACTATGAGGTTGCATCAATATATGGAATAAATAAACTATGGAGGTACTTGCAGAGGGTCGACAACTCGGATCTGCAAGTTGTATTACTGTTAACCTAGCCTAGTAATGTAGAAGAATATCAAACGACGAACAGGCCCTTTATGTTTCTCCTGAGTTGCCGTCGTGTGCTTGTGCTTTTTCGATTCTTGCAGATTTTGTGCCTTCTTGAGTGGGAGTTTACGTTTCTTTGAGGCATCGCCATTGCTGTCATTGTTGGTGTCTAGTTCGTCCTCAGAGCTGTATATGATCTCTAGTGCGTCGTTCTCCTTCCCGTTGAAAGTTCCTTTCGTTTGCTGACCTGTTCGCCATGCTGGATAATAGTCGATTGCGATTTGATCTGCTTTCCATCCATTTTCACAGAGCTGGAGCTCATCAAAGCGCTGTTGCATCTCGGAACGGTAGTGATCGCTAGTTGTGAGGTTTTTGTTAGACATCCATTTTACTGGGGCTATCCCTGCGTCTGAGAGTTGCGCCCAAATCGAACGAGCAGTAGCTCGTAGCACACTGGCACGGTGACCATCAACAGGAATACCCTTTCGGTCTACAACATACTGCATTTGTACATTGATTCCTCCGGCCGCTCGAGTTCGCCCACGGAGACCTTTCTTGGTGTCAAGCGAGGACATCCCCTTGATGTTTTGTTGATGTGCCGTCCATGCGGATTTGTGCCAAAAAAGAGCTCCAAGCTCTTCTGCTGTGAAATCAGATGATTTTGGCCAATTGCGATTACTTGTCGACGATGACTGCACTGAGATGGAAAGAAGTGGAGACGAAGAAGTATTGAGAGGTTTTGCACTCCCCATCGCTGATGGGATTGACTGCGCCAGTATGGCATATGCATTTCTGTTGGTCCATACCGTGACTGATGTAAAAAAAACAATGTACACTGGGGCATTGCACCACTCACTTGTATGAGTCGCGTTCAATTGCCATGCCATTGTTATCTACCTTCACACGATCCAGTTCGTCTTGTAGCTTTGTGTATTGTTGGTAAAGCTGGGTATATGCGACATTTTTGAGTTCAATCAGAACGGAATGATTTGCATTTGTGACGGCATTTGCATCCGAGAAATTGTCGTCAGACTATTTTGACTGACAGTTTGAGTACTTTGAAAGCAATGCAATGCAACTCACATGTATGAAGCGGTTGGATGTTGTTGCTGTGCTATGAGGACGTTGCAGAAATGGAGTGAACGGAGCACCGAGGGACGAAGCGGGAAAAGAGGAGAAATCTGCGGATACAAAACCATTTTGAAAGAGCTGAGAGGGGCTTTTGGGACAGTCTCGGGAAAAGTGGGTGGACGACATGGCGGTATGAGATGATGTCATTTAATCGAATTACATCAGTATAAGATGAAGTTATAATGATCGGTTTGCGTTCCGATCAGCGGCAGCTATCTACATATACACTGGCGGGTTCACCCCATTTCCTCGACATCTTCTGCTTCCTCGGCCTCCAAAAACCCACCCAGATCAGCAACATCAAGTCCCGGTTTCTCCAACAAGAAATACCGCTGCTCACCACCAACTTCATGAGGCAGCATAGCGACAACTGACAAAATATTCTTCACATTAATAACAATCACAGTATCTTGAGGTTTGCACGAGTAGACGGTATACGAAGACAACTTCAAGAGGTCCTCGTCTGGTGGCCCAAATGGCACCACAACCGCCATTGTTTGTATCACGTCTTCGCGGATCTCCAGTCTGAAATAATACAAGACTTCGGCAAAATCCAAACCATCGGTGCCATGGTACTACAAGAGTAGTTGATAAGATGATTGTAATGAGTAGTAAGTGACTCACCTTTATGTTTCTGGAGGTACGCAAACGGGATAACGGTTTGAGTTTTTCTTTCCAGGCTGATCTCGCGATCTGTCCATTGGGAAGGCGCAATCGAGCCCATCGTATAATTCTGGGATCGTCTTCATTGTGTTCTTGCTCTGGGACACCAATATTTTGGAGGTACGACCTGATAGCATTGGCTTCATCATGTTTGATATCTTGAGCAGAGCGTCCCTTCGCCCTCAGCAGTACATATGAATCTCCAAGGTCAACAGACCCTCGGGGGAGCTTGTCGCCATCTGGATCCAGTTCCGGCAGCATAGCCTTAAGTGCGTTTGTCTGCGACCTTCGAAGCCCACGTTCTGATAGATTTGCAAATGGATTTGAAGGCTGTTTCACTTCTTCCCCCAGATTCCCGATGGTTCGCTCGATTGTCCACTGTGAAGAATAGGCACCAGGTCCAACACGTACAGCCTCCGTTGCAAGATGACAAAGCGTGTGAATTACTGGCCGGACGAAGTGAATTCGAGAATGCTTTTGCTGATAGTACAATAGTTCAAACTCGTCGGCATACTCCAGTATCATTTGGTGAGCCTTCTGCAGTGCATCGACTGTAATCCGGCGCTGAGACATAACGCGGATACCAAAAGCGAGTTTACAAAAGCTTTTCCAGTACTTTTTGGGGAGGATACCATAGAGCATTGCCGGGCAGAGGCCAAAGAGGTACAGCAAGTACTCCCATGCCTTGTACCCACTATTCATTTTCTTCGCAGGATCGCGAGGGGGGCGGTCAAACGATCCAGGCAAGTATGGTGTCATCTTTGCAACATCTTCACCGTGTTTTTTCCAGACTTGTCCTTGGAGCACAGCCCAATCCCAGGTACGTCTGTCATCGTCTTCATCACAATCAAACGTCCCACGCCAGAGTTTGCACATGAGATCAGGGATATTCAATGATGCTGCGTGCATTATATCAAGGCCAAAACACTTGGGAGCAGGAAGCGATCGCTGAAGACCACTGAATATAGTTGGACGGCATATTCCAGTCTCAAGACGACGTTTTTCAAATTGAGCGTTGTTTGGTGAATCCCGGACTAGTGTGAGATTATCTTGATATCTTTCGATAGAGCATCCGGTGATTTCATTGATGGGAATGTCCGGATGATCAGCACCAGGTGCGCTCTCATCAAGTGGTCGCCGGCGAGCAGGATAGTAGTGGGGACAGCCCTTCTTGTTCCGGCAACCATCGGACAATAGATGCGGCAGCCATGCTTGCCATGGTGACCAGCAAGCCCACTGATCATAGCCATTCCAGGTGCATCAGCGCAGTCGAGGAACAGGAAAGGGTTCGAGGTAAAGGTTCGGTCAATTTCCGCGTCCCATATTTGAAGGCCTTCTTTTTGCAGCGCAGACAAATGGTGCAGAGTTGGGAACATGAACGAATCGCTATGTTTCATTTTGTTTGGCCCCAGAACGAAGTAAGCTGGTTGGACATTTTTTTTCTTGTATCTTCTATCAGGTGCGTGATCGCCAACGACCCATATCGAGATCCAAGTGTCTGACTTTTTCTTTTGGTACAGCTGAGCCCCATCAATTGAGAAGAGGAGAACCATGTCGTCTTGCGTGATTTTCCCTTCCTGGACAGCAGATATGTAGTCACTCCCACAGAAAATGTCATCGTAGATTCCCAGGACACCATCGTTCCTTTCAAGCTCCTGAAAAATCTCCCGAGTTCGTCTTCGGCGATATTTCATGGCCCTTGCACCCTCTGGTGACCGCCAGAGTGCTTGTAGTTGTGGACCGAGTGGGATTGTATAGAACTTCTGTCTTGCGACCTTTTTATTCGCGGTACTCTTGAGGGGATCGTAACGTGGCTCGTTGCACTCTGGACACTGCTCCAGATGCAGCCATGGCCCAGTATACGCCATACAAGAATTTGGACACATATCATGCATGATCGGAACAATGCCAGTGGCATCTGCAATGTACCGTTCGACTTGGTAGAGGGAGAGGATTTCCGAGTCAGGAAAGCGTTCCATGATGTTTTGCCGAATGGAATTGTATGTCCCCTCGGATGCATTGGTGACCGATATGAAATTCTTGATTGACAATTTGACATCAGGATCGTCGATAACGCAAACTTCCTTGGGTGGGTTTCGAAGCCGCTCAAGATGATAGGGATCCATATGGTTGTGTTCGTCTCCGAATGAGGCGTTTCGGATGAGTTGGATAAACTGTTGAGAAATCGCAATCTCCTCAATCCGAGTCTCATGAAGTTCTTGCTCAATTTCTGCATCTTCTAGATTGACCTGTCCCATGTCTCCGGTGACTTGATTTATTGACTCATCCTCAGATGATGTTTCGAACATGGGCATATTTTGGTCGTTATATGGATTATTTTGATCATCTTGGTCAAAATGGTGTGGTGGAGATGACGGGTTCGAGCTGGGAATGGCTGCAGGGGGGTTTTCGGCTGCAGCATGGCTTCTCCCAGAACCAGAGGCAACAATAGGTGTGTCAGCCTGATTGAGATCATAATACTGCGAGGTATTGATAAGACTCGCAGGAATATCAATTATATGAATATTTACCTCGTCTTGAAGTTCATCCACCCTCATAGGCCTCGCCCTGTCTTCGGATTCTGGGCCTTCGTCAATGGGTTCGGCTGCCTTTTCCTTGCCTTTCCTCAACAACCTTGGTCTTTTTGGAGCATTTCCGTCATGTCGAACATGTCGGCGTTGCTGAGATGACTTTTCCTGTGCCAGGAATGCACGAAATTCGGAGGAAAGTTGGTCTGCTTCTCGATATTTTGCATGTCTGTTGTATGTGGGAACAGCAACTTCTTTCGGAGGATGACCGCAGTATTTCGAGCAATCACAAAAGCGGGTGGGACCTTTCAACGGTCTCTTGGCTGTAGCCATCATGTAGATAACGATGTACAGTAGTGTACAAAATGCCGCGTGCTATTTTTCTTCGAAGTCCCTCAAAGTCCTACTTTCCTAAAAGGGTAGCGGGCCTACCCAGAACAGGAGTGGATATCAATCCAACTCGATTCATATTGGTTCATTCACTCAGGCTCAGTCCGGTTCATTACAATTCATGTCGATTTTCACTGGGCTTCAAACTTCAAGTGCAATGGGGTTTTTTCTCTTTTTTTTCCGTTTACATTTATTCCCTCGATGAACAGAGCAGTACCACTGCTAGTAAACTATTTCGCTCTTCTTTGTAAACTACTTGCATTTGTATAGAACACATTTATTGCATTCAAGTTGGACAACTCTGGAGATGATTTTTGTCTTACAGTCATCCACTGTCCTTGAGACAGCACCAGTCCTTGATACAGAATCAATTTCACCAAACTTGGGCACGGTATCCCTACTCTGTTTTTCAGAACAATCAGGGATACCTATAAAGAGTGATGTTAAAATTATGTTGCATAATCTCATTCTTGGTGATGCACAGAAACAAACTTGGTACATAATAAATAAATAAATCCTGAATATAAAGTATACTTTAAATAATATGTCAGAACCAACACAAATATGAGCTTAAGAACATTGAAAGGCTGAAAGGCAAGGCAAGGCTGTCAGTGTCTTGTTATGCACATATTGCAGTCGATTTGGGGGAGAAAGAGGCAAGACGAGCTGGCAAAGATAAACATGGGGAAGTAGTTGCAGAATGGAAAAGTTGGAGAAGGGAAGAAAGGAACAGAACAACAAGGTTAAGGAGAGGTATCACGAAGCTACAGAGATATGGGAGAAAGAGATGCAGCGTTGAAAAAGAGAGAAAAGGTGACCAAGATGGAAGAAGCCAACAATGAAGGAGTTTTCCAGATGGCCTTGAAAAAGGGATTGCAAGATCAAAGCTTGCAGAGGTCGTCCAGCGATGCGAGGCGACTCGGGGAGTTCCGATCCGCGTGACGTTTCGGGGCAAGGCTCACATGCCCTGCTGTAACAAGCGCATACAGGTTTTCTAAGGAAATCATATACGTTTCGTCACCTAAGCTTGTATACGGTTTTCAGTTAAGGTCACATGCCACATTCTAGTGTCAGGCTCAGGATGCACTATGGTTTAGAAATACTATATTTATGGGGAATAGTACTGTGAAACCATATACATTAGAGATGGTATTTCCAAACCATATCAGGACCTTTTAATATGGTTCCAGAATACCATACTTACTAGAGATGGTATTTTTCAACCATTTAGGACCTTTCAATATAGTACCAGAATACCATATGTACTAGAGATGGTATTCTGAAACCATATCAAAACCTTAGAATATGGTACCAGAATACCATATCTACTAGGGATAGTATTTTTGAACCATATGAGGACCTTTCAATATGGTACCAGAATACCATACTTACTAGAGATGGTATTTTTGAACCATATCAGGACCTTCCAATATGGTACCAGAATACCATAAGTACTAGAGATGGTATTCTGAAACCATATCAGAACCTTGCAATACGGTACCAGAATACCATATGTACTAGAGATGGTCTTCTGAAACCATATCAAGACCTTCCAATATGGTACCAGAATACCATATGTACTAGAGGTGGCATTTTTGAACCATATGAGGACCTTCCAATATGGTACCAGAATACCATGCATACTAGAGATGGTATTCTGGAACCATATCAGAACCTTTCAATATGGTACCAGAATACTATACATACTGGAGATGGTATCCTGGTACCATATGAGGACCTTCCAATATGGTACCGGAATACCATACCTACTGGAGATGGTATTTTTAAACCATATGAGGACCTTCCAATATGGTACCAGAATACCATACATCTGGAGATGGTATTTTTAAACCATATGAGGACCTTCCAATATGGTACCAGAATACCATGCATACTAGAGATGGTATTCTGAAACCATATGAGGACCTTACAATACGGTACCAGAATACCATATGTACCAGAGATGGTATTCTGAAACCATATGAGGACCTTCCAATATGATACCAGAATACCATACCTACTGGAGATGGTATTTTTGAACCATATCAGAACCTTCCAATATGGTACCAGAATACCATACATCTGGAGACGGTATCCTGGTACCATATGAGGACCTTCCAATACGGTACCAGAATACCATACCTACTGGAGATGGTATTTTTGAACCATATCAGAACCTTCCAATATGGCACCAGAATACCATATGTACCAGAGATGGTATTCTGAAACCATATAACCTTTCAATATGGTATCAGAATCCCATACATACTGGAGACAGTATCCTGGTACCATATGAGGACCTTCTAATATGGTACCAGAATACCATACATCTGGAGATGGTATTTTTAAACCATATGAGGACCTTCCAATATGGTACCAGAATACCATATGTACTAGAGATGGTATTCTGAAACCATATGAGGACCTTCCAATATGGTACCAGAATACCATACCTACTGGAGATGGTATTTTTGAACCATATCAGGACCTTCCAATATGGTACCAGAATACCATACATACTGGAGATGGTATCCTGGTACTGTATGAGGACCTTCCAATACAGTACTGGAATACCATATGTACTAGAGATGGTATTTTTAAACCATATGAGGACCTTCCAATATGGCACCAGAATACCATGCATACTAGAGATGGTATTCTGAAACCATATGAGGACCTTGGAATATGGTACCAGAATACCATACTCACTAGAGATGGTATTTTTAAACCATACCCAGCAAGCATCAGGAAAGTACTTCAAACTGTGCAACAAAATCTACCTCTAGTAGGAATGGTATACACAAAGAAAGTATTTCAAACTGTGCGACAAAATCTACCTTCAGTAAGAATTCACAAGAAAGTACTTCAAGATCTTATTTCTGTTAACAATGCCAAACTGTTATGGGAGAGGCAAGGCAAACACACTCAGGCAATGATATATCTCCACTACTCATACACACATCAAATCACACTATAACAACCCAAAAAACCCTTACAGCACATCTTCATTATTGGCTTCGTCCTCAGTACCTAAGGTATGGAATCAGCTCTGGCAATCAAGTAAATAATATCACGTACCTGTCAAATCTTTGAGCCTGCTAGCCAACCTCATTATCTGAGTCTCGATCTGCTTCTGCTCTGCTTCAGCAGGGGTCTTGCCTTTTGTGTACAGATCGTCAATCTTGAGCATTGTGTTTGCAGTGAAGCACTGGCTGAAAAAAAGACGAAGGCGTGGATCAATGCGTTGACCCCCAAGACCTTCCACCTCCCCTTGCTCATTCCTGGCTGTCCACGTTTTCCAAAAGTAAAAATCAAGCAATGCGACATCTTCGGGACATCCACAGTTGAGATATCCAGATCGGCGATCTGCACCTCTCTTCGCTTTTGCCCTGAGGTTGCGAGGGAAGGAAATGCCGGTGACCTTGAATTTAGAGTCCTTTGAGCCGTCATAAATTTTTCCTGACTTCGTCATGTGGTGGTAAATGCAGATGACATTACCGCGATTGGTGGTTAAGCAGTGGAGTGCGAGGTGACGATGTGTGGTAGCAGATTCGGGAAGGAAATGTTGATAGTCACGAATAGCCCGGGTGACACTCTCGCTAATTTTGCCACTCTGGGTGTTCATAAATTCGCCTATCTCTTTGCGGCCAATTTCTACGGCAGCTACAGTCAGTAAGGTGAATCTCTGCGAAAAGAAAACGGTGAAAATACCTGCCAACCTCTTAAGATCAGGCTGCTTGGCTGAATCTTTGGCATGTGTCTCCTCATTTTCTGAGTCCGGGTTAAGCTTCTTCGCATCCTTGTCAAGTGTGTCAGAATCTTTGGTGGTTTTATCTGCATCACCTCCAGAACCCGCATCATGTTCCCCTTCATCACTATTGTTGTTGCCACCTTCAAGTTCGTGGTTGCCTTCTGAGTCCGGGGTTCGATTGTGACGCTTCCTTTTCTTGTGTTGGCCTGACCCACCCTCCTTACCCGTACGCTTGCGTCGGCCTGACTCAACACTCTTGCCAGCGCTCTGACTCCGAGTCAACATCAGTGGACGTCAATGATCAAGAAAGTTCTTCCCACCTTGCCTCGCGCAGCAGATGGCCTCGTTCCCGACCCAGTCAGCTGGTCGTCAGACTCATCACCTTCACCTAGCGTCGTCAGGGAATCAGAATCCTGTGTGTCCCTTTCACCGTCTGGACCTTCATCTTCCACGTTGGCAGTTTTGGCACTCATAGCGGCAGCAGCCCTTGCTGATGCTAGTTCAGTGTTGAGTTCTTTCAGGCGTGTCTCTGCCTCTGCGAGACGCGTTTTCGCTGCTTCAACTGCGACTGCAGGCCAGGTTGGGTCATGTTACTAGGAATCAGTGCCAAGGCTTACCTTTTCCACCACCTTTAGCTTTTGCAGCCTTTTTCGCAGTGATGCGGGTCAGCTCCGCCTTTGCGCTCTCCAACACTCCAACAGCGCCTTGGATTTCCTTCTCCAGGGCAGCTGTGATAGCTACTGGTGAGCCCCAGCTTTTCACACTTTGCCAGACAATTGAGCACTCACTGAACCCAATATCTTGCTGCTCTTGGTCCATGGTGGGGAGTGAACGAAATGTCGTCACCTTTGCGGTGAATTTTGCGTATATCCAGGTCTAGTGAGCCGACATCATTTTCATTTCCTGCCCCTGACATGCTATCAGCCAGTGCCATTGGCAAAAGGAAATGAACATTTTTGACAAAGGGGATCGCGTCCCTGGCAGGAACCCGCTGGACATTGGTTGATAAGAAAAACAGAATTGGTTTAGTACTTTACAGCAACCCCACCAACCCCCTGTGTCATCTATCTATC
Organism: Hygrocybe coccinea; assembly: GCA_963555575.2. Taxonomy (NCBI): domain Eukaryota; kingdom Fungi; phylum Basidiomycota; class Agaricomycetes; order Agaricales; family Hygrophoraceae; genus Hygrocybe; species Hygrocybe coccinea. Next base: position 1,033,220 of record OY741991.2, read on the forward strand.
CCCAGTAGTTTCCGAATACGAGATCGGTTCCAGATTGAAAGAAAAACATTGGTGTACTTGATAGCACGATCTTGAGACATGTAACTGACACTTTTTCGGATCCGATGCAGCCCTCCATTGCCGCACTCCGCAGCACTAGAGTTGATATGTGCAAGCCGGGGATCAGTGTTAGCATATGTGGACAGGAACGCCCCTGGCGAACACCTAGTGTGACCCTTGGCGTGGAAGGCGTCAACGACGAACAAAGTATCGGCAAAGAACTCAGGTTCCCGTGTCATGCAGTACGGAGCCAAAGCGCAGGCGAAGTCGTATATGACGATGCGAGGAGCCTTGACCCACCGAGTTACTATAGCTGAGAATACATCGTTTCGGCCCTCAGCCTTCGGGATGCAGTGAAATCCGTAGCATACAGAATGCGTACACCACACACACATGATGCCGCCTGTAAGGCGCTGCTCTCCGTATCTTGAATAATATTTCGAGCACTTGGCTCCTCATCGGCCCCCATGTTCGTTGCGTGAGTCGTTCGCTAGATGTGGATATTCGGGGCGATGTCGAATTTGTGGTTTGGTATAGAAGCATCCAGTCTGTTGGCACTGACATTAGAAATTTGTATTCAAAGATTTGAAGTGGCTATCTCACCGCTTGCCACCCAACATCCGTCTGACTCGCACTGGGATCCATTGGTGGAGCTGGATAGACAATCAGTCCAACCAATGCCCCATGCCCTCTGTCATAAACCCATTTGCAGAGTGCGAGAAGATGCTCCGGGTAAGCTTCTTGTCGAAACTCATGGTACTGCAGAACTTCATAGATTGACGGAATGCAGACAAGACAAGACGAGTTGAGAGCTGTTGGTTGAGATACAAATAGAGAGAGTATCCGCAATGCCAGTCGATTGGCCATTTGAAGGACGGATTCTTCAGCACTGAGCTAGTTTGACATGAGATCGCGCAGTCAAATCCAATGACATCACTTGCTCACCTGCACAAATAACCGCTTGTATGCTACAGGCGGGGATTTTCCTGAGAGTAACGCTGCTACTCCATAATGCTCAGCGAATAGAGCACTCAGAGACTCGTTCACTAGCTTCAGCTTGGCGCAGAGATCTGGGATTGCCTCGACACGGGAAAGCAAGTCTTGTTTTTTCTTCTCCAATTGACGACTTCTTTGTGTTATGGATCGCTAGATCAGCGGGCTCCAGCAACAACCAACTAAACTGAGTCGAGATCAGACCAGAGGAAACACAAGGAATAAAGTGTATTCATGGTCAACTACTACTATACAACCAGTAGCAGCCCAGGGGAGGGAGGAAGGCTAGGTAAGCGAACCAGGGGGTGGAAACCAGACTAAACGTGAGGAAAGGGAAGGGAAAAAGAGGAACAGTTCGAAGATGAAGGTTTAAATACAAAGAAGTTAGGGAAATGCCATGAAAGACAGACTACCGGGTCTGTATGTACAAACCGAGAGAAATGTAAGAACAATAAGGCTGTCCTGCAGATACAGCATGTCCATCAGTGTTTCAAGTAGTGATTGCAAGGAAATGGTTCGGAGCAATCAAGGGTCCAGACCCTGCGCCTCATGGTTGCCTCATGGCAAGGAGGTGGAACAATCCATGAGTGGATGTGTCAGTGAGCACATGATGAACATGAGGTGGCCATGTGGATGTCATGTGGCTGAGTTCCTAATTTGGGAATGATGAGATTGGTTCGTCTTCCTGATGGTTTGCATTGGCAGTGGATGCCTGGCCAATAGCAGCATACGACTATGAGTATGTGTATGCGGGATCGGGATGGAAAGGTGAACATGATGCTTCATCATTGGAGGTAGGGGGGAAAGTGAATCACTGAATGGGGAAGAACCATGATGGGGGCAATGCAATGAACACTGGTAATCATACACCAGCAACTGTGGTTCCTGCAGTACGATAAGCAAGGGTGCTTCATATAACCCTTCTTGGCTGCAGGATACTGGATGACTGGGATGTCGACTAGGTGTGGATATTCTCGACCAGTGGACTGGTACACAAAGGTGATGAAACATGTCGGAATGTAGGTCTTTGTGGAGCATCAAGGGAACTTGTCATACATGCGAGTTCGGGTTGTTAACTGAGCACCGGCGGTCAGCTGATGAGAAGAAAGCGAATGAATGTGGAGGTGACATGTGAAGAAGAACAAGATGGTTGGCCAAGGTAGGTCAAAGGAGTCATCGGTTGTCGGCAACTATGACGGATCCGATGTCTGAGTCATTTTGGGGAGGTTGTGTTATCCGAATATAGGTTGCATAGATATAGACACCCACAAGGGTGGAGATGCCAATAGAACATATGACAATCGTGGCGATGAGCTGGGCATCAAAGGTAACCATGAGGATCGGGATGACGTGTCGGTCTTCTTCGAAATAGGAAAGTCGATCGGTCATCAGGCACAAGGCTATTCATTTATCTGTGACAGGCACAAGGAAGATCGGTCGGCGGAGAACCAGAGTATTCCGATTGCTGGGTATGATCGGTGGTTGGGTCACGGAGTATTCTTGTCTCCGGGTATGCGCACTGGTCATGGGTTGTGACAAGAACGGAATGGTCAGGTTTGGATTGTATCATCTTTAGGTTCCTTCAGCTCCTGGTTGTGCATGAATGGTTATGCACCGTCAAATCATCCAATGAGGACATGGGGTCAACCCAAGAGTTCGGTAACAAGGTATCGTCCAATCAGAGCGTGGGACTTGGCACATCTTCGTGGGAATGTATGGGTATCACATGCTGTCAAAGCAAAAGACAGGGGCAAAAAGGTGAAAATCGTAACAATACCCCCCTTTCAAGATTCGCGTCCGCGCGAATAAGCAAAAGAACAAGGAGGAGAACATAGGGACAATGAAACATCATCAAGAGGGTTCCATGTCATAACAGCGTACGTTTAACGTCATACCGGACGTCGTAGACCATTCCCATGTGCAACGTACATGACAACAATCAAATCCATGATTACTGGGGGGTCAGGAACCAACAAACAGGACAGGGCAACTGATTCGAACAGTCAATCATCATAGATTAAAGTCATTCCAGACTACAGCGGGGGTTGAGGATCGATTTCAAGTTATACTTTCGATATTCGGGGGTTCCATTGGTTACGTTCGAGTTATATTGATAACCACAGGTCGAAAAGGGTGGTGGGGGTGGGGAGAATCACTGAAAACCTTCCACGAAGGGTTTCAACTGGGTCCAGGTCATTCATGATGCAGAGATTTCCACATCAAACAGCATCAGCAAACATATGCATCAGCTTCAGAAGTTTTACATCATTACGGATGGTTCTTCTAGTTTATTGTCTATTCAGACATCGGGGTCCAAAGGGGTTGGTTCAGAGGATCAGAAGTTTTACATCATTACGGATGTATGGGTTTCTAGAGGTGATGGGGTTTCGGATTCAAGAGGTTCGTAGATTACAGTCATTTCAGACTTTTGGTTTGGCTAGTTTTATATCATTCCGGATATTTGAGCATGGGTCAGTGTTTGTCGACTTAGCGTGGATTCCTTGCATTTGAATAATGCCTGAGGTTTCTTCATATTCCATGAATGCGACAGGTTCTAGTTTATAGCGTCATTTCGGACAATCAAGGTCAAGAGGAAGTTTGAGGGTTATGGATTCTTCGGCTGCATTCAAGTGATACTAACAGCATCAGGTGTCAGAGAGGGATATCTGGGTTCGGTTGATGTCATAACAGACATCAGGTACTTCGTAGTTTTATAACATTCCGGTTATCGGGTCAGGGTTGAGGATTCAGGAGGATCGACATCCAGGTTCGGGTTCCATGTGCCGGCATTGTCTAGAGTACAACTCAGAACAATCACAGCAACTGTGGACAAGTCATTGAGGATGGGGTCAGCGATTGGGGTGGGTGTTCATGTCCATCTTCAGTTTGATGCCATGCAAGACATCAGGGGTTTCGAAGTTTTATAACATTTCGGTTATCCGGTCACGACAAAGGACTTGGAATGATCACAGTCCTGAGTCAGGGGTGTTTCTAGTTTCATGTCATTCCGGACATTCGAAGTTTTAAGCTCTTCAGCTTGTCTAGTTTTATATCGTTCCGGATATCGGTCTTGTTGACTGATCGTGGATTTCCTACACTCAAGTGGTGTGCGAGATTTCTTCATATGCCATGAATGCAACAGGGTCATGTTTCAGGAGGAGGGAAGTCTGGGGTTCCGGGATGGGTGACTAGTTTTGTGTCATTACGGACATCCAGGGTAGTCATGATAGTTTATTGTCATTACAGACATTCAGGGGAATCGTCATCATAGTTTATCGTCATTGCGGACACTCGGGATGTGGATCAGTGTTTTGAGGTTGTAGGATTTCGGTTCCATCAACTGCGTTCAAGTTATACTAACAGTTTCCGGATAGAGATGTGGTGGATATCCAGATATTGCCAATTTCAAGTTATACTCTTGACAAAGAGTCTGGGAGAGGAGAGGGTTTCGGGATTCATTGGCTGGTTTCAAGTTATACTAACAGCATTTGAAGGGTAAAAAATATTGAGGGGTGGGATGTTGGAGAAATGCCAATTTCAAGTTATACTCTTGGCAATGAGGATTTCGAAGGGGGGAAGGGAGGAGGTTCATTCGATCCATCGTTCGTTCTGATGCAAACTGCTATACAAGTCAGTAGCACATGAGGTTCTTCATAGCAATGAGAACAAGGTGGTTGGTTTGCACAGTGTCCTTCTGTTTTGGTTCAGATGTCAACAGACATCAGGTTCTTTTAACGGCTTATAGCGATCATGCATGCGTTCTCTGGGTCTTGCTTTGTCATACGGTTGGCTCCGTATCCAGGAATCAGGACTTTCGAGTTTGTTGGAGCAGGCATCCTGCTTCGGGTTCGTACTAGTTTAATAAGTCATTTCGGACCATTGGTTTTTGTAGTTACAGTTTAATGTCGTGCAGGACATTTTAACTGGATTGGAAGGAGGAGGGCCAGCTGTTCTTCCCATTCTTTACCCCATCAGCTACACATCTCAGGCCCCTCCGAATCATCACAAGTTCCATGGTACCATCATCAGGACTTCCTCCTGGAAGTCTGTGAGGAGGATAAGGCAGGACCTGTTCTGTGTGGTGAATGAATGGGATAAAGAATTTCCAAGAACACTTGAGATCCTATCCTGATGTCTCTTCATTTATGACCATACAACACAAGATCACAACCTTTCTTGTACAACTTCATCTTCCAAGACCAATAATTGATGTCCTTCCTTCTTGTCTTTTCTATCCGACCATATGTTGCATTGAGCAATGCAGAACGACGATGATTCGACATTTTCTCCCCATGAGGATAATGGGTACGATCATCCTTCTTGGTGGAGTTATCTGAATGGTCTACCTGGTTGGGTTTCTTCCTGTATTGGAGAGGGACAAGTGGTGATTGGCCAGGTGGATGACTTTTGCGATCTTGGGGTGGTGAAAGTAACCAGTTTCGGAATTTATTGTCCATTTCGATTTCCCATATACTGGGCAATTCTTGCGGTGGTTGGGGGTGGATCGGAAGATTGGCCATATATGTGTCAAAGTCGTTTTCTGGGATTGGATATTCGACACCTCGTATATTGAGAGAGTTATATTTCATTTCATCATTTATATCGAGTTCGGATTTGTTGTACATCACTGTTGAGGTTGAGGATAGGGAATTCAACCACAAAAAGAAGTCTTTATCCATCTTGTCATCGTATATGAGAGGACGAGCTGTTGGCTTTGGAACATTGGGGATGTCTGGTACACAATTCATATATTTGTCGAGATCATCGGGGGTAGGGCATTTGACACCATAGATATCGAGTAGATCGTGTTTCTCGGTCATCGATAGTTGGGGTTCATTGTCTGTCATTGTCGGTATTGAGGATGCGGACGGTGCCGGGGATGATAGACAATACGTATGTCTCGATGGTTTCGTGGAAGTGGAGGAAGACGAGGAGCTGGGATACGTACAACAAGACGATGATATGGAAGCTCGATGTATAGGAGGTGATTGAGACGTTCAATGAGGATTAGGACACGTCGATTTCTTTGTTCCGTGGGTCGTAACCTGTTCTGTAATCGATGAAGTTCTCGTAGAACTGGAGTTATGAGCTCCTGAGTAATAAAGAGCTGAGGGATGCGTCGGTCACTCCAGCTGATGTATTCAACCCAGTTGTCAGGCCTGTTGAGGACAACCCAAGCGTATGGGTCGTGCCACCAACGCCGGTCAGGCCAAGGATATGGGTGGTCTGGTGCACAGAAGTTAGCCAGTGCGGAGAACTTGGTGGTATCGACGAGTGGTGTTATAGACAAAAACAAGCTTTCTTTGGGCTTCATTCATTCACGTGAGCAGAGGTTCCATATTCAGATTAAATCCCTTGGTCTCGACCTCAATAGATTCCTATTTAGTTCCAAATTTGGTTGACATCCTCGTGTACACGATCGGGACACGGATTTCTTAGAAAAAAGGGTGGCACGCGGGATGTCACATGAGATGCCGATGATTTGTCATCTATATTTGATGGATTCCCAAGGAACAATTCCATATATGCATGATCGAGTCCTTGTTCGGTTCCGGCCTCCATTCAATTCCGGCATTCTTTTAATTCCAGGTTCTACTTTCATCCCCACACGTGGTCAGAATTCCAAACTGTGGGAAAAGGAAGGCGATGTGTAGAATGTCTTAGGAGATAAGGGAAGATCGTCCATTTATGGTCATATACATGTCTGAGTGACTTCAAACAATGTAATCCGTCAATTCCTGTATGGCAACAGGATTCTAATGAGCCCAATAGCCACAATAAGGAGGGTCCCCGTTCTTCTGTCTCTCAGACCAGAGTACTAGGATCAACCACTTCCCCTTAATTGACTAATAGGTCATTCCTTTTCTGCAAATCGAATATTTCGGGGTTCGGGCGTATGTACTGGCTTTCTCGGGGCTTTCCACACTTGAGATGTTTGAGAGGGGTGAGGGAGGGCGGTTCAATGAGTCCATTCGATTCGATTTGACAGAGGGGAGAGGTCGGAATATGTCTGGAACATCCAGAACATATTTAATTCAGGGAGACTACTATTGTAGCATGGTTGGTTTGTCAAGCAGTGTCCTTCTGCTTCAGGTATTGTATTGGATAAACCAGTTATAACATCGATTGCTTGTAGCAGTGGTCCCATGAGGTTGGGTGTCAGGTGAGACTTGTCTTTGTACAACAAGTACAAGTCTCAGTCATTCGTAATTCGGATCATTGGCAGGACGGCCAGTTCGTGTGGTGACGTCAGTCAAGGATTGTCATTGGTCCATTTGGATTCGGGTTCAGTCTGTGCAGGCTTTGTCTTGGATAAACCAATGACAAACGCAGTAACTGCAGTCAGAGTCGGGGGCTTGCGCATGTATTGTCCAAGACTCAGTCTCAGAGAATCACAGGTAATGCGGTCAAGCTTCTTCATCAAGAGTTGGTCATTGGGGGAGTTGGGAAACGTTTAGTCTTTTGTTATGGATCGCTAGATCAGCGGGCTCCAGCAACAACCAACTAAACTGAGTCGAGATCAGACCAGAGGAAACACAAGGAATAAAGTGTATTCATGGTCAACTACTACTATACAACCAGTAGCAGCCCAGGGGAGGGAGGAAGGCTAGGTAAGCGAACCAGGGGGTGGAAACCAGACTAAACGTGAGGAAAGGGAAGGGAAAAAGAGGAACAGTTCGAAGATGAAGGTTTAAATACAAAGAAGTTAGGGAAATGCCATGAAAGACAGACTACCGGGTCTGTATGTACAAACCGAGAGAAATGTAAGAACAATAAGGCTGTCCTGCAGATACAGCATGTCCATCAGTGTTTCAAGTAGTGATTGCAAGGAAATGGTTCGGAGCAATCAAGGGTCCAGACCCTGCGCCTCATGGTTGCCTCATGGCAAGGAGGTGGAACAATCCATGAGTGGATGTGTCAGTGAGCACATGATGAACATGAGGTGGCCATGTGGATGTCATGTGGCTGAGTTCCTAATTTGGGAATGATGAGATTGGTTCGTCTTCCTGATGGTTTGCATTGGCAGTGGATGCCTGGCCAATAGCAGCATACGACTATGAGTATGTGTATGCGGGATCGGGATGGAAAGGTGAACATGATGCTTCATCATTGGAGGTAGGGGGGAAAGTGAATCACTGAATGGGGAAGAACCATGATGGGGGCAATGCAATGAACACTGGTAATCATACACCAGCAACTGTGGTTCCTGCAGTACGATAAGCAAGGGTGCTTCATATAACCCTTCTTGGCTGCAGGATACTGGATGACTGGGATGTCGACTAGGTGTGGATATTCTCGACCAGTGGACTGGTACACAAAGGTGATGAAACATGTCGGAATGTAGGTCTTTGTGGAGCATCAAGGGAACTTGTCATACATGCGAGTTCGGGTTGTTAACTGAGCACCGGCGGTCAGCTGATGAGAAGAAAGCGAATGAATGTGGAGGTGACATGTGAAGAAGAACAAGATGGTTGGCCAAGGTAGGTCAAAGGAGTCATCGGTTGTCGGCAACTATGACGGATCCGATGTCTGAGTCATTTTGGGGAGGTTGTGTTATCTGAATATAGGTTGCATAGATATAGACGCCCACAAGGGTGGAGATGCCAATAGAACATATGACAATCGTGGCGATGAGCTGGGCGTCAAAGGTAACCATGAGGATCGGGATGACGTGTCGGTCTTCTTCGAAATAGGAAAGTCGATCGGTCATCAGGCACAAGGCTATTCATTTATCTGTGACAGGCACAAGGAAGATCGGTCGGCGGAGAACCAGAGTATTCCGATTGCTGGGTATGATCGGTGGTTGGGTCACGGAGTATTCTTGTCTCCGGGTATGCGCACTGGTCATGGGTTGTGACAAGAACGGAATGGTCAGGTTTGGATTGTATCATCTTTAGGTTCCTTCAGCTCCTGGTTGTGCATGAATGGTTATGCACCGTCAAATCATCCAATGAGGACATGGGGTCAACCCAAGAGTTCGGTAACAAGGTATCGTCCAATCAGAGCGTGGGACTTGGCACATCTTCGTGGGAATGTATGGGTATAGTCATCCTCCGAGTTGACAATCAAAGAGCGGCCTTCTATGACAAAGCGGACAGCCTTGCGAACCTGCACTTGTGGAATCAACTGCTGGCCAGTACGGTAACGTACTTCCTGTCGCTTCAAAGACTTCTCATGCAACGTCGTTGGCGGATGTAGGGATGGGAGCTGATGTTTCTGGCTAAATGCGAGGGTGACACCATCCCAAATGGTGTCTTGCGGATCTGGGCCGCACTTAGGACAGTGCATATCGGTTTCCAAATGCTGCAAATGGCTGTAAGCAAACCATGCGCTCCGGAACATCTTCTCGTTGACAAAAGGGAAACAAGATTGGTGGACTTCGTATCGACGGGACACTGTGAGCACCCAGGCTGCAAACGGTGTCTCTGACGATGTGTATGCACTAGTATACTCATCGAGAAGGTCATGTGTGAAAACGATTTGATTATTGAAGTTGAAAAGGCCAAGGTTGCGGGGTTCCGGGCCAATGAAGCGGTGAAATTTGTGAGCACATGTCGGACAACGTTGTAATTGAATCTTCACTTGGTGAGCTCGGGTAGTGGTATAGATTGTACATGTACGTTCTTGTATAGCGAGGAATGGAGAATACAGCGTACGTGGCAAAGAACACAAGCAGGAAGCACTGTCATCCAAGAACAATATATCAGGTGGGCCCTGAAGGGGTAGAGGACGTGGATAGAGCTGTAAGTCATTTGGGAGAGATGCCCAGATGGGTACGTGTATGGGCAGGTAAGATATGGCTTTGTCACCCCGAGCTGTAGCCCCGCGAACACGAGGAACTTCCAAACCGTATGAGAGCGACGGCATTGATAAGGGCTAACGACTCACTCAGGACAGCCGATTCTTCCGGCACTGTTTCGTCCCTCGCAGTGGGATCTGTTCGTACCAGTTTCTGTAGCCCATGACGTGCTTGCGTTATGTGGCCACAAGTGCTGCCCCGATCTTTCTGGCAAGTCCATTTCCCAGAACCTGCATCATTTCCATAGTATGAGACCACAGCTCGATTCTTCACAGAGGTTTGACCCTCAAAAACGACAGATAAGTGGTTGGAATACATATCTTCATCGGTGGCTTGGCGCGAGAACAGTATAACTTTGTCTGTATCGCCTGGTGAATTTGCATGAGTACTGCACACCCCGAAAGAACATTTTTACCGTTAAGTTGAAGATCATCGTCAGGGAAATGTTCCTCCCCATGGTCTCTGGCAAAACGGAGGTGAACACAGGAACCGGTGGTACCAGATGGGCAAAAACAAGCGATTGCCCACACTTCACCAATCCGCTTCCGTTGCAGGTGATGCCAATGAGACTGCTGCATGTTCAATAGATTGTCCGATGTCAAATGGAAGTACGCACCGTAGGTTCGTTGTTCTTCCGGTCCCACCCTTGCACGACATACACCGTTGATGAAATTTGATAAAATGGAAGACAATCAGCTAAAACAAGATTAACATAGTGTTCATAGTCATCGTCTTCTGTTGGAATAATAGTTGGGATCGGAGGGGGTGAAGGAGATCTTGAAGAGCCGCCATTGTAGTCCAAGGTGCCGATACTCGCCTCGGACGCCCAATCTGAGGTTTCGGGCTGGGATTCCTGGCCACCGCGAGCTCTTGTACGGAAGCGCTTCAGGCGATGAGCAGGGTGTTGGGGGTTTTTTTTCCTGGGGCGTTTCGTTGGGGTGGGCTCGATAACTAGTTGGGGCGAGCGATAAAACAAATGTGGAGGGTCGATGGCGGCGGCGGCGGAAACATTGCGCGAAGTGGGAGAATCAGGTGGTGAATCAAGTAAGATGGGCTGGATGGGGGGACTAGACGGGTCGTCCGACATCAAAGAAGGCAGAGCCTAGTTGGGAACTCCTGGTCACGAGGCTATGGACTCAACGCGAGTTTGGTATTTCTACACCATTTCCCTTCCCTCAGATGGTAAAACTACACCGTTCCACTTCAAGAAAACAACGCTCAAGGGGTAAACAAACATACTTTTTTTCTCCCACCCTAACTTTTTGACTTCATGGCACCTGCTCGTTCCCGCAGGGCTCGACACTGCAAGAAATGCCCTGGTAACCCTCTGAGGGTGCAATGCGAACACACAAAAGCGGGGAGACAGTACTTGTCATCGGTATGTGTTAGCGTTAACCTTTGAATGGACTCATAACTGAGCAAATTGCAGGCAAACATCATGGGCGATAGCTTCGATATTTCTCACATCCAACCAGAGAACTCGGATCAAGTTGAGTTCGTTCAACAGGAAAATAGTGGCTCGGGTGAGGTATGTTGAACAGTCTGTATCCTACAGCCCTCAAGCTCTGACGCTACCTTTCTCACAGCACGTTATCGGAGACAACCCCCTCGATATGTCGCAAACAGTGCCACATGGGAGTTTAGCCTCCCTCTGTCAAGCTCCGATTCCTTCTCTCTCACAGGGCGCTTTCGGCGACTCTCAGAATCTCCCGGACATGTTCTCGCCAGCGGTGTGTTTTCCAGTATACCGTTTGTCACTTTCTGATTCTCGCAGCATGCCTTGGAGGACACACAAGACCCGGTGCCATCAAATATACAGACACCCCCAGGAGCACCCTACGTAAGTCTTTTTTTTCTTTCTTCCGAACGAAAACTAACCTAAAACATCAAATCAACACGCAAGGTTCCCACAATCGACCCGGCCTTGCTCAACAATACATCCCAGAATACTTCGCCAGTGTCACAAGCACAACGTCGTGTCACGAGCAACAACCAACTTTACGGCGTCGTCGAAGGTGCCAAACATGGGAATGATCAATGGAGTAAGTCGACAACTCCTTGTTCCTCGCGGGGGCTGATACTGGCCCTCAGCTGTCCTTAGAACCAAGCCACTTCGCCCACTCGAAACTCAATCAGGTAAAGCAGCACTTCGTTTTTCCCGCTGCATGGAAGATATAGTAGTCCGTGAAAGTTATTCTCTCACCTCCTCTCTGTACATTTGGCTGATGAGACTTTTACATTAGGCTGAACGTGTCAGCCTCGAAACTAACTGTTGGCTTTTTGTTGCTGCTCAGCAACCTAATGCGACCGGCCAATTCATCCATTACACATCCCCTCGCCTTCGACGAGAAGCCAAATCCGATGTCCAGGAGCTCGTCAATCAATTCAATATCTTGGTCAGCGGACTTATCAATGCAAGACGAAAGGAGGCACTTCAGTTAGGTAAGGCCTTGGCTGAGGCTACCAAAACGGCTGAGGCTGCTGAGGCCGAGGCTCAGGCTGCTCGACAAGAACTGGCACAGCAGAGTGCAGAGTTGACGGAGAAGGACGCATTGATGGCACAGAAAGACGCATTAATTGCCCAATACAAATTGAGGCTTGGGCTGGGAGAGTAGCGCTATAGCGAAGTAATATATATATATTGTCCAGCCTGGCCTTACTAGCACTGTTTTGTATACCCAACTTTTTTATATAAATTTAAAAACCGGCTGGATATGGTTTAAATACACCAAATACTATGGAAACGGCTGAAACGGTTTATATATACTGTCTCACCAACTGAAATGGTTTGTACAAACCGTTGTTGTTAACTGAGCTATCGACGGGTTGTGGTGAATTTTTACAGCCCTTTGTATATCGTTGAAGGCCATAGGCTGTATAGGGTTAGTACGGTATAGGGTAAGGGACTTATCTGGACGTTTCAAGGATTTCAAGTTGAGAAGGCTAATCGCCCAGCAACGAATATTTTGCAAAGATCTTGCTTGCTATCTCTTCAATGCAGATTGGACAAAAGGTGAGTTTCTACCAAGCCGATTTTAATCAGTATGTATCTGTACTAACTTATCTACTGTATACAATTTCAGCGTCTCAAGGACCGTTGGATGACTGTATGTAATTTTGGGATTGTGTTTTTTCAAGTACTCACTACAGCCTGCCTAGAATCTTAGGGGCTTCAAGAACCTGAAGCGTCCAATGTCATCGTTCAACTTCAAGTGACCATTTGCGGCAAACTTTGATCACAAGCACGGCGCCCGTGACACGACCCTGCCCAGCAGCTGGAGCCTCCCATCGGATCAAGAATGTGCTTTCGACCCGAAACTAATTCCTTATTCGTCATCCCACGCACATCCAGGCGCTCTCTGATTGATGGACTCCCATTTACTAGGCTATGGCCTAGCAGGCATTACTCTCCTTTACTTGGTTGTTAGGCTAGCGACAGCGAGCTCGCCAAATGTATGTCCATAGTCGTCTTACCGCAAAGTTTTTAAGACCTCTCTAACAGCTGGATCACATCCCCACCATCGGTCCATCCGGACCACTGACATCCTACTTGGGAGCAATAAGGTTTCTTCGTCACAGTAAAGAAATGACGGAGGAAGGCTACAAGAAGGTGCCCTTCGCCTATCTTTCGTATTTAACAACTGCTTTAACACCTTCGCCGGCCCAGTATCGAAACGGCATATTCAAAGTAGCGTCAATAGATAACTGGCTTATCTTTTGTTGTGGTCACCAATTACTTGAAGATATACGCAAAGCCAGTGACAGTGAGCTCAGCATCGACGATGCAATGGAGGAGGTGATGATGCCATTGTGCGGTGGTCTGCTCATGACTGAAATCCGTCAGATGATCCAAGTTAAATATACGTTGGGCGAAGAAATTCGCCAAGACCAGTATCATCTTCCAATTATTCGCAACGTGTTGACCCGAAACTTGGGCGTCTGCTTTCCTGAGATCCACGACGAGATCATGCAGTCATTCGACGATCTTCTTTCACTGGAGGGAAATGGTGATCAAAGTCTAGATTCCTACCATGGCAGCCCAAGATTGATCATGTCTTTGAGTAGAGTGGAAGTCAGTACCTGGAATGAAGACAGTGTTGAGTATCGTATGTCGGACGAGCAATCGGATATTTGTAGGCCTTCCATTGTGTGAGTTGTTTCTAATTTGCGCTCGGCTGGGGCAAGTGAATCATCTCCCACAGGTCGAGACCCAGGCTATCTAGAACTTAACAAGCAATTCACTATCGATGTAGTAATGGTTGCAGGCGCTCTTAATCTCCTCCCAAAATTTATCAGGCCGTATGTTTCCTTCATATCATTGGTGACGAACGCAAGTCGTGACTGGGTTTTCGGTAAGGTTGGCCGGCAGATGTATTACGAAGCTCCCTGGGTATATCAAGCGAGGAGCGAAGTTTCTTTCTCCAATTATCGACGAACGCGCGAAAATGGAGAGAGATCACGGTAGAGATTGGCCTGGTAAACCGGTCAATAACTTCCGTACTGCTATTTTCTGTCGCTCATGAACGAGTTGTCTCTCTCTCCAGAATGATGCCCTCGCCTGGTTCATGGAACAAACCGAGGGCGACAAGCGAACACACCGTGATCTGATTATGCGAATCTTGACGGTGAACATGGCCGCTGTCCACACCACATCTATGGTGAATGCGAAAAATCTAGTTTCAACATTCTTCCATTTCTTACTAACGATTGATGGTCCGTCGTCCTCAGGCATTTACGCACGCACTGTACTACCTAGCTGCTAATCCTGATTATGCAGCATCATTGAGAGAGGAGGTCGAATTAGTCGTCAAAGAAGATGGTTGGACGAAGTCGGCGTTAGACCGAATGGTCAAGGTTGACAGCTTCCTCAGAGAATCTCTACGGTTGACTGGAAACGGGAGTGGTACGATTCCTCTTAAAAGTTGATGGTTTCCCCAGCTTATCTATCCAAAAGCTACAATGTCTCGCAAAGTCATGAAGGATTTCACTTTTTCAGACGGCACGGTCGTTCCTGCCGGTGCTTTTATCAATGTTCCTCTATCCGCTTGGCATCAGGATGAGGCGAACTACTCCCATCCTGACATATTTGACCCATATCGGTCCGCACCTTCGAAGGAGCTTAACGGCGTGGACATCAAACAACATCTGGTCACGCCGAGTTCTGATTACCTTGCATGGGGATTGGGAAAGCATACCTGGTATGTTGTACGATCACAACGAAGATACCATGTGGCTCAAACAAGAACTAATCTCGGTGTTGTTGATCCTTTAGCCCTGGACGGTTCTTTGCAATTGTTCAAATGAAGACAATGCTGGCACATATTGTAGTGTCGTATGACGTTAAGATGAAGAACGAAGGAGTGCGACCAGCTAATGAATGGTTCATGACTGCTTGTATTCCTAACACGAAGGCCGAAGTGGTTTTTCGCAGGCGAACTGCATAGTCCCCTATCAGCTAGTTGTAAATCGGACTACGAGCTACTGGTAAATTCACATCCTGACGTTGGCAGCATCAAAGCACGTAATGCACCTTGGCGGTTGAAACCATGACAGTTTACCTTGTCTTAAACGTCCATGACAGCCCAGTGAAACGGGTACAAAGGTTAGAGAGCCTTGTACTGCTTTTGACTTCTTTGGCAGACACATGCCAGGCAGGAAGTGTATTTTGAGTGAGCCTTTTAATCATACACCAGAAACCCAATTCACTGAGGTACTAGGAGACTTTACCTTGAGATGCACCCATTTTTCCACTTCCTCGACTTCAAGTTGACTTCTGAAGCCTCATCCACACACACAGAGGTGTGCCTGGAGTCCTGGGATTCCAATGTAGGGAGGTTAGCTAAGGCACAATAGTGTACTGGCATTGGCTTTGCCTCGACCAACTCATCATCAGAGAGTTAGCATGTAAATGTAGGCAAATCTAGATGGTATTAAGAGAGAGATTGATTTTTTTTGGGGTGGAGAACAAGACGTAGCGAAGTTTTCTCATCCAGTGTGTCATCAAGCAAGAGCACAGACAACTACCTTGTCAAAGTAAAATGACCTGTACATCCTTATCTTTGGGCATCATCAAGATCTCCCCGTCAAAATGAACCTACAAATTATTTCCCCGCGTTACCGCACCGGCGTCATAGTCAACTTTTGTAGGCACGAAAAAGTTTTACATGTTCACATACCTTCTTCTGCCGTTTTGCTGCTCGGAGTGTCCCATTTAGTGCTTCTACTGAATAGCCAGTGGCCCATCATCATCGCAAACAAGGTCACCGATGATGGCCCGCTTGATTAAACTTACAAGTATTCGCAGTTTGATCAAACAAGATCCCATACGCAACGCTGCTCTTCCCATCGTTGTTCGACGATCCGTGCTGTTTGATTGCATCCTTGATGGCAGCAGGCCCCTCAAGTTTTCACTGAAAATCTTTGGAAGAGGGAAGAAAACCGACCACGAGAATTTGGATTTCACTCGACGTGTCAAGCACTGAATGGACTCATAACTAAGTGAGCTAGCTTTGGTCGCGCAACGTACAAAAGGAAGGCTCAACTGATGATCGATGATGGGGCTATTACTTCGATGCGTAAACGCGGACAAATATTTGCAATGTAATATTCCATGCATACAACAATGAATTAATCAGATGATTTTAGCCGATCCCAGGACGCCCCCTATTTGTTTGATCCATACTAGCCGGGAAAAATGGTTATTGCGGAGGTTGTTGTTATAATTTACAATACCTCATGCAGGCATTACTCCGAGGATGTTATCACCAACAAGCGGCGAGGCGGGGATGGTATTCCTTGGCAGCACAAGTGCATCGAGGGTACATTCCAAAGGTAATGGGAAGCTGAGGAAGAAAGTGATGCGTATCCTTAAATTCTCCGCAAAAAAATGGGTTCGCAGAAATGTAGCTTGCTGATTTGTGTGCCCTTGAAAAGACGGAAGTAAGGAAATGCTGTCACAATTCAGACCAGGTAATAGAATCAGAAATAATCCGAAAATAATACCATGAGGCAACTTGAAGGTATATGCCATCTACAAATGTCAGAAAACTTGTCACGAGGCATGAGAGACGTAATAAGCGCGCACTGCGGGAATGATTGAGTGGTGGCTGATAACCAACCCGTCGAGACACGCTTCGCAAGATAGACTTGAATCGGAAAAAAACACGCGGCTGCAGAAATTCATGACGCTGAACATGTGCACCACTTCTGTCATAGGCTGTATCACCCTTGGTGGAGAGCGCTAGAGACACCCGTCTCACGTGTGTTGATGTCCAACAGTCGAGCATTTGTCTAATAGATGTACTCATGAGTGGTACATTTGAAGAAGACATCCTCTTACTGAAACTGAAATCATCAATGTTTGGGGAAAAGTTATTGCGAGAAACGCACGTAGAGAGAGAAGATGCACAAGAACTAGAAAATGTCCAACGATATGATATTTTTAACAACGAACGGACAGCGCAGTCACACTACCCAATTTTTTTACTTCGCATGTGATGACGACTGGTATTTGTGGGGCTCCTAGTGCGTGGGGCACAGTTCTCTGGCCTGAAAGCGTCAATCCGAGATCATTCATGAAAGAAGACCAACAAATTCCACGAAACCAGATGAATGTATCCGGAGTGTCTTTCCACTCCTGAAATCGTTCCCCTTCTATGAACCATATCCCGGTCCCTTCTGGTAGAAATCTTTTATGGTTTAAGGACCGGTGGTTGGGCGGCCGATTCTTGCTACTGTCTTGCGAGTGAAAAAGTCGCGCACACGCCAAGAAGCGGGAAGGCTGTAGGCATGATTCGTACGCGTACAACCAGGGCGGGTGCCTTCAAGGAATACTAGGCCAATATAAAATATTATTCTCAACCACACGTGAAAAAACCAAGGGTCAAACCAAGTTGACTTGAAGTTGACAGCTCCAAAGATGGCGCCCTGAATCATGGGTGTCTGCGGCTGCGGCTGTTAGGGCAGTGATGTTAGCATCAATAGTTTGATACTAGAGTAACTTACAGTCTGATTTCACATAACACATTTGTAGCACTATTGTCCTGAAAACTAGCATCCAACCGCGATTCCCAACTCTGGCCATCATGGAATGGGCGAAAGATAAAAATCCGAGAGCACGAACGAGGATTCAATATTCAATGCTGGAATCTCCAAGCAGAAGATAAGGAAGAGTCAGTGAACCTTCCCATGCTGATCAGGATTTCATGAGCCAAATAAGTAATAACGCGCCTGCTGGATCGATTAGTGTGAGACGCGGCGACCTTCAAATTTGATTGGCAGCTTTATCATTCTTCTATTCGGTTCTTGTTGGAGCTGAAACGTCAAAATTGGCGCCGATCACCGAAGTTCAACGGGTCGATCGTAAACATCAATTTGAAATGGCCGTAATAATGGTCCATCAAGCGTCTGACTCACGGCAAGCCAAACCTCGTGCAGTCCGGCTGTTCTTCAACCTGGCTATTCCTCAACCTGGCTGTTCTTCAGGCTGGGTATGGTATATTTTATGGATACCTTAGATAAGGAACTTGTCCAAGCAACGTCGGGGTATGAAAATATTTCCGGGGTCTCGGCTTCCGTGCCTATTTAATAGATAAACTCAATTAAAATTATATTGATTCTAGTCAAGTGAATCGCCCTGTTCACATTACGTACCTTCCAGGCATCATGTCTTATAAAGAAATGTCGTCCCACCTCCGTCTCCTTTGTTCCCCACGTCCAACATGTGGAGCCAGTTTACCCTTCTTTTCTTCGTTCTCGCCGCCCTCATATCTCCCTCGCTCCAAGTCCCGTCTTCAATCCCCAACTGCTTTGTGTGTCCACCGCAAGATCTCGCTGGTCGCCCTCTCCAAGAGCACTCCAATTCCAATAGCGAGCTTTTCTGCCGCTACCAATCGGTCCCTAACGACTTCTTCTGCAAATACTTCTTGGTGAGTTTCTGAACATCTCATTCTTTCACTTCTCTCCAACGATGTGGATCTCGTAGGACACCGGCCTTGAGAAACAAGACCATGATGGTGGTCTATGTCCCCCCGTGGCTTCGGTAGACTGCACTCGCAAGAGACGCGGTGTCTTCCCACGATCCCCCTACCCACCAAGTCCTGCTGCACGCAGCCCGAAACCGAACGTAATGGTTGTCAGGTCGCAACTGGGCGCCAAGAAACGTAGCAACGCGGCGTAGATGATACACCTGCCTGAGTGAGTTATCTTTGTGACATGTCAACCAGCAACTAACATACCTCATCAAGGCTGAACGATTGTTTTGATTGACTTTTTTTCTTTTCTTGAATTTTTTTTTTTACTGGACAACTGATGACTTTTTCATGGACTTGGTACCTCTACCTCTACCTTTACCTCCTTAGACAATATCAGGACACTTTATGACCCCAGTCAATTCTCACATTATATATTGCACTCTTTGGATTACCAGCTTTTCTCGTTTATTTGCGTACGTCTTATGCAGGCTAGTATGGCAGATGAAACAAGAGCAATAATGCTTGCCCACGTAAACGGATGAACATTGTATGTTTTTTGTTTCACAGCGTTATGGTTCTGTCAATGATGGCTGTTTGATGCCCAAATTCAAGTAACCCGATGTTATACGACGGCCTTCTACCATAGAAACACTCCGACACAGGAATAATTCTTAACGCAGGATGAACGCCGATATTAAATAAATCCGTCGAGCAAAGCCGCTTGTTATCTCAGTACTAGTTGGATCATAACTACGCCAAGAGTCAACTTTGCCCAATAATAAATTCCGGCGAACAGAACTGTAATACAGGAGGTAGAGCAACTCATCATCGTCGTAATGAGTCGAACGAACCAGTTCACTCTATGTGTCTATAACAAAACCAGCTGTCTCTACCGTTGGCCCGCGTCTCCGTGGCACCTTCGAGCTGGTTGAACATAATTGACAAACGTCAATTGCAACAAGTACAAGAACCATTGATGGTTACGTACAGTGCCATTTAAATCAATCGACGCATACAAGCGAAACCCATGCGTTTCGAGGACGTCGAGCATGGCAAGAACAAGGTAGCGAGTGGTAACAGTCTCCAAGCCTACGGGCGACCAGGGAGAACCTTTTAATTCCAAATCACTGAAGAAGTTGTAGTTGGTTAGAATAATAGTCATTGTTTGTAAGACGATTGGAAATCACTATGCTTTAACGCCGTTGCTATTTGTCTTTTTTTTGGAACCTGAGTAGTCAAGAATAACAAAATTCACAAAATTAGCCCTCCAGCTTGCATCGATCAGCGTACCAACCCTGTTTAAATATCGAATGAAGCTGAAGTACGTTTCCTTCACACATGTCGCAGGCCCGTTCAATACTGCCAAGATATGTATGGGCGACGCAAATACTCACGTAATGCATCAATCAACTCCCCAGGGGCGCTGATGAGATGGAGTAGATTTCTACCATCGAAAGAGAGTGCGAACCAAGTGCACTTGTCCGGGGCAGGCGTTTGGTACCGGAATGTGAGCGTGTCCTGTCGTTCAAAGACGCCATTGGGGAGAAGATTTTCAGGTTTTCATGTCCGGTAAATTACTGACCTGGTTACCGGAGAAGTCCGTACCTGCCAGCAGAACCCAACCCAAGTCAAAGACAGCCTCGAGGATGGCTAACTACTATGCACCTAACCGCGATCAGCACACACTGTGTCTGTTGCCAGTTGCAAGGCTACGATAACAGGTTGCAGTGGTACGTGCCATGAGTGCGTGAATAGGGACGGTGTTGTCCCTGTGAGACTTCCATGGACATCCTTGCAGCTTGAATTCATGACTACCGTGGTACTCTTGCTCAGACTTGTGACGAAAGTTGACGATCAACGGTTTTGTACTGGAGATGGAGAGTTCGTGGACTGACCACAATGCCTTTCGGCCATGATTGTTCGATGGCTTATACCATATGATATACATGATGAGGAGGGACAAAACAACAATATTAACTCACCCAAACGCACGCATTCAACGTCAGTCGGATGGAAAAGAAATAAACGCAGCAAGTCCCTAAGTAACAGTATATCAGTCATACTAAGTGTTACAGCCTGAGCAAAGACCAACTCTTCGTTCAGGGAGATACAAGCAAATTTTCCAAACGTAGAGATCATAGAAGAAGGATTGGCGATTTCAAATTGGACAGCACCTCAAATGGAAGGTGCTCAGCGTCGATGCTTCTCCAACTTCTTGACTTCGATGTCAGTCGGATATAAGTATTCCGTGGGCCGGCCCTCCAACGTACGGACTCGACTGCTGCCCAACGACAATGATTATCAAGTACTCTCGTTGTCAGATCTACCACTGCGCGATAACATCATTGACATGTGTGGTAATTATGCATTATATATAGTCCGAACTGCCGAACCAATAATGAAGGCAATAGTAGTCTAGGTAAAAGGAGAAGGTCTCATACGATGTATGACAGACCCGTCTAATCTGCCCCGCCCTCCCAGACCACTTCAGCTGACCGCGCCTCCTTCAAAGCGGACGCAGCCAACTTATTGCGATCTCTCCAGCCCGTCCAAATACTGAGCAGTAGCGCCAATGAGCACGCAACGGTGGTCATGTATAGGCTGTTGACATAACATTCCCGCCCTTGCAGGCATTGCTCGGCATCACCTGGAAGGGGTGAGGCGATGGTACTTTTTGGTGGTGCATGTGCATCCAGGTTCATTCCGAAGGCAACCGAAAAAATGTTGGCAAAGACCAACGGAGAAAGCGACGTGTATCCCCAATTCTCCGAAAAATGGGCTGTATAAATGTGAGGGAAGTTGAACACTCCGTACATATATTTGGAAGGAAACACGCACATAATCCAAACCAGTCAATAACCATGGTCGGAAATATTCCGAAAACACCACCATATGATAATCCCAGCAGGGCACTTGCCATCCACAAGTTTTCGACCTCACTTATGTTCGCCGTGAGGATTTGAGAGATAATAAACAAAAGAGAGATCAACGAGAGGCAGTAAGAACGCGGAAAGCTCAGATAATGTTTAGTGGAGTCAGATATTAAACCTAATCAGAAGATACGGAAGGTGTTTAGGTTCTTCGCTTTAAGTTGTGTTCTAGAAATGTACCCACCGAACACGATGCGTCCGGAGAAATTCATGATGCTGAGCGAGGATACCTGTGCTGCTTGCCAACGTGCTGCTGCTGCTCTGTCATAGGACGCATCACCCTTGGCAGAGAGCGCCAGGGACATTGATCCCACATTGTTTATGTCTGAGGTGAAGCTTATTAGACCACACCAATAATTCCAAAAAGAAACATTGGACGAACACATTAGACCTGTTCCGCTCACTGACGCCGAATGTGATGTCAATGTTTTATGCAAAAAAGTAAAATCTAATATAGGAAACGCACAGAGAGATAAAATGGTGCACAACAACCAGAAACGTGCAGATTTCAGCAACATCTTGCCATGAATGTCTGGAGAACGAGCCGACAACAGGGCTGAGGTACCTAAATTCTGTCTTGGTATGTGATGACGACCAGTAATGTTTACGGAGCTATCCCTCGCAGGGCTCAACTCCAACGATTCTCGAATCTGCGGGTCATCATGATCCGACAGATTTTCTTCATGCTCGCGCCTGAGGGCTAGCTCCCTTTCGAGATGGTCATGAGCAAGTAAAGGCGCCTGACTATCGTGTTCATTGAGAAAAGTGACCGGGACAGAAGCCGTTGTATCTCTTTCTTCTGGCCTGCACTCCAGATCGCGCGTATTTTCGGAAGCGGGAAGAGGTATGATCCTTACGAGGAAAAAGCCTAGGATCATTGGAAGAGATGTCCCGAGGGAGAGTAGCAACAAGAAAGAGGATATGTTTTCTGCGAATGCCGCATGCGCGATAACTGAAAAGAAGAATGCCGAAAGTCCAAACCCAGAGATGACTGTCCCGGTTACTGTGGCGCGCTGTGAAAGTTGAAAAAGGAGTCAATGATGGTTGGGATTGGATGGCTTGAACTATAACATACTGCGCCATCTGGGAAACTCTTTGCAGTAGCATTCACCGCGTTTGAAAGCCCAGCATTTCCACCTGTGCCGGTCATAAAAGAAAACACGACCAGAGCATAGACAACGGCTAAAGATCCGGGGGTACCATAATCAAACATGTAGCGAATCCCGGAATATCCAACTAGAAGACAGATAAAGGTGATAGGGAATAGAAAACTAGGTCCTCGAGAATCAATGATCCTTCCCCATATTGGACCACTACCGTATACGCCCACTAAAACAATCGATTTCATACTTGTCCAAATATGTATCGAGCTACGCACCGTTCCCAGCTAGACCGATGATGTTCAGTTGTGTGTGAGTGATAAGCAAACGAGAACCCAGTTGTGGGGAATATGCTGAAAAGTTGAAAGGCCCATCAAAATGTGACGGACAGTTGCAAAGATGACATGGCAGAAGGGGGCGAGATAACTAGTAGCTTTCCACAAATTCAAAGGAATTGCCTTTGCAGTTACCGAGCGACGTCCCCCCAGCGCGTCCCAAGTAAATTCTGCTTACCCGAGTAAACCTGTCAACAAGTTACGGAGGTGTGTCACTTATGATAACCAAATTTGACACACATAGTTGGTTCCAGCGCTTAAAGCGACCAGTAACGACGCAAGAAGCGTGGTGATTCGCGGCAAACTGACAAGGCCTGGCGTATTTTGCGTTGAGAGTGTCATCCAGCTAACTCAGGGTACCGGAGGGGTTGAAAACTGAGTACGTGGTTACTTGTAGGCTTGAAGCGATGCGAACAGGCGAAATTTATGTAATTCCTTTTGTGACTAATTTAACTTTACCAGTTCCACTTGGCAAAACCAGGCAGATCACCGGCATGGCCCCACGATTGAACAAACGTCAGCAGCGAGAATTGGAAGAAATATCGGCACTGGCAGGGCCGTCCAATCCGATTGCAATCTCGAGCGAGGATGAAGACCAAAACTTGCCGGCTAAAATCAGCGGTTCAGGTTTTGCGGCTGTGAGTTCAGGGCGCGTTCTCGTCAATTCTCAAGTCAATTCATGACCACAGCTTTTTACGCCAGAGGATGTTTCAGAGAGTGCAAGCGAAGATACTCCCCAGGCTACCACTAAGTCTCGGAAAGTGAGTATTTTGTTTATGAGTCATCGTGGCATGATCTCAGAACAATGTCAGTCAAAGAAAAGAAAGAAGAAAGCCTCCGAAGGTTCAAGCCTTTCGCATGCGTCCGTTCCTCTTGCGCCCTCGGAACCCAATGATGAACCGACTCGACCACACCGTGCGGGACATTCGCCTGCGAAGAACGAGAAGAAGGCAATGAAGAAGGCAAGAGCCAAAGAGAAGAAAGCTGATAAAGATGAAGTAGACGAAGCTCTTGCAGAGCTGTCCATCAAGTATACTTCACAATCTAATCTATTCCGAGTTTCCTTGTGCTGAAATGCCTCCTGGACCAGATACCCAGACCTGCAAAGTACATCAACGACCGCTATGTCCTCGCAAAGCAATCTACCTTCTCTATTATCAGTATCCATATCTCACCTTGACAGCGAAGCGGAAATGCGGAGATTTTTTGGCTCCAAGGTTATCTCGGCGAACAAACCGGCGTCAGCAGATTCTTCTGGTTCTTCACGAAGAAAACATGGAACACAACGATCGTATCTAGCGCATCCGAAGCCATATTGGTCGCCAGCCAAAATGCGCGATGGTCTGTCCATTTCACCATTGTCAGAGGGGGAGCTGTCTGACAAAATGGAGGGGCAATCGTGGGAGTTGATTCACGAGGAGAAGTGGTGGAAGATTGAGTATAGCAAGAAGTACAGGAGCATTACAAGGTCCTTCATGGAGATTGTGGCTGCGGGGGGTGAGCGATTATGACTGCTACACATCATGATGGTGTCAATCTTCTATTCAGATCCGAATGGCTTTTTAAATCTGCTTACAATGCTGCCTTGGCATGCTGATACGCTTTTGCAATTATCAGAGGTTTCCAGATATCGAGAAGGTGGGATATTATTCTTAGTTGATAGTCCCTCCAGTTGACATATTGCTGTGCAGAATATGCACAAGCAGTCGACTTCGTTGAGCGCGCCCTGTTTACATACGAACGTTCATTTGTTGGCGCTTTTAATTTTACAAGTGGACTCAACCGTTTGGACTTTGACCGCGTGGAAAATAGGCCTTTCTTTCTCGCCGTTCATCGACAGGTAGTGTATGTACATGTTATGTCCTCACCTTCCTTCAAGCTTATTTGATCTGTCCTTGATCAGTGACCTTCAGCGCAGGGGTTGCGTCCGCACGGCGTTTGAGTTTGCACGACTGTTGTACTCCCTTGACCCATGGACTGACCCTTACGGCGCTCTTTTTCATCTGGATTATCTTGCTCTCAAGGCCGGCATGAGTCAATGGCTACTCGACGTTTTTGATCATTTTCGTGAGCTACGGGAAAGCGGGCGACCTCACAAAGCACGTATCGATCCCAGTCAGCTCCCTGGCTGGGTTTATGCAAGAGCTCTGGCATTACGGATCGACGAGGATAACAGGAAAGACAAGGTGGATCACTATTCGATCTTGGAGGTTTCCTGGCTCATCTTTGTGATTCAGAGCCACGAAAGGAGCACAGCTGCACTGAAAGACGCCATACTCTCCTTTCCTGCTATTGTTCCTCTTTTGGCCGATAAACTCGATGTCTCACTGTCGTCCCAAATTCGTAGTAAACAATGTTTTCGTATCCAAACGGATGCCAGGTATGACGGATATTGCTCTATCTTCCCATTCTCATCAGCTGCTCTCAGCTCTCTAACACACTCGGAAGGCGTTGAACATCTCCTTGCACATCTGTACGCTCAGCGGTCATTTTCGGTCTGGAAAGATCCTACGTATTGTGGCTGGTTTGGGGAGACGGTGACAAATCTGTGCGCGTCCATCTCTTCAGAAATATCAACAAACGATTGGCGATTACACTTCCTCGAGCTCTACTCGTTGCCTTGTCCGAGATATTCTGCATACCGTCACGTTATAGTCCTGGGAGACAGTTACCGTCGATTGTCTGCATTCCTGCCGAAGAAAGTTTTAGAGCTGAAGATGTTGAACTGTGACCCGTTACCACCGCCGACATGTGTAAGTCAGTATGACGAAGAGTTCTTCAAGGGTACGGACGATTTGTTCAACGTGCGGAGGAGGCCGAATCGTGCGGCTGACGAAAGGATGATTAGGAGGCTCATCCCGAATGCGTTACTCCGTGAACAATTACAAGTTACATATATATCTCTTTCTGTTCCAACTGCTCACTTATTGCATTATTATTTTTTCCCCCGATTCATTAGGCAGTATTCGCCGCGTATCCTCATATCGCGGAAAGGTTCCCAGGAGGAATTGTTCAATTCGCAGAGTTTGCGGCGCAGCTACCAGACGATGAAGTCCTGGAGATGTTAGAGCCCGTGATGGGGGGTGAAGGGCAGGAGGGAGTCATGCCAGGACAGATGCCTGGGGAAGATATGATACTGTTGGAATTTGGGCAAGACGATGCAGGGGATGTAGCGGCGCAGCCTTTGGACAATGGCAGGGCTGGTTTTAATGAAGAGGTTCCCCATGTGCTGGACCCTGAACCAGAAGAAATCTCCGATGATGATAGCAGCGGGGATGAGGATGTCGCTGTAAGCACCTCGCATTTGAGTGACTGATAGATGATTATGACACTATTCTTCATAGCCAATGCCAGTGCGTATCCTACGAAACATCATGAACCGTCTCTGGGGAGGGAACAGCAATGCTAATGTGGATAACTCCTCTGAGGATTCGGAGGGCGAGGGAGACGTTTTGGATACCGGTGGTGTTGATTAAAGACTCTCGACATGACGTGTACGATTTTTGCTGCTAATATTATTTCCGATCGACAATGAACCATTACGAGAATAGTTCCCTTCAGATTCGTCTGGTTCAAGCTGATTCTGGTTCAGGCCTAGCCCAGTTGGCTGTCGCATATCCTATGGGACATAGGCTCACCTCCCGTCAGGGAGACCAAGGGAACGACCAAGTACGAGGGCATCATGTGTTTCATGAAGGTGATTTGTCTTTGTGGGATCCCGGAAAGCGGCTCATTCGCGGATGCGGATATTCGGGTAACCGGGCCTGAATAAACATTTCATGAACGATCGGAGCAGACCAAAAGGAAATTTGATAACACACAGCGACAGCGACTTGCCCTGACCAAGGTGCGGAAGAAATTTCCTTGGGCCATATTTCCTCTTATCAATACCGCTCTTCTTCCTTGGAATATTGATCGTCTTATCGGGAAGCATGACACGTTTGGTTTGGACTAGTACCTCCGAAACCGTTTGGGCTGGTGTCAAATCGGCCTCATGGCGGCCAGGACGGTCGGCGGAAGTATTGGTTACGGCGAATCTCTCGATATCTGCGAGTATAGCTCGGCGGAGGATGCGTTCCAATGGTATTGAGTCAAATATTGTCTCGGCCGGAATGCCTTCAATATCTGTCAACATGGAGACGGTAGGTGTTCGGTACGATCTTGGAGTACGGCTGGGGGGAGACACAGCTGAGGGTGTGTCCTCCGGAAGACTCTCACGTTTTTCGTCACGTTCACGGACGAGATGCCTCTCTCTACCAATTTCCAAGACTCGTTTTGTGATCTCGACATCCATGTCAACGTTCGGCAATTCCTCGACAGAACTCACGTCTAACATTCGCATCGCGAACGTGCCATATCCCATTTTCAACTCGCGGTGCATCTCTCTGAGTAGAATATTCGTCACCACACGGTACGTGAGTAGTGTAGGCTTCATTTTGTGCGTAGTAAAGGATCGCACGACTACAAAGGCGGCAGGGTAGTCTCGAGCAGCCATAAATGCCCGTAGAGCGACGTTTAGCACTGAAGTGGTGACTACCGATGAAGACCATGATGGCATTCCTTGCGTTTCGATCAAGTGGCTAGACTGCATGTCCCGGTATAATTCGCGTGGCGAGACACCATGTACTACGCGTCTCCACTTTCTTAAGCGGCCCATCTTCTCTAAAGCCTTGAATAAACTCGCAAAGGTGAAGGCATCAGGTCGCAGATTCATTGTCTCGGGTACGTGCATCAGAAAGCGGTACAGCTTGAAGGCCTTGTCGTAGGAGTGCTGCCACACTTCTGCCGCGATGAGCGCGTTGAACATCGCAATATCGGGCGTGACGCCATCTTGCTGCATGCGCTTCAAAATAGCATTCATAGCCTCGGCGTCGGGGTCACGCATAGCTGTGAGCGCTTTCAGCATCGTAACATATGGGTATGGTGCATCAGGGTGTTGGTTGTCCAAGGAGACAGGCTTGGAGTCGGCGTGCAAGTTCAACAGCTCCCTGGCAGATTCCATTAAACCGCTACGTATTTGAATGTCGATCATGTCGCTAGTCAACTTGCTCGATGGGAAGTAGCCCTCCCCACGAGAATTGAGATATAGCTTGAATATGCGATCGATGAGTTCGGCTGAAAAATTCGATATGATGAAGAGGTCCAGGAGTTCTCGGAGACAATACTCGTTGTAAGCCTTTTGCGTGAAGACCTGTTCCAACGACTGTAACAGCTTGTCCTCGTCGTCGCAGGTTGAGCACACCACAGATATGCCCAACATTCTGACACGGACTGCAGTAGAAGCCAAAATGCCTTCTTCGACCATGTTGTCGTACACGTGACACGCAGCTTTGAACTGACGGTGCTGGAGGAGGCGCAGGATGACCTTGTCGAACACAAGGTGCCGAGAGAGGTTCTGGAACTCAGGCAACATGAGTTTCTTCTGAACGTACTTCTCCACAGAGACGCTACGATTTCCGGAAACCACGAATCGATCAATGGAGAGGAGCAAGCCACTGATACGCGCTAATTCGAGACGACGGTGGTCGTCCTGGACAACCTTAGCAGTTACATCCTGAAGCGGTGTGGCTGATGAATAAAACACCTTCCAGAGTGATGTTGGGCGAATTTTTGTAGGGCCCCTCCAGAATGAACGCAGGAGCAAACGGCATGTTAGCATCTATCAGGTGCAGCTTTGACGGACTCAGAGTTCAAGTTATTGCCGAAGGTTGGCGGAGCTTGAATTCTGCCAAATCTGCGATGGGGACTGGCAATGCACGTGACAAGTCTGTCCGGAAATGGAAGCCCTAATGAATGGTAACTCTCTCTGTACTCACCTGAGAGCTTGGACTGGTTGAGATGAACAAAATAAAATTAAGAACTGGATTGATTGTTCAGGATGGAATTTGATAATATTTGATTCTGCCTTCAGAATGGGGTCATTGAGGCAATGTTTGAGTGTTTGTACACCTCAGAAACAAAATCTGACCTGAACAGATTCTTTAGAATGTTCACTTTTAGTATATTCTGGTGTCAGAATGTTTAATTTGCCAATGTTCCCATACTTGTTAAAGTTCTTGACAGCTGAATGCAAATAGATGTCTGCTTGTCAAATATGGAAACTCTTGGTATAACAAATGATGCTGGTGGACACAAAATCTTGATGCAGAATCCTGACAACTCCATATGCCACACAAAAAGCAGAGATCTTTGTTTCAGCAAGCTCAATCTGCTCAAAATATTGTTATTCTGAATAGTTCTCAAAAGGAAAATCTTTGTCCAACAACTATTTCTTTCATCCCAGCAACCTTCCTGAACCTGGTTAAAAAGGAAGAGACATGATAGGATGACTATAAACATAGATTCAACAATGAACATCAAAATCCAAGGCTCGGATTGAAGACATCCACTCCATTGTAACATTATCTCAGGTGGAGCTGCAAGATACTCTTCACAAGAATGAATGTTGATGGAGCATAATCAATTGATGGAAAGAAAAAAAGACACTCTTCAGAAACAGAAAGAGTGTGCCCCTGCTCATATAGCTCATGTTGTTGCAAAGACCACACAGGCTACAAAAACTCATCATCTCCACAAACAAGGTGTCTTATGTGTAAGGGCTACCTTAGGTTGAGGACCTCACTCGAGCCAATGGGGATCCAAAGATAAATATATAACAAGAGAGGATAGCTATCATACAACAAACCTAATGGGGGTCCAAAGAGAAAAGGCTAAGGAGCCCCAGTAGGGTGGTGGGAAATAATATGACGCCACTCCAGGAAAAGCCATAACTATATAGCACTAAATAATGAGGGTAAAGGTTATGAGTAAAGGAATGGGGAGTATGTATGCATGTACACATAGATAGAAATAACAATATGCATTTGAAAAAGTGAAGGTTGGATCAAAGGGTGCGAGTGAGAGAACTGGAACCGGAACCGAAGACTTCCGAAGGTTAAATGCTGTCCGGAACCAGAATGGGGTGTCCCCTTACATTTTGAGGGACAACTAGGGAGATGGTTCATGAGCTGGTGAAAAATGGAGTTGCTGTTGATTGAGTAAACGGAGTAATTCATGCAGTCTCAGAAAGTCTGGGGCTTGACATACCTGACCATATCAGTCCATGCTCCATGGGAATTGTTCTTGAGGGTGGTGTGGCTGCAAAACTGCAATTGGCTCACAAGATTGCCAATGCACAGTGTATGTTCTCATCTGCAATTTTCCAAAGTTATTAATAACATGATTTCCACATTCAGTGGTGATGGAACAACACACAAACACATAAATCACAAATCAAAACACATCACATTGCAGGATCCATCAGATGCTGGCAATTTGTCTCCTGGTCCCTCCACCTTGTTCACTGGTGTCTTGACTGCTGAAAACCATATGAGTGAAACTCAATTTAATGGATGGATATCCATGGTAGAAGATATACTTCAAACCTACAAAAGCAGTCCCCTTGGTCAGAAAACCATGACCAGTCTCCATGATGTTGCTACAAAGATCAAAGGAGTTAATACAGATCATGCAGAAGATGTATTACCACACATGTCTATTCCTTCTGCTTAGTCGTCTTATACGACTCACTAATCACACAGGCTGCTTCAATGTCTGTCTGGCAGAGGAGAGAATAGGAAGCGCAACCATGCTCTGAGACAGCGGCATGGCCTGAAAAGATAATGATTTTGGTACTTTTTACAATAAGGAACATAGGAATGGTAAAAAATGGGAGGGTGAGAGGTGGGTTACGAAAAACTATGACGATACAGTGCAGCTGAGAGCTAGAAGAATCAGAACAGTACTGATAACAATGTAAGAGACATACCTTGGAGACGACAAGGGGCTTAAGTTGCCCTTGGGTTGTTCCCGAGGTTTATGAATGGCCATGGCTGATGTATGTGCCAGGCATGGAGGTTGACGTCAGCTGGTGACAACAGCCATGATTGTCAGCCGGTGATGACAGGTGTGTGTCAGTGAGAGACAGCCAGCAAAAAGAACAGGCTGGGTGTTGAGGCGACAGTAAAGACGTGGCCGTGTGATTAGCCAAATGTAAACAAGTTTAAAAAGCGATATATGCCTTTTATCTTCCACTTAGTTGATTATGCTTATGCTTATTGTACAGCTTTCCTTCCTTTTATGTTTCCATCTATATTCTGAGGGGCATTGCCTCTCCATTTCTCCATATGTCTCTTTCTCTACTGGTAGTACACTGCCACATTCCTACTTGTATAAATACCACCAGTGTTACGGATCGTCTTCGGGACGGCTCCGACAACAAACAAACTCAACAGGATTCGGACGATGAAAGGGAGAAGGGAGTTTATTAACAATCCGGTGGGGTAAACCAGACTAAACGTAAAGTACATTGTACATACATCAATGGTATATAAAGGAAACATCTTGAGGGGAGGCAGTAACCTATCGTCCAATAGCATAACTCCCTCTTATCTCTGACCAATGGCATTAAGCCCTCCTATCTCCAACCAATGGCAATAAGCTCTCTTATCTTGGATGAGTAAGCGCGATGTGATTGGACGATAACCAGACATGTGATTGATCATACATGTGGTGATGTCAAAGCGCGAGAACTTGGAACCGAAGGAACGGTAGCCAATGGGATCGTGGGACTTGGCACTTCTCTGTGGGAAAGTGGCCGTGGGAATTGAGTGATGAGTAAGCGGGCGAAAAGGGGCGAAAAGGTAACAACCAGTAGTAGAGCATGTACTTTAGAATATAATAATTCGTTAACACTTGCTATACTCTCCAGGTATCACATTCAGAGCTAAGCTTTAATCCCCTAAACTGCCTTTGTGAAGTAAAACTTCTTCACTTAGCTTCGTTATATTACAGACAGGTACCAAGGTACCTCTCCAGGGGCTCATGCAGGACTTGAGGTAGATAGGATGGATCTGCTGACTACTACATCAGGAAGGCTACTGACTACATCAACTGTGGGAACCCCACCTGACCTTCCCACACTGAGAGCCTAATGATAGTGGCTGATCATGTGTCTCAGCCACTATCATTAGGCTCTAGTTTGCTTAAATCCAAACACCAGCTGTAAATACTACTCCAAGGCTTCAAAATACTTAGAATCCTTAGTACTGTAGTTACTAATGTCCCATATACGGTAATAACCAGTTTGGGAACATTAGGTCCGGTCAGGAACAAGGGTGCTGACAGGCTTGGGCTTTCCCATCACTGTTGCCATGGCCCCACCCATCACTCACAGGCATGCATGCTTGTCGTTGTCGATGATGAGCTCGACTAATTCTCCATCCTGCCATCTTTGCTTGTGGATTTTTTTACATATTATAGATATTATCTTATAAATACTGTATATGGATTAA
This sequence comes from Hygrocybe coccinea, assembly GCA_963555575.2. Lineage (NCBI taxonomy): Eukaryota > Fungi > Basidiomycota > Agaricomycetes > Agaricales > Hygrophoraceae > Hygrocybe > Hygrocybe coccinea. The sequence continues at coordinate 1,065,721 of OY741991.2, forward strand.
TATACATGAAAATGCATGAAATAAAAGAGAAACAAAAATAAAGACAAAAATCAATACATGGGGCACTGCTGCCGAACTAGTGTGTACCCACCTTTGCAGAGGCATCGCTGATGCGCAGGTGGGGGTAGTAAGAAGGGAATCTAACTAGGAACTGCTAAGAAAGGTGCGAGGAAGTTTCGGAAAGCCTACTCTAGGATAGAAGAGGAAAGAGAAGAAATAGAAAGGTGTGAGACACTCAATATAAATGCTGCGATAAAAGTCGAAGTGGTGCGATAAAAATAAGAGAGTTGCGATAAAAATCGAAGAGGTGCGATAAAAATAAGAAAGTCGCAGTGAAATGGAAGGGTCGGACAGTGAGAGAAGATAATATAAAGCAAAGGGACTGGGTCTAGGACTAAGGATAGGCTCTGAGACGAAGGGGGAAGGATGGTGTATCTGGATTGTCTGGGGGTTCTCTGGGATCTCTGTCTAGTGGCTCATACATGCAGGTATATAAGCTGTAAGGACAAAGGTAGAGGGATGAAAGGAGTATAATATATGGGGATATAAGAGAGAGGGGCATATTTATCATAAAGGAAGAGTACAGGGGACGATGCATAAGAAAGTAGAACAAAGAAAACAAAGGAAATACTTCGAAATGCAATAACTAAAGAACTCCGAAGTCGCAGACAATCGCAATAGTCACAACTTGATCGCAAGGTCGAAGAGTGTCAGATTGATGTGAATCGCATAGAATCGTGAGATATATCGAATCGGAGGCCAGGATTGTATGGTGCGTATCATCACCATCTACCCTTAATGGGAGATGGTGCTGGAGGGCGGGTGAGGGGAGGGATGGATGCTGGGGGCAAAGCAGGAGGGGGGTGGGTACTCACCTATGCCCTTGGGGCCCCCCACAGCCCCCCTTGCATTCAATGGTTGATAGAAACAGTGGAGACATCATCTATGATGTTCCCATGGTCCCTGTCATGGGTTTCGCCATCCCAATCAGTCCTGCCATTGAGTTGTGCAAGATTGTGGCAGAGGCACTGGCAGGTCCAATATTTCAATGACAATGAAGCCGTTGACAACACCTTCATCATGGGTGACCTTCCACATCATCTTTGTCACCTTCATTGCTATGCGCCCTGTCCACTGCTGCTAGTTCCAATGTTTGAGCCTGTTGGTTGAAAATGGCAGGGTTGCTCCTACTTGGTTTTGAGGGTGTGCAGGGGGGTGTACTTGGTATGAATTGTCCTTGCCATCCTCATAGTCCTTGTTCCTGTTGTTGTTGAGGTGGTGGAGGGTGGGAATGTGGCAAAACAGGGTGTGATGGTGGTCAAAGGCTGAAAGGCATGTATTCAGTCACATGTGCTTTACCACCACCCACTTGCCTCCCAACTCATCTCCCACAATGCTCCCACTCCACCACCTCAACAACGATGGAAATGGAGACAGCAATGACAACAGTGACAATTCACATTGAGATCATCACCCCAGACATCTTCAAAACTATGGAGGATCACACCTGAGGTTTTCAACCATTGGCCTCGATTGTTGGAACCAGTGGTGGTGGGATGGGCGCAGAGTCTTGGCAATGATGAAGGTAATGTGGAGGGTCACCCATGTCAATGGCATGGTCAATGGCAGTGGCATTGTTGAGATATCACCACCACAACCATTGGTGCCACCACCCTCACGCAACTCAATGGCGCAACCAATCTGGACTGCAAAAATGATGGCAGGGACAATGGGGATGTCCAAAGTGATGTCTCCATTGAATTTATCCATGGTGGATTATGGGGAGGGCCATGGGGGGCCCCAAGAGCATAGGTGAGTACCCACCCCCTTCCTACTTTGCCCCCATGTACTTACCCCTTCCTGCCTCTTGTTCAGGGCCAGGAACCCTCTCCCATCCATCCCCTCTCCATTTCCCCCATCCACCTCACCTTCCCACCCCCTTCCTCACTACCCATTGCCTCCCCCCACTCCAAGTGCCCTTCTCTGCCCCAGCATCCATCCCTCCCCTCACCCACCCTCCAGCACCATCTCCCATTAAGGGTAGACCAACGGCAATGCCTCTGCAAAGGTGGGTACACACTAGTTCGGCAGCAGTGCCCCATGTATTGATTTTTGTCTTTATTTTTGTCTCTCTTTTATTTCATGCATTTTCATGTATATTAATCCATATACAGTATTTATAAGATAATATCTATAATATGTAAAAAAATCCACAAGCAAAGATGGCAGGATGGAGAATTAGTTGAACTATCATTAGGCTCTCCATGTGGGAAGGTCAGGTGGGGAACCCTGGCACATGACCACTGAGGTCCCACTACTCCAGTGTTAGGACCTGTTTAGTTCTGTGATAATCCTGTGGAGACCATGGAATTTAAAGGAAAACAGGATTATGTGTTATTGTTATCCAGGTAGTGACTGTTTCCTTATATTCACCTCATATAATGTAACTCACCTTGTCCTTACATGTGATGTACTTTGTGCCACTGATGTTTGTTCACTCCACTCACAAACACCTGTAGCACCCCATACCCAGTTACTCATCTTGTCCTTACATGCAATGCTTTTTGTGCCACTGATTTGTTTGCTCCACCCTGTACCCAGTTACTCACCTTGTCCTTACATGTGTGTTACGATTTTCACCTTTTTACCCCTGTCTTTTGCTTTGACAGCACGTGACACCCATACATTCCCACGAAGATGTGCCAAGTCCCACGCTCTGATTGGATGATACCTTGTTACCGAACTCTTGGGTTGACCCCATGTCCTCATTGGATGATTTGACGGTGCATAACCATTCATGCACAACCAGGAGCTGAAGGAACCTGAAGACAATACAATCCGAACTTGACCATTCCATTCTTGTCACAACCCATGACCGGTGTGCATACCCGGAGACAAGAATACTCCATGACCAAACCACCGATCATACCCAGCAATCGGAATACTCTGGTTCTCTGCCAACCGATCATATGTCCACACCCATATGCTCATGACATTGTTATTGTTCTTTCACAATTCACCTACACGGTTCCTTGTGCCTGTCACAGACGAATGAATAGCCTTGTGCCTGATGACCGATCGACTTTCCTATTTTGAAGAAGACCGACACGTCATCCCGATCCTCATGGTTACCTTTGACGCCCAGCTCATCGCCACGATTGTGATATGTTCTATTGGCATCTCCACCCTTGTGGGCGTCTACATCTATGCAACCTATATTCGGATAATGCAACCTCCCCACAATGGCTCAGATATCGGATCTGTCATAGTTGCCGACAACCGATGACTCCTTTGACCTATCTTGGCCGAACATCTTGCTCTTCTTCACATGTCACCTCCACATTCATTCGCCTTTCTTCTCATCAGCTGACCACCGGTGCTCAGCTAACAACCCGAACTCGCATGTATGACAAGTCCCCTTGATGCTCCACAAAGACTTGCATTCCGATGTGTTTCATCACCTTTGTGTACCAGTCCACTGGTCAGGAATATCCATACCTAGTCGACATCCCAGTCATCCAGTACCCTGCAGCCAAGAAGGGTTATATGAAGCACCCTTGCTTATCGTACTGCAGGAACTACAGTTGCTGGTGTATGATTACCAGTGTTCATTGCATTGACCTCATCATGGTTCTTCCCCATCCAGTGATTCGCCTTCTCTCCTGCCTCCAATGATGAAGCATCATGTTCACCTTTCCATCCCGATCCCACATACACATACTCATAGTTGTATGCTGCTATTGGCCAGGCATCTACTGCCAATGCAAACCATCAGGAAGACGAACCAATCTCATCATTCCAAAACTAGGAATTCAGCCACATGACATCCACATGGCCACCTCATGTTCATCATGTGCTCACTGACACATCCACTCATGGATTGTTTCACCTCCTTACCATGAGGCAACCATGAGGCGCAGGGTCTGGACCCTTGATTGCTCCGAACCATTTCCTTGCAATCACTACTTGAAACACTGATGGACATGCTGTACCTGCAGGGCAGCCTTATTGTTCTTGCATTTCTCTCGGTTTGTACATACAGACCCGGTAGTCTGTCTTTCATGGCAATTCCCTAACTCTTTTGTATTTTAACCTTCATCTTCGAACTGTTCCTCTTTTTCCCTTCCCTTTCCTCACGTTTAGTCTGGTTTCCACCCCCTGGTTCGCTTTCCTAGACTCCCTCTCTCCCCAGACTGCTACTTGCTGTATAGTAGTAGTAGACCATGAATACACCTCCTCTCCTGTGTTTCCTCTGGTCTGAGTTCAACTTGGTTTAGTTGGTTGTTGCTGGAGCCCGCTGATCTAGCGATCCATAACAATGTGCCACTGATGTTTGTTTGCTCTGCTCACAAACATCTGTCCCCAGTTACTCTCCTTTTCAATATGTGATGCCCCTGTTTGTTGGCTGCACCCACAAACCCTTTGTTTGCTGCACTCACAAACATCACTGTGCTGCCCTCCATGGCCACCCTGTTTGTGAGCGCAGCGAACAAACACTGGGCCACACAGAGCAACTCCGCAAAATTACGTAAGCAACTCCCTAATCCGTCAGGTCACGCATCCACTCAAAATTACAAATGCCGCAGCTTGCAAACAGCTGTGCGTGGCATGTTCAAGTTCCACTCATCGTATTCCTCCACAAGTAAGCCTACCTATTATCTCCAAAGCATTTGTTTTATAGCGTATTTTACTATAGATCCTCCCTTTATCAATGTCGCTCATCAGAACCTTACCCAATATCCACCTTTCTTATCGAACCACCCAGGGAAAAGCCAGGTCCCTGTCCAGGCCTGCCACAAGTGTCAATGCAATACTCGGCCCCTCGTTCTCTCATTTTTATCGCCGTCCTATCACTTCAGGCCCAATATTCCGACCCGACGCCGTACTTAGTCCTGGCTCTTCCAGCTTTGCTCAGATGGCAGCTGATAGCCAATTTGTGGACAAGAGTGGTGCCCTGGCTGACTTTCTCGCTACGAAAAGGCCTATCCATCTCCTCCTGCGTCCACGTCGTTCGGGCAAGACAACCCTCTTACGCATGTTTCGGTAGGATATGCGATCAATTGGGTACCTTCACTCTTTGTAAAGCATCGGTATCTGGTTTAGTGCTTTCTTCGAGCGCACCGGGGATGCGCAAAGGAAAGAACTGTTTACCAAGAACGGTCTTGCTATTACTCACCATCCGAAATTTGAGTCGGAATTCGGGCAATATCCCGTGTTGTATGTGGACTTCTCGGTGAGCAAGTTGGTTGCTAATACCGCCATTGACACTCATGAGGAGCACATCTGCCCCAAGAACGTGATCGGATCGACCATGGGCAGGCTCCTGCAGCAGTATAAGGCCCGAGTTATAGAAATAGCCTCGAATCTAGAGGATTCGGGCGTTTTCAGGGATCTTCATGAGCTTCCGAAGAATCAGCAAACATTCCTCAGCGAACTTCTGACTGACACGCTTCCTGATTCGAAGTGGCCGGCCTCGTTGTTCAGATTGACAAAGGTGCTCCACACCGTCCACAAGAAAGAGGTGGTGCTTTTGGTTGACGAGTACGACACGCCAATCTCGCATGCTGCACAATACAACTATTTCCCTGAAGTCTGTCCTTTTGCGTCGAGTGATACAGTTATTCACGTTAATTACCAGGCCAACGAATTCTTCCGATTGGTTTTATCGCCGCTACTTAAGGTCGGGCTGTTCCATTAGCCAAAACTGTTCACCGATCCAGCATACATTACAGGATAACGAAAACCTCCGAGGCGCCCTCGTCGTAGGTATTTTGCGTGTCGCCAAAGCTGGTTTGCTATCTGGAGTGAACAACCTAGAAGTCAATCATCCGTCCTGTGTCGATTTTTCCTACCTAAACATTTTCCAACAGGTCTTTCCCTTGGGCGCATCAAAAGATTATTCGACGGCCTGCATGTTCACGGAGGCGGAAACAATGTCGGCTTATCACCGACAGAATGAGTTGTCACAGAATGTGGGAATATTTGATGTGTTGTCTTGTAATAATTAATGGATGTCCCATTATTCCATAGGGTCTTCCCTTCACGCTTAACGACATTCAAGCATGGTACAATGGTTACCATACAGCAGATGGTTTGAAACTCTTCAATCCTTGGTCGATTTCAAAGGCTCTCACCTCGATGGAATTACGCCCATACTGGATAGAGTCAGGTATATTTGTCTTCTCGTGTTTTGTCTTTGCATTAATCTTATCGTCCCTTGGTAGGCTATGATAAGATCATGGAACCGCAAATCCTGAAAATGCTCAAGGCTGACGATCATTTCCGTGTGCAAGTGGTTGATCTGGTTGCAGGTAACAATATCCGGGTCGAGGTTGAAGAAGAAGTGTCATATCATTCGTGAGCTGTCTTCCATGTTTGTTCAGTGGTTGGCTTATTATCATTGTAAGGGTAACAAATCTCACAGTTCAGCAGTTATGGACATTGATGCTTTATGCTGGATATCTGACCAGAGTATGGTTCTCCTCCTTGGCCATAACACTGGCTAACCTCATAGTAATGCAGGCTCCAATAAGTTCTGCTCTCGATGGCGACGGAGGTGCTAGCACTGTATTCATTGGTGCCGATGCGAATGCAGTCAAAGTTTCAATTCCAAACAATGAAATTCGATCGATTTTTCTTCGCTGGATAAAGACAGACCTCTCCCAGCGACTGACTCCCAAGCTCCGTGGCAACAGTGCGATTTTGTGGCGCAACCTCAGTCGTGGTTCTATGGCTTCGTTTGCCCAAGATCTCCGCAAGGTTATTTTCAAGTCGATGCCAGCTCAACATTTTGGTAGCAAGGAGGAGATATACCAGTCCTACGTTAAAGCATATCTCGAGTCTGCATCTGAAGCCGAGTACAGTCACCCTGAGTGGGAGTGCGGCATGGAATATGCTGCTGGCGCTGGCCGTCTTGATCTAATTTTCCGCCGGGAGGATGCTGCTATCATGTTCGAGCTGAAGCGAGAAAAGCATGAGAAGAAAGAGGGTTATGGTCAGTTACAGCGCCGAATCCTCAGACGCTTGGCTCGTGAGGCGATGGATCAATGTGCAACAAGGCATTACGACGCGATATTACCCAGGCATGTTACCAAGCTTCGCATATATGGAATAGGATTCCTTGGGCCCTATTGTGCAGTTGATGGACAGCTACTTGAGCGAAGTACGGGAGGTCAAGTACTCGTACTCTGCTAAGGAGGATGATCAAGGCTGTGCGAAGATTTACAAAACCTTAGAAGGTGGTAATTAATAGCGACATGTACATAGACTAGTTTGTAGGAAAATTATTGCTAAAATTATTGACACACCGGCAGCGCTTCCATACTCTAGCATACTCTGAGTGCACTGATTATCATGGTTCTGAGGGATTTTCCTGGAGTTCTTTTCGATCGAATGTGTTCTAACAACACGGATTAGGATATTATGGCCTGGGCAGGAGGGTTAATAAATTTTCTCGTTCCCAACCACGCATGGTTTTTGGCACATCCGTTCGCCGTCAGATCTCACGATAAGGGCCTTGAGTTGAGAGTGTTAGGAAACTCAGGATACCCAAATTTCTCACCCGTGATAGAGAAGCCGTTTCTGCGTGATTGATGTGAACTGACACTAGTACTGCTATACACGTTCGAAGGGGATTCCTGCAATGAGGCCGATAGCCAGAAAACTTGGATGAGCCCTGCCATATAAATGACGTCATAGCAATTTCTGCCAATATATTTTAGACCCATTTGGACGTCCAATAAATGTATAAAGTCTCCGCGAATTTGAAATTTACAGAACCTCTTTTCCTTGTCCCTTTCCGCGACGCGACATTGCGGTGACCTCCAGACACCATTGCCAATGGACGATACCAACAACTCAGAACGGATGCCTTTGCGAACCACGACGCGCTTTGTGAAAGACCCCGTGCACGACTACAGTGAGCCGTTAATGATAAACGATCTGCAATATTGCAACTCGTTAGGCTGAATTCGTCTCATAGTTCCAATTCGCCCAAGGCTTAACTCATTCATAGACACGTAGGTTTCCTCCAATCAACTTTCCACCCCTCCATTTCGCCACTTATCCCGGCTGTACATTAGGCGACCATTCCAGCGGTTGCGCGCCATCAAACAATTAGGAACATCTTACTTTGTATGGCCTGGAGCGTCCCACAATCGTTTTGAACATTGTCTCGGTGATTATTTCATTCTGTCTCACGCTCAACAAGGTCCATCCTTAAACCGTTGCCGCCACTTTAAGGTGTTGCATACCTCGCCCGTCTTATGGCCAAACACTTGCAAGAGAACCAACCCGACCTTAAAATAACAGACCGTGACATTGAATGCGTCGAACTAGCAGGCTTGTGCCATGATCTCGGTCATGGTCCATGGAGTCATGTTTGGGATAATCAATTCATCCCCAAAGCTTTGTGAGTTATGTTGCTTTGTTTTCCCTCCCAATCAAGAAGTCACCTAATTTGACAGGCGAGGCAAAAAGTGGAGACACGAAGACGCATCAGAAATGATGTTTGATTATCTTGTGAAGGATAACAGCATCGAGATCAGTGATGATGATGTGACCTTCGTCAAGGCATTGATAGCAAGTGATCCCCGTCGTTGCATGTATGCGTCTATTTCTTCGTTAAAATGCGAATATGGAACTGAATGGCCTTTGATAACATACAGCCGGCCAGAAAAACCTTTCCTATTTGAGATTGTATCCAACGGCCGAAACGGAATTGATGTCGACAAGTGCGTTTTAAATCACATTTGTACCTGGTATTATATTTCATCCGACTTTTGGTAGATTTGACTATATTTTGCGCGATACCCATGCAATCGGTGAAAAAGGTAATCTGTCACTTGCTAGGTAAGTCATTTAAAATTCGTCAACATTGCATTGCATAAAACTTGCTCTGTATCCCCAAGACTCATCCAATCCGCTCGCGTCATCGATGACCAGATTTGTTATGATATCAAGGACGCCAACCAAATATATGAATTATTCTACACCCGTTTTAGCTTGCACAAGCGCATATACAACCACAAGACTGGTGATTTTTGTTTCTACATGTAGAGAAAAGATGTTAATGCTGCCATCATAGCCAAAGCCATCGAATACATGATAATTGACGCTCTCCTAGCTGCGGAGCCTTACCTACACATTGCGAGAAAAGTAGATCGGCCCGATGAATTTGTGTATCTCACAGATGATATCATGCCAGGAATTGAGAGCAATCCCGCCAAGGTATGTATATGCTCCTCATGCTTTCGCAATGTGTCAGTGGTGCCTACCACCTTTTTTTATTGCAGGAATTAGCAGAATCTCGCGCAATATTTGACCGCATCCGCACACGCGACCTATACAAGCTCGTGGATTACAAAGTCTTTGACTGGGAGGACCGCAAGGTCTGCAAGGAACTTATTACCCCTGAGAGGGTCGTCAAAGCCGCGAAATCATTGCCAATCCACTCCATCTTCAAGGATACTAGCTCCGACGATGGGGAGGACCGCGTGACTGTGGACTCCCTTGACGCGAAGCACGTCATTGTCGATCTATCAGAAATGCATTACGGCATGAAGGAGAGGAATCCCTTGGACTCCGTCAAGTTTTACTCAAAACATAATCCAAACAGTAAGTCCAGTTTTATCGTGACAAGTTGTTGACTGCCCGGCTGATCGAAACTTTCTGCTTCGGTCTAAAGAATGCGCCTCAGCTGGCAGAGGCGATATTTCACTCCTGATGCCGGCTGCCTTTGGCGAGGTGCTTTTGCGAGTATATACTCGAGATGTACGGTAAGTCTAGTCCTCCCAAGTTGGTTATTGTCCCCTTCTTGTCTACTCTGAACTCGTGATTCAAATTGTACTTTAGCTACTTCGGCATCATCCAAGCTGGCTATCGTGCGGTCCTGCAGGCTATTCCGGAGAATATTCACTCTACACTGGAACCGGCCATGTCCGAGTCCATTGCAATCACGCCGCCCGCGACAGAGGCGCCTTCCACGCCACGATCGCATTCGCGGAATCCGAGTTACACCTTTATTGGAACGCGTGACATGACACCCGGCAATAGATCGTTCACCAATAATGAGTTCACTACCGTACCACCATATTTTACACCACCAAGTCCGACACACAGGAATAAGTCGAGGAGCGGTAAGAGGCGGAGTGATGATACCGCAAGCGACGAGACTCCGAGTCCGCCCAGGAAGAAGAGGCTTTGAAGTTGCTTTGAAGTTCCAATTGCTAGATCGTACGGTAATGATTGCATTTGCATTGTTCTAACCTAACCTACTTACTTTACAACTTGCTATTTGCTTTGTGGTAGCTGTTACGTATGATATGTATATGATAACTTGACTTAACTTAACTTAACTTCGTTGCAATTGCAGGGTGTCGAATGGCAAATCTTGTGGGGGTGTCTGAACGAAGGGTGGGTCAGCTGAAATTTTTTTGGACACCAGTTTTATGAGGCCATTACACGAACGTACGCCACTGACTCCAGCTGGCAATATGAGTTCCTGACATGGGACAGTGTACCGTTCCGGACACCATACCGACTCTGCAGGTAATACCGTGGACCACCTCTTCTCCCTCTTTTCAACCTCACGGACGCTGAACGCATGTCAACTGACATGCCCGCAGCCTTCGTAAGGTGTAGGCTGGTGTAGGGCTCAAGTATCTGCAGGCGAGAACGAGGACACGGACAGAGAATTGAGCAGTACTAGTTGGTGCGTGCCCGTTCCATCTCATCTACTCGTTCTCGTTCCCGTCCCTTCTCTGTCGACTTCGTCGTAGATGTGGGCCAACAGGCCACATCACATCGTTGTCATCGTCATCACTAGCGTGGGTGCTCGAAAACACATTAATATTGACAACACGACAGCACCATCGCTACACTCACCTCTCGGAGTCCGGATCCAACCCTCCGAGTTGTCACCTTCACCTCCCCGCTCTTGTCACACGGGCTAATGGGCCGCAAGTTGCCACTCCTCTGCTCTCGTCACACCATGCTGTCATCGTCCTGTCTCATCGTGGTCTATCCGTTTTCTCTTCCGTTGGTGTGACAGACCACGTGATAATTTGCCTAAAAAGGCAGGAGGGGACCTTGGAAATTTTTCTGAGTGTACGGTATATGCTATTTTTTTTCGCGTTCCAAGCTGTGGTTCTGTGGTTTGTTGTCCGATAGATGCGCAAGGAGACCAAGGGTGCCGTCCACCTCAAGTGTTCTTCTTTGCGTTTGGTTGCGCGGCTTGTCTTTTGTTGAGTTTCTCACGACTCACCTTCATAACACGTGATGAGTAGAAAGTTATTCGACTCTCCACATTCAACGCACGCAGAACAGTCTCAACGGAAGAGTATTGTTCACCAAGGCAGTATGCCAGATACAACGGATTCTGGCTCGACTGTCAGTAAGTTCTTCTGAGTCTACCGGCATCCTCTCGATCTTATTGCTGATAGGGGTAGTCGCAGAACGTCAACCCACGAAACGCGCAAGACTAGGTTGTCTCACCAAAGAAAAAGCCAAAGGACGCACCCGTGATTTTTGTCCTCTCCTATTCAGTCCTTATGACGTTTTCTTCGAGGTAAGCATGGTAATGGCTACTGGAATGCATGCATATGCCTATTAAATTTCACCATTACGGCGGCATGCAGGTGCTCGCTTACGTCCAGCCAGTAGACTTGTTGGCACTCATACGCACCTGCTGGCGACTTCGGCGGCGCCTACTATCACCCGATTCTGCGCTTATTTGGAAGAGGTCTGGCCAAATGTCTCGTCAGCTGCCCGAATGTCCACAAGGCATATCTGAGCAAAACTGGGTGGGCTTATGGTTGGGCCCAGCCGTTTGCCAGGTAAGCTACCATTAACTGGCGATTCTTATTCCTGCGTCATTTTGAACTGATTGTGTTTGTCATAGGAATGTGGTACGGGTTGCCGAAGAGTCGATTTCTACTTACGAAAACGGGTGTGCCAAGATTGCAGGAAGATAAAGTGAAAACTCAGCATTTATCGCTTACAAAAAAACTTGGCATTTGCTCATGAAACTCGTTGTAGTCTGGTATCTGCACGCAAATTCAAGAAGCAGTTCGTCGGGTTGCCTGTCGCGATTCTGGAACTCATACCATACAGTAATGGTACGTCTCGCGACTACAATAATATCTGGGGCAAATTCTAACAATTATTTTTTGGCACAGCTGCTGGAGTGTGGAAAACGCGGATTTCCCGCATTTCGAGGTACTATTGGAGACCTGACATCATCAGCATGTCGAAGACGTGGGACAAGTATACGATGGACGTCAAAATGCATAGGACTGGTGCACAACAAGCACTGCAAGATTGGAGGGCGTCGAGATTGGCGCTCGTGGCGAACATACTAGAGGCAGGTGTATGCTTCAACTTTCGTTGCTTATCTTCTTTTTTGGTATTTTTAGCATGCTGACCGCTACAAGAGAAGCTTCTAACATCTCACGGCCCCCGTTCGTCCCCAATGGCTATGTTCAGCAGATGTGTGCAAGAAAAGAAAATATCGGTTGCTGAGACACTGATATCTGTAATCATAGCGCATTGAGGCGAAATGTAGGCAACTGTAAAATGTATCTAACTGGCTATCACTTGGGTGTCGGTGAATGACCTGACGACTAACAAGAAATACTCCCGTCTCCCCGATATGCAACGGTCGTTGGGGAGTAACGCTATCACCGAGAAGCCAAAAAGGAAGCCCTCAAAGAGAACGACAAACGGGCAGAGTAGTAATTCTCAAAAACCCGAAAGCGCATACAGGTTCACCTGTTTCAGAAAAAAACATTCGAGGCTGAAAATGACGCTACCAGGTTATTTATTACCAACCTGAGCTTTTACGGCAGTCGCAACATTGCAAGGATGATACTCGTCGAATCCTCTTCTCCGTTCACATCTCCATTGTACCCCAAATATCCTTTCCCAATTCGAGTGTATACGACCGGAGATTCGTCCAGCTCGGTGATCTGACATGCGGGGAAAACAGCCGATTGAAGACGTGATTCCTGCGTCGGGCTATACACGGCATCTTCGGGTTGTATCTCCGTGAGATGGACAGCTTTGATACAGTATGACTGAGGTAACGTTTGCTTGGCGTTGAATATGTCTGATTCGAAAAATGACGGATTGAGGTAGAATGTAGTCCGATGGTACGAGCCCTGTCGCCAAGGAACACCCCATCCGTCACGGAAAAATCCATCCATATTCGATATAAAAGAGCTAAATAGGGCGCCGATGACGACAGTGCCTCCAGATTTCGCGTATCTGACGAGTGCCGATAGAACTTTGGCATGCTGCGTTTTGGAGATCCCAGGATCAGTCACGAATACGGCGTGGAGGTCAGGGCTCGAAAGGTGCCGGAGAGCGTCATCAGCAGTTAAGGCATGAAATACTTCAGCTACAGCGTGCAGCGCGGAGAGAAGATGGGCATGAATGGTGGCAAAAAAATCTTCGTTTGCGAGGGAAAGGAGCATGACGAAAGGCTTCTGTGACTGTTTGGTTGTGAAGTTCTCCTTTTTGGCAGGCGCCTCAGGCCCACTACCATTACCAACGTCCGGTAAGTACTCCTTTGAATGAGCGTACAGACACCGATCACCAAATTTACACTTGTCAAGAAGCCAAAAGTTGCAGACATTCCGACCTCTATCCAAACCGGAAACCAAAAATCAAAAATCAAGGCGTACAATGCGAGGGGAGAAAACACAAACAACTCGTCTCTTGTGGTCCTCTGCTTCGTTGGTGAATGTTTGAACTTGCATGTCGATCCGTTCCTGCATCCATCGTGGTTGTAGAAGCGACATGGCCTGCCATTTCCGTCATGTTCGAAGTCGCTTGAATCACTATCAGATAAGATCTCAACCGGAGGATCATCAAACGAAGGGTCAAAATGAGTGTGGTCTCCACGGTTCTCCTCTTCCTCGGTAGGGAGGTCTTGACTGCTCGGATTGGCGTACTGATCCGTAACCTTGAGGGTGGCATATTCTTGGCGAGTCTTGATGATCTGTGCCAGAATCTGAGGGTCTTGCGGGGCGAGCGTCGCACAAGCTTTAAAATCTGCGTAAGGACAGATTTAATCCATGAGTTGTAGAACAAAAGGGCAAGGGAGGACCTGTCATGGCATCCTTAAAATGATGCATGGCAAGCCGAGCTAAGCCCCTGCGAAAACGTGCTTTAAGGTGTTTGGGATCATGCTTAAGGGCATTGTCGCATGCCTCCCTGGCTTCTGGCCACCTGTGATATACAAATTAAAACATTCCCAAGAATTTGGAAAAGGTCAATAGTTTTACATGTTTAATTTCAGGTAAACAGCGGCCATATTAGCTTGATACGTAGGCTGCGGTCCGCGAATGGCAATGGCTTGCTTGTAGAATGGAAGGGCACCGTGATTGTCGCCTTGGCGGAAAAGCGTGTTGCCCTGTCAGAAATGTTGGTCGGGTCCTAGCGAGATTATAGGGTTACACGTACCTGCTCCTTTAACGACTCTGCCTCGGTCATCTTGCGGTTGGAATTTGCTGCTCGCTTCAAAGTCCTCGCTTCCACTTCTGCCTCGCGAAGGCGCGGAGGGTGACGAGTCGTCGGCTTTGGAGGAGGGATATTCGGCGAGGGTGCGTTATTAGAAGACGGAGGCGGCGACAAGTTGGTGGTAGCCTCTCCCACAGATCCGAGCCTAGATCCAGTTTGAAAATCTCCACCAGCCTGACGAATCGCATCTGAAAATAATGTAATCCCATTGGGGTCATTGTCCGCTGATGTCACTTTGCGAAAGCCACCGCCAGGTAACGGTTGGAAACCATATCGTCGATCTGTAGTATCCGGAACGACAGCATGCTGTGGAAAATGACTCATGGCCATCGCCACTCTCGTGCTTCCATCTTCGTTATTGACATCGCCAACATAGCCAAAATACCCTTGCCCAACGGGTGCATATGCGCATGGGGTCTCGGCGGGATCAACTGGAAAGAGATCGGACGAAAAGACGCGCGATTCGATATGGGATGAAGAAGAAGGATTGTATATTGCTTGGTGGGAAGGGACATGAGTCAAGAACAACGACTTGACGCTGTATGACGCGGGAAGGTCATCGATGGACATTCCTGCCACCGAATCTGGGCGCTGATTTCGATGGACTGTTGTTCTAAGATACGAACCCGCGTCCCATGGTAACCCCCAGGACTGGAAATATTGCCGAATTTGAAGATGGTTTAGGTGGTTACTGAAGTTGCAGCAACAGATGACAACGCCGCCGTCTTTGGCAAATCCTATCAGCTGCACGAGGACATCGCAATTCTCGTCTTTCGATATGGCTGAGTCGACAGCTACGACGACGGAGGGTTTCGTAGTCCTAAATTTCTGACGGAAGTCCTTTTTTGTTTCAACAAAAGTGACCGCCGCAACAGAGCGCATCGAGTCGAGAAGTTGAGCATAGTTATCATACAGGTTCCGTTCCTGCATCAAAGCAAGCACAAGAGCATTAGTACTGGTACTGGTACTGGTTGGTCGACCAGACATGGTGGAGGTTTGACTTCAATCCAAGAATGGTACATAAATATTAATATAAGTGGGTTCACGAAGGCAAACGTAATTTCAACAAGGACGTTATTACAATTTGAATGAATAGTTTGTATGACTCGAGTGCTGTTACAGGACGTAAAAATTGGTAGCAAACGTCCAACTCACTGATATTATTGCGCTATCGAGTACTCTGGTTATCACAGAGTTTCTGTTTCGAATGCGTGCAAGGTTGAGAGAACACATTGGGTCTTAGTATCATTCCTTGGCAACTGTTGAATGAAGGACTGAGAAGAAATTGTTGTAGGTGTTTCTGGTGCTGAATGTTACTCGTGGAATCAAGATGTCATCGCCTTGCATTAATTTAGTTGGATGGGAGATTCCAGTTGTTCGTGGTTATTAACAGGGATCTGAAAAGACATTTATTGAGGATTATATGAAGTAGGATAGTGAATATCTACCCCGAATGTGGGATGCGTGGTGCGCCCACCAGGATAGTTGTTGTGCTGTAAATGCCGACGTTGCGATGGAAGTAGTGCACGAGAAATCATTGGTCGAGTTCATTGTGCCTCGGCGGCGGGCTTGATACATTATTCAGCGACCTACAATATTTTCAGCCTGTTCCTTGAACAACTTGCTAACTACCCTCATCCACCACGTCACGTCCCTTCCAGCACCACCCTAGTCCGCATTGAACTTTGCAGCTGCAGCAGAACTGCCATACTGTATGTTGACGGGCTAGATGTCTTGGAAGGTAATTTGTAAAAGTCGTAACTGTGACGTCAATACGAGCCATACCACAGCTGCGACAGTTTGGATTGGGTACCTCACGCGGTAGACAGCCGACTTTCGTCATGATTTAGATCCTGTCGAAGCTGAGAGAGGCGGAGGCTCTCTTAGAGGATTTTCTTCCCTGGCTTGAGCAAGCAAATTTTCTAATCCCTTTTCTTTTACTGCTTTCTGCTTCATGATAACAAATACAAAGGAAAGTCTGGCAGCAGATCACACACCTGCACGCAATCGCGGTATTTCTGCCAGACTCCACCACAACTCTGTTCGAATTCTTCGGCTTTCTGTTTAGAGTACGCGGCGCGTTGTTCAGAGCTTGCTGATGCGGCAATGGCGGGTTCGAGGTAACCTTCAAACCAGGCATTGAAGCAGGAGTCGTATTCGTGCTTGAGCGGTGTGCATTGCGCGGACAAACTATGCGCCATGGTGATCGGACGAGATTGTCACAAGTGTGACCGTCTCTCATACATGTCCGCTCGTGTGGGAGCAAGACGTGGACCTCCAGCGAAACGCCTTAGAGTTCAACCGACTCACGTTTTCTCTGGTGTGGAAGACATACGTGTCAGTCTCCGCACTCAACATCAAGACGAGTTGACCAAAGGTATGATATTTGCGACACAACGAAACGAGTATTTAATCTTCTCTTTTTGTTGACTAGCATTGACTGCTCTTCGTAACCAATTGACCATAAAGTTTGGCGAATCTCCTATCACACCGCTGGACGAACGCTTGGTCTTGGCACAGCAATGGCTGGAGTCTGTTCCAGGTGCTCATGAGATCTTTGAGTTGTGGGAGAGTGCAACACAGGTCCCGTGGCGTTTCCTCTTGTCTCGGTCGTCCTTGACAGCATTTTACAGCGTCAAACGACCCTAGTGTCGCTCCTCTTGTCCGTTTTGTCCGCACTGTTAGCTCTCCTTTCCTCTCACTACATATCGCAACCCATTGGGTACCCAATAATAAAAACGCTGCTGTCCCCACAATGGATACGTCGGTTGAACTCTTTTGTTGGAGGTTCTCACGCCGAGCTGATTCTCGTAACATTGAAGCTGTTCAACAGCATGTCTGCATTCGCCGGTGGTAGAGAGCGTAAAGCTGTTCTGGAATCCTTTTCCTGGGGTTCCAAGGTAGATCATTTTATTTTTTGTTTCAAAGAACCCTTAACTTTTATCCCGACCATTAGTCTCTCTCAAAATTGCTGCATATGCGACGTAAGGTTAGAAGCGAGGAGACAATCCATACCTTAGCGCGACCAGGTCAGTCTTCGAGGCATATTACTAGTAAAGAAAATCACATCTCGCACTCTCAGATATTCGCACCTTATATTTATCATTCGTCTTGTCTTTCGTCGATATCGATAGCCCAACTTTGGTGAAGACAACGTTTCTAGAGCAGCACCGAGATGTATTCTTGTCTATTTTCAAAGGCCTTAGTCAAGATTCGTACCCAGTAGTCCTTAAAGTTCTCGAAGTATGCTGGTGTGGTGTTTGGTCTGACCCCAAGGTCAAACGGACGGTGAAAGTTGGCTTGTTTAACGAGACAGCCATCGGACAAGTATGTTCACAATCCGTACGAACACTTAACCAGCTGTCGGCCTAACATCCTAACGCTTAGATCATCAAGCTCTATGATCGCGCATCACCGGAAGGAGTCGATCCTGATCATGTCCCTGCGGACTTGGCACATCATTTTCTCCTTGCCATATGCACTCGCCCGGGCACCGGGATTTGTTTCAAAGATCGGGGATGGTACCCGCGGGAATCCGAAAACGAAGACAGGCACCTTCAAGACGAAGACGAGCCTCAGTCACGGAGAGGTGGAAAAATTCATAATAAGATCCTTGCAAATGTCTTGAAGACTTTGAAAGTCAATGAAGACGCAAGACAACAGGAATTTGCCTTGAAGGTTATGGCGGCATGTCCGGAGCTTGTTTCTGGGTGTGTTGATCAACTGATCTTTCCTTTTATTTGTTGAGCAATCGTGTCTGTTTGTATAGATACTGGGGAGGGGCAGGGCTAACATTGGAACCTCGGTTATCATCAAAATGGGTTACTAATATCTCATTCTTAGGATCTGTTATTTCCTTGCCGATCCCATCTCAGTCGTTTTCCCTCCCTAACAGTACCCTCTACCAGCCCTCCCCGCCGACTCTCACTGCTATTATGGAAAACATCTTCCCGTCGGTTAATACCAAAGGTTACTTATCCAAGGGCCTGCAGTCGACTTCCTCGCTCGTGCAGCACTGTACGGCACTTGCGCTTGCTAAATGTCTCATCAAGTACGCGGACGTGGTGCGCATGTTTCAGAAAATTGAACAAACTCTTGAAGAGGACGGGGACGATGGACAGTGGTGTAACAGGCGGCGGGAGATGGAAAGGGAGTCACGGAAACGTGTGCCAGACTTTCAGGTCATAGTGGCATTTTCGCAGCAGAGGACTATTGATACGCCATCGACAGACGGACGAAAACCAAATGCGATCAGAGATGCACTGTTGGCAGAGAGTGCGCAACGTTTGCTCTTGCTTTATCGTCAATGTCTCCCATCCATTGTGGATGAGGCCCGATTTGATGTTGGGAAATTGCTCCAGAATTTCATCTCTGACGCACAGCTCAAGTTTAATATGGGGGGGAATGCGAATGAGGGAACGGGGGACATGGATGTTAGTGCAAAATTGCACGATGTCCGACAGCTCCATGTCCTGAGGCTTTTGAAAGACAGCGATCATTTTAGGTGGTCGGGAAAACCAGGTTCGATTGACTCATTCTATTGTGGCATATTAACTAAAAATTCCTCCAAGCTTCATCCCCACACACTTACCTCTACGTTCTCCTCAAGGCGTACAACGTAACAGCGGTACCCGCGACGCGAGTGGCACTCAGGTCCTTGCTTTGTCATATTCTCTCTGAAAGCATTCTCTTCCAAGAAGATGCAGACGAACCATCTCTTTGGCTTGCCGCGCTTCCGACTACTAGGCGTTCCGTCGGTGCTGAGGCACCGGACGGTACGCCGCTCACAGACGAAGGTGATAGTGTCATAAATTTCCTGGACGATTGCGTGCAACGGTGTCTCAAGACACCATACCGCTACATTGAGGAAATGTACACTCTTGTAAACACCGATACTGATCAGAGTGATATCTCCCACGGACGTCCGGATGCGTATCCGAGTCCACTTGTCGTGACCGTGCTCGAGCAGCTCGGTGCAAAGGTTCCGAGTAGACTCCTGTCTCCCTCGGATGTCCTTGCACTAGCATCCTTCGTCCGAAAGTTGATATTCAAATTATTGACGAAGCAGCAAAACGTGGAACTTTTGCAAACGTTTGCGGATAAAGTGGACGCTTTACTCCTTCCCGATCTCTTGTTTCCTCAACATCCCCTTGTTACCGCTGCCATTCGGCGCGAAGTATCGATCATGCATCACTGTCTCGGAAGTACGCGAGATGTTCGAATCTCCCAGCCGAGCAGTGCCGGTACCGTCGTTCAAGACTTCTTGAACGAAATTGAGAATATTCCACTTCGTTAGTCAAAGTTTTCTCGTCATTTCGCACCAAGTTCCTCATCTTTCACATCTTGCCACAGAAGAGTCAAAGGGTGCTGGAGTTCTATCTGCTTTCGAGCTTATAGATTGGTTACGTCTTGTCGACTATCCGCTGTCGTCTGGAAATCTTCGTCGGCTAGTCGTCGTGCTTGAGCGTCATCACAAGCCCGCTTTCAAAGAATTCTGCGAAAACCTCCATCCAGGTCAAGGAGTATTTTGGGAAGGGCTCAATGTCTTATCCCAATTTTCCCGAATACGCCACGAGTACGTGACAGATACATTTCCCTGTGACCGTACCTGAACTCTTAGAAGACTTGAATTTGAGTGGTTATTCGCTCAGGCTCGTGATATCAGCGACGCAGCATGCCGAAATATTTTGGTCGAGACACTGTTTACGAAAGCTGTTTCTCCGATCCAAGTGAAGAGAGCGCTTTGTCTTGTCGTCCACCATTTATCGTTTTCAGGCAATTGTGAAGCACACTTGAGAGATCTGTTCCTCCTACTAGGCGCCATTATGAGGAAAGCGCAATCTACCTTGACCCCATCTGATGTGGCAAGCCTAAGTGAATATCTGTTCCTGCAGTCCTCGTCGATGGCCGACTTCGTTGTTTCGGAGGGTTTGTCGGATGTTGTGGTCGAAGGTCAATCTCGTCATGTTGTTGATATGTTTTCAAGTTATCTCAAGACAATTCTAGGTTTGGCTCAGTTCGTCGAGATAGCCCTTGACCCTTCCTCCGATTCTGATAGAAAGTTGGTGGCCGATATCACTGCTCATTTTGTGAGCGTTTTGAAGGTCAGTTTGAATTCTGGAGACACAAGCCAGGTGAGATTGCAGTTTCTCCTCTGAAGGAACCGTCGTTACAGCATATATGATGATTAGGTTCCACTCACCAAGCTCTGGATAAAGTATCTCGATCCGGAAACTCATTTTAATCTTGTGGACTTCATAGGCAACAGCATCAGTCGTGCACCTGATGCTCTCGTTCTTGAATTCTTGACGGCTGTCCTGCACGCTCTACGGCGGTCTTCCCTTTCGTCTGGATTACAGTCTGAGGCCGCTGCAAGGAATCGATTAACCCAACTGGTCACTCTGCGTTCTATTATGAGACATGATTTAGTCCTCGAAGAAATGATTGCAGCAGCAGTTACTGCAAGCCTACCCATCGGTCTTAATGGTCATTCATCCGGTCTCGTGGAGTTATCCAGCCTCACTTCCATAATTGCGCGCGCGGAGGCTCGATGGTCTCGCCAAAGTGGTCAATTGTCTGAGGATCTACAACTTCATACGTTTTTGGCGCAAGGAATCTGGACCGATTCAACTGTTCAAATCATATCCGGGTTGCTTTACCATCAGTCCTCATACAGAAGTGCATTTCTTGTGTGGCTCACGGCTGAATCTTCGACCAGCCACTCGGCCTTGCATCTTGCCGGTGTTCTGCATGCTTTTTTGGATTCTTCCCATACTCAAGAAGCCATCGCTGGCCCCGAAGCTGAGGCTCTAATCCCCCACTTTTCGCGACTCCTGGAAACTATTCTGGATATCACGAGCTCCGAGGAACTACGATCAATATGTGCTTCTTGCCTATGCCTTATGATCACTCAAGTTCCATTCAAACGCCCCATTTTCATTACTTTACTAGAATCAACGGTTTCTTCTTTATCATTCGATAATATCTCTTCTCAACTTCTCATCCTGGGCAAGCGTTTATTAGCCACGCTGAAGGCCGAAACCAACCAACTAATTATCCGCCTTGTGGATCATGGGTTACAATGGGCCGTCCGATGTTGTACTGATGATAGCGGAGACACGAAAGAGACCCAAAATGTTGTCAAGGAACTCAGTACGTCGGCGCGAGAGTGGATGGTGGATAAGGACTGATCTCAGAGCAATGATAGTCACTCTAGTTCAAGCGACGTCTGATCTCAAACCACACCTTGTTGAAACAGTCTTGACGGCAGTCGTCAAACACCGCTTAGGTGATATCGGCTTTCTCGACTTTCTGAGCGCTTTAGTGCGAGCAACCCCACTGAAAGTAAGTGCTGCGTGGTATACAGTGATGCATGACTAACAATATGTAACTGCAGCCTTTGACCGTTAATCGTCATTTGCAAAGTATACTTCAACATCCTCGATTCTTTAAATTCTGCATTGAATCTGAATTTGGAATTTCTCCTTTGAGAGATTCTATCATCAGCCTGCTCCATATTTTGTTCCATACCCATCCAACTAATACATGTCAACCCACACATGTTGACCCTTTGGTACGCATTTACAGTGGGACCTGTTCTCCGTCGGATCGCCAGCTTTTGTCCATCTTCCACCTCTTTGAGGCGCAACGAAAGACTTCGGTAGCGTCTCTCATCACTCGGTGGTCTCCGTCCCTCGATGCGACATCTTCGAGTGCCCTTGATGCGATCCAGAACCTCGATCCCACCCGGGTATTACGGACTTGTCTCGCTTTTCCAAATTGGCGACGTTTCCACGTTTTGACTTCAGATAGAGAATGTACTCTCGATAGGCAGATATACGACCCTGTGTTCCTGATCCTCCTCTTTGCGCGTATGTTGTCAGAAAGTCCGCCTAGTTCTGCGTCTGCTTGGGTTGAACTCTTCAGAACCAACATCATCTGCTTCCTCATTCGGTGCATTTCATCGAAGGATCCCAAAATCCGTGAACTGGCCTTATGTCAGATTATCGCTCTTTGGAAGCTTCTAGAGGTTAGTTGTTTTTTTCGTCCACATTTCTGACTCTGACGTTGGCCTACAGACCGCCGACATGCAAGAAAAACCACATGTCGTTTATATCCTAAACCAACTAAAAAACTCATTCCCGCAACCTTCGGATGAGCCACCTGTGCGACTACCATCGTATTCCTCTCTCATTCTTCTGCATGCAATACGGGGTATCTTCTATCCTTCCAACTTCATCTTTCCTTTGACTGCTCGCTTTCTCTTGCAACGACCGGAGCTGGACACAGCAGACGTACCTATGCTATATGGCATGCTCTACAGCAGTTCAGATGACTGGAAAAAGGAGAGAGGATGGATCATACGTTTTCTGGCGGACGGCATGGCGAGTTCGGAGGATTGGAAAGTGTTAAAACGAAGACACACTTGGGACCTTCTCGCAAGCTTTTTCCAAACATCCAAGAAGGATCACAGTTTGCGCAACGGCATACTTGGGGTGAGTTCACCGCCTTGTGAACTTAGACTTGTGTATGTTCATGGTAAATTTCGCAGGTGTTAGCCAATCTCACATGCAACTCACATGCTACCATGTCGTTGGTCCTCAAGTCCGGACTGCTCACCTGGATAGAGATGCAACTGACAAGTCGAATTGGAAACGAGGGCATCGTGTGGCTCAAGATTCTGCAAAACATCATAGCAGTTGTTGATTGTGATAAACTTGAGACATCTACCAGCGGCGAATGGCGTTCAGTTTTATACCGATGCTTGTCACTTTTGTTGGACGATTGCCACCTGCGTGAGTAAATGTTTTATTTATTCGTAGTTTCTCATCTAATCCAGATCCCAGCGTCTTCGATGTCTAGCTTTGGACTTGCTGCTTCAACCATCTTGCGGTTCAGCCTGCTGCGTGGTAGAACCTTACCTCAACTCCCTTCACTCCTTGTCAAGGCCGTGGGATGCCTGAGGACGTTGGAAAAAAGCACAGATATTCAAATCCACGGCCAAGCCACAACAACCCTGTCAAAACGCATTCACACCATACCACCCCACACGGCGTATGAAATACACGATCCGCTGACGTTCGATCACCCCTTACAGATATGGGGGGAGTCCGTAGAAGCACTCTGGCGTGTTGCTATGTGCCTTGAGGATAAACATTCGACATGGGACGGATTGACGTGCAGGGTTCTGGTCTGGCGGTCGATCACTGGAGAAGAAGGAAGCTTCGTGGGCGAGTGGGCACGACGAGAGGTGGTCCGGAACATGCATATGTAGGGGCAAATATTGTACCCTGATATTATTGACATCTTTATTGTCATAACCGTTGAACGTTCTTTACATTTAGTGCAAAGTCGGTTAGAGCTTGGAGCGCGCTGCTGATTTAGGAAGGGTGTCAAACAGGACTTTCCCCAGTCGATCGGGAACTTGTTGCGGGACCTGACGGGTGACGTAAGGCCCTGGTCAGGGTCAAAGCTTATTACTGCTTGGCGCAAATTGTAACGCACCAAGTGCCCCACGTTCCGCAATCTTGTTATGGATGCAAAACGCCGCCCAGACATTGGATCAATTAGAGCGTCGTGAACCTTTCGTGATCTAAGAATAAATTGAAGGACATGTTGACATGTGAGTATGGGCGCAAAAGATTGAGGAGTAAGCGTTACACGACATCATTAATTTCGCCCAAGATGATATGCACAGGGATCCGAGCGCACGTCACATTCAGATCGGCTACTGGTTTAGTGGGGCCGTCTTCGTCCCTGTACATGGCCTATGAAATATGAGTGAAGATGGATAGATGGAACCTCCAACACATACAGCCTCCTGGTCACGCGTGCATGCAAGGGAAACGCCATTGTAAGGAACTTCGGGGTAGAAAGAACCTGGATGTGGTCGAAGAGCGTACTTCTGCAAATGCAAATCCGTCAGCCTGGTATTTCGGGCATCCACTCTGTGGAGGGGGCTAATAAGGTGGAACACGCACCACGTAGAGGTCCAGGACTTGCGGGTGCCATCGGGCTGTGCGTCTTCTCGTCTTCAATGCAGCTAGCGCATGTTCGCGGTCTGGCCATACATCTCGGCGTTCATAAGCTTTCTTGAGCAGGATTCTCCGCAAGTCATAGAAATATTGTGGTCCGCCTGGACTAAGCATCGGCTCGATTATGACGATGGACAGGAACGGCAGGGTGGGTTCAAGCCGCTGCAGTATGGTCCTGGGGGCGGGATACCCAAAATTGATATTGCTGGAAGACTTGACTGAATCGTATGGAGACGTACATAGCTACAGCGCCAAGTGAATGACCGATACCGATGAGCTTTCGGCTTCTGAAGTCGACGTGAGCTCCACGATCTGGCCCTGCAGAGAGAAAGTGATAGACGCCTTGAGCATACTTTTCGCAGGTGACTGCGTTGGAATAGCAAATCAGTAATAATAATAAAAATGCAATACAATAAAAAGGCCTTCAGTACGGACAGTTGTACAGAAATTCAGGCTGTTGTAATGCTTTCTCGTTCAGAAAAGCAGACTCGCCGTGATTGGGACAATCCAGCGCCCAAGCTTCGCGTATCTTCACGGTACTACCCCTGGCCAACGACAGATAGAAGAGTCGTTCAATCGTAGGCTCCCAAGTTTCCTTGTGGAAACTCGTAGCGTGGAGGAAGATCAAGGTGAGGGCGTCAGGGTCATCAGCGTGGGTTTCGAACACAGGCAACCAGTACCGCTTCGCGGTAATATACAGGGAGTAGCTCGGATGGGGCTCGAAGGTCACAGATTTCTCCAGCATGATTGTCCCAGTTCAATGACATTTGGATGTTATAAAGGGCCGGCATGGATAATCACGATTGCGCTTCCAGGCTGTTTGTATCCATGCACCTGACGGGGGCGTGGGCACTAGATCTAGAGCTAACTACTTTTGAAGGGAAGATATGACACGATGACTATACGCTCAGTGTCAGAATGGCAAACTGCAGGGGTTGGGCGGCTGGGAGCATGGCAGGGATGACATTTGGACAGAACAATGTACCGAAAAAACTTGATGTCTCTACGAGTGTCACGGTGGACGTCCATATTTGATATAGAAGACAAGCTACCTGGATACATATTCGAGGATGGGTTCCACCGTTTTTGGTCACCAGGCATCCTCGTTGATTACTCGGCTCCTAATTTTCACCTGCGTAAGCACCCGGCAATCGCCCAACCTTTGGCCGGCTCCACCCAGGAACAGCTCATGTTTTACTAGACGAGAAACTGCAGCGTTTCCGTCTAGTATTCATGGGTTTACCTCGTACTTCTCCCACCCAAGCTCTTCTAGTTTGTCCACCTTGGCCAACACCTCATTCTCCATACTCTTCATATACTTACTCATTCCTTCCAAAAGTCGGGGAATGCCAGCGGAAAGGATGCGCACCGCAAGAAGTCCCGCATTCGTAGCATTATTGATCGCCACTGTCGCAACCGGGATACCCCGCTGACACCATCAATAAACACATTTGCGAAAGAGAATTATACGAAGAAAAAAAAAGATAGATGAAGACATACAGGCATCTGCACGATACTGTGCAATGAGTCAACGCCGTCCAGCGTACTCCCCTTGACGGGCACGCCAATCACAGGCAGCACAGTCATCGCAGCAACCATCCCTGGTAAATGGGCCGCTCCACCCGCCCCGGCTATGATCGTTCGCAGGCCCCTTGATAATGCGGAGTGTGCATATTTGACCAGCCTATCGGGTGTGCGGTGCGCAGAGACAATTGTTAGCTCGTATGGGATTTCAAATCGGTCAAGGATACGGGCAGCGGGGAGCATCACAGGCAGATCAGAGTCAGACCCCATGATGATACCAACCAAGGGGTGTGTGTGGGAATGTCCATGAGTGGGCGGGAGCGGCGCATACAGGTCTGCGTCTGCGGTGGTACTAGAAGGGAGGGCTTCGAGGAGATGGCGCAGGCGTTGGCGGAGTTGTGCATCCGAGTCAGCGACGACTGTGACATGCCCCATCTTTCGACCCTTGCGGCAATCTGACTTGCCGTAAAGGTGAACACTGGTCCCAGAGACCGTTAGTGCAGCTTGTGTGAAGGACCGTAGCTCATCCAGGGAGGAAGAAACACCTATGAGATTGAGCATGGCTGCGGCAGGGACTTTCAGGGTAGTGGAACCAAGTGGCCAAGACAGGATAGCACGGAGGTGATTCTCGTATTGCGAGGTTTCGCATGCTTCGATGGTGTAGTGACCGGAGTTGTGCGGCCTTGGCGCTATTTCATTCACCAGCAGTGATCCTTGATGGGAAGAACATTGAGTTACGATATGTCAGACAAGAATATGCCTACCGTCATCCATGAGAAACATCTCGACGCCAAACACTCCAGCACTACTGAACGATCTCACAGCCGCTTCGGCAACAGCTTGAGCTCGAGTACAAAGCGTGGCATCATGACTGCGTAAGGGGACAAACACAAGATGGCAAATATTGTCCTTGTGGACAGTTTCGACGGCAGGATACGACCGGATCTCCCCGGAAGTCGCTTGTACAACCATAACTGCAATTTCTTTGACAAAATAGACCCATTTCTCGGCATAGAGGGGGCGGTCTCCGAGTGCTGTGATCGCCTCCTCCGCCTGTGTCAAATCGCGAAGCACAAAATTACCTCGGCCATCATAAGCCAAAGTCCGACTTTTCAGCATCAAGGGCAATCCCAATATTTTCGCAGCGTCACGGATCGATTCAGGTGTTGATTCCACCTGCAAAAAGTCCGAGATAGGACATCGGTGCTCCAGGAGGTGCTGCTTTTGCTTGAACTTGTCTTGGATGATCCTGATTGTGGATGGGCTTGGGTAGACGGCTAACCGGAGGGTAGATTGCACGTCTTCGAGAGCGTTGACGTCCACATGCTCGATCTCGACGGTCAATATATCCACCAATGTGGCCAATTCTCGAATTTTGCCTGGATCCGTGAAAGATCCGTTGATGTGAGAGGAATTGGCAACAATCTGCTTCGCTGGTCCGTCCTCTCCCGTGGCTAGAATCACGACTTTGATGTTCAGCAACGACGCAGAGGCAGCGAGCATGCGGCCTAGTTGGCCTCCGCCTGGAAAGTAACATGGTAAACAAGGCTCTGGAATACTATGACCAATGTATCTGATAAAGGTAGAGTTTATGACAAGCAAGAGGAGAAATGGGTGCCACTCACGCCCACCCAGAATTCCGACGACCGTGGTGTGATTCATGGAAGTGTAAACCTAACCCGATGAAATTCAAATAAGCGGCATCCTTTTCTTCCGTTACCCCACCATTCAAGGTCCTCAGAGCTTACCACCGTTCACTGACGACGAGACATGGGCCCCACTCAACCTCGCTCCACTGCCCCCCGAAAACGCGTTCGAAAGAGGAAGCGACGCGCTTTATCCATCTCGTCTTCCTCTGATTCCCTATCTTCCTCCGATTCCGACTCTGGCAAGCAACATCTCCGAAAGCCAGTCAATCTTGTCCAGGTCCTATCTGAGCTGTCGTCGTCGTCGTCGTTGTCGTCGTCTTCGTCTGACTCGGACTCGGACTCGGACTCTGACTCTGACTCTGACTCCGTGCCTATTACCTCGCCACGACCAGTTCATCTTACCTCGTCTACGAAGGAAAGACAAGTACGACGTTTTCTATCTCGCTCACCACCCCCAACCACTATACCTTCATTTATCCCTGCGCCAAACACCACGCCGCATGATACGAACGATGAACAGTCATTGAGGAAAAGGTTCCGCAAGTTTTGGATGGCATCGGTGGCAGACGGATTCAAGGAAGACTTGGAAGAAATTCGCAAGGTAAGGGCATCTGCTCGTGTGTTTGTGATCGGTCAAGTCTTGAATTGCTCATCATTATTCTTTCAGGAACCGCGTCTAGGGAAATCCCGTCTAGCATTACTCGTCGACTCATTGGCCTCGGGTGCCAGTGTTTTTGCATCTTCGTCTCGTTCAGAGAGTTCCGGTGGGATAAATGAAATGGAGGTTGCACTCGATTCCAGTGGTTAACAACTTTGCGGAGAGTTCTTTTTTTTCGAACTCGACACTGTACTACCCACCTGTTTCGAATTCACCCCCGACACTGTACTACCATCTGTTTCGAATTCACCCCCAAGGGCTGTATTAGGAATAATGCTTGGCTTCCCGCGATCACCGATGGTGTCCATTACGGTTGAATTTTATAATAATTCATGATAACGAGTACTGCTCCTCATACACACAGACAGCAATTTTAATTGCACGGGTGTATTAATATATCTTGCCCCTCTAAGAATTCATTTTCGAACAAGATGTCGAGTGTCAGGCAACCTTCTCGTTGATATAATACAAAATCCCAGCTACCAGCTACATCTAGACATTCAGAGTTAAGGAAGCCTTAAGACAATCGACAGCCTTAGATTCACAGAGCAGCAACGAGCGCAGCACCAGCTAAAATAAAACCGATCAACCCTCCCGTCACGGAAGAAAATCCAATCTTTCCACTCACATGAAACAGCAGAACTTCCATTCAACACCAACGAAGAACTAAATCCCAGTGGTTCTTTCGATAAAATCGCGTAAGCACCTGCAACCGCCCCGCAACTCTCAAGAATGTCTCCGATAACGCGTGGGATTGAGCAGCTAGGCGGCATCTGAATGGTGGAGAACTCCAGACACCCCGACACTCCAGATCCTACCACTGTCCCAAGAGCACGCAAAATGGCAGCTGCCTGCGTATTTTCGAGCCCAAGAAAGATATCACAGGCGAATATCAATAATCCACCAACCTTGGCATTTTGCTAATAGACATATCAAATGAGTGTGTTATATGATTGCTCGATAATCACTCACGATGTTCGGATTAGAAGTAGGATTGATACAAGTGAAGACTACCCCGATTAATTTGGCAAACAAGCCGCAGCCTGCTGCCACATCCTTTCCGAAGGTCAGAGGATCTACGAATGATTTCTTATCTTCCAGGAATGCCATCAGTACGAGACGCGCAGTTGGTGGATACCTTGTCCACTCACAACCGCTTACAACCGCTTGCCTCTTGAACTTCACACTGTTGTACCCTCCCGCGGTATGCATAGTCTCGGCCATGGCACCTGCCAGCCCAGAAAAAGCCTCCCACAGATGGCAAGTGCGTTCCTACAAGGAATTGTGTGAAGCGTGACTGAAGTAAAGAGACAATGGGTACACATACCGATAATATGCTTTGATCTTCCTTTTGGTCTTTCTTCTAGTGATACAACGGTCAAGTGTGGTAATGTAGGCTTTGCTATATTCACCTTGTGAAATGAAATCGATGGAGTAGTAATGTACGACAGCTCCATAGTGGTTACCTTCAATGAGAACAACATCAACTAAATGCTAATCCTGCAACGAGGAGCGTACTTGCCTTCATGGGGGCTTGTTGGAGGTAAAAGGTCTGAGAATTCAATACAATGAATAAATTTTTCTAGCTGTAAGAATGAAACAGTATATCACACACCGACTCATTCGTGTGCATCTGGATCTCCTGAAGGGCAATTTTGCTTTCAGGAGGCGAAAATACAATGGATGGATGGTCGTCTCCTGCGCTTGACGGCCACGCCTTTAAAGGCAGCGTCACAAGATCTGGCATGCGAGTGACTTGCAGAGAATCATGGTTCGGCAGAAAGCACATAGGATCTCCAATGTTCTCTGCGGCAAAAGGAAGCTTGCCGTTCTTGTGCAAGAAATATGCATTCAATCCAAATGCGGGTACGAATGTCAGAACGTTCAATATTGTCATCGGCTGGTCGGTCAAAAGCTCCCAGAGATCGCTGATGATGGGAAATTTGATTTCGGACGTAAACATGACGTGAATCGCTTTGATCAACGTGGAGAGGGTTTTCAACACCGCCATAGCCAGTAACTGAATGCCATCAAAGACGGTCCCGATTATATCACCCAGAAGCTCTTTGAGAAATGCGCCCAATTCCTTCTTGCCGGTCACGAAGTCAAAAAACTTTGAGATGATCGAGTCGGCCAGACGGGCCACGTTTTCCGCCGTATCTCCCAGGAGGTGGCCGAAATTTTGCTCTGCCTGCTTCACGAAGTTTGAGAGGCCTGGTAGTTGGACTTCATCGCCAATGATATCATCCACTTGGGAAAACAACCAGCTCGCAGGATTGAACTTCGTCAGCGCACGGAATATGGGATTATCAGCTATGAATCCGAGAAGTTTTCTGAACGGACTCTCTCTTTCAGGAGAGCCTGGAGTGTTCGATGGGAGGCGACCATCCTCAATGAAGTTTGATATAATTCCTTTGAGGTTATCGAATAGCCCTTCTGCTTGTGGGGTGAGGACATCAACAAAGTCTATAACGGTAGTCATTAGTCCGTCACTAAGTTTAACCAGATGCTAAGGTTTCACTGTCAAAATGAATCCAATATGTAAAAAGTAGAATGTGCACCTTCTGTGTTTCCTTGATCTTGTCCATATCAAACACGAAGCCAAGCCAATCGAGAAAACCTGTAATGTCAATGCCAAGGACATCTTTCAAGAAACCCGCGAAGCTATGACGGAGGTTGAAATTGATTACCACGGGGGGACTACGGAATAAGCTGACCTTCTCACTAAGCTCCCGATGGTGGAGATGATGAACTTGAACGCTTTACCAGCTACTTTGACGAGGAAGGTAACAACAGTCTTGGCGATGCGAATAGTAAACTTGAACGCAATTTTCAGACCTGTCTTGATGGTTTCCCAGACATCCCCAAGGAACTGTCCGACGTCGTCGATGGCCTCTGAGATCCAATTCCCATCACTCTTGGTCAGTTTTCCATCGGTATTCACAGCAAAATGATGGATCTGATCAGCATCAAGGGGTCGGGAATTTGGGATAGTATCTTTGCCTGCTTGTGGGTCCACGTTATGTACCATCGAACAAAACTGGCTTAAAACAGTGGACGTAGCGTCGAAATTCGTACTTGCTTGAGGACCAAAAGAGATTTTGCGCCCGTCGGTTCGAGTGGCGTTTGACAACGACTCCGGAGTTGTGTAACGAGAAAGTTGCGTCAAGATTCGCTGCATGGGATTCACGACGACAGCGAGGGACGTCTGCGAAGTATCTTTCAAGAGTAGGGTGTAAGATGGGCTGTGAAGACCCTCGTTTGTACGCTGCACTATTGTTAACTGGCCCAAATCGTCGGTTTCCAACTCGAGAGGTCGCTGCGAGAGGTGAAACGTTCGATCATTAATCAAAACGTAGATGGACTCGGAAGTAATAAACTGGAGCAAAGTCAGGTCGCAGGACGCTATCAAGGAACGAGGATGCTCACTAATTTGTATCCAGCTCCAACACTGGCTTTCGTGGTGGAGTTGGTCACGGTGACACAAGTCACATACGCAGCATATTGCATAAAATCTTTCTTCGGGTCATTCCTCTTTGGTGCGATAATACGAATAGGTGCCTCGTGCCAGTTGAACGTGGTAGATTCACGCCAGAGGTGCATGATACCAACCTGCTTGTCATCGATATACATCAGTTCGGCTCCACCGCCAGTAACACTATATGCGGTTGATAACCGAACGACATCGCGACGGATGGGTAACCCCGAATAAGAAAATTGGATGGTCTTGTCACGAAGGCCCTCGACATAGTATAATTCGTTACTATCAGAGACAGCAAAAAGAACAATTTTGGTATCGTATTCTGAGGCAACGACTTGCTTGAAAGGTATGCCGGGTAGGATAACCTGCGGGTGCTCATCTGGAGCGAAGTGCGTGTAGTAGCCTATACCATTGTCCGCAGCAATGAACAAGTCAGTGCAGCCATAGTATGGTGTCACGGCTGAGTAGATGCTGCGTAAAGTACCGAGATCAAGCTCCTTCCGGTCATCTTTCGTGATCATGGAGTAGTGCTTGGAAGAATCAAAAGAGTCGAAGATGCAGCCTGTCGATCCGTCACGGCGAGAGTAGAGCGCATAACATCCAGGACTACGAGTACCAGATAACCTTCCTGCTGCGATTGCTTCTACAACATCGGCAGTGACGGAAAGCGGGGATGCTTTCCAAGCCTGAGATACAGCCGGATCTGTTTCAACATTGTAATGAGTGGCTATGAGTTGTTCCGATGCCTTTGTGCCGACAGTGACGAACGCGTGTCCTGTATTTAAGTCGGTACTTCCACAGCACAGGGACACAATCTGGCGAACATAATGGATGTCATTGGAAGGCCGTTCTACCCACGCGATGGCTAGCACGAGAAAACTTGATTTTAATGAGATGTGGGAGTGTTACACAAAGACGCACAGCTTGGATCAAACTCCGATGTCCGAGAGACGGAGGTGTATAGGGCTGGTGCGGTAGCGCCCATGATTGTAGCTGCCAACACGATGTGCTGCGATGTCTGACATACGTCGAATAGCTGGACCTTGGAGAAAGCAAGGCCGGGCGAGACATCCCACGTCTGCCAGGCTTCACGCGCACCATCTTGATGAAGGAAAGTATAAAGTCGCTTATAATACGAGCTTGTTAGACAAGAAAGGGAGCTCGTCGAATCAAAGAATCAGGAACCGACCTGATTGGTACCGATAGAAAAAAGTAATGGTTGGCCATTCTTGTCAATAACAAGCCCCAGGGATTTACTCCCGTCGACTACACTGGTGGGAACGGTGTGAGTAGTAAACTCAGAAGAAACACGAAGGGTGATTGTGTCTTGTGAAGGGGTACCCGCCAACAGTTTGGTGGGTATTTCTAGGACTGGAGTCAGACCAGAACCTGAGTCCTGAGTATGCATCGTTATCGACGTTGAGAGGGTATCGCAGTAGAATTCTATCGTGAAAGAGTCTCTCACATATTTATCTATGTCAATAAAACAATACTTTCTGTCAAGGAAAGAATCCTACCCTGAGGCAGGGCGACCACAACGTCAGGCCCCAGGCCCTCTCCTAGCAGGCGACATCAGAATATAAGACTGATTTCAAGTTGACGGGAGGTATAACAGGTACTTACGTCCCTAGACTGGTAACCACTAGCCCGTTGTGAGAGGGAAAGGACAAATCCTGAACAGACAGGGCTTGCTCGTCAGCGCGAGGCAGGATCAGTTACCGTAACTGATGCATGTAGACGTAAGTAGACCTGTCACACCCACAAAGGTCCCGGTGTCGGTGAGGTACAAGTCATGGTTCTAGCCTGTACAAGTAACTCTCCTGTCCTGACTTCGTACGGCTGTTTACGGTTCAGGGCTTCAAGTTGTATAGACGAAGTTCCGTCGCGAACAAGGTGGTTCAACCGGTGACAGCTGCAATGTTCACTGGCAAGGTACGCGACTTGGATGATCCATGCAGCTATAAGATCGATTCTGTGATACCTATCAAGCGTCTTTGTTGCCAGGTACTTCTCAGCCCCCCAACATGTCCCCCGATGATTGTGATCCCCTACCCGGCACTCTGGAAGGATTTGACCTTGTCCTTGCGGTCAATGAAGCTGCAGTTAACGCTCAATTCCTTCATCTTTTCACCACGCCGATCTCCCACACGGACGAAAATGGCGCCAAGGTGTATCCCCCACCACCTGTCTCCAGCGAGCCCGACAATGTAAATGAAGACTTCCTCATCGATCATCGCATCAGGATCAAAATGGATCCGAATTCAGCTGAGGATGACGCTGTATTTGGTTACATGGAGTGTCCTCGCGTTGACTTTGTTAACCTCAGCCGTACAGCGGACAAAATGAGAACCGTCAGAGTGAGTTCGTGGATTGTTTGAGATCCCAGACGATCATACAGACTTCCCTTCCCACAGGTAATCTTCAAGATGCTCAACAACGAACCAGGTCAAGAAGCAAGGCCCGAACTCGGAATCCCTGCTTATCACCCGCATTACAACAGCTATTGCGCCTATTGGGATATTTTCCACCTCAGCCCAAAAGGTTTCCCAACAAAAACGTTGGCTCCCATCAACGGGCACACAATCTCCTTTGAGGCGACCATCGGACGTGCCGATATCCAACAACTCCAGCAAAGTATGTTCAATTCCATCCTATGTACGGTGGCAGAACTAAAGGATGATCGCAGGGTATCTCCCCCTGAAGACTTATGAAGCTCTCAAACCCGCCGTCGAATCCGAAGTTTTCCTTGCATCATCGCTCTTTTGCCTATTCGAGTCTCCCCAGATTGCAAACTCCTTTATGATGCATGATGCCTTGGGAAAACCGATCGACGACAGGGCACTGCTTCAAGGTGTCATGATGGCCTTTTCATTAAAATTTGCGCAGGAAGCGCCTCCGCGGGCAGTTCCCGGCAACGGTCTCCCGAATCCTGCTAACCCCTTCGTTTTGGGCTACTGCATTTCGCAGAAGATCCCTGATCCGGTCGTCGGCAAACCCGTGTTCGAGCCAAAAAACTACCAGTTTTCGGTGACCGCTTCATCGAAACCCGGCTTTTCTACCATTAACTACCTCATGCTGACCGGGGATATCACACATAAAAGCAATGTGGAAATAAAGGCAGGACGCTTTGATCAAACCTTTTTTGATGTGATCAATGCCACTTCCGTTGATTC
This sequence comes from Hygrocybe coccinea, assembly GCA_963555575.2. Lineage (NCBI taxonomy): Eukaryota > Fungi > Basidiomycota > Agaricomycetes > Agaricales > Hygrophoraceae > Hygrocybe > Hygrocybe coccinea. The sequence continues at coordinate 1,100,760 of OY741991.2, forward strand.
GCAAACGAAGGCGCCCATGTACGATGGCATCATGGCCATTTCAAGTGACCTGTTTATGAAGGAGCTCGTTGGCAAATTCATCGTCCCAACCTACGCACCCCCTGACATCACTATTTCTGGTACTACGTCCAAGTCCGTTACAAGTACTGGTGTTTGCGATGCTAAAGAAGGCACGTACAAGATTACAAACCCCTCTAAATATGTCAAGGATTACACGGTTGGGGACACCGATTACACTCAAACGTTGAATAGCATGGCAACTCTTGACGTCTCCTGGACCTGCGACGATTTTCGGGTCAACAATAACTTAGGCGTGGAACAACAGCGTCGCCTTTTCATCGACGTAGCAGGCAGAGTTGATATCAATTTCAGCAGTGAAGACAAACCTGGCGGCGTTGTGAGGGGTATCTTGACGGTTCTTACTGGTCGTGAGTCTTTCTCCATTGGTCAATAAACGCATGAAGTTACAAAATTTCCGTGTGTTGGACAGCGGGACTATCTGACCTCCCAGGCAAATACACTCTTAATTTCACAGTGAACTACAAGGATCGACTGATCGTATCGTCAAACGACAAGGGAAAATGGACGATTACCAAGGATGAAAAATTGCATTCCTTCCCGGCGGTTGAGGATGATCCCGACCGTCCCGGAAAGAAACGTCTTGTCTTGACTACTACAGCCGGTCAACCTGGAGTTCTTGTCAAAGTCGAAACCAAGGGGAGTTACAAGGTGGTGCAGCGTTTGACCTTTGGGCAAGCTTGTTATGTTGACTGGTAATAATGCATACTGATTAAGTCATGCTAGCCTTTGTTCGGAGGCCTTACAGCAAGGCATTCTTGCGGCCACTGAGAAACTCGTCAATATCTCGTTTGGTGATTTGGAAAGCAAAATCAATGGAACATTTGGGGATCTTAGTACAAGAATGGTTATGCCGGTATGGGTTTCATAACTGTCGGCAGAGCGGGATGTTCCTGACATTCTTTCCGATTTAAAGGCTGGTGATGTACTCACTTTCACCGGAATTAGCGTGGATGCCAAGCATCACATCTACAACTTGGTGGACTACAAGTCTTTCTCTAATGGAAAGCGGACTGTGTGATTTCGAAAGAACTGGTATTGTTGAGTCAAAGTGATTGCAGAATGAAAATATGTCGTCTTGAAGCTTGAAGCCTACATAGGAATGGGAAGTTGTAAGCAAGCTGCAAGACAGAAGACGATCCGACTATACGTTTGTAGACCATCATCACCGCGAATGTTGCTTCCAATCCACACCAACGGCCAAGGGGTTGCATGTCATCGAACTTGAATTCATGAAGCGACCGAAACTGCATAACTATACCCCGCCTTCGCAAATGAGACTATCGCGAAAGCCTTCACAGAAACAATAAACCTCCTCGGATCCTCTCTATTTCGATGCGGCGCCTCTCATCCTCGAAGTCCTGCTCTTCCTCGCCAACCTCAACAAATTCGAAGAAACTCTGCACGAGCTCGTCTCTCGGATAAACTCTTCTCAACAGCTTCCTTTGCCTCGCTCAACGGCCGCCCTCATCGTGCCTCCTGTGGATCCCAGATACCCAATTCCTCCTTCATATCATCCAAAGCACTCCCCCACCGCTGACGTCAACGAATATGGCAATGACGAGGGGACATCGCATCCACATTGACGCCGACGGGTTGATGAGGATGCCTATAATCATGGACAGGAACTCTACACACAACTTGTCAAGGGAGGGTACAGAGGAGCTGGGCCAGTCATGAACCAAAGTACGTCGCATCTCTACACTGTATTATTAATAAATGTCCGTGGCGGTCTTCTCTTGAAAAGTGGTCCAAGGCTCTAACTCCACGCTCACCAAGCACAAGAGATTTTGGTTAAATGTAACTGTTCATCCCTCCAAACATGGGAAGAGGATGGAGCTCAAGGATTGTCTGCTTTGTCTGAAAGGTAAGATCTCCGTGTTTCCTGTCATATTTTTACTGACAACTATGTCTGTAGTGTCAGCTACCTAAACATCATTGGCTCCGCGTCCGACCTGACCCCCACCAAGCTCGTGGATGAGATTGAGAAAATCCTGTTACGACCGTCGACAATGTTACCCTCCCGACGCTCCCGTATGATTGAAATCTGTGTTTTGACAGTTATTAATAACCACCTCGTGGCCAGTTCCCAGACTTTTTATCTTGTACCTCTTTGAGAATTCATGCCTGTGAGCCGACGGGTGGAAATCTGTCTTCTTTCACTAATAATGTATGTATGTACATTGTCACGCCTCTCTTGCACTTGTGCAATGTCTGGCTGACCCGCTTCCCCATTACACGCAAGCGGTGAGCCATGATCATGATGATGCAACATCCCCTCGGCTTGGCGGCGTGAGAGCTGATTCAATTGTACGTTTCATTAAGCCTGGGTCACAGAACTCAGGATGAATCCCACCATGTGCCCACCCGCAAATTCCCACCAAAACACTTGTGGTGGGACTACAAAGAGCCGAAGCCACAGGAATTGTTGTCATGAATCGAGGAAGAGCTGGTATGGCTGGTCCCTGACACAAATTCCGAACGCTCTGGGCAACCGAGACTCATCATTCTGGAAGTCGGAAAACCGCTCGAAGGGACAACGCATATGTGGTCTGAGACTTGGTATTAAACGTGCAACGGTTCACAATGGTGCAACTAGATTCAACATTCAACATTCAATACTACTTATATTCAACGTCAAGCACATCACGGTAAACCTAAACACAATCAACGACTGTACCGATGTAGCTGAATACAATGCTTCTGCGTTTCTGCGCCTTTACTGTGTCTTCCTCTGGTTCCAGGCCGTCGTCATCTCGTGGTGAGTATATTACGGCTTCGTTCTGGTTAATGCTTTTCAAATTTCCTTCCACCGATCTCTGCACATCAATAAGGTGGACTAAGTTGCGGAAACCGGGACGAGCAGTTACACCCTCCTTGATGTGTCGTAGAGTCAATGCCCGATCAACACGATCCGAGTCGGAGATATCTGGTTTGTTCCCTTCAACGCTGGCCACGGGTTTCGCCTTGGCTGTAGCAAGTTTCGCTTCCATTGCGACGACGAAAGCCAACAATTCAGTCGTCGTTTTAGTACCCTTCTTCAACCTTCCATCATGCAATAGTTGATCCAAAGTTGCTCGGAGTTTCGGAATCTCCACTTCTTGTTTGGCGAGATCAAAGTATTTTGGCACAACCGGGGTCTGGTGAAAGGCCAACGTCGGCGGGTTAGTGGGGTTACAGGTGAACCAAGTACGCGTCCGCCAAATCAGTTCATGACGAGTCGCCATATCAAATGGCGTCTCTCCCACACCATTCTCAGCATGGAGAACCTCAGTTGGGCTGGCTTCGACAAGAAGTTGGGTAATGTCAGCGGAGCCCTTCTGGACCGCCAAGTGGAGAGGAATAGAACCGTCAATATTGCGGATTAGCAGGCCAGACTTATTGAATTGTAGAAGCAATCGGACAATATATTTCCTTGCTTTGATGACAGCAATGTGGAGTGGCTGTGCGGGAACAAGGAATATTATGAGGAACGGTGATGACAAGTTGGGGACTTGCTTACTGTATTTAGACGCCCCCTGGATTGCCGCAAAAGTAAGTCTTCGATGACTTCTCGGGGCAGTTGACGGAGCAGATGGTCGAGCAACTTGCCATGGCCTCGGAAGCACAAAATATGGAAAATATTCCAACTGCGAAGAATAATGAGTTATAAGGTCACGAAGACGTGTATTAGCAACGGACCCTCGGATTTGATCAGTTTCTGCTGGTGAGACTCCTTTTGCAAGAAGATAATCCACTAAATTCGGATCTGCACCCTTGTCTACTGCAAGCATGACAGAATTGTATCCCAAAAACTTGATACTTATACATATCCAAAGTGAGCATAATGGTTCTAGAGGTCAACGCAACGCAACACACCGTTCATGAAGCGAAGAACTCATGAGCCGAGGATGCTTGATGAACATTGTTTCCAACAAATCGAGACTATTCCCCAGTATAGCAGCAGTCAGAGGCGACTCGTTGAGCGGACTGACAGTCCAGCCAAGCCACTCAGGAAGAAGATCGGGGAGATTCAGTGCAGTACGCAGACGTTCCGCGACGGCGTCACGATGAGTAGCAGAATAGAAACGATACGCAGTGAGAGGGCGGTCGCTAGCTAGATATCTGACGATGCCTTGTGCATTGACTAGAGCTGCTCTCCACAACAACGGAATCGATTCTTGAAATTCCTTAAACGCGTTGGGATCATTCTTCCTCGCCAAGTCTGTCCGTTTCCTGCCGTGGACCGATAAGCCAAGGTACATTTTGCTTTGATTCACCGACGAGGCCTCAGATTCGCCATCTCTACCAGTGATTTTTACATCAATCCCAGCTCCAGTGCGTCGGATGAATTCGTCTAGAATCTCCACACGATCCCATTGAAGAATTTGGGCCAATACTTCACCATTTAGTTCAGCAATATCTGATAGGCCCTTGTAAAGATCTGAAATATTGACGAATGCCTCCAGATCATCGTCAAAAATAGCTTTCTTTCGTATGTTCCCAGATTCGACATTGGCCTTTGATTCATTGGGCCATTCGGTTTCAGTGAAATGGACTATTCGACTTGGCATCGCCGTACAGCGGACGGTAGAAGGTCGTTTTGCGACATCTGTGAAGTCGATGATCTCTTCGACCGTCGCATCAGAACCGGAATCACTATCACACTCATCGCCCTCGGCTTCGTTATCAGAATCGACATCTTCAAACAAAAGGTGAGCTTCCCAATAACAAGTTAAAATGTCTGCCATACCAAGTGCAATATCTTTGATGCTAAATTTTGCCTCTCGCGGTTCATCAGGAACATACTGAGATATTGCAATCGCCATGATCAGTCGTGCCGTTTCCCAGTGACGGCTAACAATTGCAGCAAAAAGAGGGGTAAAGCCTGAAGAATTTATATCAGTTGAGGACATGTCCACGGTCGCGAGTGTAATACCTGTCCTTTGCCATGACTGAAATGGTGGAGTAGTCTGCTGAACGGATATCTGGAGGGGAGGCGTCTTAGTTTTGGGTGGCAAACAAAGTTGCTGGATTTTTTCATTGTTTCCAGTAAAGCACGCTTCATAAAGCTCGTCGTATAAGCTAGTCATATGTGCAGGCGCACGTTCTGAGGAGTAGTAGTTTGAATTCAGCAACAGATATTGTACCGCTTCCGGTTCTAGCGTGGGGTCGGTGGAAGGCTTGACGACTCGCCTATCCGAGGAGATTTCTTCCCAAGCCTTGGGTTCACGAGAAACCAGAAGGCGCTCTACGTCCATAAGATATCCTTTAACGTCCTTCAAATTATTAAGGTTTTCCTCTTCGCTTGATGATTTTGACTGTGCCTTGCGCAGAAGCATAAGCTGCTGCAACAGATTGGCAGAGTATTCTTTCCAACTAGCAGTTGGGCATGTTGAGCACTCTTCCTCCCCTCCACGTTTTTCGGCATTCAGAATTTGCCCGGACAATCCTTGAATTCCATGTCGGACCCATTCGATGAAAGTTTGGCGATATTCTTTATAAGAATTCTTATCTAACGATGCCTTGGTGCCTGTGCTGACTTCAACGCCAAGAGCTACCAGAAGTTGTATCACATCGTCGTGGAGTGCGATCGCGGTCTCTGCTGGTGTAAAAAGATCTGCCAGGGGATTGTCCTGATTGTAGTAATTTCCTTTGGACCTACGGACACTGTTGTGAACAACAGCAACGATCACAGAGCAAACTTACTGAGCTGCTCGAGCCCGACATATATCTTCCTCGGTGATTCGAAGCTTGACACCATGTGCGAGCATTAATGCCAACATCGAATAATTCCCATTCGCGATCGCGGTAACAATGGGAAAAACCACAGAGCTGTAGTTTATTGAAGGGAAGTTCAATACTGTATTGGCATTGGGATCACAACGAAGTAGAGTTGACACAACCTTGATGTTGTTGTGAGCAACGGCGTGATGGAAAATAGTCGTCAAGTTATCATTAGCTGCGGAGGAAGAGGCTCCTGCTACCAAAAGTCTCTCCACAATCTTGCTAACGTGATCGCCATCGTCCGTCAAGATACTGAGCGTTAATGGGTGGAAAGGAAGAGCACCGTAAGCATTCGCCTTTGTGACGACTTTCGGATCAGCTTCGGCAGTCAACAACTCTTCGAGAACGGAGAGAGAACCGAAAAGTACTGCATACATCAACGGTGTGAATGCGAGATCCCAATCAGCTGAATTGACATCTAATATGTCGGGTTGGTCTACTTCGTCTTCGGGTATATCGCCCATTTCAGCTGCTGCCGGAGAAGGCTCACTCTTTTCCAGAACTCTGGAAAACTCTTCGCTGTCAACATCATTCTCGTCTCCTACGTCATCGATACCATCGGCTTCATCCGAGGACCAGTCGTTTTGGCTACTTCGACGATCGGATTCACTAGCCAAATTCTTGTCATCTATGTCGACCGCACCTGTCTTCCGACCATCCTTGGCTGTTTCAGCATTGATAGCACTTCGTTCGAAGAGTTTCCGGATGACGACAAGTTGATCCATCTGAGCAGCTATATGAAGAGAGGTCCTTCCGTCAACTAATCGGGCAGTCATCCTCGCTCCGGCATCAATGAGATCACAAGCAATGTCCACTGAGTTGCATATAATGGCGACATGGAGAGGGGTACGTCCGACATGGTCTCGGCGATTGACATCCATTCCTTCCTTGAGAATATTGGCCACTGTAGCTCTATCTTGCGCTGCGATAGCGGCGAAAAACTGCTCTGTCTTCCCAATATAAACTTGTTCACTCCATTCGCCAACGTCAATTGGATTGAAGCTGCCAGATATGCTTTGACGACCCGGGTCTTCATCAATAAAACTGGGTAACAAGGAAGTTGACGTTAATCGAGTAAAAGCGCGTGTTGCAACTCACGAAACACGACCCCTGATATATGATTTATCTTCTTCCTCTTGAAGTTTCTTTTCTTCTTCTGCGAGATCACTTGGGCAGTGCTATACAAGAACAAAAGACGTGTTCTGAAAACGATAATTTCGGGGATGCTACTTTACACACCTCACAACAGTCTTCGAGGCATTCTGGCATCGTACCGAAAAATGCAGGGTGACGATGTAAGCGTCTGCCTTTATTCTTTGGATTGAAAGTAGCTAGTGAAAGAAATTCAGAAACGTGTTATATAACATGAACTTCACTCACAATTCATGCCCAGATCCTGATGATAAAACCGGTTAATAAAGTAGAAGAGTCGTGTTCTTGATATACGTACTGTTCCATAAACCAGTTTGTCAATCCTCCGGGCATCCCACCCAGGGCCGTACGGAATATGTAGAGAAGCCACATCGTAGTCGTTCATTTCCAAACCGCCGATGGAGGTGTCGGCTTTCAAGTCGTTTTTATATCTGCGATTACGCCTCATATATGAGTTGACAGCGGGGCGACCGCGAAGACTGCGACGATTGTCCAGAAACAAGTTGCGAGCTGTGGTGTCCTTGAGTCTTTCAAGCACAAGCAATCGTGCCAGACCTGCGATTCGAAATATCGAGCGTTCGTAAATCTATAACCGGTTCATTCAAGACGGAGTAAACGGAAGAGACGGATATAAAATTTACGGTTGGATCAACATCAAATCGCCTCAATGTCGGAACGTACACCTCAAAATTGCGAGCCGAATACTTTGCGAGTCTGATTTCATAAGACGGAGATCGCCTTGTTATATCTATAGTGTTGCACTGGCGCATCATGGCAATGATAGCCCTCGGATTGGCCCAGACGCGATCACCTGTAGAAATTGAGAACAGAATGAGATGGAAACTCAGAGGCAACTTCACCATCATAGGCGCAGCAGGGCGCATCGACATCGAACCCAGTAAGGATCTCTGCAGGGGACTTGTATAAACGCAGGACTATTTGAATCGAGCGGTGAGGATATTGGCCTGGAGACAATTAATCGACATTATAACACAGAAACAGAGAACATACAATGAATAGAAACAGTGTGCTTCGTTCGAATGCAAGTAATGTCCCAGGGTACAGAGTCGCGTACAGCCTCATAGATGGCATTCATCTTGGCCTCTGCCTTTTCGATAACGATCTTAGAACTAAATAATGCCGCAAAGATCTAACTCTTAGACGGACCTGTTCAGGCGTCAATCCCCAAAGGAAGAGATCGACATCTGAGGTTGGGAAAGCCACGGAGTGAAAATGCTTCCTCAAAGTTCGCTTCGAAGCCTTGGCGTCTTCAGGAAGCGGGGTCAAACAGGCGAGAACTGATCCTCCCGCCGCCACAACATTACTCCAGTCGATAAGTTGTGAAAGAGAGTTCTCCGTAAAAATAGCCCAGTTTTGCTTGAAGTCGTCGAGAGTGGCGATCATTGCTGGTGAATCTTCCTTCCTTCGACGAGTTTCAGAAAGAGGCATAACGTATTTTGCAGATAGGTCGTGATCATCCTTGACAACTCTCGCTCTCGTGGTACGGATGTCGCCATCAGCAGCAAAAATATCAACCAGACCCACATAAGGGTCATCAAGTCGTGCATTGGACTTGTCCGTTGCGAAAAGTCGTCGTAATTCTGCCTCGTCCTCGAGAGAGGTCTGCAGGACGTTATCAAGAGAAACACCAGGAACTTTAGGTAAGTTGGCGATCTGTTGTAAAAACAGTTGTGCTTCAGGCGTCTGCATCTTGCTGGAGAACTTTACGTCCTGAAATGCCCGTTGATGTCCCATGTACAGTTGTTGAGATAGCCTTGGACCAGAAAGGAACTGAATATGAGAGATCTATAGAGGTATGTTGGCATTTCAAGGAATGACTTACGGGCCTGGCCTATCAAAGTCAACCTCATGTTTCCCTATATAAGACTGCAATCTCGTATGGTCTAGACCATTTCGGGAGGCAATTGATGGGAGATCATGTATTGATCATGACTCAAGTACTCATGAGTCGGCCGGTCACCCTGGCAATTCTTCCGAGGGTATAACGATGATACGGTTACCATGACATAGTCTGACTCGGTCTACGATAACGCTACCCATTGTCACGTGGTGGTTGAAAACGACAACCACTGAACGTATTGAACTGCGATGACCACAACAATCCCGCACTTCGTCAAATATTCTCATATCTCAGCTGTAAGGAGTGTATGGCTGGAATCTCATAGAGTACGCCCCCCCGTCCAGCCCATTTTTGAGACATTTCATATAATATTCCTTGGGAAGAGTAGGCTACAGCGTGATTAGCCAATCCAATCACTGGAGAAGACTGTCCAGGTCACTTACGAGACGGGAGAGACTATCCCTGTGGACTTTGAAAAGTCCCAAAGGTTGGAAAGTATGAACACCCAGCTGCGAGAATTGAATGTTGAGAGGTTATATATGTTGGAAATATTAGCGAGATCACATGCGTACCTCCTTTACAGCAGCATGCGGTGGTCGGTTGTCTCCCTTCGGTAATTCTATCGACAGGACCATGACAGAACCAAGTCCTCCATGAAGTTTTCTCTTCTCTTCATCCGTCGCCAACATCGCTTTAGGAGAAACTGGGCTCAAGTCGGACAAATTGGCGCGATTGGCATATGTGTCTTCCAAGACAGACAATGGAAGTACTTCGGCATCCACGAGGGAATAAAGTGTACGGGGATTGGATGAGGTAGTACGACGGAGAGTGAGAACGAGAAAATGCGTTCGTGCTCGGGAGATGTCATTGGTGAGCCCGAGCAGATTCCAAGCTGAGACGGTAAGAGTGTCCCTGGAATTAGGGGGTAAGCACAAGCAAAAACGTCTAAATCGAAGTGATGAACGACAACCCATTGTGACTATTGGCGTACGCTGCGAGATCATGGAGTATCTGCCCCCTGATACGGGTACTTAATAACAATCTGAACTGAATTCTGACGCAATGGCCCACCTTGTACGTCTGATCTCCCCCTTCTTGGACTTGGGCGCTCTCTCACCCACATAGACCCCAGTGTAATTCAAGCTGTTGTCCATGATATATAGATTACTGTATGACAATGGTAAGCAGCCAGAAACACGCCAATATTACATGTTATATGAAACTATAACAGACCACACTTGCTTGTGTGATTTCCAATCGGCTCTCTGGCTACAAGCGTGTTTTGATCAGCGGTATATCGCAAAGCGCTCCTTCACGCCTACCATTCGACTGAGCAATATGGAACTGTACGGCACTTGGCGCATCTACGAAGGGCTTGAGTGGGCAATTCTGACTGTCCACATTGCGTGCAAATAGTCTTGTCTGGCTTCGGGAGCATTATTAGTATTGCGAGTGAAAGCGAATCCAGACCCCGGAACGCCATGTAAGGCAGTTTTCGGGGTCCGAGGCAACAGCCTTTTCATATACTTCAGCATAATAAGTGCTCATTGTATGTATAACTATTTTATTAATACTTTTCACCTCAGCAACTCACTCCCAAGCAACATGTTGAGTTTATTTCTGTTGCAGTAAAACCAGTTACTACACATCTAATACACACTACTCTCACGCTCACTGTGTTCCTGTTTCAATCCAGAATCAGATTCATCTGTGTTCATTTTAATAATAAGTCTTTTATTTCTATTTCAGGCTGCACAGGATCTGAGCATAATCTGATCAGAATTATTTCTGATTTTATGGTATAATTAGTAGGCTTTTACTTGGAATCTGACAGGAATTTGCTTGAATTTTGATAAATTGGTTGATATCTAAAAATCATCAATAATTGAAAAGTTAAATTATATTACTTCTTAATTCATTAATTACTATAGAGAGGGAGGGGGAAGGAGCAAAATAGGGAAAGGGGTGGGGGGAAGAAGGGGAGGGAGAGGGGGTAGATGGGAAACAAGAGAAGGGAGATGGTAGAGATGTAAAGGGACCAGGATCACACAGTGGTAATGCTCAACCAAAGGTAATATCAAACTGGGGAGTATCCAAGCAACTATGCTAGTATATATACACAAGGCTCTCTAGGGTAGATCATACACTACACAGGAAGATACAGTGCAAATGATAGAAAAGACAACTGGCAGCTAGTACAATAACACAAAAGAGACTATACTAATGGGGAAGATGTCTGCCATGAGAATGAACATGAGGGGTGTGTGAGGTGATGGGTATGAAACATGTCAGATAGAAGGTCTGTAATAATGAGGGTCCAAACACATACATGTAATCCCATCTAGAGTCGGGACTGTCAGAACCAGAACAGATGGAACCAGGATCACTGGAATTGGATCTGGATCTGATGGTGCTCAAATCAAGCCTTGATGCTCAAATCAAGCTATCTAAGAAGGATCTCAAAACCGGATAAACAGTGCATGGAACCAGAGCTAGAAGGACATGTCCCCTTATGAATATGACACTATCACTGACTACGCCAGTGGCTCTGATCCTTTCACCCTTCCCCTTTGGCATGTAGTGGATGACACAGGTATACCATGGGTATTTGGCAGGTCAGGACAAGTAAGGATGCCCTGCCCTTAATTCTGAACATTAAAAAAAGAAGATTACAGCCATTTGAATAATTCTTGAGACTTTTTGGATTTTTTTTGAATCAATTGGAAAATATGGACTTGGTGAAAGTTTCTGTGCTCAGTCTTGTATCTTATGAAATACTGCATGGATTGACATGGTTATAGAGAGAAAGTTGTATTATTTCTCAAGGGCTTTGTACTCCTATAATTAGATTTGGACAATATTTAGTGTATGGTGAGTTGTGGATGAAATAGAAGGTAAAGCAGTGTTTTTTGACATCCAAAATGATATTGTCAAATTATGGCATCAAATGACTCCTATGAACAACATTGTAGGGAGAGATTTGTTCATTTTTTCAAGGGCTAGAAGTACATATACCATGTTTTTCTTTATTTTTGTCCTTTGAGTCAATATTTATAATTCTTGTGGTATTTTACTCCCAATGCAGTCAAATATATACCAATGTAATATTGACTCAAAGGACAAAAATAAAGAAGGACATGGTATATGTACTTCTAGCCCTTGAAAAAATGAACAAATCTCTCCCTACAATGTTGTTCGTAGGAGTCATTTGATGCCATAATTTGACAATATCATTTTGGATGTCAAAAAACACTGCTTTACCTTCTATTTCATCCACAACTCACCATACACTAAATATTGTCCAAATCTAATTATAGGAGTACAAAGCCCTTGAGAAATAATACAACTTTCTCTCTATAACCATGTCAATCCATGCAGTATTTCATAAGATACAAGACTGAGCACAGAAACTTTCACTAAGTCCATATTTTTCAATTGATTCAAAAAAATCCAAAAAGTCTCAAGAATTATTCAAATGGCTGTAATCTTTTTTTTTAATGTTCAGAATTAAGGGCAGGGCATCCTTACTTGTCCTGACCTGCCAAATACCCATGTCTTCCTGTGTTATTCACTATTGACATGGATCACTCCCTTGCCATCCCAGCTCAACAGTAATCAATCAGGTGACCAGTGCCTTGATTACTCAGCAATATCCCATGATGTCAAGCAATGACCACTACCTTGGTTCAATCCCATGACAGGTGACCAACACATGTTCTATGACATGTTCCAGACCCTTTTGGAACATTACCCCACAATGCCATTGTTTTGGTTCTGATCACATGAACAGGTGAAGTCATCTATTGTTTGTGTTCACATGACTAGTCCAGATATAGTATGATAGCCAAGCCTACCCTTGAGTCCTTGTTCTATATATAGCAGGTAGATCACTCTGTTGTTTCCTTTTCCATACATTTAGTCCAGTTTCCTCCCCTCAGTGTGCCTACCTGGAACCTCCCCTTGGACCACTACTTGATGTATAGTAGTAGTTGACCATGAATACACCCCTAACTGTTCACGTGTTTCCCCTGGTTTGATCTGGCTTAAGTTTGGTTAGCTGTTGCTGGAGCCTGCTGATCTAGCAATCTGTAACATATACCTAACCAGAACACATTGTTTTGTTGGAAGTGCAAGTCCAATTGGTAATACTAAAACAACAATGCACTGAGTCACATTGTGATGTGGAGGCGACATGTGAAGAGGAAAAGCAAGATGGTCAACCAAGATAAATCAAAGGAGTTATCAGTTATTGGTAGCTATGATGGATCCAATGTCTGAGTCATTGCAGAGAGGTTGTGTTATCCAAATATAGGTTGCATAGACATAAGGATGGAGATGCCAGTAGAACATATGTTATGGATCACTAGATCAGTGGGCTCTGGCAACAACCAACTAAACTGAGTCGAGATCAGACCAGAGGAAACACAAGGGAAGAGGTGTATTCATGGTCAACTACTGCTATACAACAAGTAGCAGTCCAGGGAGGGAGGAAGTCTAGGAAAGCGAACTGAGGGGAGGAAACCAGACTAAATGTGAGGAAAGGGAAGGGAAAAAGAGAAACAGTTCAAAGATGAAGGTTTAAATACAAAAGGGTTAGGGAATGGCCATGAAAGACAGACTACCAGGTCTGTATGTACAAACCAAGAGAAATGCAAGAACAATAAGGCTGTCCTGCAGATACAGCATGTCCATCAGTGTTTCAAGTAGTGATTGCAAGGAAATGGTTCGGAGCAATCAAGGGTCCAGACCCTGCACCTCATGGTTGCCTCATGGTAAGGAGGTGAAACGATCCATGAGTCGATGCATCAGCAGGCACATGGTAAACATGAGGCAGCCATGTGGATGTCATGTGGCTGAGTTCCTAGCTTGGTAATGATGAGATTGGTTCATCTTCCTGATGGTTTGCATTGGCAGTGGATGCCTGGCCAATAGCAGCATATGACTATGAGTATGTGTATGCGGGATCGGGGTGGAAAGGTGAATGTGATGCTTCATCATTGGAGGCAGGGGAGAAGGTGAATCACTGAATGGGGAAGAACCATAATGGAGGCAATGCAATGAACACTGGTAATCATACACCAGTGACTGTGGTTCTTGCAGTACAATGAGCAAGAGTGCTTCATATAACCCTTCTTGGCTGCAGGGTACTGGATGACTGGGATGTTGACTAGGTATGGATATTCTTGACCAGTGGACTGGTACACAAAGGTGATGAAACATGTTGGAATGCACATCTTTGTGGAGCATCAAGGGGACTTGTCGTACATGCAAGTTCAGGTTGTTAGCTGAGCACTGGTGGTCAGCTGATGAGAAGAAAGGTGAATGAATGTGGAGGTGATGTGTGAAGAAGAACAAGATGGTCAGCCAAGATAGATCAAAGGAGTCATACTATGATGGATCCAATATCTGAGTCATTGTGGGGAGGTTGCATTATCCGAATATAGGTTGCATAGATATAGACGCCCACATGGGTGGAGATGCCAATAGAACATATGACAATCATGGTGATGAGCTGGATTGGGATGATGTGTTGGTCTTCTTCAAAATAGGAAAGTCAATCGGTCATCAGGCACAAGACTATTCATCCATCTGTGACAGGCACAAGGAACCATGTATGTGAATTGTGAAAGATCAATAACAATGTTGTAAGCATATGGGCTTTGACATATGATCAGTCAGTGGAGAATCAGAGTATTCAGATCACTGGGGATCGGTGGTTGGGTCACAGAGTATTCTTGTCTCCAGGTATGCACACTGGTCATGAGCAAGAACTGAATGGCCAGGTTTGGATTGTATCATCTTCAACTTCTGGTTGTGCATGAATGGTTATGCATCTTCAAGTCATCATGTATGGTCAGTGACAGGGTATCATCCAATGAGAACATGGGATTGACCTGAGAGTTCGGTAACAAGGTATCATCCAATCAGAGTGTGGGACTTGGCACATCTTCGTGGGAATGTAGTGGTTAATGGGTGTCACGTGCTGTCAAAGCAAAAGATAGGGGCAAAAAGGTGAAAATCGTAACAATATGGTAATCATGGTGATGAGTTTAGTGTTGAAGATAATATGAGGATCATGATGATGTGTTAGTCTCCTTTGAAATAGGAAGGTCAATCAGTCATTAAGCACAGGGCTATTTACCCATAGGTGACAGGAACCAAAACTGTGTATGTGAATCCTGAGAGAACAATATCAATGTCATAAACATATGGGCTTTGACATACAATTGATCAGTGGAGAACCAGAGTATTCATATCACTAGCAGGGTACAGAGTATTCTTGTCTCTGGATATGTGTACTGGTCATGGGTCATGACAAGAACCGAATGGTTGGGCCTGTGAGATCATGAGATGTAGGGGTGTTATAACATATGACTTGTGGAGGATTCCAGGTTGTATCATCTTCAGGTTCCTTCAGGTTCTGTTTGTGTATGAATGGTTATGCATCTTCAAGGTGTCACGTGCTGTGGGTAATGGGGTATCATCCAATGAGAGTGTGGGATCAATATATCATTGTGGGAATATGTCAATGAGTCAGTCAGTGTCAAAGCAAAAGCCAGGGATAAAAAGGCAAAAATTGTAACACGTGACTATAGTTTTCAGCTTGTGGTCAATATGAAGGTGGAAGGCATTAATCTTGCCCAACAGCATACAGCATCAAAAGACATATCAATTTGTCATTTGAGGGGTCAGTCTCTACCTTGACTCTTGGCTGTTGGGCATATTTTTCATCACAAACAAACTGATGAAGGGTTCTCATAGCGTAGCTGAGATCAAAAGAAGATTATCGAGTACATCAGTACATCTCCATTCATTCAACTGGAAAAGTTAGTGCATACCTACATTTGAAAGCAACAAAAAGTGGTCATGACACCATAAGCCTTCAACCCACAAGTCCTCTTCCCTGCAACCATCTTTCATTATGAACTGATGCAACTTTCATCAGGCAGAAAGTTTGGTTCCAACCCCTAAATGCCTATGTTCCTGTGCTTGAGATGCCACCCTATCAATTGATGACTGAGGGCAGCATGTTTCTTCTGCCATAGCCAGAACAGCCTCTGCCTGCCCAGGTGGGTAGTTCATTCCTGCAGATTGGCACCACAACCGATTTATTGAAAATTTGAAATTCTTCCTGCCAATTCTGCCAACCTTCATTTCAAGTACACTCCCAAAGTGACCAACCAAAATCCCAACTCTGTTCCCATCTACTTTCATCATCTGCAGTTTTTGCATCAGATACAAACAGCAAGTAAGGCAGAGTCATTATGACGGGTTACATATGTGTGTTATACCAATTCCTTTTTATGTCACTAATGTTTCTAACTGATGTGAAGTTGGAATTGATCTACAGATGCAGCAGACATGTTTTCTGAAAACCAGGGTGACCTCTATTTTTGCCATAGCCTTCCTCATTTTTCTTGCTTCCTGAGTTCCCATTCCCTCCTTTGCAAATACAAAAAATAGAGTTTAGCGGTCAAATAGAATATTCATAATAATAGTAATAGCAACACTAACCATTACCTTAGAGTGATTTTGGAAAGCCTTGTGTATTGTGATCTTGCTCAGTCTCTTGGCAAAGAATAAAAAAATTGAAAGAAGGAAGATAAGAAAGGATAAAGAGAGAAATTGATGGGAGAAAATGCAGGAAGACAGACATGGAACAGAGGAGTAGTGAGGCATAACATGAAATAAGGGGAGAAGGCAGAGTAATCTGCCAATAACAGTATAAGTAGCTGAGACAGCTGAAGCCTGTGTGTCTGGGTAAGTTGGCCCACTTGCAGAGTGGTCAGAATTGTGTGTTCCAGTCAGTCATGAAACCAATGCCTAGGCATCATGCAGGGTTGAGGGTTCAAATCCCCACTAAATCCTCCTTATAGCCAGAAGAAAAACTTTGGTAGTGGGCCTACAAGGTTGGCCCCATGTGTGGTGGAGAGGGTCTGAGGCCAAGACTTATATCCAAAGTTCTGGGGAAGATCGGTGAAGTCTGTGCAAAGAGTAGTTTGAGTTACAAGTCGAGACTTGTTATTATGATTGATCTCATTGTGATCTGCAGAACATTCTGTAATTATTGAAAAGACTCCAAAGGTAGGGCCAACTGGACTTGTCACCAGGCTCTGTGTGTTGACTTTCAACCAGAAGGTTGACTGCATGGATTTTGGATTGGTAGCAGTAGTGGGATTTGATTGTTGCTGGAATGGTTTTTTTGTCATGTTATGAATATTATGACTGGGCAATACATACATTCTCCTTGCCTGGAACCAATTTTTCCCTTTTTGAGGGTTCCTTTTTGAAAATTTCAAGGTGGGACAATGCTGTCCTTTTCTTTTGTGGCATTGAATATTGGGCTGCAACATGTCTGCTAAGGGGCCAAGCCAATTTGGCAAACTCCTCCTGCAATTCATCATATTTTTTGATCAAAATTGGTATACACACAATTTTGGTACATAGCTAAGACTTGTTGAGAATTTCTTTTGCAAATTCAATTCTAATTTATCAAAAAGTGCATTTGTTAGTGGTTTTGACTGCGTTCTGTCCATATTTGGGTGCTGTCATGCTTTGCATGTGATCTTCTTTGATTATGGATGACCTCTAAGGTGGGGCTCATTCACTGATGACCTACATCACATGTTACCTATCACAAGTGACAATAGCAAAGTTTACACTCTGACTTCACTCCTGTGTTGAAGTGCTAAGTTCAGGTCTAGTACCAGAATGGGATACTAGATAAAGGTCAGCTAAATAGTGACAGGGCACAGTCAGTGATTCCCTAGTTAGTGGTATAAATCCAAAGATAAATATATATAAAGTGATAGTTTCCGGTGTAGAGGTCCACATGTGTGTGGACTCCAATTCTCATACTTTCCTTTATATCCCCCAGTCTCCTACTCTCCTTATATTCCTCCTTCCCTTCTTTTCATATCCCCTCTGTCACGACTAGTAGTCGCGCTATCTGTTGTTGCTCAAAGGGTTGCACAATGTCGGAGATTGGGGGTCAGCCTAACGGGTGCTTCAGGGCGAGGGCGACCGGATGGTTTTCTTGAGAGAATATGAGCGCTTATGCGTGAGACTTGATCAAATGTTCGAGACTTCAGGGATAAGGTTTGAGAATGAGAAATGATAAGGGTTTTCAATATTGAACTTCTATCAGCGTCATTGTACAACCACTAGGAAATGGTACAGGAGGTCAAAGTTAATGTAAACTACTGGTACTTCGATGTCTTTTATATGTTTCCTCCCCCTCCACAGTATCAATGAGTCGTAGTAGGAATGACTCGCTCCTTGTCGTACAATGGGTTGGAGGGCTGACGCGTTCGTATTGTTCCTGCCTCATAATCACATTGCCCTTGGCATTGCTGTGATTCGTAATTGTGCCATTTCGGCTTGTGGACGCGTCAGCGAATTCGGATGCTTCGTGGTATGCGTTGATACGCATCATACGATCCTATGCTCCGAATACGCGAATCAGATGTACTATACCTCTTCATCGACCACATCCCGATATCTTACAATCTTATGAACATCTGCGAACTCTTCCGACACCTCTCGACAACTTCGATCGCTTCCGAACTAGTCGCAGCACCAAGACAAAGCCATCTCGTATTGGACCGATCCCGCCTTTATCGGAGGTTCATTCCCCCTATCCCATCCACCTCCTACCTCACTTTCGATCATTTTGGACGTATTTTCATATTAGTTTCTCTTTCTTATTCAATTTACCTTTCATCTTCCTTTGTTCTTTGTTCTTCATCTTATGTTTCACCTTCTGATTCCTTTATCCCCTTCCCCTTTTAGTATCATTACTACTCCTTTCTATCATTTTATACCGTTCCGATCCTCCGATCGAGGTAGTATATAAAGAGATGTAGTTTAGATACATAGACAGAGAGACAGACCCCCTCCTCCTTTAGACAGAGAAATCTACGACTTCCATCCCCTTCGATCTTAGTCTCCGAGCTATAAAGCTCTCCTTTAGTTTCAAACTCAAGTTATAGTCTTGAGTTTGTCTATCCTCGTCACCCGATATCGATATCTTCGTCGCGACCGTGTTCGCGAAGTCGCACAGTTGATCGCAACTGTCGCACGTACGTTCGCATCGTTCGGAAACTTTATAGTAGTTTCCATCTCTCTCTCTATACCTTTCTACGTGTAGTAGACATCTTCGCCTCCTCGCATTCACCTAATAGGTAGTTTGTTTGGGGATCTCCCCCTTTACAGCCTCCTATAGCGTATCATTTTGGAGCCCACCGTGAGGCAGTATTATTTTTAGATTACTTCGAAGATTGTCCCTACACTTTGCCTTCTTTACTGCTAATATTGCTAACATTTTCCATTTTACACCACCATTTCCGATACTTTCTTTCACCCCACGATCTTTTAGCCCATGACACATCATTATACTCTTCGACATTTGACAAAGTCCATCACTCTATACCTGAGACCAATCGACGAAAATCTTTACCATCCCCAACCAAGCCTTTTATATTCAATCATGTCTGGACCAGCTTTTATGCCAGCACGTGGTCATTCGACAGCTCCAACCTTTTCGCCATCGAAGCCCAGAGAACTCCAGCGATACTTTGACGATCTCAAACTCTTGTTCACACGTTGCGCGATCACCGATGTTCAGCAGAAGAAAAAGTTCGCACGACATTACGTCAACATCGACTCCTCCGACATTTGGGGTTACCTCCCAGCAAGCGAGCCCGGAATATCGTTCGAAGATTTTATACAAGCAGTGATTGCCCTTTATCCTGGAGCCGAAGACGACAGAAAATGGTCGATCTCCGACATGGATGCATTGATTGGAGCACAGTTGCGAACTGGGATACGCGATTCAAACGAACTTGGGAACTACTATCGAAGTTTCCTTAACATTACAACTTTTCTTCGAAGCAAGAATCGCATCTCTGACGCAGAAATTAGTCGAGCATTCATTCGAGGTTTCCAGGACCATTTGTCGAAAGCGATTCGACACCGACTTTCCATCAAGTTCCCCGATCATTTCCTCGATGACCCATATTCACTTGACGATATCTATGCTGCCGCACAGTATGTCTTGCGCGACAATTCTGAATTTTCATACGAACCTGCGATGTCTGTTCCGAAACCTTCGAACTTGGCTCCATCATCCCCAGCCAAGGTTGATCTCACGACCATTGTAGACGAGTTCGCGACTACATTGATTAATGCCTTGACCCCTCGAACCCCTCCTGCGACCACTTCTACGCATTGTTACGCCACATCGGAGCCCACATCGTTGATGCTACCCCCTCGACATGCTTACACCTCGACCGTCGAACCTTCACCATCATCTCAGCCTTTGTTGCGTACTGCATATTTTAACGAAGATTCATCGCGTGCTAATATTCGCATCTTAAATCGACCTTCCTCGCCCCCGACACCTCAAGCCTCTGATCAAATATTAGCTCTAGATTTATCTCGTATCGCTAAGCTAGAGCAAGAGTTAGCATTGCTCCGACAGCTTCGTTCTCAAGAAACCTTTGTCGCCGAAGAAGAGCCAGAGCACGACTTTACTTCGTTCAGGATTCCGGCAGCTGTATACTGTCTAGAAACACTGATATCACCTTCAACACCATCAGATAACGCCACGCCATCGACCGCGACCCTTCCGATCCCAATATCTCCTTCGTCAGTGCCCCCCGAAGTTCTGATTTCGGCTTCGCAGCCCCCTGCTCCAGCTTGGTCTCAAGTCCCCTCGATCACAGTCACATGAGTATTGCCTTCGCCAGAGTCACCAGTACCGCCCCTATCTCCGATAGGTTTCCCTCCGCCTTCGCCCATCGAACCAGTATCCGCAGAGTCCTCACCGCCCACTCCAGAGTTTGTGTCAGAACCATTGCCCGACCCCTCGACATTAGATATCGCACCATCCGAACCAATTTCGCCCTCATCACAGCCATCGCATATTGTTTCTCTGACAACGTTAGCTTCGTTGCCAGACCCTCCACCAAATATAGTAACTTCGTTAGTTCCATCGACTTCGCCCCCAAATATTGTGTCCATATCATTTTCAACCCCTTCGCCATCGAATATTGTGTCTTCGAACCCCTTGACTTCGCCTTTGTCTCAGGTCTCCTCAATTTCTCCCCTCGATACACTAACTAGTTTGACGCACCCGACCTCGCGTATTTGCTTTGCCACTGATCTAGTCTTGCAATTCATGCGAACTAACAACTCACATCGCGATGTTGGTGAACCGCCCCCTCGATTACACTGTGATTTGTTGACAAGCCCTTCTTGATCCCCCGACAATTATTTCGAAATAATCGGGACCCTTTTTTTGTTTCATTATTTATCCTCACAGATTCTTGCGATATTGGACAAGGCTTTTTACCATTGAAAACGTCGAAAAACAAAAATATTTTGCAAAGAAGAAAAGGATCGATACTTCGCGATGGCATCCGGCCACTCTTTAGGCATCATACCACAGCTCCATTAGCCGTTCCCTTTCGTCCTCCAGCACCTCAATGAACTGTGAATAGACAGATACCTTCAGTTTCATCCGTGCGATCTCCTCCTCAGCTGACGACATCTGCGCCTCGATCTCCCCTCGATTCATCGCCTTCTCTTTCCCTTTTCCCTTCGTGACGAGTTTCACCGCACGAGAGCCAACCCTCAACGATCCTGCGACACCGCTTGGTGGTCGTTTTCTGATCCAGGCTTTTGCTATGACACAGTTCTTTTAGTGTACCACATGCGAACATTAGATCACTTACGAATTGGACTCTCGACATCCTTAGCCCGTACAATTTTCGCCTTTTTCGTCCTCGGCTTATGGCCCAACCTAGCGATTCCACCCCAGAAACAGCCCTTCCGATCGTCTTTGCACTTGCGACATTTCGCATCACGATCTCCGTATTCGCATGGGAACTCGACCTTGAAGCCTTTGCATCGATCGCACTACAGGTTATTTAGATTAACAACATAGCAGTACCTTCGACAGCATACCTTGCCTTCGACAGCCAAGAGACCGTCATCCTTGTCATCGCTTTCAAGAGCCTTTCGCTTCCCACCCAGATGTTCCTCCTCGTCCTTGTCTTGTTCGCAATCGACATCGCCATCTTCTACTGGATTGTGGATCGCTTCAAGAGCCATCTTCAGTTCCTTCGCAGAGATTTCCTTCGCCTGGTATCGATGATACAGATTGAGTTGGTCGACCTCCGATTTTTCACGTCGAGCTTTTTCAGCTTTGGCTTTGAGAGCCACCGCTTCTTCGATCAATCGCAGTCTCTCAGTTTCGCGTCGTTTCTCCTCCTCCGCTTGTTCGAACAGCCGTCGCATATGTTTCTCCTCCTCTTCCACCCGTTTCCTTTTGATCTCCCGTACCTCGACAGCTTTTGCAAGCTTCGGCATCAAAATCGCTCCTCCCCAACTCAGCCACCTCTCCTCTCCGAGCCCTTCATATATGACTTGGGCTTCTGCGATCCATTTTGCGACAATTTCATCTTCGGTCTCCTCCCACAGCTCGATCACCTCGCGATATTGTTCCTAGATATCCGAATCCTTTGGTTACCAACCAGACTCTCTGGCGATGTACTTACGACAGCCTCAACAAAAACACGACCCCAAGCCTCATACTCCTCAGTCCCCGCGATCGAACCACTAGGCATCGTGTCAACAAGCCCCTTGATCTTGTCTTTGAGGGCACCCGAGATTCTGATGATGGACGACATGACGATAGATGAGTTATTGACGGATAGGTGATGTCGACAATGTGGAGAAAATTTTTGAGAAGTTTCTCACGAGTTGCGGAGTTGTAGTCAACAAGGTCACGTGCTTCCTTCTCTCACGTATTGACTGAGGACAGTCAAAATTTCAGTATGGAGGAAGATGATACGCATCATACGATCCTATGCTCCGAATACGCGAATCGGATGTACTATACCTCTTCATCGACCACATCCCGATATCTTACAATCTTACGAACGTCTGCGAACTCTTCTGACACCTCTCGACAACTTCGATCGCTTCCGAACTAGTCGCAGCACCAAGACAAAGCCATCTCGTATTGGACCGATCCCGCCTTTATCGGAGGTTCATTCCCCCTATCCCATCCACCTCCTACCTCACTTTCGATCATTTTGGACGTATTTTCATATTAGTTTCTCTTTCTTATTCAATTTACCTTTCATCTTCCTTTGTTCTTTGTTCTTCATCTTATGTTTCACCTTCTGATTCCTTTATCCCCTTCCCCTTTTAGTATCATTACTACTCCTTTCTATCAATTTTTATACCGTTCCGATCTTCCGATCGAAGTAGTATAAAAAGAGATGTAGTTTAGATACATAGACACAGAGACAGACCCCCTCCTCCTTCTCAGAGAGAGAAATCTACAACTTCCCTCCCATTCGATCTTAGTCTCAGAGCTATAAAGCTCCCCCTTTAGCTTCAAACTCAAGTTATAGTCTTGAGTTTGTCTATCCTCGTCACCCGATATTGATATCTTCGTCGCGACCATGTTCGCGAAGTCGCACAGTTGATCGCAACTGTCGCACGTACGTTGTAGTGATTGCAGCCGTTGTAGGCGCGAATCGGGGTGTGCAAGTCCTTGTCTGTGGGGTCAGAACCCAAAACTCACTTGTTTGTAACTATGTACAGGGAACACTATATAGCTACTGTATAGTATCTATAAAGGGACTGTACTGAAGAATGGTAAAGTATGAATGGAAAGGAATGTGAGAAGAGGGGATATGAAGAGAAGGGAAAGAGGAATATAAAGGAGAGAGTAGGAGAATGGAGGATATAAAGGAAAGTATGAGATTCGGAGACCACAGGGATCTGGATCTCTACCTCCACAGGGTACTCTAATAATGACTGCCCTCAGTCATAAACACAAAGATAATAAAGAAATGAATGAAAGGGGAGGGAATGAAAGTGGGTGGAAAAAAAAATACTCCAAATAAAATAAAAAAAACAAGCTCTCAAACCATAAACCTTTTCTCCAAGTTCTCTATCCTTTCCAATAACTCCTGCTCCAACTTCCTGGTGGCCTTGATGGAGAATATAGTGAGATCAGCAGTGATGGAAGTTTCTGTGGGTACTTCATTGGCAAAAAGGCACTGGCCAGGCTCTAGTCGGAGAATCCCTTCTACTAACATTGCTATTGTCGGTATCGGGGTCGGAGGCGATGAAGGTAGAGGTGAAGTCGGGCGGACACAGTGATAACCAACAGATATTGGCTCTTCAGGTATTGGGGTGTGGGGAGGCAGCAAGGGAGATGTTGGGTGAGGGGGTGCTATAGGGACCTCAGAAGGGGCAGAGATGTAGGCATCGGACAGCGGTGATGGGTGTCGGTGGCTGGGGAATGGGGGCGCATGGGCACAGCGGGACGGGGTCTTCGTTAGGACCTCTGGATAGTCCTGCGGGGCTGGAAACAATGGCGGGGGCTTGGACAATGGTGCGGGGATGGCGACGTGGGCGTAGAACGGCTGGGTCTTCATTAGGACCTCTGGCTGGGTTGGGAACGACGATGGTGGCTGGGGATGGACTACAAAGGACAGGGATGGGCTCATTTGAGACGGGAAGGGGGTGTACTGAGGCGAGGGGGCATGAGCGTAGACGTAAGGGCTGGCGGATATGGTGGTTGTTGGTCGTGGATGGTGGAATGTGGGGGTATGAGGTGGGGTGGCATGGTACGACATCCGGGGTTCAAACATGGCGGGGGCGGCTTGTACAGGTTCTCGAGGGGCGATGTGGGGTGTTGGGATGCAGTACGAGGCGGCGTAGGGGCTAACGAGGGTGCAAGGGGCCGGGGATGTCGAGTAGGAGGGGGTATGAGGCGGGTTGGCGTGGTGGATGCGTGGGGTGTCGATAACAGCGGGGGCGGCTCGTATGGGCTCGCGTAGGGTCGTCTGGGGCTGTGGGACGCGGTACGAGATGGTGGGTTGTCCAACGAGGGTGCGAGGGGCCAGGTATGTCAAGTAGGCAGGGGTACCAGGTGGGTTGATATGGCATGCGGTTTGAGGCTCGATAACGGCGGTGGCGGCTCGTATATGCTCGCGAACGACGGTGTGGGGCCCTGGGATGCTGTACGAAGTGGCGGTGGGTCCAACGGAGGTGTGAGAGGCCGGGGATGTCGAGTAGGAGGGGGCCCCAGGTGGGTTGGCATGACATGCGTTTGGGGTGTCGATAACGGCGGGGGCGGCTCGTACGGGGACGCGAGGGGCGTTGGGGAATGTTGGGAGGCCGTACGGGGCTGCGGGGGGTCCAACGGACGCGTGAGGGGCCGGTGTTGTCGAGTAGGCGGGGTGACGAGGCGGGTTAACGTGGCGAGTGGCCGCGTTGCCATACGCGCGCGGCAACGGCTCGTTTGGGACTTGGGACGCGAACGGGGGGGCGTATAAGTGCATGGGGGATGGTGCGTGGCCTGGGCGTTGGTCCTGAGGTGCGGGTACGCGGGTTGGGGAATGTGGGGCCGTTGACTCGACGGGATGGGCCCACCATGGCGGAGACGTCGTGCGAGGGGGTACTGGGGCCTGTACGGACGCGTTAGACGCGCTACGGGGGCGTAGAATGCGTGGTGACGCGTGGGGCAGGCTGGTGATGGGGGCTCCTTGGTGATGACGTGGCGCATCGACGGGGTGTCCGTTTTGGGCAGGGAACTGCTCGTCCGGGATGACGACGGCGAACGGGGGGCTGTACAAACGTGTGGGGGGTGGTACCTGGCGAGGAGAGTGGCCCCAGGAAGTGGGTGACGCGGATACGCGGTTTGGGGGTTGTGGATCCCATGGCTCGACGGGCTGGGTCCCCCAAGGCGAGGACATCGTTCGTAGGGGTGTAGGGGCCTGTACAGATGCGTACGACGCGTTCTGGAGGCGGTAGACGCGTGGTGACGTGGGTGCCGGGCTGGGTACGCGAGATCGTGGGTGGTGACGTGGCACGTTGGCGGGGTGTCCGTTCTGGAGCGGAAATCGCTCGTCTGGGACGACGATGGCGAACGGGGGCTGTTGGGACGCGGGACGGTGACGTGGGACGTCGAACGGAGGGGCGTGGGGTTGGGTGTCACGATGTTGGGGTACTGCGCGTTGTTGGTGATCCGCCACCACGGAAAACGGCCGCGTGGGCTGCGTTTGGCATCTCAAATGGGCTTGCGTGGATCCGCTGCGTTGTGAGGGGGCTTGAGTGCCTTTCCGGGCGTTGACTGGCAGCAGAGGGGCGGGTTGGCAGCGGTTTTGACGGATTTGGAAGTGTTTTCCTGCGCGGGAACCTCTATGACGACTAGCCGGTACATCCTTTTGTCCACAGACACAAAAGGCTTCACTTTCCTTCCCTTTTTCACCCAATCTGACACTTGGGTCCTCTAGTCCTCGAATCTGACTCATTTCGGGTAGTTGTGCTGCTTGTTGGTCATTTTGGTCATTTTTGGGGTCATCGAAGGCAGTAGTCGGTCGGAAAACGAAGAGACGGAGGTAGACGATAATGTAGAGGACAATTATATATGAAAATGAGAGACAGAGCCTGAGGAAAAGTGATAACGAGAGAAAATCGGATTTGTCGACATGTGATGTTTGAGTGGCCCTGAGACTCGCGAGAGGGAATGGCTGCCATCGGAAAGGTGTGGGAAACCTATAAAGAAGCAAGAGGAGGGCGGATAACATCATGGGGGAGCTCTGAAGCTATGGAGAGTCGACGACGAGGCGCAGGTAGTCTTTTTGCTGCCAAAAATGGGCGCTATAGCTGCCAAAAAGGAAACTGAGGTGCCAAAAATGGCAAAAGGGTATATAAAACCCAGGGGAAGTGAAGTGAGGTGACAAATGCCTCGCGGTGGGCTCCAGTTGTAGTGATTGCAGCCGTTGTAGGTGCGAATCGGGGTGTGCAAGTCCTTGTCTGTGGGGTCAGAACCCAAAACTCACTTGTTTGTAACTATGTACAGGGAACACTATATAGCTACTGTATAGTATCTATAAAGGGACTGTACTGAAGAATGGTAAAGTATGAAAGGAAAGGAATGTGAGAAGAGGGGATATGAAGAGAAGGGAAAGAGGAATATAAAGGAGAGAGTAGGAGAATGGAGGATATAAAGGAAAGTATGAGATTCGGAGACCACAGGGATCTGGATCTCTACAACGTCCGCATCGTTCGGAAACTTTATAGTAGTTTCTATCTCCCTCTATACCTTTCTACGTGTAGTAGACATCTTCGCCTCCTCGCATTCACCCAATAGGTAGTTTGTTTGGGGATCTCCCCCTTTACAGCCTCCTATAGCGTATCACCGCTCTGCATGTCATGTGAAGAATAAGTCAAGAGTCTGGGAATTGGAGAGGATTGTCATGAAAATATGGGAAAGTAAGGAAAAATGTATAGGGGGTGACATATTTTCATGACACCCTCTCCTTACATTCCTTTCTTTTCATTTCTTCAGTACAGTCCCTTTATAGATACTATACAGTAGCTATATAGTGTTCCCTGTACATAGTTACAAACAAGTGAGTTTTGGGTTCTGACCCCATAGACAAAGGACTTGCACCCCCAATCCGTGCCTACAACAGCTGCAATCACTACAACTGGAGCCCACCGTGAGGCTTTTGTCACCTCACTTCACTTCCCTTGGGTTTTATATGCCCTTTTTGCCATTTTTGGCACCTCAGTTTCCTTTTTGGCAGCTATAGCACCCATTTTTGGCAGCAAAAAGACTACCTGCGCCTTGTCGTCAACTCTCGTTGTAGTGATTGCAGCCATTGTAGGCGTGAATCGGGGTGTGCAAGTCCTTGTCTGTGGGGTCAGAACCCAAAACTCACTTGTTTGTAACTATGTACAGGACTATATAGCTACTGTATAGTATCTATAAAGGGACTGTACTGAAGAAATGAAAAGAAAGGAAAGGAATGTGAGGAGAGGGGATACGAAGAGAAGGGGAGGAGGCATATAAATGATAGTAGGCGAATGGGGAACATAAATGATAGTAGGAGAATGGGGAATATAATGGAAAGTATGAGAATCTGAGACCACAGGGATCTGGATCTCAACATTGTAGCTTCAGAGCTCCCCCATGATGTTATCCACCCTCCTCTTGCTTCTTTATAGGTTTCCCACGCCTTTCCGATGGCAGCTGTTCTGTTACAGATCGCTAGATCAGCGGGCTCTGGCAACAACCAACTAAACTGAGTCGAGATCAGACCAGAGGAAACACAAGGGAAGAGGTGTATTCATGGTCAACTACTGCTATACAACAAGTAGCAGTCCAGGGAGGGAGGAAGTCTAGGAAAGCGAACTGAGGGGAGGAAACCAGACTAAATGTGAGGAAAGGGAAGGGAAAAAGAGAAACAGTTCAAAGATGAAGGTTTAAATACAAAAGGGTTAGGGAATGGCCATGAAAGACAGACTACCAGGTCTGTATGTACAAACCAAGAGAAATGCAAGAACAATAAGGCTGTCCTGCAGATACAGCATGTCCATCAGTGTTTCAAGTAGTGATTGCAAGGAAATGGTTCGGAGCAATCAAGGGTCCAGACCCTGCACCTCATGGTTGCCTCATGGTAAGGAGGTGAAACGATCCATGAGTCGATGCATCAGCAGGCACATGGTAAACATGAGGCAGCCATGTGGATGTCATGTGGCTGAGTTCCTAGCTTGGTAATGATGAGATTGGTTCATCTTCCTGATGGTTTGCATTGGCAGTGGATGCCTGGCCAATAGCAGCATATGACTATGAGTATGTGTATGCGGGATCGGGGTGGAAAGGTGAATGTGATGCTTCATCATTGGAGGCAGGGGAGAAGGTGAATCACTGAATGGGGAAGAACCATAATGGAGGCAATGCAATGAACACTGGTAATCATACACCAGTGACTGTGGTTCTTGCAGTACAATGAGCAAGAGTGCTTCATATAACCCTTCTTGGCTGCAGGGTACTGGATGACTGGGATGTTGACTAGGTATGGATATTCTTGACCAGTGGACTGGTACACAAAGGTGATGAAACATGTTGGAATGCACATCTTTGTGGAGCATCAAGGGGACTTGTCGTAAATGCAAGTTCGGGTTGTTAGCTGAGCACTGGTGGTCAGCTGATGAGAAGAAAGGTGAATGAATGTGGAGGTGACGTGTGAAGAAGAACAAGATGGTCAGCCAAGATAGATCAAAGGAGTCATACTATGATGGATCCAATATCTGAGTCATTGTGGGGAGGTTGCATTATCCGAATATAGGTTGCATAGATATAGATGCCCACAAGGGTGGAGATGCCAAGCGATGAGCTGGGCGTTGATGCGCAGGTGGGGGTAGTAAGAAGGGAATCTAACTATATAACTGCTAAGAAAGGTGCAAGGAAGTTTCAGAAAGCCTACACTAGGATAGAGGAATAACGAGAAGGACTAGAAAGGTGTGAGACACTCAATATAAATGCTGCAATAAAAATTGAAGTGGTGCGATAAAAATAAGAGAGTTGTGATAAAAATCAAAGAGGTGCGATAAAAATAAGAAAGTCGCAGACAAATGGAAGAGCCGGATGGTGAGAGAAGGTAATATAAAGCGAAGGGACTATGTCTAGGACTAAGGGTAGGCTCTGAGACGAAGGGGGAATGATGGTGTATCTGGGTTCTGTGTGTATCTCTGGGGGATCTCTGTCTAGTGGCTCGTACAGGCAGGTATATAAGCTGTAAGGACAAAGGAAGAGGTATGAGAGAGTATACTATATGGGGATATCAGAGAGAGGGGTGCATGTATCATAAAGGAAGAGTATAGGGGACGATGCATAAGAAAGTATAACAAAGGAAACAAAGGAAATACTTCGAAATGCAATAACTAAAGAACTCCAAAGTTGCAGATGATCGCAATAGTTGCAACTTGATCGCAAGGTCAAAGAGTGTCAGGTTGATGTGAATCACATAGAATCGTGAGATATATCGAATTGGAGGCCAGGATCGTACAGTGTGTATCACCGGACTTATCCGACATAATCTGACATCAGGTTTCAACTCGGTGAACATAACAATGATAAGACAAGGCAGGAATGACAAGAAATGATATAAGAGGTTATGGATTGTGATTGTGGGTATGGGGAATACAAGTCTAAAGGAAACTACAAGGGACCAATTCTGGGGTTCAGGATATCTACTTATTACAAGACTTGTAATACATTGTACTCTAGTAGTATACTATATATATCCTGGCTATGGTTGGCCGTAGCTGACCATAGCCGGCTATGCAT
Organism: Hygrocybe coccinea; assembly: GCA_963555575.2. NCBI lineage: Eukaryota > Fungi > Basidiomycota > Agaricomycetes > Agaricales > Hygrophoraceae > Hygrocybe > Hygrocybe coccinea. The sequence continues at coordinate 1,130,786 of OY741991.2, forward strand.
GACTAGCGGCTCCGACTAAGGAAAATTAAGAAATTAGCTTAGCCTTAGCTGAAGCTAACTTGGCTGGCCCGCAGCTAGCTCAGCCACGGCAACACTAGTATGTGTCGATTTGGTGTGATGCCATGGCCACAGAGGGTGTGCCCTCTACAGCGTGCATTATTAAGTAAGCTTGATGGCAGAACATGGTGTTGATGGTCTCCAATTGTGTAACTGAAATGTTAAGCTGTACATTCCTCTCATTCTGAATATCCTGGAGTAATTCCCAAAGGTTTTTGGTACAAGAATCTTGCCTTCATTTAGGCATATATTGAAACTCCACTTGAATGGCATTTGGCCTATACAGAAATGGCATACTACTTCATCCACACACAATTCTTGAAGAATCAGAAACCATCATCTCATCTGATCCTCATTTATGCTGCAAATGATGGTTTCACTTTGCTTTCTTTTCTCCAGTAGTCTGACTTTTCAAGAAAAGTAATTTGTCACACTTTGTCATGTGACATGGGTGGTCAGTGAATGAGCCCTACACCGCCAATTCGGGAAAATGCCAGTTTGATATTTGTTTGTTGATATTGGTGGAGCTTAGAATTTAGTGCTTTGAAAGGCCTGATCTTTCCTAAGGGCCAGGACCGAAAGTCTTGAATAATTATCCCCCCGAGATCCAGCAAGATACCTACAGAATATCACAGAAAATGCCAATTTCACGCCACCAGGTAAGTGCTTAATAAGCTTGCCCATCGAAATTCTCTTAAGTCCTTTCTTTGTCTATGTTTGGCGCAGTTCATTTCTTCGCCTTCAACCACATGGCAACAGCAATGGTCACCCGCGGTACCTGCCAACCACCTGCCACCAGCCGCATCACCAACACCAACCACATTTGTGGCAACAATGGAGAACAAAATGCCACAAGGAGTGGTGCATCCACCCCCATTGTGCCAGGATTGATATTACTGACTACATATACTGATGAAAACCAGTGCCCACAAAGCTGACAACGACGATAATGACGACAATGACGACGTTCAACGCTGACAACGATGTTCGACGACGATGACGATGACGACATTCAACGTTGACAACAACAACAACAACGACCTCCCCTACCTCACCTCACGGCTGATGCCACCTCATCAACTGATGGGGCACACTCACCGCGAGGTTAATGAGGGTACAGGACCTGTGGGTTGGATACCCACCACCCAATTTGCGCACACCCACCACAAAACCCATACCATGGCGATGGGTACAGGTTTTCGTGGGTGCGGGTGCAGGTAACTTAGGCCTCGGACAACTGCTGCCATTGCTACCATTAGTTTAATGTGTATTCTAATGCTATTAAATAATAATATGCTTTTTCTCTTCTCAATTTGCATGGCAAGCTCCGCAATCCAGTAATAATATTTAAATAATAGCCAGGCAGATATTTTCACTGTACTGACTTGACCTCAATTTGGTGTCCTAAAAAATGTTGGTTCAATATCGAATCTGCCAAGACTCAATTGATTCGAGTCTTGAGGTCGTGACAGCCTTATGTGGCTATCACCTGACATCAAATCCATATCTGGCAATCTTGCACGGGAAACCTTGTCACGGGACTTAGAAAAATCAGCGGTGTACCTTACCTTATGTACTTATCTTACTAATAAGTACAAATGGACTTGATCTTACCCTTTCACCTCCATCTCAGAGAGCTCAAAGCCTCCCTCAAATCAGTCCTTGCACCCCACACTTTGAGACTACTCTCAGTGTATCAATGCATCACACAGATTTTTTTTGACACCAGATTTGATTCTTTCACAAGTTTTTAGATTTATTGGGAGTTTTCACAGTCATGTGCCAGCAAATTGACCTGATAGTTGTCATGATTCAACTATAGCGATCTGCATTTGGCTTCTCTCAAGCATACACTGCCCCTTGCAATCTCTTTTGTCAGATGACTCAGCACTAGTGATGTTCCAGCCCAGCTTGGCCTGAAAGCTGTGGCTTTGGCCTGGCCTGAGGTGGCTCTAGCTTTCAAAAAGGTCAAGCCAGGCCAAAGCCACCAGTGACAGCTTGGCTTTGGCCAGCTTTGGCCTGAGCCATGGCTTTTGGCTGTGGGTAGAGAACAAGAGGACGAGAGGGTCTGTGAGTGAGATGATGAGGCTGTGATCACCCACAACCTCATGCACGTAGTCTCCACATTGATTGACATGGGTGCTCCTCATTCATGAGGTGTTTTGGGTGGGTAATCACTGGCTTCTGAGCCCATGTTGACAGACATGGGCATCGTTGTCATTGTCATTGTCGTCCCTCCTTGCTGGATACCTTGTGAATGACATCCACACGTCAATTGACGCAGTTCATGCATGTTTGCAAGGTGGAGATGGCTCAGGGGTTGCACAGCAGGGGGGCCAGGACTTCCCTCATTATATTCTGGCATTAGTGGGCATTGAACTGGGTTTGGGTACGTACCTGGGCTGGTAGATTTTTGATTTAGTGTCAGAGTCTCATCATTGTTATCATGTCATTGTTGTTGTCCCCGTGTCATCATTGTCACCACTGTGTTATTGTCGTCATTGACAGAACGGCCTAACCAGTAGCTGATGTCAACTGGTGGTCCTCAAGTTCTCACATCATCATCATCATCATCATCATCATCATCATCATCATCATCATCATCATCATCATCATCATCATCATCATCATCATCATCATCATCGTTGTCATCGTAACTTCGGTGTGTTGTTTCCACAGTCCTTGTCACTGTCGTTGCATAATTGCCACAATGAATTTTATTTGTTAGCACTGGATGGATGAGAGAGGACTTGGCATGTATCTGGAGGCACCAGGTGGTGGGAGCACCACCTCCCAGCCATTTTCCTCCTCCACGGTTGATGTTGGTGCAGTTGAGGTCTTGTCGTTGCCTGCTCGGTCATGATCCTGATTGTGTTAGTTAGTGGTGGTGGTGGAGGTGACCAACACATCACACCACCAAACTGCAGTACAGTGTCCAAAAATGGACATTGTATCTGTACCCAGGCGGGAACTGTAATTTTGCAACTTTAGCTAGCTTAGATATGAGTTGTCCACATACCAGCAAAAAGCCCTGGCCTCATGGCTTGGCTTTGGCTTTTTGGATCTCAAGCTGGGTCAAAAGCCACCACAGGCCATCACTTGGGCCCAGCTTGACCTGGCCTACTTGGGCTTGGCTTGGCTGGGCTCATGGCCTGAGGCCAGGCACATCGCTACTCAGCACCCACTGTGCCGAGTCTGTCCTCCCTTGTTGTTTCCCTTTATCAAGGGTGCCAGAGTGTGGACAATGCCTCTGGGCCTCCTCTCATCCTTGAGTATGTACCACTATTCTTCTCCTCTTACATAGGTTCTGCCCCTCTCATAGTTTCTTTCTAGCTCCATTTTCAATTTATTGTTCTTCCCATTGCATGCTCAAATGACATGATGAATCAAGCGATTAGACTAAAGCAAATCCAGACCCCAGAATGCCATCTGCGTCAGGCAGTTTTCGGGGTCCGAGGCAACTCATTTTTTCCTCTAGAAAACAAAATAAATAAATATCCAGCCCAATCACTTATTAAGATACAAGATGAACAATATTATAAATCGATGATAGCACTGTGCGCAAATTCGTCCAATGCCTGTTACCAAACAATATAAGCGCTTCCACATTATACCAGGTATCGGAACTCACTTTATCCATATCATCAAGCCGTTTGAAGGAGTCCGAGTAGATGTCCTGCACATCCGGATGAAGAGATCCGATGTCAAACTTACGACCGTACAAAAGCTCATCGACGGCATGTATGCGCGGCAATGAAGTCTTGGGAAGGGTTCCGGTGTATTCAATTATAGCCAGCATATGAGGGATACCAAAGTCGTCTTTCGGTATAGTGGGTATATTTCTTTTCGGCTTTGAGGTGACAGCTGCGGGAGGACTTCCCGGGGGAGTAGGCACTGCTTGTGGGGTAGCGTAACCTGACAAATCAGACATGACAGATGCAATCGAGGGTTGACGCTTCGATCCATACACCGGTCTCGCTGGAGGCGTGGCCGGCCGTGTTTTCGTGGTTTTGGCATCTGTGCCGCTTGGGGATTGAGACCTGGGTTGAGACAACGACGTCGAGGGTGCCTGCTGTGCGCCAGGCGTTGGCGTTGGCGTTCTTACATTGATGCCTGGTGTCGGGGCTCGCGAACTCGACCCACCATTAGCAATGCCATCTATCGAATATTCTGAGGGAGATCTGGATCGCATAGAATTGGTGTTGATGTCCGCAGTCGACAGCGAGCTGGATTGAGAGGAAGATGCCTTGTGGTTGGCTTGCCCGCTTTTGATCTTGTTCAAAACACGGTCAAGTTTGTCACCGATTCCATCTTTGCTTCGAACAAGTACGCCTTCAAGCAGGTCATTCTTGTTGACGTCATTATCGCGCCATTCCTCCTCGACGATGTCGCTGATATCGTACGTCTCACCGTCAGGCTGCACATAAGAATAGCGCATCTTGTCGTCAACTTCATATCGAGAGCTCCGGATCATAGCGTTCCCAGGAAGCAACACGTCCACTCCACGCACAGAATTTGTTTGGGCAGATAGGATAGCACGCTGGTTCGCTCGCGTGGCCGCACGTTGTGCAGCGATAATTTCCTGTTTGGACGGCTGTCTCTGCTTAGCATCGTCCGTCAACTGCGATTGTGCATCAGAACCGGCACTCGATGCAGATTCCCGGTGTAACTGCTGCAACGCAATTTCGTCCAGAGGTACCGACGTTCGATGACGACTCGAAGAGTTACGATATGACACAGCACGACGGAGGATGAAGGTGGGATCATCAGGGCTGACATCATCCTGGCCTCCAAGAAGTTGCGTCGAGTCGATCGATCGTCGCTTCCTATCCGATACCAGACGGTCCACCGCACGATATGTCGGTGGCGTAGGGTAAGCGTCAATGACCTTGCTTGAGGGTGCGAGTTCTCGTTCTGTCCATGATTATGTCGTTTAATTCACAAGAAGAAGCGAGTGGATGTAAACAGGAGAGACTGACCGTGCGACCCGGTATCAATTGTGAGCCCATACCGGACCCTTGCCATGCTTCGTCTCTTAGTGAGTTTATCCTCAACCTCATCTCCACCATCAACGACACCTTCCAGAATACCGAATCGCTCCAATCCCAATTCGATCACTTCAGCCACTGTGACGTTCTTAGGGAATACGAAGACCTTCCTCCGCATATTCTGGGAAACCCCGGGGGATGTGGTCGAATTCGACTGTGACCTATCACGAAGCGTATGTTTGAAGACAATTGCCTCGGTCATTGGGTCGAAAATCATATCGTCGGGAATGTCATCGGGATATATCACGAGCTGTAGTGCAAATCTGAATGAAGGCGAATTGAATCGTTCAGGAGTCACACCGTTTATATGCGCAGTCGATACGGTGAGATATTGACTCTTGTCTGATTCGGTGATGGAACTATCAGCGACCATGGTATCATCACCCTCATGACCGGCAACGCTATCATCCACTCCATCCGCACTCCGTCTGTTTAGGTAAAACTTGACGGCCGAGTCATCAGTGAAGTCATTCATAGGAAGCTTCTTGATAGCGGGATGCATGGAAAGATTGCTCGAGACTGAACTGATGCTGCCTACACTGCTCCTCTTGACTTTTGGCAGCTCCATGGCAGCCTCCACGAGCATCTCAAACACCCCAAGAGGATGTTCAGTAGGACGCAACACTGCGGAAGAGCCCTCGACCTGCTTAACGGTCAGGTAATAATCATTCTCGTCTTCTCCGGCCGGTAGCCTGAAACGTTGAATGGCCTGTCTCACGAGGTCCGAAGTCGTGGTTAGAGAGTTCAAAAGCACAGTTTTGAATGTAGCCTCGGTCTGTACGTTCTTGCCCGCAAATACACGGATGACGCTAAGCTCAGGTACGCCCTGGCCGTCTAATGATGTAGGCGACAGGACTAGGGATCCCGGACGCGGGCGAGGAGTAGGCGGCCCAAGGCTGAGCCCAGAAGCTGAGCTTGCAGAAGTATTGAAAGAGTTCGACCCGGTCATGGCAGCTGCAGTCTGCAGACCGTAGTTTGCCAGTGCCTCGGGTGGCGAGGAGGGTGAACGATTGAGGTATTGTTGGTATAGAGCCTGCTGCTGCTGGTCTCGCTGGCGCAGCAGCTGGGAAGCCTGCTGAGAAATTTGGGGAGGAGACGAGGAGAGCTGCTGCTGCTGCTGCTGCTGCGTTGCTGGTTGTTGGGTGGCACGCTTGGGATCACTGGAGTTACGGTTATGATGTTGCTGCTGTTGCTGTTGCTGAATAGCGGTCGCCGTTGTCGGTGAAATGACACCATCGAGTCCAGAAACAGATGGGCGGCTCATGGAATCCTCTGAACCACGGCTAGTTTCACCAACGCTGCTATCTATGGACGCAGTCGATGAAATTAGCTTTTCCTTACTCTTATCTTTCCTCCTCCCAAAAAGACCGCCGAAAACGGAGCCTTTTTTCTTTTTTTCTTTGTCCTTGTTGCTGTCTTCCTCCACCTGAGGTTCCTTGCGCAACTTCCCTCCGTTGGGGTTTGGCTTGGTGAGAGTACCTGAACTGACTGGAGCAGCCATCTTCCCTTTGTTTGCTTTTTTCTTCGCAGACTCTTCCAGCGCCTCGATCTCCTCTCTTGTACGCTTACGTTCTTCGTCTTGCTTCTGCATCATGACACTGGGCAGGAGCGGACCTTTTGAAACCACTTCACGCTCCTCTCGTGCGTTGAAATCGCGAGCGATTGTAGGCGTCATGGTAATCTTGCGAGTTTCTTCGGCCTCCAAAGGGTCGATGCGAATCGATGTAGGTTGTAATGTCGATGGTGGGGCATCTTGCGCAGGAGTGAGGCGTTCGCGTGAGCCCTGTTGACGAAGAACCTGTTGCGGCGCTTGTGATTGTTGTTGTGACGCGGCTTGCTGCTGCTGCTGCAACAACAACTGCTGCTCCATTTGGTGTTGCAGCTGTAGTTGCTGCTGCTGCTGCTTCTGAAGCTGAAGTTGCTGCTCCGTAATAAGATTAGAAAGCATGGATCCGGTGACACCGACGTTTTGTGCTTGCGGGGCCCGCGTAGGCCCCTGGCGAGCCTGCATTTCATTCACAACACTGTCATCCCAGCTCATTCCATCGTCAGGTTCCATGCTAACACTATCCTCTCCACGCTGCTGCCGCATCTGATCTTTTGCAAGGTCGACATCCTCGTCTTCGTACGCGCCGTCATCCCACTCGATGTCCTCGTCCTCCTCATCTTCCTCGTTCCAGACCGCAGGCGGGTAGCGATGTACGGAAAGAGCGGGTGTGAATGCAACCCCTTTGGAAACGTAGGAGGGATTTGCAGCGCTAGAGCCGGCACCATTGGCGCGCGGATCAGGAGAAGGCGACTGGCTCGAGCCAGCACGGGAGGAGATATTGTTGCGAAGGCGTTCCCGGGACGCGTGCACGTCATCTTGCAACTCGGCCTGGGTAGCTGATGCAAGCTGCAAGGTTTTTTAAGAAAGCCGGATAGATATAATGTCAAGAAAAGAAAAGAAAAGAAAAAACGTAGGGAACCCACATCAATGTTTCGGTGTTTGTTCAGTCTTGCCAGGCGCTCAAAGGGTGTCTCTATGTTTTCTGCGGGTATATAGCCGACTTCCTGTGTCTTGAGGACCCGCACAAGCCACCAATAGCTATTACTGTCGTCCATTAAGAAAAGGCTATCTCCTTTGACGACGTTCGCCTGGCCTTCGACGGTGGCGGCAAAGCTACGAAGAGAGTAGACGAGGTCAAAGTCGATGGATTCGTTTGGTATAGAGAGGGAAGACGAATCGTCCTCGTCCTCGTCCATATAGTCCACGTCTCGTTCCTCTCCGTCAGAGTCGTCCTCGAGAACGGAATGCTCTTCGTCGTCTGTGCTGGCGTAGTTGGCTGCATCGGCGTGTGATTGGATACGAGAATGATCGTCCGGGTGAATCTGATCGCGCAAGTCAAAAGTTTCCTGGCGGAGAGGCCGTCTGACCTCTACTTGTTGCATGATGGGAAAAAAAAATGAAGGTCGGTAGCCGTTTAGATTAGAGGACTGGTTGGAGTTAGAACCAAGAAAAAAATAAATGAGAGTAAAAGTCAAATGCCAGACGATTGCAAGGACGGGTCAGTATTAAAGTATTCACTGGCAAGTTGTTTCCGATTGCTTGCCAGTGCCGGTCGCCGTTAACGTTGATGGTAGCGTCTCTTACGTAACAAAACAGGAAATAAATACTGCAAATTTGCTCCAACTTGAAGGATTCCCAAAACCTGACAAGTATGCGATTCACGCTGTATCCAAACGATCTTGGGCATAACAACTTCTTGAAATGCCTACGCGACTCATGCTACCTCCACAAACGCCCGATATAAAATCAGCCCCCCGCTGTTATCCTTCCCATCCGCGGCTTCAGCCTCAAACCACACTTCGGTATCTGCCCCAACAAATATCACATCACCCTGTGACACATCAAACGCGCTTCTATTGTCCCACCGCACAACCCCGCGTCCCTCCATGAAGATCACAATGCTTGGACCGCCGAGCGCGCGGTGCGTCTCTGTTTCCCCCGAGCATACCATCGTGCGTAGTACAGAGAACTCGGGAGTGGGTGGGTCGTACAGTGTGGTACCCGTTCCAGAGTTCGTCGGCTCCGCTGGGGAATTTTGCGACGGGAATGGCCTGGGCTGCACAGCGTGCTGTTCGGGTGGCCCGGACGAGTATGTGAGCCCGGCGAGGAGATTAGGGAGGTCGCGTAGCTTAGGGGTGAGGCCTGCTCTGATGACGTTGTCCGAGTTCGCCATACACTCAATGATATCTATGTGTGTCAAATACCGCCATGAGCGTCACGTTCAGGGTAAAGGGACCCAAACACAGGGGGGAGATGCTGAAGTGCCTGAGGACTCACCACCAGATATGTATGCATGAGGTTCCCCCGCCCCGAGGAAGATTGCTTCTCCAGGTTGCAGATGCACATAGTTGAGCACGAATGCGCAGAACACGCCAATGTCGCCTGGGAACTGTGCGTCCAGCATGGAAACAAGGGACGCCACATCTTGCTCGTCTGCGGTAGCACCGAAGTCACGGTACCGAGCTACTAAAATTCGTAGTTGTGTTGCGACTGCAATCGGATCGGCGGTCATGAGTGCGGAGAAAAGTGATTTGAGGGCAGCCTTCGATTCAGAAGAAGAGGATGAGGATGAAACTGATACGGACAAGAAATGCGATAAGATGGGTGCGGGGATGAGGGCAGCGAACTCTGGAACGGCTCGAAGATATGCACCAATTTGAGACAACGGCAAGAAACCGCAGAGGCCGCGGAATGCGGTGACGGCTAATGCCATTTCTGGCTTGTGGTTTCCATCTGGAGTCGAAGTATTGAACATTCTATGAGTAATGGGAGATGCCACGATTGATGGCAGCGGACGAACCTTTGTAAATGTGCGGATGTAAAGCGTGCAGTAGCTCTGCAGTGTGTTTGTCAGGATGCGATTGGATGCTTAGGGCTTTTTCGATGGACAGGACTTTGAAGAGAAAGGGGAGGTTACCCTCCGAGGCAGCGAAGTGTTCGACGACGCTGGTTCCAATGAGGTGCGGGTGTGCCGCAAGATGTGCTGCCAAGGTGGTGTTCGAAGAGACAACGAGTGAAGGGGAAGACGGGTGGGTGCCCATCCAAAGCTAATGCACCGTATGTTAGATCAAGCGGAACACCATCGTAGAGACATACTTCTGCGTAGGGTCTCGAGTGGTCGAGAGTGAAGTTGGGCGCTTTGGACGCATACGCGAGCTGGGCGACCTTGGATGTCAGGCCGATCTTTCCCCAGTCGTATTGTTGTATTGTCGGTGAAATTCTGAATACGGGTTTTGAAGTGTCCATTTTGAAGCGGTTACTGGAAAGATATTACAAGGCCGGTGAAACAAGCAAACTCACGATGAGACTCTGACTTGGAAATAAACTCCAACATGAAAGGAATCAGCAAACTGCCATCGGACCTCCTCCTGGATATTTTCGAGACTGGGTATCTCGACCGTGAAAACACCCACACCTGCCGCACCTGTCCATTCGAACTCCAGATTTCCTGGGTGAGCCGACTTTGGCATGATCTCGCCGTCAGTCTGCCCCGTCTCTGGACACGTATCGACATATCGCAGATGCCCCGCAGGATCCTGGAGATGTATCTCGAGCGTTCAAGGTCATTTCCGCTTGAGGTTCACCTCTACTTCAGGACTTGGATCACGGACGGTCCCGGTGACACTGCTACCTCACTGAAACTCGAACTAGCCGCTGCTCACGTCTCCCGATGGCGTTGTCTTGCAATGTCTACACCCATACCTCCGTCGTCTCTTCATTCTATTGCCTGTTTACGCCCTCTCTACGCGCCTATCCTAAACCGCATCTCGATATCCGTCGATTCCCGGGTATACTCGCCCACAAATGCAGTGGATTATTTATACCCAGGAGAGCCGCTCGAGATATTTAATCAGGGAATGCCATGTTTGACAACTCTCCATCTCGAGGAGTTTGGTCTCGCTCACTGTCAATTCCCCATTGTCAGACTCACTAGCCTATCTCTGTTTCACACTGGCGAAGGCGGGTGCATAACAAAGGCGCAGTTCAGCTCATTTATGCTTGCTATGCCGAATTTACGTGAACTGAGTATCAGGGGAGATTTCGTCACCAACTGGGAAGATCTTCCCAAAGTGACCATCAATGCGCCATCCCTCTGCATCCTCCGTCTCTGGAACACCACCGATTCCTTCACTGAGCCCCTCATATCGGAAATCCTTCTGACGTTATATTGTCCCAAATGTCACACACTGGTACTGACGGAACTGTGGGAAGAGGATCTCCGATGCTTCTTCGACCAATACCGAACAATATTAGTATCCCCCCGATATCCTGTTTTGCGGTCGCTCGTATTTGTCTTGCCTTACTTATCGGACAGCGACTTCACGCTCATGGCACACGCATTCCCTACAATAACACACCTTGCGATATTGCGAAGATGGGGGGGAAGTGAAGAAAGTGTCCCCCGGGCTCTTATCAAGCCTACCTCAGAGCGGGGCGAGATACTTTGGCCTAACTTGAAATCACTGACTCTTTCCTTCGTTGGTGTGCAAACCCTTCGAGCCATTGTTGCCTACAGGAAGGGGATTGGACGACCCCTGCAGAAATTACACTTGAAGGGTGTTCCATCTAACTGGGAACAAATGTCAGGGACTGTGGCGAAAGACGGAGTAATTGTAGAAGAAACGGATGGGTTTGAGTTCTGGTTGGAGTCTGACTTGGATTTGGCTCATCCATGCTTATGGCTCCGGTTGTACGATAGCGTATGAAACATACTCACTCCAGATCTCAGCGATCAACATGTACAGTTGTACTAGTACTTAGAAAGACGGATAAGCCGGTATTGGAGAAAGCATGGCACCGTTACGCGAAATGAAAAGGGAGACTATTTCTTTCCAACCTGTCGCGGCGCCAAACAGTTTTGGGGACCTGTGTCTTTCAAGAAGTGTTCATATCGATATAGACCACATTGACATGCACACCATCGCGTTACTGTATAGGTTTCTGGTGATGAAGCGTATGATTTTTAAAAGTCAATGGTGGCATTTTTCGTCAACGTTTCAACATTCACAAGGGGGATTAACAATACAAATATAATAAGTAACCTCGGAACAGGTTTGAGCGACAGAGCTTCCCATAATTGTCCAGAGCGCTCATAGAACGGGTCTGTTACTGAGGATTAGCGCAGAATACAAGGTAAACCGAGGAAAGACAAGGCTGTTGAAAGCATTTATATGATACGCTCTGGTGTTGTTAGAGTGCAGGCGGGAATACTAATATAGTCGCGGCGGTGTTTATTTATTGATAACAGTCACGTGAGTTCGGCCATTTCACTGCGCAATATTTCGCTGCTCACCGCTGGTAACCATGAGTGACAACTTAGACTTTACTCGGCTCGTGTCCTTGAACAATCCTGCTGCAGCTGGTCGATACCAACCAACCAGTAACGGCTACCCTCCACCTCCTTCTCACAACAACCAGCTTCTGGACCCCTTCTTTGACGATGACGACGAGTTGCCCGACTCTGCATTCGGTGGTCCACCACCGCCGCCGTTGGGACCACACCAGAACGGTTCATCTCTCGTTCAAGGCGCAGTGCCCCCTGCAGGTTCAGGATCATCCAAACCAAGCCTAGCCGGTGACCCAGCAGTCCCGCAGGATTGGACATTCGACAACGACGACTTTCACAGTCAACCGTTTCCTGATTCTGGATCCTTCCCAGGTCAACCTTCAATAGCAAGCAGCCGAACAGCTTCCCGAAGAAGAAAATGGAGATGGCCATGGCAGAAGGAAAAAATTGTCGGCGGCGACAGGGTCATTTCACTGAATAACGAGGCGGCAAACTTTGACTTTTGCTCCAACTTTGTTTCTACGAGCAAATACAACCTTGTGAATTTTGTTCCGAAGTTCCTCACTGGTATGTTTACAGAATGGATACCTTGCGTTGATCATCGATTTACACTTGACGCAGAGCAATTTTCAAAATACGCCAATCTTTTCTTTCTATTCACCTCTTGCATACAACAAATTCCCGATGTCTCACCTACTAATCAATATACAACTATCGCCCCACTCGCCGTAGTGCTTTTAGCTTCTGCATTTAAGGAGGTTTCAGAAGACATGGCAAGTTCGGCTTTTCTAGTACTCTTATCATCAGCAATCTTGACTTCTACATCTGACATTCTAGAAACGACATCAATTGGATTCGGAACTCAACGCTCGCGAGGCTAAGATTCTCACGCCGCATTCCACTTTTATTGGGAAGAAATGGAAAGATATTCGGGTTGGTGATGTCATCCGTCTTGAAAGTGACGACTTCATCCCAGCCGACTTGCTGCTCATCAGTTCGAGCGAGCCCGAGGGATTATGTTATATTGAGACCTCCAACCTTGACGGGTGAGTTTTATCACCGACCAGTTAGGATCTATGAAGACATGTCGTTTTTGTAGCGAGACTAACCTCAAAATCAAGCAAGCTTCTCCCCAAACATCCTCACTAACTTCTCCCGCCCTTGTCACTGCTTTACAAGGTTCTCTGCATTCGGAGCAACCAAATAACTCCCTCTATACCTACGAGGGGACTCTCGATCTTTTGACCAATGAAGGGCAACCGAAGCAGGTTCCTTTAGGACCCGACCAGCTGCTCTTAAGAGGAGCACAGATCCGGAATACTTCTTGGATTTATGGAATCGTGGTATTCACTGGACACGAGACCAAACTCATGCGAAACGCAACGTAAGTGTCATGTTCCGGAAATGTGTGATCACGCTCTCATCATGGAAAGTTAGCGCAGCACCGATTAAAAGAACAGCTGTTGAACGGCAAGTGAATGTGCATATTGTATTTCTAGTCGTTTTGCTGTTAGCGTTGTCGGCGGGCTCTACTGTTGGGAGCAGTATCAGAGCAGTGAGTTAACCACCGATCGCAGTTTCCACGTTGCACTGATCCACAATCAGTGGGTCTTATCTTCACAACAATGGTATCTATTCGAAACATCATCTTTGAGCAGTCGAGGTGAATCGTCTACGAATTTGGTTCAACATTTCATATCTGATTCATTTATTTCAGCCAAGGTGTTCGTTGAAGGTTGGGTGTTTTGTTTCTCTCGTCTCGGACAGTTTGCTCATGTTATTCTCAGACGTCCTGACCTTCATCATCTTGTACAACAATCTCATCCCAATCTCACTCATTGTCACGATGGAAGTGGTCAAATTTCAACAGGCCCAATTCATCAATTGTGACCTTGACATGTACTACGCTCGAACGGACACCCCAGCAATTTGTCGAACTTCGTCCCTTGTGGAGGAGCTCGGTCAGATCGAATACGTCTTCAGTGATAAAACAGGTACTCTAACTTGCAACGAGATGGAGTTCCGGTGCTGTAGTGTTGCAGGCGTGGCATATGCAGATGTGGTGGATGACACGAGGAGGGGAGATGGAGACGGAGATGATAATAAGGATAGGTGGAGAACCTTTCAGGAAATGAGGTCATTTATAGACGAGGGAGCCAATCCTTTCGCTGACGTTCCTCGTGGCGGCGATGGCACACGCAGAGAGGTGCTGAAGGAATTTCTCACCCTACTGGCCGTCTGCCATACCGTCATTCCCGAAATCCGTGATGATAAGATGCGTTTTCAGGCGAGTAGTCCTGATGAGGCTGCCTTGGTATCTGGTGCGGAACTATTGGGTTACCAATTTTATGTACGTTTCGCCTGTCACAAGCTCAGGATATCTTTCCCCTGACCATTGATATCCTATTCTTATTTAGATGCGCAAACCGAAGTCCGTCTTCGTCAATATCCAAGGAGTATCGCAAGAGTTCGAGATTCTGAACGTTTGCGAATTCAATTCAACTCGAAAGCGAATGTCAACTGTCGTTCGTTTGCCGAATGGAAAAATCAAGCTTTTCTGCAAGGGGGCTGATACAGTGATCCTAGAACGGGTTAGCAAGAATCAACCTTATACGGAGAAGACTTTGCAACACCTCGAAGTCAGTTTCAAATTTCGCCTTGACACTGCTAATTACTCATGTCATCATTAGGATTATGCCACTGAAGGCCTTAGGACGTTGTGTATTGCTTCCCGCGACATTCCGGAGGCAGAGTATTATCAGTGGGCTGCGATATACGATCAAGCGGCCTCTGTCGTCACTGGCCGAGGAGAAGCTCTCGATCAAGCGGCGGAGTTGATCGAGAAAGAAATGTTTTTGTTGGGTGCGACCGCAATCGAGGACAAGTTACAGGACGGTGTACCGGACACCATTCATACACTGCAAATGGCTGGGATCAAAGTGCGTTGTTGATCGTCTCGGTGAATATTATTTATTCACCCCCATATGTATATCATTTGTAGGTTTGGGTCTTGACAGGTGACAGGCAAGAAACGGCTATCAATATCGGACTGTCATGTCGCCTAATATCAGAATCAATGAATATGGTATGAGACTGTCGTGAAAAGATCCTTAACGAAAACCTCTGACTGACTGACAGGTCATCGTCAACGAAACCACCGCGCAGGGCACTCGTGACTTCATCCATAGACGACTTTCTGCCATCAAAAATCAGCGAAGTTCAGGGGAACTCGAAGACTTGGCTCTTATCATCGGTATATGATTCCTCAGATCAATTGTTAGTCTTCTTGACACCCCCCCCCCTGTTAGACGGCAAAAGTCTCGGTTATGCACTGGAAAAGGAATTATCCAAGACATTCCTGGAGCTTGCAATCATGTGCAAAGCGGTTATTTGCTGTGTGTATTTTCTATGACGGATAATTTGCACGCCTGATTTGGATGTTATAGGTCGGGTATCGCCTTTACAAAAGGCCTTGGTCGTCAAACTAGTCAAAAAGCATCAAAAAGCAATTCTATTGGCCATTGGTGATGGCGCCAATGACGTCGGAATGATTCAAGCGGCACATGTTGGTGTAGGCATATCCGGAGTCGAAGTCAGTGCTTGTCAATCTCAACACAGATCTTAACATTTATCAATCCTGCAGGGTCTCCAAGCTGCCCGTTCCGCAGATGTTGCGATCTCGCAATTTCGCTTCTTGAAAAAGCTTCTATTGGTCCACGGTGCTTGGAGTTATCGAAGGCTGTCTAAACTATTACTTTGTTTGTTGTCATTTTTCTTTTCTTCGCTTCCACAACTCATATACCTGCTAGATTCCTTCTATAAAAATATCGTATTATACATGACACAATTTTGGGTGCGTATCATGATTACCTCATTTTTATACTTACCCCTTAGATTTTGATAGTTCTCATTCTTCAATAATTTTTCTGGACAAATTGCATATGAATCATGGACGTTGTCACTGTACAACGTAGTTTTTACCGTTCTACCTCCTCTTGTTATCGGCGTATTCGACCAGTTTGTTTCTGCCCGCATACTCGACCAATACCCACAGCTATATACCCTTGGACAGAAGAATGTCTTCTTTACCAAAACTGCTTTCTGGTTGTGGGTTGGAAATGCACTTTACCACAGTCTAGTGAGTGTTAGATTTTCCGAGGCCTTCAAAGTGCCTGAATAATTCTTGAATTAGCTTCTCTTCGGTTTCTCCATCATCCTATTTTGGGGCGATCTGAAGCAAACTACAGGTCTTGATTCAGGGCATTGGTTCTGGGGAACAACCCTGTACCTTGCTGTTTTACTGACTGTTCTAGGGAAGGCTGCATTGATTTCGGAGTGCGTCCTCATTCGATTTGATCCGCAGTGATTTGTAACACTCCTTCCTATTTAGTTTATGGACGAAGTACACCGTTGCTGGTATGTTTTCTTACACCTTGAACAATATAGCCTAATCCTGATACATGTTTCTCAGCAATTCCCGGATCTTTCATCTTCACCATGCTTTTCTTACCCCTCTACGCTACAATCGCTCCTGCCATTGGATTCTCAACAGAATACCTTGGCATTGTACCCCGACTGTGGTCGGATACAGTTTTCTATTTCATGCTCATTCTTGTGCCCCCATTATGTCTTGCACGCGACTTCGCTTGGAATTAGTTCGTTTCTTTTGGTGCCTGGTGCTATCTTCCTCCTAAATCCTGGTTTTTGCAGTTACCGAAGAACATACAGACCGGCATCTTATCACATTGCGCAAGAGATTCAAAAGTACAATATTCCTGACTATAGACCACGGCAGGAACAGTTCGTTTCCTTTTCGTCTTATTGCTTAGCACAGTCCAGGCTGAGCATATCTGTGATACATTTTAGGTTCCAAAAAGCTATCAAGAAGGTTCGAGCTGTCCAACGCATGCGAAAAAATCGTGGATTTGCATTTAGCCAAACTGAAAATGCTGGACGACAAGACCAAGCAAGACTGATCAGAGCATACGACACATCAAAATCAAGTTCAAGGCCTTCCGGTTATTAGAACATAGTACATAGATCAGACATTGTATTTTGTAGTTGATGCAATTCATTCGAGCGTGACACACACCAATAAGCTTCCGCGGGGTGATGTTTGACCATGGTGAACAAATATTTCCAGGACGACTCTGCTTTAAATTACATTTGGCCCCTTCTCATTAAATTTCGCCGTACCCTCCTTCGCTCTGTTCCAAGACCCTCATTTTTACCCCACTGCAGATACGGTACTGTTTCCGCACCAGCTACCCGCCCTTTCTTTTCATCAAAATCAATTCTAAAATCGAGCATCCCCCAAATAGGAAGTTCGAGATCGCCCTTCACGACCACCCTGCTCTTCGCCAAAATCTGTGGGGGTAGAGGGGTGATGATGTGCATGTATGTGGACGTAGGGGATACTGCACGGATGAGAGCGAGTCCGTGGCAAATGGAAGTAGATGGTGAAGGAGCAGATGATCCCTGAATGTATGGTATGTTGGGTCCGAATTGGGTCTGTTGTGTGGGTACGGATATATCCGAGTCCATGTCGATGGTTCCGGGCTCACAACATACAAGACCGACAACGGCACCATTTAGCACTTGTTGTATTTCTGACGGGACGACATCCTCCATTCCTGCTCCGATCAAAGTGATTTTATCAAACGCCACCGTCCAGTCAACTTCGTATGGAGGACGTGCACAGAGCGGAATGTCTGTAATCCAGGATATGGCGGTCACTTGTTGAAGTCTCTGCAGACTCGACGACGGAAACGATGCATGGAAATAAGAAAGAATGGACAGCGTACGATGATCGGTTGGTGAATAACTTGTGGAAAGTACAGTAATGGGCACTGGCTCCAGTACGTGTATTTTTCGACCATGCGCCGCAAAATTCTCTTGGGAATGGGGGGCAGGCAAAGGTGGCACAAACCAGCCTGTTTCATAAACGGGTTCTTCAATCTGAAATATTTCTGTTGGCTGAACCATGTCCTCGATCCTGAGAGCCAGATCTGCACCGAGACCTTTCGTCCAACCCATTGTATTCACAACAAGCGGTATGATATCCGCTATCCTATCGTCTTCTGCATTGTCCTTTTCCTCTAGGTCGACTGGCAACTGGACATCAAGGCGATAGGAATCCAGTAGTGCTTGAATAGCGCTAAGATAGTGTGACGGTGATGAACGCGGGGACGTCGAGCCAACGTAGTGTGCATAGTTCGGGATGGTAGGATGTGTGAATGGCGGACCTCGAGGAACAATAAGGTCGTTTGATACCAGACCACGGTTTTATACGTGCACGCACCGAATACAGGTTGCTCGATGATATTCAAGGCCACCATCCCAGCTGGAGTAAACTCTGATTGACCCACGTCACATTCAAGAAAAGCAACTTTGCGGTATCTACAGAATATCATTGCCTGCCAGGCTACTCGTTACTAAATGACTTGCCTTGTGGAAAGACGATTCAAAAGAGTCCTGGAAAATGTACTTTTACCTGTCTTCTTAAGACCTCTGACTAGGCAAGCTATAGGCTGGACGCTTAGCAATTCGTGGCTATGGGGAGGCAGAACTGAAGAGAGAGCGATTTCCCAGGATGACGGGAGCAGAAATGGTTGAATGTCTCTAGTTTGATGGCTAAGCTACAGTTCGATGGGGAATGAGTACAAAAGATGAAACCGAAATAATTCTCCGTTACCAGGTGAATATTTGGAAGAAGCTTGGGTCCGTTCCCGGTTTTATTGCGATCTGAGGGTTCAAATATACCGTTGAAAGTCCTGCATATTGAGCCAAGGCCTTGTATGCCTGTCCGGATTTCATGTAAAGCGATGACAGCACCATCATGTTCGGACAATGAGTGGAAGCGCTCTGGTAGGAACGAAGCCTCTGAACTAGACAACCCTGAGAGACATCGCAAAACTGGCACAGGCGAAGACCGTGGGGCGAACACCCTATGAGATTTTCGGCAAGCCTTGAGCGTAACTCCAGAAAGCGAAATGCAGCCATGGAGCACAACAAATGCATATGTTCCAAGGAGAGCCAGTGTTTGTGCCGAGTCCAATACAATCAATGCGATTGTATCTTCAGCATTGATAGATCCACCTAGATATGAGACTTCTTCAAAGGAGAGATGGAATACGTTTTGATCAAGAATGGGGTGGAAGGTAGAGAGGATGGAATGTTGTGTATTCGGTGTTATTTTGGAGAGAGTTACCACCGGTGACGACTCTCGCCCAGCCTCCTCTGTATGGCTCTCTTCGTCTGAAGAATCATTCAGTGGTATGCTGGGCGACCATCCTCTCGAGGGCACTTGTTTGGAAATCGAAGGCTTCTTGGCGGCATCGTCGACCTGGTCAACATCTTCTGGACCGGAGTCGGCTTCTTCAACCACGATCACATCGTCCTGGCGCTCAAATGTATCTTCTTCAAAATATCTCTTCTTTTCTTGGATATGCTCGATCTTGTTTCTCTTGCTTTTGGATGTGTATGAGAATTTTGCGGCGAGTTTCCGTTTCGGATTGGGCTTTGACGGTGGTGGTGGTGGCGGGCTGGGCTGGGCGGAACGCGGAGGGGACGGTGTTGGCACCTCTGGGGTAGGCTGGGAATCCTGTTGAGAATCTGCGAGGCCCAGGCGCGCTTTTCGAGCAGCAATCGCGCTCAACATGAGCTTACAGAAAAATTTTCGTACTCCGTATGTGCTCAAAATTTATTTACAGCTCGTCTGCCTTGAACTATGTCTTCTGCAATGGATATATCAGAGCCTGATGCTCCACCCCCAACATCTGTGCTCTTTGCTCGCGGCGTCATTGCTCGGTTAGCAAGCTGGTCAGCGCTACGAATTGCGATTGAGCAAGGCTGGGGAGGTCCTGAAGGTGTCGAAAAAAGAAGATGGCTCGCTTCCGTGATCGTGGATGCTTTTGAGGAACAGGATCCTACCCCGGACACCATCTACATCGAGGAGATGTTGTTGCAAGTAATGGAGGACGAATTCGAGACCACTGTAGAGGATTCGAGTGCAGAAAGCGTTGCGAATGACATTGTTCGTCTTTGGGACGAAGTTCATCGCGGGAAGCAGGATATGATGTTGAGGCTCGAAGAACAAGCGGACAATCTCAAGGGAAAGAATACTGGTGTACGTGAAATTGCTACTGATGAGGAATGGGAAGATGACGACGACGACGAGGAGGACGGCCCAGATGGCGAGGAAGCGCCAACTTTGATGGACAACGGAGTGCAGCGGAAGGAGGAAGCAGAGGTTGATGAAGATGGGTTCACGATAGTAAGGGGCAAAGGAAAGGCTCGGGGATGAGGTCGGGAAGTTTTGCTCGATAATATTAACCTTGCTAATGCCGAAGAATCTTGCTTCTAGGTTGGAACGAACTTTCGATCAGAAGTGGAAAAATACCTGTCATATGTGCATGAAATCGACCGCGTCTTTCCAAGTTCATTGTGCGGGTTGAATAGATGTCCATATAATGCTTAGCATCGAAGTGAGCGATAAATCAGAATCTCGGTGTATAAATGCTGATTTGGCACTTGCAACAAGGGTGCAATGTAACAATCTGAAGTATTTGTTGATCTGACGCTAACGATTATCATAATAAAATGCGTTAACATCCTTCGTGGTTCTCAAGATACTTGCTCCGTGCTTCAACCTTCCAAGAACGCGGCTGTTTGGCCAGGCTGACTTTCACTGTTCCGCCCCAAGCCTTCGTGCTGTGAAGCTCCCGGACCGCACGAGCAGCTTCATCTGCGGTGTAAACGTCAACGAAGACATAATGTCCGCTTGAGAGATTTGATTCGTGTGGTGGAATAATTTTGGAAACAGCTTCTCTGCGAAGACGAAAGAAATGAGAGGACGGCTTGCATGATAGACCTAGCTTTGTCACGGTACATTTGGAAGCCTTTGAAGAAGTGTTGGATCTCTGCATCGACCCTCGCCGGATTCATCTGGAATGAAGGTAGATTGCCCATATAGAGTCTTCTTCCGACTGAGGCATAATCAAAGTGCGCAATCGATTCGGTCTCGGGTTTCTTCCATCTGTCATAAACACGACCTCGCCCACTGATGACGGTGGTCAGGAACCGGGGTCAATTGACACCTGCCATGAGTGAGTTTCTCAAAGACATACGGCAGAAATGGGATGAAAGACGTTTGGTTGGAATGCGAATGGCTTGGCTGGGTCCGAGATGAGGCTACGCCTATATTAACTTTCACCGGTCTTCCCAACATTTCTTTCCCGTTCAACTCTGTAATTGCACGGTGAGCATCTTCAGGAGTGCTGAGATCTACAAAGGCATATGAAGGATTTCTGCCAGTAAAGGGATCTATAGAAATTGTGACATATTCTCTAAAATGCGCAAAGGCGCAAAGTAAGGATGGCAATACGCTGGATCGCCGAGAAGACACAGACATTGGCCAACCTTGGAAAAAGGTTCGAACGTCGGACTCAGTAGCGAAGTACGGCATATTACCTACGAAATACGGTTATCAGCGAACACGTTGACTCCCTCTGGTGAAGTTGTGAAATATACCAATATACAATCTTCGCGCTTCTGCAATGGCAGTGGCGTCTCTGGACTTTTCGCCGTGAGCGTCAGGTTCGACGCCATGATTTGCGCGGTTAGAACCGGATTCCTTTGGGGGTTTCGCCGGCATATCTCTTCGACGGTGCGGGGGACGATAAGGCACCTGCATGCTCACAATCAAGGGGGACAAAGCAGGCTGAGGACCAACCTCTGAAAGTTATGTCTTCTTTCTTCTTTCTCCCAGTAACTCCGCGAAGGTTTCCTTATCGATCTGTCCAAAACAAG
This sequence comes from Hygrocybe coccinea, assembly GCA_963555575.2. Lineage (NCBI taxonomy): Eukaryota > Fungi > Basidiomycota > Agaricomycetes > Agaricales > Hygrophoraceae > Hygrocybe > Hygrocybe coccinea. The sequence continues at coordinate 1,152,537 of OY741991.2, forward strand.
CCATGCGTATCTCCCAACAGGGCCAACACGTCATGTACCGTTCGCCACAGTCGCGGAGGGCCAAGAACAACGTCACTGCGATACATCGTCGCCACTAGTCTATCAGGAAGCACCAGATTAATCCGGTCATCCAAATCTGTAGGACTTTATGTACATCTTCAAACATTGTAAATGTTCAAGTTCAAACAAGCTAACCATCTGATCCATCTGATATTATACATCGTATCGAATCCACCAAATCCTACATTCACCTCTCTCATGGTCACAAAGCCAGAATTGCACTCATTTTTTGCCAGACCCGCCACTGGGCGGGGTATAAGTAGTCGTTCCCGCCCCACTGGATCCGGGGTTGTAATACGAACTTCCATCGGGGTTGCTGTAGTAGTAACTTCCATTGGCGTTGCTGTAATGGTACGAGTTACTGTTGGGAACGGAGGAACCGAAGTCGCGGGCGCAGTAGTGGTTATCGGAGTTGTTTGTCCCAGAGGACTTGTATTCGTAGCTATTTCCGTGATTGTCTTTGGGCATTGTCTGGCAAGGTTGCCTCATGGTGAGAAGTGAGCAGTTCGAAGAGGATAATAATTACGTATTATGAAGCGCTCTTCGTGGTGAAATTACAATTGAAGTCTGCACGACAAAAAAGTTGGTGGAAATGAAAACTGAGGAACGGAGCCAAGTACCCACCACTGGATCTTGTGGCGGTTGTTCAGTGAGGAGGTTGCCGCGCCAGACGCGTTCTTGTAGTCTGAGGTAAGGTTTACCGGAAGAAGCCGACACTGCTTTATACTTGCATTGTGCACTGATACGCTCAGACTAGAACTTGAAGGCCGCCAGTAATCATGACGCTGTTAGTTGACTTTTTCTGATTCACAAGTATCCATCGTTAAACGACATTATCAGACGAAATACTCTCCGCATAACAGGCAAGTTATGGAATAACTGCCGACACTGCCCACTTAACGCTGATCGCAACGAGCAGCCATAGAAGCACGGGACCTCCCGCCCATGAAAAGTAGCAAGCTGATGGTTCAAGTGCGAGCTGGCAACGTAACTCGGAAGATAAATATTTCTAGCTCATCGCCCGTCTGGAATGAGGATTTAGATCTGTGAGTTCACAGTCCGGCTTGGAATCTCTCTTCGATTACTTAACATGCCATGCCAGAGGTCCTCTCGAACCCTCCACAGTTATATCTTTTTCGCTCTATCGTTGTCGCGCAGTTTTTCCCAACAAGCTGCTGAGCAAGTACCAGCTTCCACTCCAGGATTTCGTGTTCTACAAGAATGGTGAGTTTCCACTGAGAATGGTACAGTTAGTGAATTCATCGTGTGTTTTGACTTTTAGACGTCACTCTCATACCCATTTTTGCCGTCCGCCAGTCCAGCACTCTTATAATTCACTATGCCGACACCGGATTGACGACATTCGGCGGCGGAACGGATGTCCGGTCGACGACGGGCGGTCCTAACATGCCCAGTACTTCAATGGCAAATACAGTTGCTGGTGTGGACCAGCCCAGCCCCACGACTCCGTTCAAGCTCCTCTTCGTTCCAGATCCTACCCGTATATCACCCGCAGCAAAGGGCAACAAGACTTTGGCTTATTTGGAAACCAGGCTTAATCGGCGAGAGATGGATTCTCTGCGAAATATTTATGGCGCTGGCGTCGACCTACTCTCGAGAAGGTTGTCCCTGAAGGGATATACCTACCTGGTTCGTATACAGGATTGGGTGAGTTCTCTGTCAAGCAACTGGTTGTAATTGCTGGCTTCATCTTATCCTCACTAGGTCTATACTACTGTTTGTATGCAACGGTATGATTCTGGTCAGAGGTTTAGAGTGGAGTACCTCACTTGGGAACGCTTCTTCAATGCCTTGATGAATCCAGCTTCTCATCCAAATGACTACAACACCCTTATCAACACTGACTGCTTGATTGGTGGGGCAGATTACACAGTAGCATACCTGTGAGTACTCAGATCCACAACCGAAAACGTTTACCAATATTTCGTCAAGCAATCCTCGTTACAACATCAATGCTGGTAACGTCCGACAATACCGAAGAAACATCCGTCAACTCTCATCCACCATTCTTATTTGGCCCGATCCTCAGCAAATTGAAAAATTGGCGTCAAAGGTCACACTAATCAGTCACTTGGATCAAGTGGCCATGACCGTTACAAAAAGTTTTAGACCAACGACTGAACAACTCTTCCCTGGCCAACCAATTCCGATCGGGACAGTCCTTAAGCGAACAAATAGTGATTGTGGCCTGCATGTGCTCTTCCCGGAATCCACAAACCGGAATTGGGAATATCTTCGAAAGCATTCTGAGATTGATGGTTCACTATGGCTTTCACAAACATATGTTCCCTCCCTTCGCAGACTTGGAGAGTGGAGAGTGCTCTTGGTTGGGGGGCAGATTATGTATATTGTTCACACCTGTTATCAGGAGCACCTCCAGACTTGGACATCTGAGCCTGCTCACAATTTCTTTTCCCTCAAGGAACTCAGGTATGAGTTTCATGAATCTTAATCCACAAAATGACTGACTTGCTGTTTCAGCCAAAAGGCAGCCAAGGGCCATCTACTTCATGCAAAAAACATTGGCATGCCAGATGGTAACAAACAGGAACGGGAATGGGCACATGATGAATTTTTGACATTTGTTCAGAAAACCTATGAAGGACTGTATGAGATAGAGGCTTTGGAGATGGCTGGAAAGCCATCTATTAGTGTTTTCTGTCGCTTTGACATTGGATTGATTGTGGATCAACACAACAATGTCCATTACTTTGTCAATGAGGTGGAGAGCACTCATACAACAAGCATGTGGTCACATGGACAGAAGGTTGACATTGGAAAACTGGGTGATACCTTTGCTATGGTTCTATATCAGTGGATTGAGGAGATGAAAATTTCCCATGTACAGTAGGGTAGTGCATTTGGACAATATTTTGTCTATAACTTTCCACAAATGGAATATTTGATCAATCATGTATGAAACATTTATAGATAATTGAAAACCTTACATATCTCTCACAGAGACCAAATGAATTGGACAAGAATTGCAGTCAGTAGGCCAAAAATATGAAAGATGCCCACATGGATATCTCTTCAGAAAAAAAAATTCACACCAAGGTTGTTCACAAGTCCTTTTCTTCACTATGAAGAAATACCCAGGGTTTACTTCTTGCAAAGAGTGATATCTTGTGGGGGCCATAACTCCATCACTGGGCATTTCTTCACATTGTATTGCATGGAATTACATAAAAGGCCTACCAACATTTGTGAACAACCTTGGTGTCAATATTTTTTCCTGAGAAGACATTCAAGAGAGACCATCTTTCATATTTTTTGGCCTACTGACTGCAATTTTTGTTTGATTCATTTGGTCTCTGTGAAAAACATGTAATGTTTTCAATTATCTACAGAGCTCTCATATATGATTTAGTCAAATATTCCACTTGTGGAAAGTTACAGACAAAATATTTCTAATATACAGGTGTTTTGAATAGTCTACAAAATTATTTACAAGTCATTCTAGGATTTTTGCTGATTTGTGCAAGTGCTAAATGAATCCACAGCCTGACCTTTTTGCTTGCCCTTAGATTTTGCAAAATCCTCTACATTATCATTTTACGTGAGATTTGCAAAATAGGTTAAATAAATATTGAAACTCCTACGCCTATGCTAGATATTTGTTTCCAACGATGTCCATGCAAATTTTTGGCGAACAAGTACGCGCGAAGATAACCGCCTTTCACTTCACAGGACTGATGTCTCGTTAGGCTACGGAAGAAAAGGCAGAGAATGCGCGTCTTTCCTCGTTTGTTGGGGCGCTCGCTCTCGGCGACCTAGTCAAATCTACTCTAGGGCCAAAGGGAATGAACAAGATCCTCCAATCCGCATCAACAGGAGATATAAATGTTACAAATGATGGAGCTACAATTCTCAAAGCTATCCAGTTGGATAACGCGGCTGCAAAAATCCTTGTGAATATCTCAAAAGTGCAAGACGATGAAGTCGGCGATGGGACCACAAGCGTCACAGTCCTAGCGGCCGAACTGCTCAGAGAAGCGGAGAAATTGATTGCACAGAAGATTCACCCGCAAACTATCGTAGAGGGATATCGTATCGCGAGTCTTGCTGCGCTGAAAGCCCTAGAGAATGCTGCGGTGGATCATGTGTGAGTTTACCTCAGGCCCATTTCAAGTCTTGATAATAAGTGGTTGGTGGTTGGTAATGATGTAGATTGGATCCTGTTGTTTTCCGGCAAGATCTATTCAATATCGCTCGGACAACATTGTCTTCGAAAGTTCTTTCTCAGGACAAGAATTATTTCGCAAATCTTGCTGTCGACGCCGTCCTCAGGTTGAAGGCAAGTTATAAGTTATTCTAAAATAATATTTGACTGGGGTAATTAGTCCGTGGACTCCAGGGCTCGACAGATTTGGAACACATCCAGATAATCAAGAAAGTGGGAGGCAAACTTACAAACTCATATCTCGATGAGGGTAAATAGTACTTCAAAAATATTGTCAAGATGCTGCTGACATCTTGTCAGGGTTTATTCTTGACAAGACCATTGCCGTAAATTCTCCAAAACGGATGGAAAATGCCAAAATTCTCATCGCGAATACCTGTATGGCTATCCTTGTCAATCGGGGCAACGTCTCTGATGCAATTGTTCACAGCAATGGACACTGACAAAATCAAAATATTTGGCGCACGTGTAAAGGTAGATGGCACCGGGAAACTCGCAGAACTCGAACGAGCTGAACGCGTACGCACGGGTTTGCTCCTGAATTCAACGATCTTAACTTCTCAACAGGAAAAAATGAAAGAAAAGGTGGATGCCATCGCCGACCATGGCATCAACTGCTTTGTCAACCGACAGTTGATCTACAACTACCCTGAGTCACTCCTCGCTGAAAAGGGTATCATGACGATTGAACACGCAGACTTCGAGGGCGTAGAGCGACTGTCGCTAGTTACAGGTGGTGAGATCGCTAGCACTTTTGATCGGCCAGAACTCGTAAAGCTTGGACGCTGTGACCTCATCGAAGAAATCATGATCGGTGAGGACAAGGTAATTCTGGAATTACTGCCGTTTTTGGAACTCGTTACTCAAGCTATAATGTTTAGCTTATCAAATTCTCTGGTGTCGCCGCGGGTGAGGCGTGTACTGTCGTTCTGCGAGGTTCGACGAACCAAATGGTCGACGAAGCCGAACGATCCCTGCACGACGCGCTTTCTGTGCTCTCACAAACCGTGAAGGACACTCGTGTAGTACTTGGTGGTGGATGTTCTGAGATGCTGATGAGTTGTGCTGTAGACGAGGAAGCGCGCAGGATCAAGGGCAAAAAGGCAATTGCAGCCGAGGCTTTCGGACGAGCATTGAGGCAAATTCCAATGATTTTGGCAGACAACGCTGGATATGATTCATCAGATCTGGTATCAAGGTTGAGAGCGGCTCATTATGAGGGCAATATGGATGCGGGTCTCGGTTGGTTTCTTCTCGATTTGACATGACCTGACCACTGACGGGAATCATTACACAGACATGGATGAGGGGTCTATAGGATCAATGAAGCAGCTGGGAATCACTGAGAGCTACAAGTTGAAACGACAGGTTGTACTCAGTGCCAGCGAGGCCGCTGAAATGATCATCCGGTCAGTTTGTTTATTCTTATCTATTCCACAACTCACGGCCCTTCATTTCAGTGTGGACGATATCCTACGAGCAACACCTCGGAAACGTGAAGCGGTGTAGGCGAACTAAGATATTGTGTTAGAGTATAATACGAAGTTGATACATGCTGCACGTGTGAACACGACAAAGTGTGGTGGAGATTCGCATTGTTGTGCTCAATGGAACGGAATGCCCTGTCCTGTTCGCGTACCAATTTCATGTGCCTGACCAGAAGGACCTCGAAATTCTGCAAACTCGGCCGGCTCCCTTCTACGCTTAGGAAGGTTGCTACCACCGCAGAATTCTCAACGATGGAGCATCCCACGTCGATGGCCGTATATTGCCATTAGAAACGCCTTCTCTCGGTCTTTCCAGAGGATGAATGTCAACAATAGTGGCATCGATCACAAACGTCGACTCCCAGACAGGAACTATCCCCTTTAATGTGTCCGCAAAGTTCTCGAATGTTTTAAGGGTGGTAGAAGCGTGAGCACTTACTTGAAGACGGAGCCAGGCAAAAGCCAACCACTTCAGCTGATCACCGCAGAGATCGCCCTCGGGATAGCAAACCATGTCGAGATGCGTCAAGTTGCGCAGTGTGAAAAATGGCTCCAACGCTTCATTTGTTATCGCATCGTCGTCACCTTTTTAATGCGCAAGATCTCCAACGTGGTCTAAGAGTCAGAAGACAGTGACTGGAAACACTGTTGCCACGATGCTGACGAGGAAGCCTGCATCACAACAGTAGGAGACAGTTCTTCCAACTGATGAATTGGCTCAACAACGCGGCGTCCTCTATCATGGGTAGATTCAAATTGCCGATGTGCGTGAGCGCAAATCCTGAGATGGGGGTCAGACAGCCAGCACTGGGCAAGCCGAGCTTGAGGCTAGCCAAAGCATGGGGGAGTCACTCAATCCCCGGACAGGCTTTCGAGTTCATCTAAATGCGAGAAGTCTGATACGGCACGAACAAGGTTTCCATTTCTTGCGTGTTGGAGGTTTAATCTTCTGATGGACGGAGGTGGATAAACGAAAGTACGCTATCCGACTCGTGTAAGGATTTCTGGTCCTCAAAACAGGCAAGCGAATGCAGATGGCCGAGAGTGCTGGAGAATTGGCAGCGGCGACTTCCCTGATGATTATGCCACGTACCCTGTTTTTGTAAAAGGACCTGGGTAAATTCGAAAGCCAGTCTCTCACAAGTCGGAAGGCAAGACATTGAGACGGCTCCGGTCACAAATGAATGAATGTTGGTCATTTGGCTTTGCATTGCAGTCCCGTTCAGCGCGCAGAGTGTATTTATTGCAAAGGGGGAAAATGGGCTATAAACCTCTGGAATACTGAGTACTGAGTTATGCATAACAAGTGCATCATTTGCACTGCGATGCGGTGTCGTGGCGTGGCGCTTATCCGGGTTTTATGATACGTAACGTCGCTGAGCGCTCAACGTTGAGCTTACCTCTTTCATCATGACCGGTAGCGTAAGAGCCAGAAGGCCAGCTTCACCCCCACCAGGCCTCTCCCACACGTCCCAAAGATACCCGCATCCTCGGCAAGACCATCTTGACGCTGATGCACGAAGAACCGCTGCTTCAAAAGGCTTTCTCCCAGGTCGCAAAAGCTACCCATCTGGTGGTCTCAAAGTGACTTCGGGGGAGTGGAAATTGCTGTTGGCCATTGTTCTGGTCGCTTCTGCAGTTCGGTTGTTCCGTTTGTCAAAACCCAACAGTGTAGTGTGGGTATACAGCCTTTTTTTTCTTGCTATGATGACGAAATTGGTGGAACCTGCAGCTTCGATGAAGTACACTTCGGAAAATTTGCTTCAAAATACATCAAGACCCAGTATTTCGTGGACGTGCACCCGCCTCTCGCCAAACTACTTATAACTCTCGCCGCTTTTATCTTTGGATTTGACGGTCAATTTGACTTCAAGGACATCGGAAAGTGAGCAAGATGAGCTAGCTGTCTTTGTTCGCTACCAATTCAACCAAATGTCAGATTATATGACCGCGTTCCATACGTAGCTATGCGTATGGTTCCTGCCACTTTTGGTGTCGCCACGGTTCCAGTCGCCTATCTCACCTTGCGCGCCCTTGATTGTCGTGCAACAACTGCCCTTTTGGCATCTCTGTTCATCACGTTTGAAAATGGAATGGTCACACAATCGAGACACATCCTCCTCGACTCCCCCCTTATCTTCTTCACAGCTCTAACAATCTTCCTTTGGTCTGGCTTCTGCAACGAGGACAAACACGAACCATTTACAGATTCCTGGTGGGCGTGGCTAGTGCTTTCCGGACTTTCTCTGGGCGCTGTCGTGAGCTGTAAATGGGTTGGCCTCTTCACCATTGCCACCGTGGGCGTTTCCACCATTCACCAACTATGGCTCCTTCTTGGTGATTTACGGCTTTCGCCCAAGTTGTTCATGAAGCATTTCATTGCGAGGGCCATTTGTTTAATTCTGATCCCGATCCTGTTCTACATGGCTATGTTCCAGATCCATTTCATGATCCTTGGCAGCTCTGGTGATGGAGACGGGTTTATGAGCTCGGAGTTTCAGCAAACTCTGGGTGGGCGGCATATGGCAGATACCTTTGCAGGTCCGTTGCCTTCCTGAATTGCTGAGACCGCCACATCATTAATAATGTCATTTAGATATCGCCATCGGTTCTGAGGTAACCATACGCCATGTCAACACTCAAGGAGGCTATCTGCATTCACATCTTCATAGTTACCCGGGGGGCAGTAAACGTATGTTCTGTTTCAGTGTGGTACTTTATTCTATTCCCTTTGTTGATTATTTCCTACATAGAACAGCAAATTACTCTCTATCCTCATCGTGATCAGAATAATGACTGGATTATCTTCAACGCATCAACAGATGGTGCTGCGGTAGATAATTCTAGTGCTCTCGTATATGTTACGCCAGGAATGCGCATCAAGATACGCCACTCAGCCACAGCGAAGCACCTACATTCGCATGATATCCGTCCACCGGTTTCCGACGTCGAATTCCAGAATGAAGTGTCAGCGTATGGCATGGCGGGTTTTGCGGGCGATGCCAACGACGACTGGTTCGTTGAGCTTGAGCGTGGTGACAGGAGAGATAAGGAGTCCAGCAAGCGCTTGAGGACGCTACGAACGAAGTTTAGGCTTAGGCATGCACTGACCGGATGCTATCTCTTCTCACACAAGGTGAAGCTTCCAGACTGGGGTTTTGAACAGCAAGAAGTGACGTGTAATAAAAATGCTCCGAAACCCAACTCTCTGTGGTTTGTGGAGACAAGTACTCACACCGCTCGTAGGTTTTCAATGCTCAAGATCATTATCATCATTAATTTGTTTCAATCGTAGTCCCCGCGAATGCGCCGAGGGTCAACTACCGACTGCCTGGCTTCCTTGCCAAGTTTTTGGAACTGCAGCACGTCATGTGGACGACGAATGCGGGGCTTACGGACCGGCACATGTTTGATTCTCGTCCCGACTCATGGCCTCGACTTCGCAGAGGCATTGTGAGCATCGTTCACATTCTCCTCATTCACTCGGTGACCTAGGATTAAATACCTCACAGAACTTTTGGGTCAAGGACCACCGTCAGATCTATCTCTTAGGCAATGCGGTAGTGTGGTGGCTAAGTTCACTTGCCGTACTTGCTTATATTACGGTTCGAGGATTCCTTATTCTAAGAGCCAAGAGGGGATACAGAGATTTTGAAAACAGTAAGGTTGAATATTGTCGATGCTCCATGGTGAATGACCCTCTCGTATAGCCAAAGTCGTCAAATATGATGCCTTGTGCGGATTCCTGTTCATTGGATGGAGTCTGCACTATCTCCCCTTTTACCTCATGCGTCGCCAGCTCTTCATTCACCACTATTTTCCTGCTCTCTATTTTGCGATTCTACTTCTCTGTGCTGTGTTTGATTTGATTACCTCAGCGTTACGACCCAGGATCCGTCTACAAATTGCTGCGATCCTGATTATCATTGCCATTTGGAACTTTGCATACTTCAGTCCGCTTGCCTACGGTAGCCCATGGACGAAGGCTAAATGCAACAATGCCATGTGGTTGAAAACATGGGACTTTTCATGGTGAGATTTTGACATGCGTTTTCCCTGTAACCAATGTCTGATTGTCGTCTTCGTGGCTGGTCAACAGCAATGAATTCCTTGATGACGTATGTCATACGCCCCTAGTTTACAATGAGTATATGGTCCCACTTGGCTGATATTCTTATGTTCACAGTATTCGCAATATACTGGCAAAATTGCTGCCACGCCACAAAAGTCGACTATACCCGTCGCTACTATCGGCGGCGAAGGACGTCCGCCTGTCATCGTCGAGGAAAAGGTTGAGCAAGATCCAAAGAAAGATGACTCGCAAAACCAGCAGACATCTATTGTGGCAGGCAAGGCTGAACCCGGCTTGGATATCTTTGCTGGTGAACCTGCGAAGGATATCCAGAGCGACGCCGCCGCCCGCGCGCCGAAGGTTGACCAAGAGCCCATCTCGGTCAACACACAATCGTCGGCAACGACTTCGGAGGCGGGTGTAAGGTCGGAGGGGATGAGTACAACGGATTCGACGACTTCCTCTTCTTCCGAAAGTCGATCATCAAGCAGCATTGCTTCTACTTCTGACCAAACTGTGGACACCGCGGGGACGACGGAAGAGACGACATCGATGGGACGGGCTAAGGAAGATTCGGATGTCCGCAAACCGGTGGGCCCTCTTCCCGAAGATCAGGCGGAAGCCGATAGGGTCCGCGGTGAACTTTTCCCTGATGCAGTCAAGCAAAAGTAATACGTTGTATTAGACGGGATTGATAACTTTTATAATGAGTACTGAGACAAACCGCTACGACACATAAATTTTACTGTTTTCCTGTTCAGCTCAACTATGTATATAGTCATAATAGCAACTTGGGTTTATTCCAAATATCATAAACCAGACACCCATTGGATTACGTCGATGAACCGACAAAGGCTTTACCCTTCTCAATGTTTGCCTTAAGGTCAGGCAAGCATGCATTGAGCAATTTCTGCTCCGTAGGAGACAATGGGCCAATCGGGTATATTTTCTCGACTCCGTTTATCTAGTTGAAGAAATGAACAGCTGTGAATAACATGAAAAATCACGGAGAAGAGACTTACACCGAGTTCGACGTTGGAGGAGAAGAAGTCGATACCTTGCTCCGCAAAGAGAGGGCTTTTCACATAGGTCGGAGTGATGATCCCTTTCTCGCCGTTCAACCCCCGAAGGAGAGCATCGGTAAACTTGGAACCAGCAAACGCCATAGAGAGGGTAGCGCTGCCAGCGCCATCCTTCGCTTTCACTACTTCGTCACCTCCGAACTGAATGCGAAACACAAGCTTGTCGTAGATTTCACCCTTCAAATCCTTGCCATATTTCGACTGCGACAGGAGTGGTACGATGGTGGCGCCACTGTGACCGCCGACGACGGTAACGGGGGTGTCGCTGGGCGGAACGTCGACGATGCCGGAGAGGAAGCGGGCGGCCCGCACAACGTCAAGGGTGGTGACGCCAAAGACACGTCTTGGATCGAACACACCGGCCTGTTCGAGGGTGGCGGAGACGATGGGGACTGTGGAATTGACTGGATTGGATATGACCAAGACGTGTGCGGTTGGGCAGATACGACCGACTGCCGCTGCGAGCTCACGGACTATAGAAGCATTCGTCTATATAGTGGTTAGTTAGAGAGAGGCGAAAAGGCGTGGGACCTACGTTGAAGAGGTCGTCGCGGGTCATCTAAGGAGAGTTAGACGGTGAAAAGAAGGTTATGGTGGAAAAGAATACATACCCCAGGCTGAATGAGAGGCAGTCAGTTACGATGTAAGACTTGCGGTATGCAAACGAACAAACCTTTCTTGGTACACCAGCGGGAATGACGACAACGTTGACGCCTTCAAGGGCGTGGTCAAGCTGGTCGGCAGCATAGCCAGTGACCTGTGAAGTTCCATGTCAGTAGATCCATGAAAAGGCTGAAGACTGAGCAGGATGGTTACCTCGCTAGCGGTATTAATGTGACTGACGTCGGCAGCAACACCGGGAGCACCACGGATATCGTAGAGACTGAGAGACGAGACCAGCGGGTTGCTTTTCAGAAGAAGAGACAATGGTTGGCCGATTCCTCCGCCTGCGCCCAGGACTGCGACCCTGGTTTGACGAGGGACCGACGAGGAGAAGAGTCGGGCAGGAGGGGCAGAGAGGGCACGGGCTGCTGTGCGGGCCAACATTTTTTTTGTACCAAGCTGGACGGAGGAAAGAGGAACGGTTTGTTGGCGCTTGCGGGTGATGGCACCACCATCATCACCGTGACCTTTTCATATTAATATTCACCTGACTTTGCTGACCACTGAAGCTCTCGACAATGGCGACAGACTTTTGGGCCAGCTCGCATTAGTGAGATCAACGAGCAGCACTCGACGGGGTGACAGTCGCTTATGGATTTGCGATAATATCCGCAGCAAGCGCTGGATTGTAGATCGCGCTACTTTGAAGCAAGCTCGTTCAGAGGATCTGCTGTACGTTGATGAGCCGGAGTACCTTGATTTCCTGTTGATCTACTTTGCAAACGGTGCGTACAGCTGGCTACAAGGAAGTGTTGACAATGTCTAACAAGAAACTGGGCTGGGTTGGTTGGAACAGCCATATCAAAACTCGGGAAAAAGCTGCTATTGCGCCAACGAGTGATTGCTACCGCGACTGTCTTCTTCCAGCGATTCTATCTTAAGAATTCGTACTGCGAAACGGACCCCTTTCTAGTCATAGCCGCATGCTGTTATGTTGCCGCGAAAGCGGAGGAGAGTCCGGTGCATATCAAGAATGTCGTCACTGAGGCAAGATCGTTGTTTAACCGTGTGTCTACTTCACTTCCGTAAACTTTTCCACGTTTGCCTAACCCTTGTTTCTTCGGACCACAGAGGAGAATTATGCAGTCAATACATTTCCACCCGAGAACTCTAAACTCGCCGAGATGGAATTTTATCTCGTCGACGATCTGGAATGTGACCTCACAGTTTTCCATCCTTACAGGACGCTTTTGACACTGTGCAGGAAGGAGGCAGCTGCTGGTAGCTCGGGTGACGCTCAAGATACAGAAGCCGGCGAACTTGGCGTCGGAGTGGATGATGGACCGCGATACTGGGGGACTGGAGACGGCCAACTCGAGCTACAGGAGGGTGCACTGCAGATGGCCTGGTGAGCGAATGAAAATTTCTGTTGACGTGTTCTAACGTTAAGCTTGTTGTAGGTTTGTTATCAACGACACCTTTCGTTCAGCACTGTGTCTTCTGTATCCCCCGCACCTGATCGCAATCGCTGCCATTTATATCACCCTCGTCTCACACATCCCCACTCGCGCAACCATCTTGAATCAAGACAAATCACCGCCGCAATCCCAGCAAACGACGCCCCAGCCACGCCGATCTTCTCGACAGGCCATCCACGCTGCATTGGAAACTGCCAAGAAGTCCGCATCCAGCCAAGATCCAATAACATTCCTATCAGAGTTGAACATCTCACTTCCCCTCATTGCGACCATCGCTCAGGAAATAATTTCGATGTACGCTCTCTGGGAGCGCTATAAAGAAGACCCCGCTCCGGACTCGGCTAAAACCACACTCACACCAAACCCAGCGACATCACCGTATGGGGGTGGGAGTGCGACTGCGGGCTCAAAGCCTTCGGCGTCAGTTTCGGCGTCCAGGCCAGGAAGCATGAAGAGCCAGAGCAATGATGGCACGCCCGCTGAAGTAGTCGAAGATTTGGAAGGATGGGATACATATGTCCGGAATGAAGCTGGTACCGCCAACGTGGTGACACCTGCGTTTTTGGCAGCACTTTTAAAGAAGATGAGGGAGGATAAATGGGCAGATGTGGCACATTCCGCGAATGGGAGGCCTCTAGCGGTCAATAAGATGTTAGAGAGGACACAAGCTGCTGGGTAAACGTTGGTATTCATTGCGTCAACGAATTATTTATTTATGTAATATTTTCTCCGTTATCATAATACTTAGCTAATAGCTGTCGGACTCTGAAACGTTCCGCGGATTTTCACATGTCAGTGTGAGTTCTGCCTTCAATCATATTAACCTTTCACTAGCAATCTTCCACCGCCATGGGTGTTCTCGACATCGTACCAGTGAGTGGGCCGATTTCAGTACCGTCGTTGCACCCGCTCAGGTTGTCATCCAAAGGCTGGCGTGTTGACTGGCGACGAGGTTCGCAAACTGTTTGATTACGCCAAGGAACACAAGGTAAGTAGCTTTGCAAACTCCAAGTCGTTTGCAATCATTCTGACGAACGGATGCGATACCCCCCAGTTTGCGATTCCGGTCAGTTTTTGTCTTGTCTGCTTGTGAGACGTTTGTTTTACTTGAATCTCTCTCGTAATCTGTAGGCTATCGTAAGTTCACGCATTTCTTCTCCACGTCTGCTGTCTCAAGATCCATCAGAATGTGACCTCGTCATCTACCGTAAATGCTGTACTTGAAGCCGCCAGGTTTGGACGGTTCCATAGCTTTATCCAACCTTATCTTGACACCGCACCGCCAGAGACATCAAATCCCCGATCATCATTCAGGTGTCACAAGGCGGAAGTGCTTACTTTGCCGGCAAAGGGCTCTCCAATGACAAACAAATGGCATCCATAACCGGCGCTATCGCCGCTGCCCATCATGTCCGAACAGTGTCGAAGGCATACGGCGTGTAAGCCCGCCCCCATTATTATCCTACATGCTTTATATATTCTGAATTGTCTCTAGTCCCGTCGTCCTTCATAGTGATCACTGCGCCCACAAATTACTCGAGTGGTTTGATGGAATGCTCGAGGCCGATGAACAGTATTTTAAGGAGCATCAGGTGCCACTTTTTTCCTCACACATGCTCGATCTTTCCGAGGAGCCCAAAGACGAGAACATCGCCACCTGTGTCAAATACTTCAAACGCATGGTGCCGATCGGCCTCTGGCTTGAGATGGAGATCGGCATCACTGGTGGCGAGGAGGATGGCGTGGACAACACCGGAGTAGACAATGCTAGCCTCTACACACAGCCGGAAGACATCTGGGATGTGTACAATGCGCTGAGCAAGATTGGCCAGAACTTTAGCATTGCAGCGGGATTCGGAAATGTGCACGGCGTCTACAAGCCAGGCAACGTTAGGTTGCAGCCGGAGCTCCTGGGGAAGCACCAGCTTTACGCCAGCAAGAAGTTGAGCGGGAATCCCGAGAAACCCTTGTAGGTCTCGTGATTTTTACTTGGTCGTGGCCGACATTGATGATCCTTTCCCATACAAGGTATCTCGTGTTCCACGGTGGATCGGGCTCCACGAAGGAGGAAATAAAAACGGCTGTCGAATATGGCGTTGTCAAGATGAATGTTGACACCGGTGAGTCTCGTGATCGTCGAACAATGAAAAAGAAGGTCTTGATATCATGATGCTGCCAGACACACAATTTGCCTACCTCCGTGGCGTTAGGGTCTGTTGATTTCCGAAATGTCTGCGAACAAAAGTTTGAACTGCTTTTTGTCGTGCAGGACTTTGTCGAGAAGAAGAGAGATTATCTCAAGACACAGGTTGGCAACCCTGAAGGTCCGGACAAACCTAACAAGAAGGTAAGGAACACTGTTCACCGGTCATGATTGCGATGGCTGTAACTCGGCTGTTTTCACTTGCAGTTCTACGACCCTCGCGTGTGGGTGCGCGAAGGCGAGAAGTCACTCGTTACCCGCGTCAAAGAAGCCTGCGCCGATCTCGGAAACGTTGGTGGGTACTTACTATATTGTCATCTCTGAAAACAATTGGTTCATGCGTCTGGCCGTAGAACGCCTATGAAGAGAATAAGTTGTATAGGATGGTTTGAGCGGAAAGAAATTGTAGTCGCACGAAAAAGTGTACAGGATACTTGACAATCTCAGCACGTGATGGTTATGCGTGGCGTTGCAAATAATTCGGCAACAACCGGCGAGAATATTTGTTTCACCTGCCTACCGCCACGGTGGTCGGAAAATGGTGACGACGCGTCTACAATCTGGTGTGCTCCCTGCACGAGCAGTACTAGTTACAGGTTCTGCGCCTGATCTCACTTCTGAATCTGATAGCGGCAGCGATTATTTCGAGGGTCAGTTCTAGCTAAGTTATATCGTTACTGATTCTAAGGGATGGATTATAGCAAAGAGACCTTCTAAACGGGCCAGATTAGTTGCAACTGGGAAAGGCGAGAAAGGCGGGAAAGGTGGGAAAGGCTCAACTCAGAAAGGCAAAGGGCACGACTTGAGCATTCTTTCTTCCATAACCTTCGATATCCTTTTTGAGGTATGAGAAACCTTCTCGAGTGCTATCTTATGCGCTCATGTAATAATTTTACAGATTTTCGGACATCTCAGCCCTAGCGACTTGCTCAACTTGACACGCACCAACAAGGGGCTACGTCAGTTTCTCCTGTCGCGACAAGTAACCTCCATATGGAAGAAGGCGCGGCAC
This sequence comes from Hygrocybe coccinea, assembly GCA_963555575.2. Classification (NCBI taxonomy): domain Eukaryota; kingdom Fungi; phylum Basidiomycota; class Agaricomycetes; order Agaricales; family Hygrophoraceae; genus Hygrocybe; species Hygrocybe coccinea. The sequence goes on from OY741991.2 coordinate 1,168,738, forward strand.
CGGGTCCCTAAAGCTCCGAAGTGTCCACCAGATGTCTCGGAGCCGCGCTGGGCAAATTTGATCTTTGGCGGATCCTTTTGTCACGTAAGGGGTGTTAAAAAAAATCATTTTATTTAGGAGCTCATGTGGACATATGTTGCCTCGCAGGTGTGTGGTGCGAAAGGTGTGCAAAAAGTCAATTTTTGGCTGCGACGCCGTGTGTGTTCGGGGTGCTTGAAGTTAGAGTAAGTTGACTATTTTGTGCTACTTTATTTCTTTGTTCAAACGGATTACACAGTCTGGTATATGCTGGGGACTTCGCGAGGAAGTTTCCTGATTATGACATTGCAGTCCTAGATCTCCTTCCGTACAGTCAGAGTACGTGCGACAATTTGTGAACGGCTTACCTTTGTGATTAGTTTTGATCTCGGCTTCGCGCAGCTAGCGGCTGGTGGCAATATAGCCATCCGAAAAATTCGAGGTTTTATTGGAAGCCTGACGTATACCAGATGGTGAAAACGCTAGGAGGATATACGCAGAGTGTACACATGGAGAAACCTGGCGCTGAGCAGGCATTGGAGGACTTCAAGGCTGTCCGAATCCAGATAGTGGGAAACATTATGCAGGTCAGGCATTACATACTCTGGTCACGATGACTGTTCGGCAGACTTATCTGTGTCTGTGTATCCCATTATTAAGCATGCTCGAAGGTACCGGCACTGGAATGATGATGTTGCACAAGAACGGACTGAGGGGATAAAGAATCGAAAGCAGAAACGTCGCGACCAGTGAGTGACCCTTTCTTTTAGTATCGCTTCTCTGCAAGAGCTTTATTTAACGTGTGGGCATGCAGGATTACAGAACGCTTCGTACAGCTGGGATATCTTAAGAAGGATATAGATTTCATCGCTGGTGCTGGCGAAGTAGAAGTTGAGAAAGAATTGACCGAGCGTAGTTCGTTTCTATCATTCTTTTCAAAAGACGGGATCTGATCGCCCTGGTCCTTATCAGTCTGGAAGCGAATCAGGCCTATCCTCGAACCCATAGTGATTACGGCTCGTCAAGCTCGAGTTGCTGCGGAGCGCCAACGACTCATTCACTCCCGAATGAGCACTGTCGAGAAGGTGTATCTCCGGTACAAAAAGGCTTTACTTCCCTCTCAGTGGGCCTCATTCCCGCCGTTCGACGAAGCTATCAAAGAAGAGGAATTTTCGAAACTTATCAACGAGGACTCCAATAGAAAGATTGCAGCAAACGATTGCTCTGCTGCTTTGAGGAGGTTACCGGAGTTTGTTGCGGCGTGGAATGATCAGAAGACGCAAATGTTGCTCGCCCTCATCTCCTCTGCCAATTCTGGAAATGCTCCCAACTCTCTGCCTTTTAATCCCGTCGACCCGATGTGTGATGACGTACTGGAGCTGCCAACCTCGGTGTTCGTGTGCGATAACGATACTTGCAAGCCTCGCAATACACCCATCATAGGGCGGGATTGTCTCTTATCTCATGAATGTACAGATCTCTTTGGCTGTAACATGTCACAGAGGCCGCAACTGGCCTTTTCTCAACGTGGAAGTATGGCCGTTGTCCAAATCATTGCTTTGGTGGGATTACAGGCAGGAATAGTTGATCTCGACGACCAAGATTTGCGCTTTGCCTGTGAGGGCTCCACGTCGGATTGTATCCAAGAACATCGAGGCCGTATAGGACATACATGGCGGCAAGCGGTAATATCCTATTTTTCCTTTTGTGACCATTGGTTATTCATAAGTTTTGATATTGCAGGTTCTGCATTTCATACGCTCTTCGGTTGCAACTCATCCTGAGCCATATTTTCGGATTCTCACTCCAACAGAGACCATTGTTATCAAGTCGAAGGAGGGTCCGGACCCATCCTTTGTCAAGAGGTGTTGGATATGCAACCGTTGTTCAAAATATTTTGATGATTGGGGTACACGAGCGACTGTCATTGACCATCTTGCAACAGTGTAAGAGAGGTTTCTCTTTGTTATAAGCGCTTTTGTCATTGTGATTATTTGTATAGCCATGACGTCAGGGAACCCGAAGAGAGGTCTGATTTTTTTCACCACCCAGGAATAAACAGGAGACAACGCAAGATTGGGTTTATTTGTAAGACTGATAAAACCTACATCTGCTTGATGTGCCCAGAGCCATCCAACCGTCTCTTCGTTTCGAGTGGCGTCAAGTCCCACCTGCGAGACAGGTAAGTTATACTTGTCCTTCAAGTTATGTTAATTAACAATGCTTTCGTGGCAGACATAAGGTGCTACAGCCTGTACAAGGTCAAGATTGGCAAAAGCTTGAGAACAGTCCCTTGTTGGTCCCTTTAAGCTCCTGTACATGAAGTGGGGCAGGCAAAACTTGCGGTATTTACAAGCAACTTTATCCGGTATATACTATGTAGTCATTTACAGTCTTTTATTAACCCAAAGCCACTTGAGCAACTGTAGTCAGTGAATGTTATGCATCCTCATTTTGGGTTGTAACAGAAAGATTGATGCTCAACTTTGGATGTAATTTCTTTCAGGAAATATCCATATCAGCATTACCTAGCACCAAGATGAGGATGATCAAACAGCTCCCTCAGATACTAGTAATTTCAGTTCCTTCACTGTTAATAGTCTCCTGACCCTTCCTTGATGGCCACTCCCTTTGTTCTGGCAGAGCCACTGACCTTGCAAATTCTGGGAGGTGCTTGGAGGTTGGGGTGCCAAATAGAATAATCCTGGAGTGTTTATCTATGATATTATACATATTTCTTCAGACAGAAAACTTGACCAAAGTCCAAGGTGAGTGAAAAATAATACAACCATTTGACATGCCAGCACCGGGAGGGTGGCTTCTGAGGCCTTGCCCCAGGTGATGACCCACTCTCCAAGTGTCTTGAAATTCCAGATAGGGTCAGAGGTGAGCTCAACACCATTGCCAATCTGTTGGGTTGTATGGGTGTCATGTGAGAAAGAGTGGTGGCCGGTGATTACTTTGTCGAGGTTGATGGCTTGACCTTTGATGAGGGCTGCCCACTCAAATTCCAGGAATGAGATGTGGCTGGTTGAGTTCAGTAAGGAACTGAGGGGTCCTTGGCAAACTCAAGCAAGAGGGAGCATGTCTTTGTGAGCTTGGGACTGAGGATAGCATCTGCAATGATATTTGATGCAACCCAGGGAAGGGAGGCATCATCAACCTTCGGATGTTTGTGTATGGTTTCAACTTTGGGGGAAGAGCTATGGGAGTGATTCAGTTGAGTAAGGATAATGGCAGCTCTTGGTTGTGGAGAGTTTGATCCTGGCATGGTTTGAGACAGATCGGATACAACTTGTCCACTGTTAACAGCATTAAGATGAGAGGTGTCCAAAGTTGTCGAGAATCTCAAGATAAGAAGTACGGCTGTGAACGGGCGATAACACGGTCCTGTCACCGTGACGGGCTGTCACGTTCGGCCCCAAGGCTCGAACTCGAGTGGGGACCCTGGACACCCTACGATTGACGATCTCAGTCAATCACCTCTGTGCACCCCCAACCTCGGCAGCAGTCGACGACAAACACCAGCCAGGGCCGACAGCGGCCAACGATGGCCTCCCCCATCTCCCCCAAACCAACCTGCACAGTGAGAATAGGGCCAGAGGGGCAAAAACGAAGCCCTGCTGTGACAGGGCTTCGACATCTAATTGGGAAAAAGGTACCCGACCTGAAATGCTCACCTTCTGTGGACCCCTCTGACCATGATTTGAGCCTTGATGCAGAGCGGTGGTAGGGATACAAAAAGTCGCCGTTTCCGTGGTGTGGTCTGACAGCAGGGAGAGAGCAGGAATTGTCACACTCAAACGATGGGAGAGTGTGAACATTCCGGATTGTCCCTGGCAACCAATTTGATTATTTTTACGTGAGACTCAGTTCCGGGCTGTGGCTAATTCTGGGGACTGTCTAGTGAAAAGGTGGAGGGTTTTTTCCCCTGCCAAATTGCCGTTGAACTGACGAAAATCCCCAGCGAAAACTCAAACGCAGGCCCCACAGGGTGCAAAAAACACGGTCCGCTCTGATCAAAGACGTTCCATCAGGTCCTCCCCACAGTTGCATGCCTCCCATATAAGCCCTCTCGAATTCCTTTCACTTACCCTCTTAGCTTTTGCCCTAGCCGCCATTCATGATCCCGCCCTTGCATTGCATCCCTCTCCCTTCAGAAAGGCGTCGAACCCAAGATCCCGCTTTCACCCTGTTCCTCTGGTGAGCTGTCCCTTTATAAGTCATATCTTTTCTTCTGCTTTACTCACTTTTCCCTTTATTGATTACCAGGCCGCCCCTCCACCTCTGCAGGTGCATGCACCCTCCTCAGGTCCACACCACCCTCACCAAGCCCGACCCGTTTTATGGCCATGAGTACATGGCATGTCTCTGGATGTTTCATCACCCACCTATTCGCTTGTCCCAAGTACCCCATCCTTGACCCATTCACAGGCTAAACTCCCTTATTCTATCACATACACCCTCCATCGCACGAAGCTCCACTCTTCCGTCACCTTCGCCGCACTCATTCTCCTGCAGCAACTAACAGCCTGCTGTCCGACAGTGTTACGATTTTTACCTCTTTGCCCCTGTCTTTTGCTTTGACAGCACATGATACCCATTGACCTCTACATTCCCACAAAGATGTGCCAAGTCCCACACTCTGATTGGACAATACTTTGCTACCGAACTCTCAGGTCAATCCCACATTCTCATTGGACAATACCCTGTTACTGATGACTTGAAGACGCATAACCATTCATACACAACCAGGAGCCGAAGGAACCTAAAGACGATACAATCCGAACCTGACCATTCTGTTCTTGTCACAACCCATGACCAGTGCACATACCCGGAGACAAGAATACTCCATGACCCAACCACCGATCATACCCAGCAATTGGAATACTCTGGTTCTCCGCCGACCGATCGTATGTCCACACCCACATGCTTATGACATTGTTATTGTTCTTTCACAATTCACCTACACGGTTCCTTGTGCCTGTCACAGATGAATGAATAGCCTTGTGCCTGATGACCGATCGACTTTCCTATTTTGAAGAAGACCGACACGTCATCCCGAACCTCATGGTTACCTTTGACGCCCAGCTCATCGCCACGATTGTCATATGTTCTATTGGCATCTCCACCCTTGTGGGCGTCTATGTCTATGCAATCTATATTCGGATAACACAACCTCCCCAACAATGACTCAGACATCGGATCCGTCATAGTTGCCGACAACCAATGACTCCTTTGACCTACCTTGGCCGAACATCTTGTTCTTCTTCACATGTCACCTCCACATTCATTCACCTTTCTTCTCATTAGCTGACTGCCAGTGCTCAGCTAACAACCCGAACTCGCATGTATGACAAGTTCCCTTGATGCTCCACAAAGACTTGCATTCCAACATGTTTCATCACCTTTGTGTACCAATCCACTGGTCGAGAATATCCACACCTAGTCAACATCCCAGTCATCCAGTACCCTGCAGCCAAGAAGGGTTATATGAAACACCCTTGCTTATCGTACTGCAGGAACTACAGTTGCTGGTGTATGATTACCAGTGTTCATTGCATTGCCCCCATCATGGTTCTTCCCCATTCAGTGATTCACCTTCTCCCCTGCCTCCAATGATGAAGCATCATGTTCACCTTTCCATCCCGATCCTGCATACACATACTCATAGTCGTATGCTGCTATTGGCTAGGCATCCACTGCCAATGCAAACCATTAGGAAGACGAACCAATTTCATCATTCCCAAACTAGGAACTCAGCCACATGACATCCACATGGCTGCCTCATGTTCACCATATGCCTGCTGATGCATCCACTCATGGATTGTTTCACCTCCTTACCATGAGGCATCCATGAGGCGCAGGGTCTGGACCCTTGATTGCTCCGAACCATTTCCTTGCAATCACTACCTGAAACACTGATGGACATGCTGTATCTGCAGGACAGCCTTATTGTTCTTGCATTTCTCTCGGTTTGTACATACAGACCCGGTAGTCTGTCTTTCATGGCAATTCCCTAACTCTTTTGTATTTTAACCTTCATCTTCGAACTGTTCCTCTTTTTCCCTTCCCTTTCCTCATGTTTAGTCTGGTTTCCTCTCTCTGGTTCGCTTTCCTAGCCTCTCTCCCTCCCCCAGACTGCTACTTGCTGTATAGTAGTGGTAGACCATGAATACACCTATTCCCTTGTGTTTCCTCTGGTCTGATCTTGACTTGGTTCAATTGGTTGTTGCTGGAGCCCTCTGATCTAGCGATTCATAACAGACAGCCCGTGGATCGTCAGGCTGCCAACTGTTCATTTCCGCTTTCATGATCGCCAGCAAGGTCATCTGCGATGATACGTATTCGAACAAGTCATGGAGCATCGTCGCCCAGGGAATGTTCAACCTTCGCAAGATAAACCAGATGGAGCATGAGATGTGCAGTTACCCCCCAACCTGATACTCGCCAACTTTGAGGTCATGGTCAGATGGGATTTTTGCGGGCCTGGTCCATATCCCATGTATTTGCTTCAGATGGTCTTGAAGAAGGTGCTCCTGCCAGCCAATTCTGTCAGCTCAGGTGGTGGCGGGACTAGTGCGACGTCGGTGTTGCCGTAGTGTTGCCAAAGTTCGGTTTTCTGACTTTTTTGGAGAACCGAAACTGAAACTGCCGGTTCAGTTCAGCCTTTGGCCAAACCTGAACCGGAACTGTGTCAAACGGTTTCGACGCATTTGGTCTGCATTCAAACACGGTTCGAACCGTGAACTGCCCCTCAAATTCCTTGCAAGCTGCAGCACCACGTCAATTGACATGGGCCTGGGATTGCAAGGAGCCAGGGGGGCAAGGGGTATATAATAATATAATTTTATTAATTTTATTAATTAAATATTACGATATAATTTTTTTAAGGGGATTGACGTTGTTTTGAACCGCTTATATAGGGATTTACACGGTGCACGGACCATGTGACTTTATTTGGTCACTGGGTGCCAATCAACAAACACGGTCACGCGTTGTGATGCGTAGTTCAGGTCTAGCTCCGAAAGGGATACTAGATAGAGGTCAGCGTAATAGTGACAAGGGCGTCGTCAGTATTGACTAGTCAAAGAGGATAGAAATCCGAGGGTAAATAGAGATAAAGGGATAGTTTCCGGTGAAGTCCGGAGTTATCCGACGTAATCCGACGTCGGGTTTCAACTCGGTGAACGTAACGGTGAGGAGACGAGGCGGGAAACGACGGGAAACGATATAAGAGGTTAAGGATTTGTGATTGTGGATATGGGAAGTACAAGTCTAAGGGAACTACGAGGGATCGATTCTGGGGTTCTAGGTATCTACTTATTACGGGTATGCGGGAGTCCTCTTTATACTACTGCGGGAGTGGTCGGGTTTTGGATCGGACTTGGAGGGTAGAGGGTTCCGAGGGCAGAGGGTTCCGACGTATATTGGTGCCATTGTGATCGGTAAGAGAGGGGCTCGGGATTCGGGTCCGGGTTTGAGTGCGGACTTGTCCGGAATTGACGTGTGATTGTTGTCGGTTTTAGGATAGAGTGCGCCGGATTAGGATGGAGTGATGGACGGGTTCGTGGACGAGTAGTAAAGTGCGTCTTTTGATGGTATTCCGTGGCCACAGAGGTTGTACCCTCTACATCTCCCCGGGAGTTCTAATAGAGACCATCCCTGGTCGACCGTCGGGTTCGAATCGTCTCATTGATCCACGTGAAAGCCGTGCGTAAGCGGGAGGGATTTCGTGCGAATCCGGAAGCCGTATGGCCGGTGCTGGGCTGGACTTGTCGAAAATTTCGAACCAAAGTCACGTGGGCGGATAAACAGAGGCAAATACGAAAATTTTCAATGGCTCCACCGCGGCGCTTAGCAACGTCGTTCTTCTTCCCACTTTACTCCCAACACCGTACTACCATGTCTTCTCCCTCGACCTCGTCTAACGACTTTCTCGCCTTCCAAGACGCGCTCCGTGCTGACATGCGTGAGGAGCTTACTGCGGCCGTGACAGATCTCCGGAGACTCGGCTTGGCGACTGTAGATCTAATCCGGGACGGCTATGAGGACGACACCGCGGCGTGGCTCATCCAATACCGACGAGCCGTGGTAAGTTTTCTCGTTCGCATCTTGTCGGCTTTCTAACCTGGCTGCGCCACACCACTTTTTTTTTTTTTTTTTTTTTTTTTTTTTTTAGAGGAACCTACGGGCCGTAGTAACCGAGCTGAGGGAGGCCGGGGTCGATCCCGTGGTGCAGCCACCGATCCTTGGTGCGGCCGCGGAGCAGATAGCTGAGGTAGAGAAGTGGCTAGCAAATAGGGCGGAGTTTAAGCGGAGAGAGGTGGAACAGGCAGCGCAGAAGAGGCTCGAGGAGGAGGAGAGACAGCGGGCGGAGGAAGTGAGGAGACAGCAGGAGGAGTCTGCGAGAAGGGAGGAAGAAGAGCGGGTCCGGAGGCTACGGGAGGAGGAATCCGCGAGGAGGGAGGAGGAAGAGCGAGTCCGAAAGGCGAGGGAGGAGGAGCACTGGAAGCTGATGGAAGAGGAGACGCGGGCCCGGAAGGCGAGGGAACGGGAGGAGGCTCGTATGAAGGGGCCGTACTCGGGGCCGGCCTTCGATGGACTAGGCAGCAGGTTGCCATCTCCGGCTAAGGGCGTAGAGGTGGGTGGATGGGGCCTAGGTATGGAGTACCGGCAAACAAGGACGAATTCGGCGATGGATTCCGACGAGGACGAGGACGTACCCAAGGGGTTCCGAGCCGGTACCGAGGAGTTTGAGGCGCCGAAAGGAAAGTCGAGGGACAAAGGGGAGGCGGTGGAGCACGAGATTCGGGTAAGTAAACGTCTTCGCCTTCTAAGGCTTTTCGGATTAACCGGCGCAGCTAATGCGGCCGTTTCGGATTTTCCAGTGTGACTCTTGCAACACCGCGGGTACCGCGTGCCGAGGAATCGAGGGATACGCGTGCGACCGGTGTAAGGGGATGAAGAAAAGGTGCACCTTGTCGACGAAGACGGCTGCAGCAAGCGCGGGACGCAAGGTTGATCACAAGGGGAAGAAACGCGCGAGGAGTCCGACTAGACCGACAAAGCGCAAGCTTCCAGCCAAGGTCGTCAGCACCAAGAAGCCCCGGCTTTCGCCTAGTCGGCCGTCGACGAGTCAGCGGATGTTGTCGGAACACTGGGAGTCGTCAGACGGAGAGGGTGGGAGCTTAATCGATGCAGGAGACCGGCCGGCTTTCGATGCGGGTTTGCCGGAGCAGATCGACTTCGTCCGTGGTCAGGTCGGGTCCATGGACATGGACATATTCACGGTCGCGGAAAAGTTGGGGGAGTTCGGGGCGCAGGTAAACCGCGAACATATTTGGTTCGTGCAGCAGCTGAACCGGATTCGGCACAACCAAGTCCACATCCTCTCCCGCCTCGACGTCATCTCTACGCGGCTCCTCGGGTCGAAATAAATTCTTTTTTGTACAGCGCGGACTTTTTTTTTTTTTTTTGTTTCGTTTCGTTTTGAATATATTTTTCTTTTTTTGTGCTCTCGAAGATAGTGAGGATAGTGAGGATAAGATAAGATAAGAAAACGGGTTCAATCAGAGAAAAGGAAAGAAAAGAAAACCGAAAGGAAAAGACTCGATCAGCTAAGTCCGAGCGGGCGGATTTCAGCGTAAGCCGTAGTCCGTTATCCGCTATGTCGGATTTGTTTGCATCATAAGAGTCGTGTTTGAGTCTATATACGAGTGTCTGTGGCTTTGATAAGATAAGATGCAGATAAAATGTGATAAGATAAAAATAATAGAGGAAAGAGACGCATCCGTTATTCTTCTTTCTCGGACTCGTCGCCGGATTCGTCGTCGTCACTGCTGTCCGTGTCTGAGGTGTCGGTTTCTGTGGGTTCGGGTTGTTGGAGGAAGTCGTCAAGCGTGATCGAAATACTATGGCGGGGATAGTAAGGTATTACACGAAAGGCGGCATATCGGGTTTTGGAGATGGCTCCGTCGAGCTCGGCGAGGGTGTAGGAGTTCCCTTTTGATTTGGATACGACGACCATGGGTCCAAACCAACGCGGCTTTGCTTTGCGGTCTAGAGACATCTCGATGCGTGAGTTTCGGATTAGGACTAGATTTCCGGGTTTGAAGTTGTACGTCTTGATGGTGTTAGCGAATTTTGTCTCGTAGTGCCGGATTGAGTCGAAGCGTGCTTTCATGACTCTTTGCTTGATAAGCTCGAGGTCTTCAGGTCGCTTTTGGAGCTGTCGGGCGCGGAGTGCGATGAGGTCGGCCGTGGACATTGCGTCTTGTGTCGGTACCATGTATGTGGCTTCGGAAAGGTCGAAAGGGAAGAGGGGCTCAACTCCGTGGGCGATGTAGTATGAGGAATATCCGAGGGATTTGTGTGTAGTGACTCGTTCTGCCCAGAAGACCGATGCTACGACTGTGTGCCATTTCGTTTCGTCTCCCTCACAAGTTTTCATGATGGCCTCCCGGACATCTAGGTGTCTGCGTTCGACGGGACCGTTGGCTTGGGAGTTGTAGGGCGATATGCGGATATGTCGGATTCCGTATTTAGTAGCAAGGTAGTCAAGCGCGTCGATGAACGGCTTTGAGTTGTCGGTGACGATTTCCTCGAGAGCGCCCCAGCGGCATAGGATTTCTTCAAAAATAAACGCGCCAATGGTTTGACCGGTTTCTCTCCGTAAAGTCCGAAACTCCGGATAAGACGACAGAGAACAGCGGGCTTGGATGATGTATCGGAATCCGCCAGCGCGTGGCATGAACATAGTGTCGATGTATGCTTTGCGGAATAGAGAGGCGGGTGTTGCGACAGTTGGGGGAATGTGATGATAGCGCATTTGTCGGACTTGGCACTGGTGACAGGACTGTATGTACCACTTGATGTCGTCGTCGAGGAAAGGCCACCAAAAGCGGTCGAGTAGGCGGATTCGTACTGAGAAAAGGCCCTTGTGGCCCAGAGCGTCGTGGGCTTCTTTGATGAGGCGGTAGCGGTTTGTCGGAGATATGACGATTTTGTGTTTTCCGTCTCGATGTTTGCGCCAGAGCTTGCTGTCCCTGACAAAGAACTCAGTGGCGTACCGGATAAACTGCCTATACTTGTCGTCAGTCATGTCCGTAGGTCGTTCCATGTCCTGCAAGAACTTCTGTACTGCGATGAGACGTTTGTCGGCAAGGACGGCTTTCTCGGATCGGGGTATGTCGGTGTCGGATATTTTCTGGTTGTAGACCGCTGCGACCATCGTGTCCGGATTTGGTAGGTCGAGCTGTTGGCAGTTGGAGCAAGTGAGTAGTTGTCGGACTCCTTGTCTGGTGGTTCGTCCGTTTGCAACTTGCATGTAAAAGCCGTAGGACTGGTCGATCCAATCTTCATAGTCGTCGGTTTCGAGGGGGTCTTGGTCTGATCGTTGGCGACGGGAAAGTCCGTCTGCAGCGGAATGGTTGGCGGCGGGTACGTGGACAAGCTTGAAGTTGAAGAGGAGGATGCCGGCTATCCATCTGTTGATTGTCGCGTTTGGCTGGATGTCGGGATTGTTGAGCATTCCTTTGATGTACTTGGCGTCGACCTCTACAGTGAGATTGCGGACTCCAATGATGAAAATCCGAAAGTAGCGGAGGGATCGGAATAGACCGTATAGCTCCAACTTAGCTTGTGAGTATCGGGATTCGCGCTCTGACCAGGCTATGGATCCAAAACGGCTCAGATATCGTCGTCCGTCGTCGCGGATTTGCATCAAGACAAAGCCGACTCCGATGATGGATGAGTCGACAGCGAGGATGACTTCCCAGTCGCTTTCGTAGTCTATTCCGCGTAAAGCCGAAGATGTGATGACCGCGTTCTTGAGGTAGTCGATGGCGGTTTGTACTGATGTCTCGAATTCGAAAGGGACTCCTTTCCGGGTTAGTTGGACGAGAGGTCTGGAGTGTTGTGCGAAGTTCTTGATGAAGATGCGCATGAGTCCGCAGGTGCCGAGGAAGGCCCGGACATCGGTGGCGTTTTCGGGTATGGGCCAGTGGCGGATTTTCTGGATTCTGGAGTCGTCAACAACGCGGCCTTCGTATGTGCACTTGTGTCCGACGATGATGACGGTGGGTCGGCAGAGTTCGGTTTTGGTGCCGTTGAATGTACCACCTATGTATCTGAAGCGCTGTAGGATGCGGTTGAGACCTTGGAAATATTCCCAGATGAAGCGTCGGATTCCCGGATTCTCGGGTATCGTCTCGTATCCTCCCCCAGGCAATTCATATCTCGAACGGGGGCCCTTGACTGCGATGTCGTCGACGAATGGAATGGTGATGTGGGGAATCTCGTCGCGGAGTATGTAGGTGGTGTCGCCGTGTAGGATTTGGGGTGAGTTGGTGTAACCCATGGCGATGCGGGTGAGTCGGAGTGTGCCAAGAGGCGACTGGAACGTCATGAAGTCGCGGGAGTCGGGATGTACGAGGCGTTGGTCAAATGATACGAAGAGGTCGAGGGAACCATAACAAGAGTGACCGCCAAAGGATTCTGCGAGTTGGTCGGTCATAGGGGGTACGGCGGTGTCTCGGATTGTGACGGCATTGAGTGGTTGAAGGTCGTGGACGATGCGGAGACTGAGTCCGTCCTTCTTTAAGACGCAAAACCATCGGGATCGGTAGGAGGAGTTGGAGGATTCGTAAGTACCGGCGGCTATCTTGTCTTTGATAATGCGAATAACTTCTGCCATGATGCCGGGTGGGACTGGGATGTTCCTGTGAGCCCAGGGTGTGTGGGGAACGGTCGGAATGTGAATGGGTGGGAAATACTCGGTGTTGAATTGGCCTTTCTCGGATTCGTTCCATGCGAAGGCGGCTTCTTGTGCTTTGACAACGAAATGGCCGAGCTTCACTTCTTCGGCTGTGAGGAATCCGTCGGGGTTGATCTGCATTTTATCGTGTCGCTCTTGTGTGTATCGGATTCCGGGTGTGAACTCGGGTGGATGTGTCGGTAATTCGGGTAAGTCGGCTAGCGGGTTACCGGTGATGTCGCGGGTGATCCGGAATTGATCGGGAAGGGTGGTGGAAACGGGTTTGACGCGGTCTGCTACTTTTTTGTACTTTTTCCTCGAGACTACTCCCTTCAGGTCGCGTTTCGGGGGATCTGCATTAACTTTAAACGATTTAGCGGTAGAGGCTTTATCGAGAGAGGTGTAATAGGATTCAATGTGGGAAAGCATGGATATGGCCTCGGCTTTGGAAGCCGGAGGGTTGTCGGAGAAATCTAGCTCGACCTCGAAGTATAAGTCTTCTTCTAGGGAGAATTCGGAAAGCGGGGTATCAAGAGGAATGTCTGGGCATACTGTTACAGGACTCTTATCTCGTCGGATTGTGTCCGATTCCTCGATCACTAAAAACCCGGCCGTCTGGTGTCGGACCGTTCGCGACGTTCTCTCTCGCAGTGTTCAACCGTGGGTACAATGACGGTTTTGCCGGAGTTTGGATCGGTGATTGTGAGGGTCTGGTTGCCGTCGGGGTAGTCCTGAGTGATGCAATTGGTGAGTTTCATGAAGGGGCGGCCGAGTAGGATTTCGTAGGCGGTGTCTTCCATCACTTGGACCTGCAAGTAGACGTCGATTTCGCCAATGGTGAAGCGTAGGTTTGCGAGGCAGCCGAGGGAGTCGTTGTTGGATGCGTTGGCGGAGGTGAGTCGCATCTTGCGGTTTTGAAGTCCGAGTCCGAGTTTGTTCCATACGGTGCGGTTCATCCCAACGATCATTGAACCCGCGTCGACTACGCATTCAAAGGAGTACTTGCCGTCGATGGTGGGGTAGATTGCCCGAAGTGGGACCGCGTTGTCTCCGACGATCAGGGGTATGTCCGTGTCGCAATGGTCGCAGGTCCGGGTTGGTAAGCCTTCCTGGTGAAAGGCTTCGATGATGCTGGTGTCCGTGGTGATCTTCTTCGGTGTGAGGGAATCCCTAGTGTGTTTTCGTACGTCCGGAGATATTGCAAGTATGTCGTGGGTGGTCATGGCAAGTGTGGCGTCGAGGACTCGTTTGGCTACGTCTTTCGCGATGTTGGGATCCTCGATAGGTGCCTGGTACCGGTATTGTGGGGCCGTCTGCGGAAGCGGGAAGGTTGTAGGAAGCGTACGGGGTAGAGAGGCGGTGAACGGATTGGGCTGTGTCGGTTTTGGCGGGGTGGACGGTTTAGGAGCGGGTTTCGGATTAGATGGTCCCGGCGTGTTCGGATTAGCGGAAGCAGGTCCCTTCCCCTTGTCTTTGTAAGAGGGACGCTGAGGTATCTCAACCCCATCGAAGCGGACCTTCTTATTCCGGATCCTGTTGATCTCCGCCTCAAAAGTCCGGATTCTCTCTTCCTCTTCGAGGCTGAGGCTGGCTACCGATGATTGGAGGGTCACGTGGGAGGAGTCGGCTTCTTCGTCGGGTATTTCGACTACTTCGACGAGGTTGGATTTAATGTGTGGCGGAGCTTCGTGCCGGGTTTGCTCGGTGTTGGTGCGATGGCCGGGATTTTGTGCGTGCCAGATGTCAAAGCGTTCCCGAAGGGTACGGCCTATGATGTGTCGGGGAATATTGTAGCCGTTGGGTAGGACGACGCGGTTATACTGATCCCGGATGCATTTGCCGTCCTTCTCGTATTGTGAGACCTGCTGACAGTCCCTGATACGGTGGGCAGGGTCGTCGCAGAAACGGCAGGTCATAGGGCCGGATGGATTACCAGACGGGTTACCGGGATTATACGGACCGGGGGCGTAGGTGCGAATGGGTGGTGGAGGAGCCTGTTGACTCTGTTGTTGGCTGACGGTTTGCGCAAGAGCCGACATCGATTGCGTTAAGACTTTTAGTAGTTCGAGGACGGCGGGGTCGCTGGACTCGGTTTTGATGGTGATGGGCTCCGGAGTAGACCTAATAGGGGTGGCTAGACGAGGTGTGGCGGTGGCGAATGGTTCAGCGGCGGTCCCGGCAAGGAGAAAGTGAGCGCATTTGTGGAAAGCCTTGAAGTCGTAGGGGTCGTCGTGGAAGTGGTTGGGCTCGCTGTATTGCATGCGGGTTTTAACCCGTGTTCGGAGTTCAGGGTCGAACCCGGCCTCGTAGGCGACGTTTAACTCGCGTGCTGATAGGCGGTTTTTCTCTTTGAGGAAGTCCGCAATCCGGAAGAACTCCCTATAATACTCTCCCAATTCTGCGCGCGATCGGATTCCGTAGTTGGCCTGAGTCGAGGTTAAGCGGGTTAAGTCCGAGATGGCGTACCGGCGGTCGTCCTCGGCTCCGGGGTAGAGTTCGAGGACTTCTTTGCGAAAGGCGGTGAAGTCGGAGTGGGCGGCTGATGGGAGTCGGGTCCAGAGCTCGTAGTCGCTAATGCTGGCATACCGGAGACTGTGCTTTATTTTTCCTTTGTCGTCAACTTTGGCTTCCTCAGCCAGAAGGTCGACTTCGTCGAAGAACCGGTTTAGGTTGAGGGCGTTGCCGTCGAAGGTAGGAGCTGTGGAGTGGCCACGAGCGGGCATTTGGCGTGAGGCGGTCATTTTAGTGAGCGGGGTGGTGGTGGTAATGTGTGGGAGTGGTGTGGTAACGGGTGGCGGCGGAGCGGTAACGGTTGACGGTATGATAAAAGATGGATATAACGAAAAGCTTGTTGACGGAACAAGCTGTGCGGCTGCGAAGGATGAAGGCGGTAATTGAACGGGTGTTAAGACTGCTTGTGAGACTACTGGAGGTGAGTCGCCGTTTACTGCAACGGACTCTGACGATTCGAGTGACGATGACGATATGTCTGTTATCGGAACAGATTGTGATTCGGTTTCTAATGCGAGTGTCGGATTATCGGTTATATGATTCGGGTTATCGGATAAGGATGTCGGAGTAGGCGGTGGTGAGCTTAATTCGGATGATTCGTCGGATGAGATGTCGATGGTCGGGAGATCGATGAGATTGGTAAGAGCGCTGTCGGGACTGTTGGGTGGTGTGGAAAGCGGTGAGCTGGAGTCAGAAACTAAAGGTAGATTAGTCTGTATGGTTAGATGGGAAGGTGCCTCTTCGATGTTATCTTCGATGGTCGGGTCGTGAACCGTAAGAGATATTTCTTCTCGTAGGTTGCGGACGACACTGGACCGGAGGCGGGATGCGATTGGCGGACTAGGTGGTTTTGATACTGACTGACGCCTCGCGGTGGGCTCCAGTTGTGATGCGTAGTTCAGGTCTAGCTCCGAAAGGGATACTAGATAGAGGTCAGCGTAATAGTGACAAGGGCGTCGTCAGTATTGACTAGTCAAAGAGGATAGAAATCCGAGGGTAAATAGAGATAAAGGGATAGTTTCCGGTGAAGTCCGGAGTTATCCGACGTAATCCGACGTCGGGTTTCAACTCGGTGAACGTAACGGTGAGGAGACGAGGCGGGAAACGACGGGAAACGATATAAGAGGTTAAGGATTTGTGATTGTGGATATGGGAAGTACAAGTCTAAGGGAACTACGAGGGATCGATTCTGGGGTTCTAGGTATCTACTTATTACGGGTATGCGGGAGTCCTCTTTATACTACTGCGGGAGTGGTCGGGTTTTGGATCGGACTTGGAGGGTAGAGGGTTCCGAGGGCAGAGGGTTCCGACGTATATTGGTGCCATTGTGATCGGTAAGAGAGGGGCTCGGGATTCGGGTCCGGGTTTGAGTGCGGACTTGTCCGGAATTGACGTGTGATTGTTGTCGGTTTTAGGATAGAGTGCGCCGGATTAGGATGGAGTGATGGACGGGTTCGTGGACGAGTAGTAAAGTGCGTCTTTTGATGGTATTCCGTGGCCACAGAGGTTGTACCCTCTACAGCGTCTCTGGCTCAGACACCAACCCACGCATCACCAGCACCAACACTATGCGCTGAGGACACCACCACCACCACCACTACCACCATGACAATGATGAGGACGAGGACGAGGACAATGAGATCACAAGGACGATGATACACTGAGGGGATCTCTAAGTGTGGGGTGCGAGGTACGATCCAAGGGAAGTCTCGAGCTCTCGAAATAAATGTGAAAGGAGGAGAATCTGATCTATTTGTACTTATTAGTAATATAAGTACATATGAGAAACTAAGTAATAAAAGGTGTAAAATAGGTGAATTGGACCTCAGAGATACATGATGCGTATCATCTTCCCGGTCACTGAAAATCTGACTGTCCCCAGTCAGGAGAAAGAGGCGGAGTGAATGAAGAAAAAGAAAAGGTGAAAGTGACATCAAACCAAAAATCAAAAGAAATGAGAAAATCAACAAGAAAATCAAAAGAAAATCTGAATGAAGGAGAATCCTACTCTAAACCAGCAACACGATTGTCCAAAGAACCAAACTGATTCTCTAAACTCTTCACTCTCTTTTCCAACAGAAAATGACTTGCTCGAAAATTGATAAAATCAATCTGAACTTTTTCAAGTTCCGAATAATCTTGTTGATGGCGAATCTTGGCATCCGAAGAGAACTGAGGTGGCTGTCGAGGACATGAGGGTGTGGCGTGAATCTTGTACATGGATGTTGAAAGGAGAGGGGGTGACGATGGTGGGAAGGGCAGCGCTGAGGAGGAAGGAAGTGGTGGCGGTGAGCTAGAGGGCATTAGTAAACTACTATGATGGGTCGTTTGGGTCATTGGCGACAGGCGGCGACCATGGAAAGTCGGAATGAGACTGCGGGGGGGCTTGGTAATGGTTCGCGACATCAGAAAAGGGGCTGCGACAATATGTCGCGACTTTTCGTGATCTGGTACTGGAATTGATTCGGAGGTCTTTGGAAGGCTCGCTGGGGTCATCTGGGACCTGCGACGGCCTTTTAGAACTGGGATGCGGCTTCAGGGGGACTTGGCGACAGTCTGTGATGTTGGAAATTGGGTCGCGACAAAATGTCGTGACTTTTCGCAATGAGTCATCAAGGGCGTCTGCTGGGGTGATGGCGGGACCTGGGATACTGGGGATGGGTCAGGATCAGCTTCCGGGAATGACAATGAATCCGTAGATGTAAACAGGGGGTGAAACGGGGTCAAAACGGGGGGATAACTTCTGGAACCTATCAAAAATGGAGTCTGCTGGGGGCGGATGTCAACTCCTGGGGACGGCATGGGCTCTAAAGCTGGCGGCATGTCATGGGTGACATCTGAGAACAATGGCGGGGGTGTAGGTAGTGACTGCGGGCGAAACGGGGGTGAAACGGGGGCCGATATGGTGGAACCTGTCGAAAACGGGGTTTGGTGGGCATGAACGCGTGTTCCTGGGGCCGGCGCAGTCTCAAACGGTGGGGGCGTACCACGGGTTGCATCTGGGGACTGTGGCGTGGGCGTAGGCGCAAACGGGGGGTGATTCGGGTACGAAATGAGGGGGGACGCGTCGAAACTCGTCGAAAGCGGCCTCTGCTGGGCGCTGGTACAGGATCCTGGTGACGGCAAGGGCTCAAACGGCGGGGGCATGTGACGGCTCATGTTTGGGGATGACGGCGTGGGCATGGACGCAAACGGGGGGCCAAATGAGGGGGAAACGGAGGTGGGGGCGTTGAAATGGGCGCGGATGCCATTTTCTGAGGACGGCGCGGGCACAGACAGCGGGGACATGTGACGGCTCACGTCCGGGGATGACGGTGAGTGCGTTGACGCGGATGGGGGGCCAAATGAGGGCCAAACGGGGGCGGATGTGGCTGGGGGCGTCGAAAATGGTGTCTGGAGGGTGTTGGCGCGGGTTTCTGGGGACGGAGCGGGCTCGGATGGCGGTGGCGTGTTACGGATGGCCTCTGGAGACGACAGAGAGGGCGTGGACGCGGACATGGGGCAAAACGGGGGCGAAACGGAGGGGGATGGGGCTGGGTGTGTCGAAAACGCCATTTGGGGGGTGTGAACGCGTAATCCTGGGGCCGGCGTGGTCTCAAACGGCGGGGGCGTGTTACGGCTCACTGCTGGGGACCACGGCGTGGATGTGGACGCGAACGGGGGGCCGAATGAGGGCCAAACGGGGGAGGATGCAGCTGGGCGCATCGAAAACCGCGTTTTCACGCGTTTCCCTGCTCTGTTACCACGGAAACAGCAATGACGGGCGTACCTGGGGGTGCACGGGCTAAACCCGTTGCATGGCACACTCTTTCCGTCGTCTACTGGGTCTCCGCTTGACGTTTGACGTGCGGGTGGCGCTCCATGTTGGAGGCGGCCGTTGGGGCTATTTCTGGGCTCTCCGGGTGCGGTTTTTCTCTCGGGATGTGTGGGGTGTGGGCTTCTGAGTGCGTTGGCGTTGTAAAACGAGTGTGGGGGGGATGGATTGGTGAAATAAAACGGGGGCGCGAAGGGGCGGGGATGTTGAACCCCGTGTAACATCGGCGTGACAGCGTGACAAAGTAATGAAGGTGCCGAGTTTTGCAGCCCAAGAGGCGCAACTGGGACTAGATAATAAAACTGAGGGCTGTAAGACATCGGAAAGGACCTAGACAATAGCTGAAAGCTGAAATTGCTTGGGAATGCTGCCGAAAGCTGGTGCAAGAGGCTGAGCCACTCAAGGAAGGTGGCAAAACTGCTGGAAAGGGGGCTGAAACCTATTGAATGCCTTGCGGTGGGCTCCAAAATGATACACTGAGGGGATCTCTAAGTGTGGGGTGCGAGGTACGATCCAAGGGAGGTCTCGAACTCTCGAAATAAATGTGAAAGGAGGAGAATCTGATCTATTTGTACTTATTAGTAATATAAGTACATATGAGAAACTAAGTAATAAAAGGTGTAAAATAGGTGAATCGGACCTCAGAGATACATGATGCGTATCAACAACAAGGATGACGACGACGGGGACAAGGACAATAACAGACGCAGCGGGATGGTGGTGCGCCCACCCCCGCTGCTAAGATAAGTATTTTTTTACTTGCTCCATGTTTGTTGAGCACTCACACACCCCTCAGCTCCATGACCCGACACGGCAGCCTTATGGCAACCCCAGCAGCAGCAGCGGCGGCGGCAACAGCAGCAGTAGCGCCACAGCAACGGGCAGCGGCAACGTTGATGCGCAGGTGGGGGTAGTGAGATGGGAATCTAACTATGAACTGCTAAGAAAGGTGCAAGGAAGTTTTGGAAAGCCTACACTAGGATAGAAGAGGAAAGTAAAGGAAGAGAAGGGTGTGAGACACTCATTATAAATGCTGCGATAAAAGTCGAAGTGGTGCGATAAAAATAAGAGAGTTGCGATAAAAATCGAAGAGGTGCGATAAAAATAAGAAAGTCGCAGTGAAATGGAAGGGTCGGACAGTGAGAGAAGGTAATATAAAGCAAAGGGACTGGGTCTAGGACTAAGGATAGGCTCTGAGACGAAGGGGGAAGGACGGTGTATGTGGATTGTCTGGGGGTTCTCTGTGTTCTCTGTCTAGTGGCTCATACATGCAGGTATATAAGCTGTAAGGACAAAGGAAGAGGGATGAAAGAGTATACTATATGGGGATATCAGAGAGAGGGGCATATGTATCATAAAGGAAGAGTATAGGGGACGATGCATAAGAAAGTAGAACAAAGAAAACAAAGGAAATACTTCGAAATGCGATAACTAAAGAACTCCGAAGTCGCAGACAATCGCAATAGTCGCAACTTGATTGCAAGGTCGAAGAGTGTCGGGTTGATGTGAATCGCATAGAATCATGAGATATGTCGAATCGGAGGCCAGGATCGTATGGTGCGTATCAACGTCAAACGCCAACAACAACAACGACAACGGCGATGACAACGACAACGGCGACGACAACGACAACGATGGGGATGACAACGACAACGATGGGGACGACAACAACAACGACAACAACAATGGGGATGAGGACGAGAACGAGGACAACGAGGACAATGATGGCCACCACCCTCCCTCCCTCTCCCCTCCCTCTCCCCTCCCTCTCCCCTCCCTCTCCCCCTCCCCCTCCCCCTGCTCCCTCCCTCTCCCACTCTCCCCGCCAACCCTCCTCCCTTTCCCACTCTCCCCTCCCCCTCTCCCCCTCTCCCCCTCCCCCCACCTTTAATACTTAGTTATTTTTATTATATATTAGTTATTTTTATTATATATTAATTATTTCATGCTAAACTGGTAACCCGCAGATAACTTGTACCTACTGCGGGTTACCGGCTGATGCCTAATCAGTTCACGGTTCAAATCGCGTTCGAACGTGGTTTGAACCCCATGTCAGTACCAGAACCGCAAACCGAACCCACGGTTCGGTTCAGCCAAAGTGCTGAACTGGAATTGAACTTTCGGTTCGGTTCACGGTTCAAACCGAGTTCGGATCGGTTCCGAACCAAACTTCGGCAACACTATGTTGCCGACTGTTCATGTACCCCACAACAGTACTAGCCCAATCCCCTTGTTTGGCCAGCGCCATCCGTCGCCACCCAGGCCGTCTCTGCTGCACCCACCCAGAAGTAGCAGCAGCAGTAGTGGACCTGGCTCTATTGCCCCTCCCAGCTCTTCGACATCATTGTCTTCCACCACCTTGGCCAAGTCAAGCTTGTCATCATCGTACACAACCCCACCATCCATCGCTGCCCAAGCCATTTCTGCCGCAGCAGTGGACCTGGCTTCACCGCTCCTCCCAGCTCTTCATCATCATTGACCCTGCCCACTACCCCAGACATCCCATTCTCATCCTGCAGCTTGACTTCAACATCTCCTGCATCCTGACAGTGTCACATGCGATTTGCATGGAGAAGGCAGTGCCTGCCTGTCCACTTCAAGCAGTCCTCCCCTTGCCAGTACTCGCAGTCTCTTGATGTTGCCAACAATAATGTATATCCTGACTGGTGTTTTCCCCTCCTGTACTTCTTTTCATAGCATCTATGTGTGCAATTTTCTCACCGACTCATATTTCAATCATATATCGGACATTCTTGTATTTGTATATATTGATATCACATCAGAACAGCCATTCTGTTATCACTTGATCCCATACCCTCATGTCTGCAGAGTTAGAGTCCCCCATTGCCTCCATCTGCTGAGTCCTGAATGTCCCCAACGATCTGGATGCAACAGATGACTTGGAAGGGGAGCAAGAAACCCTCCTGATCAAGAAGAGGAGGCAAGCTCTGAATCTGAAGGAGCTCACATGTTTAGACTTCAAAACACCCTCCTCCATGCATCAAAGGGAGTCACTGAAGGTACTGACAGTGGTTACCAAAGGTGAGAGATGCCAGTTCAACCTGTTGCCATCTGATGACTGATGACTTTCAGACTCATCTTGCAATGCAGGAACTTCTTGGTTGAAAACCATTTCATCAGTGAGAATGAGCCTTTTTTTGCAGCAAAGCCTCCCAAAGATGCTCCGTGGTGCATTGCATCATGGATCATGGATCAGTAAGTTTACCATTTTTGATTGCCAGCCCATTTGCTAACATTCTGGATAGTTGTGATGAGATTCTTCTTGATGGATCAAAGAGGCCAACTTCCAGGGAACATGGAACTTATTCACATGCCCAGAAGATGCGTGCAGCTATGACATATGAATTTGGCCATCTTCATGGGCTTGGAACATTGCCTTGGCATGAGAATGATGCAGGGAGATGGATTGGCAACCCATCATTGTCTAATGTAGTGTCTAGTTATATGGTGAGCTTGCGAAGACAAAAGGTAAGTGAGCTTACCACATGCTACTGCTTGAAAGAAATACCAATACAACATATCATCAGGTTCAAGCTGGAGAGACCTCAACAAGTGCTCATGCCATCACATCTGTAATGTTCCACATAATTACAAGAAGATTTGATGAGCTCAAACCTATCCAGGGTGTCATTGGGAAGTTACATGACTTCAATCATCAAGAGAGTGTTTGGGCCATCAAAGACTACACTCCTGGTTCCCGCTGTAGAGATCCAGATCCCTGTGGTCTCGGATTCTCATACTTTCCCTTATATTCCCCATTCCTCTACTATCATTATATTCCTCCTCTCCTTCCCTTCATATCCTCTCTCCTCACATTCCTTTCTTCTCATATTTCCCATTCTTCAGTACAGTCCCTTTATAGATACTATACAGTAGCTATATAGTGTTCCCTGTACATAGATATAAACAAGTGAGTTTTGGGTTCTGACCCCACAGACAAGGACTTGCACACCCCGATTCGCGCCTACAACGGTTGCAATCACTACAACTGGAGCCCACCGCGAGGCTTTTGTCACCTCACTTCACTTCCCCTGGGTTTTCTATACCCTTTTGCCATTTTTGGCACCTCACTTTCCTTTTTGGCAGCTATAGCGCCCATTTTCGGCAGCAAAAAGACTACCTGCGCCTCGTCGTCGACTCTCGTAGCTTCAGAGCTCCCCCATGATGTTATCTGCCCTCCTCTTGCCTTTTTATAGATTTCCCGCGCCTTTCCAATGGCAGCCGTTCCCTCTCGCGAGTCTCAGGGTCACTCAAACATCACATGCCGACAAATCCGACATTCTCTCGTTATCAGTTTTACTCAGTCTCTACCTCTCTTTTTCATATGTATTCATCTACTATATCATCATCTACCTCTATTCCTTCCTTTTCCGCCTGACTTCTGCCGCCAACGACCCCAAAAATGACCAAACCACCCAACATGTCGTACAACCACCCAAAACGAGTCGGATTCGAGGACTAGAAGAGCAACACATCGGATTAGCTGAGAAAGGGGTGAAATGCGAAGGATTTTGTGTTTGTGGACAAAAGTACGTACCGGTTTGTCGTTATAGAGGGTCCCGCGCGGGAAAGCACTTCCAAATCCGGCAAACCCGCCACCAACCCGCTCTGCTGCTGCCAGACAGCGCCCGGAAAGACACCCAAGCCCCCATCCAACGCAACGGATTCACGCAGGGCCATTGGAAATGCCAAACGGAGCCCAAGCGGCCGTTTTCCGTGGTAGCGGACCACCACCAACGCGCGACGCGCCAACAACGCCATCCCCAACTCGAGACACCTCCGCTCCATAGCCCACGTCCACGCTCCACGTCCCAACGCCCCTCGTTCGCCTTCGCCGTCCCAGACGAGCGTTTTCCGGCCCAGAATGGACAACGCGCCGGCGCGCCACGTCACCATCAACGAACCCGCGTAGCCAGCCCGCCCCACGCGTCACCACGCGTCGTACACCCACAAAGCGCGTCGTACGCGTCCGTACAGGCCCCAGCACCCCTACACACCTCGTCGCCGCCTTGGTGGACCAGCCCCGTCGAGCGCCAGGTCCCACAGCCCCCAACCCGCGTACCTGCACCCCAGCACCAACGTCCAGCCCACGGCCCATCACCCACGCACTCGTACGCCCCCCCGTTTGCCTCTAGGAGCCCAAACGAGCCGTTGCCGTGCGTGTACGGCAACGCGCCCGCTCGTCGTGCCACCCCACCTCATGCACCCCCCAAGTCGACATCCCCGGCCCCTCACGCATCCGTTGGACCACCCGCCGCCTTGTACCACCTCCCAGCATCCCACAACGCCCCTCGCGCTTCCGTACGAGCAGTCCCCGCCACGTTCGAGCTCCCAACGCCGTGCCATGTCACCTCGCCTGGTGCCCCCGCCTATTCGACGTCCCCGGCCCCTCACACATTTATGGGACCACCCGCCGCCTTGAACAGCATCCCAACGCCCTACATCACCATTCGCGAGCCCGTACGAGCCGTCCCGGCTGCGTTCAAGCCCTCAACGCCGTATCATGTCGACCTGCCTGGTACCCCCGCCTACTTGACATCCCCGGCCCCTCACGCACTCGTTGGCCCATCCGCCGCCTCGTACCACCTCACAGCACCCCACACCGTCGAATGCGAGCCCGTACGAGCCGCCTCCACCCTTATCGACGCCCCAACGCCTTGCCTCGTCAACCCACCTGGTACCCCCGCCTATTCGATGTCCCCGGCCCCTCACGCACTGGTTAGCCCCTCCACCGCCTCGTACCGCATCCCAGCAGCCCCCAGCACCAATCGCGAGTCCAGACGCGCCGCGCCCGTTGTTATCGACGCCCCAACGCCGTCTCATGCCACCCTGCCTAGTACCCCCGCTAACTCGACGTCCCCGGCCCCTTACACCCTCGTTAGACCACCCGCCGCCTTGTACAGCATCCCAACGCCCCACGACACCCCTCGCGAGTCCGTACGAGCAGCCCCCGCCACGTTCGAGCCCTCAACGCTGTGCTATGTCAACCCGCCTTGTACCCCCGCCTACTCGACATCTCCGGCCCCTCGCACCCTCGTTGGAACCCCCGCCGTCTCCTACCGCATCCCAGGGCCCCACATCGCCCCTTGCGAACCCGTACAAGCCGCCACCGCCATGTTCGAGCCTCCAACGTCATACCACACCACCCCGCCTCATACCCCTGCATTCCACCATCCACGACCAACGATGACCACGTCCGCCAGCCCCTACGTCTACGCTCACGCCCCCTCGCCTCAGTACGCCCCCTTCCCGTCTCAAACGAGCCCGTCCCCGTCTTTTGTAGTCCATCCCCAGCCGCCATCGTCGTTCCCAACCCAGCCAGAGGTCCTAATGAAGACCCAGCCGTTCTACACCCACGTCGCTGTCCCCGCATCATCATCCAAGCCCCCACCATCGTTTCCAGCCCTGCAGGACTACCCAGAGGTCCTAACGAAGACCCCGTCCCGCTGTGCCCATGCGCCCCCATTCCCCAGCCACCGACACCCATCACCGCTGTCCAATGCCTATGTCTCCGCCCCACCTGAGGTCCCTACAGCACCCCTTCATCCGACATCTTCCTTGCTGCCTCCCCACACCCCAATACCTGATAAGCCGATATCTGTCGACTATCACTGTGTCCGCCCAGCTTCACCTTCACCATCACCACCTTCGCCCTCGATACCAACAATACCAATGTTAGTTGAACAAATTCTCCAACTTGAGCCTGGCCAGCGCCTTTTCGCCTATGAAATCCCCCCAGAGACTCTTATCACTACTGAGCTTGCCATGTTCTCCATCAGGGCCACCAGGAAGTTGGAGCAGGAGATATTGGAAAGGATAGAGAACTTGGAGAAAAGGTTTATGGTTTGAGAGCTTGTTTTTTATTTTTATTTTGGAGTATTTTTTTTCCACCCCACTTTCATTCCCTCCCCTTTCATTCATTTCTTTATTATCTTTGTGTTTATGACTGAGGGCAGTCATTATTAGAGTACCCTGTGGATGTAGAGATCCAGATCCCTGTGGTCTCGGATTCTCATACTTTCCCTTATATTCCCCATTCCTCTACTATCATTATATTCCTCCTCTCCTTCCCTTCATATCCTCTCTCCTCACATTCCTTTCTTCTCATATTTCCCATTCTTCAGTACAGTCCCTTTATAGATACTATACAGTAGCTATATAGTGTTCCCTGTACATAGATATAAACAAGTGAGTTTTGGGTTCTGACCCCACAGACAAGGACTTGCACACCCCGATTCGCGCCTACAACGGTTGCAATCACTACACCGCACCCAGAAGAAAAGCCCTGAACAACTCCATGAATGGGGTGGCGGTTGAAGTCAACGATTACTGCAAGCTGCTTATACTATTGCATTTTTATGTCTGTTGTGTTTTGATGAGGTCCTCAAGATCCAAGTACAGGATATTGAAGTGGTCTCTGATTCACTCATTGTGCTCACCCTACCATTTCGCAAGACCAGCCAATTTGGAGGTGAGTTCTGCTTTGCCTTTTTTGTATGGTATGGAGCTGAGACCTCACTGACCTGTCCTTTCCAGAAATTAAGCCATTCCCTCTTCATGCACTGCCTGAGGCAGAGGCTCATCTGTGCCCAGTCTGGGCTCTAGCTGAATGGTTGGCTGAATCCCAGATCCAAGACGGCTACATTTTCCACAAGATTGCATTAGGTGATCGTGTTGCAGCTGCAAATCAGCCAATGGTCAGTCCCACTTCTCTTTATTGGATAAATAACAGTGACCAAACATTGAACAGACCTCAGAGCAGTTTATTGAGTTGTTCAGGAACAACCTGATTGATATTGGCATTGATCCTCATCCATATGGCACTCACTCATTCAGGCGTGGTGGTTGTCAATACTTGGCATCAGAATGCAGGTGGCCATTACATCAGATCTGTGATTGGGGAGGATGGAGCACAGACTTCACAAACTTGACTATTGTCAAGTACCTGATTTCCTGGAATGATGATTCAACACTTCCAAGAGAGGACTTCTTCAATCCAGCCTGTCCTCCTACTGTAAAATGCTATGCTTGTGGCTGATCCTGCACCTGTGCTTAGTTTCTGATTTTATTTACTTTGCATTGCTACGACAGATCAATGATATATATGTTATTATAAAAGTTATAAGTGCAACTAAACTACAGGGAGTCACTGATTAGCTTTATGTAGCTTATGGTAATGTTTAGAGATGACCACAGGCTTGGTCATGGTGAGTACTTGATTGCCACGGCGGTACTGGAATAATTTAGAGAAAAGGGCACCATACTCAGCTTTGGCCTGCTCAGCAATCAACTCATCAGTAGTCAGTCGCTGTTGTTGTAGATGGTGACTGATGGCTGTGAAAGTCATGTGGGTGCCATTCTCATGGCTAAACTCAGCCCAGAAATGTTCTGGACTGTCTTGATGCCATCGGAGCACAACAGCCTGGAAAGCAATGTGTCTCATCAATCTGCAAAAAATGTCAGAGAAGCCACCAACCTTCCAATCAGTCCACTTGGACTTGGTTCCCTTCCATTGATTCTTCTTCCCATACTGGTAGACTTGAGGCCAGTGGACCAGAGGGATGGGGTGGCCACCAATGACAAGAGTGGACGTCCCACCCCAATGTGATGATGTGTCATCCCATGCATGGTTGAGGCCTGGTATATCATTTGAAAAAGAGACAGCTGGCAGATCACGCACCAACTCCAATGTGAACTCAAGGATTTGTCCATCACCAAGGACAAGTTGATGGTGGGATTCGGAGATGGGGATTGCTGGGATCAAGGTCTGGGCACTCTCACCAGAGGTGGCCAATGAGGAGTGATGGGGTTCACTCAAAAGTGGTATGACATGAGGATGAGCTGGACATGGTTGATATGTGCTAACATAGTGCTCAGCTGGGACTGCATTTGCTGCAGTAAAGTATTGAGCTCAGTGGTGTTCTGTTATGAAAGAGGATCAGGAGGTTAATTAACCCCCACAGCTGCAAACCACATACCGAGTTTGAATCTGGCTGGCGAAATTGTTCACGTTCAGCCATGGACCTGCCACATACCAAGTGCAACGCTAACTTGCGAAATTGTTCGCATTCGGCAGCTGATCTGTATGGAAACCAGGCGACGGCTCTCTTGGCCTGAAATCAACAGCAAAAGATCAGTGTATCACACACAACAAGAATGGGGGGGTGGACTTACCCACAGTATGAGGTCCTGCCTTTGCTTGGCTGTTCAGGTGTCCCTTGAGCACTCTGTTGGGAGCGCATGGACAATTTTCCCATTCCTGTCAGGGACGCCGGTAAACTGCTTGGTTTGAAATTTTTTAACACTGGGCCTTGGCCCTTTATGTGCCTGATGTGCACCGGGAAGTAAGCTGCACGTGAGGGGTGAGCTTGACAGAAAGCAGGGATGCCATCGAGTTAAGAAAAATATAACATTACCTGTCCCATTCATTTTGGTCAGCACTGAAAGCCCGCAAGCACTGCTGCAAGGCAGCTACATTGCCTGAGATTGGGAGCCTGAGGTCTCAGCACCACTCTTTTAGAGCTTGTTTGGGTTGGCTGTGCAATTGGCATGTCAGCTGTCATCCCAGTTGTGGGGGGGAAAGGGAAAGAGAAAAAAAGAAAAGAGAGATGGTGGTTCACTCACAGCTGCAGCCGGCTCACTTCAAATTGTCCGTCAGCCCCCACACGACCCAGAAATGGGAGCGAATCGGCCTCATTGACGCGTTGCGTTGCGCCGGCTGGTTCTGAAAATTTTGAGGTTGGTTTGGCGGATGATGGCTGTCCCTTGTTCATCGGGTCACAGCCTGCGCCAGAGGGGATGCTGGCCTTGAGGAAACGGCCAATGTGATGGTGCCACAGAGACGCAAGGAGGATTGAGGTCAAGCCGACAATGATACATGCCAGCAGGACCACGAAGAAGCCATTAATGAGATCGGGGTGATCTTCTGGCAGGCACAGGCTGAGAAGCCCCGCCGCCATTGATGCTGGCGGGTGTCATTGAGGGTGGGTGCTGAGTCGGTCAGCTCTCGAAAGCGAGTGCCTCGGGTCCCCGATGCCGTCGATCACTGTGGTGGCACTGGGCAAGCTGCAATGGGGGGGAAAATGGTGAGCATGGTATCTTGTTTGCATGTGTTGAAACGCTGAAGTCCCGTCCTCAGCTCAGTGGATCGGGTTTTCAGCAGCTGCCACGTGACGCGAATCATCAATTCCCAGAGGGAAGTAACAGAAAGATTGATGCTCAATTTTGGAGGTGCATGATTTCTTCAGGAAATATCCATCTCAGCATTACCCAGCACCAAGATGAGGATGATCAAACAGCTCCCTCAGATGTTCTGGCCCCAGTAATTTCAGTTCCTTCACTGTTAGTATTTTCCTGACCCTTCCTTAATGGCCATTCCCTTTGTTCTGGCAGAGCCACTGACCTTGCAGATTCTGGGGGTGCTTGGAGGTTGGGGTGCCAAAATAGGATAATCCTGGAGTGTTTATCTATGATATTATACATATTTATTCAGACAGAAAACTTGACCAAAGTCCAAGGCGAGTGAAAAATAATACAACCATTTGACATGCCAGCACCCAGGAGGGTGGCTTCTGAGGCCTTGCCCCAGGTGATGATCCACTCTCCAAGTGTCTTGAAATTCCAGATAGGGTCAGAGGTGCCAAAGCAAAGCTCAACACCATTGCCAATCTGTTGGGTTGTATGGGTGTCATGTGAGAAAGAGTGGTGGCTGGTGATTACTTTGTCGAGGTTGATGGCTTGACCTTTGATGAGGGCTGCCCACTCAAATTCCAGGATAGTGTTGGGGAAGTTCGGTTTGGTCCGGTTTTGGGTCTTTTTGCCCCAAACCGAGACCGAACCATTCGGTTCCAGGATTTTTGACAGGAACCGAAACCGAAACCGACGTAAACCGTTTACGTCGGTTTGGTTCAGTCCAGACTCGGTCTAAACCGAGACCGTCGGGTATCCACCTCACGAGAGAGCCGCTGATACGCATCATACGATCCTATACTCTGAATACATGAATCGGACGTACTATACCTCTCCATCGACCATATCCCGATACCTCACGATCTAACGAACGTCTGCGATCTCTTGCGACATCTCTCAACAACTATCGATCGCTTCCGAACTTGTCGCACCCACAAAACAAAGCTATCCTACATCTGACCGATACCGTTCCCGTCGGACACCATGTCATCTCATTTCGTTTCACTTTTCGCCTCGCTTCTCTACCATATATCCTGTTATATCACGCAGTACATCGTTCCCCTATCTCTTCCTTTCTTATGTCTTTGTACTAATTTCATCATTTGATTCCTTTCTTCACACTCTTACTGACTCCTATCGATATTTCTTTATCTTAGAATCCTTTCTTACGTTCACTCCTATTCAATCCTTTATTTCTAGTCTTCCTGATTCTCCGATATTTCGTTCCGACTTTCCGATTGTCGTAGTATAAAAAGCTCATGTATTGTAGCTAGACAGACAGAGAGAAATCTACGACTTCCCTCCCATTCAATCTTAGTCTCAGAGCTATAGAGCTCCCCCTTTAGCTTCAAACTCAAGTTATAGTCTTGAGTTTGTCTATCCTCGTCACCCGATATCGATATCTTCGTCGCGACCGTGTTCGCAAAGTCGCACAGTTGATCGCAACTGTCGCATCGTTCGGAAACTTTATAGTAGTTTCTATCTCTCTCTATACCTTTCTACGTGTAGTAGACATCTTCGCATCCTCGCATTCACATAATAGGTAGTTTGTTTGGGGATCTCCCCCTTTACAGCCTCCTATAGCGTATCACCGCGCACGTCAATTGACGTGGCCGGCATCATCGCGAGGTGGGATTTGGGGGCAGGAGACCTGCCATGCCCTGCCATTCCTCCATCTGACCTCACGGGAGAGCTGCGCACGTCAATTGACGTGGCCGGCATCTTCGTGAGGTGGGATTGGGGGGCAGCTACTCCGTTGACGTGGCCAGATCTTCGCCTTGGCTGCGTGCGGGGTGCCGGAAAACCTCATGGCGAGGTGGGATTCCTTGTCCTGGTGGCATCGAGCCTCTCCGCGTGGGTGTCCCAATGCGTCATACGTTGTACACGCGACGGCCAGGCTCACCCCGTGTTGGCCTTCCTCGGTGGTGGTGGTGGTGTTGGTGTTGCGTGGTGGTGATGGTGATGTGCCGCGTTCTGTGATATATGATAAAGTCAATAAAAAAATGAGTAAAAAAAACATACCATGAAGCAGCGGGGGTGGATGCACCACCCCCCACTGCTCGTTCCACCATGTAGACTCCCACTCCACCCCGTTCGTGTTCATTTGCATGCGCGTGTGTCTTGGATGCGTTTGACTTGGCCGTTGTTGGCATACGACGTGGTCGTGGCCATCATGGTGGCCATCGTTGTCGTTGTCGTCATGGTAGTGGTGGTGGTGCATTATCCTGTAATCTGTTAAGGCGTTAGTTAGTTAGGTTTGAAT
This sequence comes from Hygrocybe coccinea, assembly GCA_963555575.2. Taxonomy (NCBI): domain Eukaryota; kingdom Fungi; phylum Basidiomycota; class Agaricomycetes; order Agaricales; family Hygrophoraceae; genus Hygrocybe; species Hygrocybe coccinea. The sequence goes on from OY741991.2 coordinate 1,200,310, forward strand.
AAATAAAAATAAAAAACATACGCGGGCGGCAGGGAGTACCCCACCACCCGTTTTGTCGACCTCGGTTGCTCCATTGTCCTCGTTTGGCGTACATTGGGGGTGTTGGTTGTGGTGTTTATGGTCGTGGTCATTGTTTGGGGCCTGTTCGAGGCATTGTGGATGGAGTTTTGAGTCGCCGGCTGTCGTTTATCAGTTCGGTTCAAACTCAGTTTGAACTGGGTTTGAACTGCAGCCAAATCTCCCAAACCGAGACCGAACGGTTCGGTCTCCGCTAGAAATTCCCAAACCGGAACCGAAACCGGCGGTCTAAACCGGGTTTGGGGCGGTCTGAGACTGAACTTCCCCAACACTATTCCAGGAATGAGATGTGGCTGGTTGAGTTCAGTAAGGAACTGAGGACATATTTGGGGTAGCATGTCATGAGCTTGGGACTGAGGATGGCATCTGCAATGATGTTTGATGCAACCCAGGGAAGGGAGGCGTCATCAACCTTCTGATCTTTGTGTATGACTTCAACTTTGAGGGAAGAGCTACAGGAGTGATTCAGTTGAGTAAAGATAATGGCAGCTCTTGGTTCTGGAGAGTTTGATCCTGGCATGGTTTGAGACACAACTTGTCCACTGTTAACAGCATTAAGATGAGAGGTGTCCAAAATTGTCGAGAATATCAAGATAGGAAGCAAATGCAGCACTATCAGGGGTGCCAAAGTCTCTGGAGCCAGGGATCACATCCACAAGAGCAAGGAAGGCTTCAGATTTCATTTGAGAACCTTTTCAGAAACCGTCGACAATGACTTCACAATCTTTTGTGACATCTGACCGGGCAAGGTGTCCGAAACTTTCAGTAGTCATGGTTCCATTCAACAGAGAAGAGATGGTTTGTCCTTCATGAACCCAACCAGTAATTGTTTAGGATTCCAAGTTCAACGCTTGTGCGTGCACATGCACGGTCCTCTTTGGGAAGACCAATAATCATAAAGATAAAGATTGATATGGAAAGCAACACTGATCAGCTTCGTTTGTAAGCATGCCGAGTAATGTCCAACGTGCCATAGTATGAGGACCCAAGACACTCCATTGAATAGACTGGTTAAGGCGTGCCTAATAATGCCCTATGTACAATAATAACCTGCCCGGGAACATCAGGCCCGGTCAGGAACAATGGGCTTGGGCTTTCCCACCACCGTTGCCATGACCCTGCCCACCACTTACAGGCACACACGCTCGACGACGACGACGATGAGCACAACTAATTCCCCATCCCATCGCTTTTTCTTGCAGTTTTTTGTACATATCATATATATATATATTCCTACATGCTTTATAGAGACTAATATACATGAAAACACACAAGATACAAGAGAAATAATAGAAATAATAGAAAGGGGATACCTGGGGCGCTGCCACTGAATTGGCAGACGCCAACCTGCACAGAGGCATCGGAATTGGTCTACTGTAGATGGGGAAGGGTGCTGGAGGGTGGGTGATGGGAGGAATAAATGCTGGAGGGCAGGGAAGGGTGCCTAGAAGTGGGAGTGGATGTGGGTGGTGGGGAAAGGGCAGGGAAGCATGGTTGGTGGTGGAAAAAGCTTGGTAGTGGATTGGGAGGGTTCCTGGCCCCAAACGAGCAGCGGGAAGGGGTAAATACCTAGGGAAAAAGCAGGAGGGGGGGTGGGTGCTTACCTGCACCATCAAGGCCCCCCACGGCCCTCCCTTTATTCCACCATTAATAGAAACAATGAGGATGTCACCTTTGACATCCCCAGTGGCCCAGTTGTGGCTTTCACCATCCTGATCGGTCCCGTCATCGAGTTGTGTGAGGGTGGTGATGGCAGTGGTTGCGGCACCAATATCTTGACAATGACACCACCTTTGATGGTGCCATCACTGTGGGCAACCCTCTATGCCTTCTTTGTCACCTTTCTTGGTATTTACCCTGTCCACCACCGCTAGTTCCAATGTTCAAGGCTGATGGTTGAAAACAGCAGGGGCTCTCCTGTGCGGCCCTGAGGACATCCAAGGTGGCGGTCTTGGTGCAAATCGTCGTTGTCCTAATTGTCTTCCTCGTTCCCGTTGTTGTTGAGGTGGTTGGAGGGTGGGAGTGGCGAAATGGGGGTGATGGTGGTGAAAGGCTGAAAACCTTGTGTTCAGTCACATGTTTACTACCACCCACTTGCCTCTCAACTTGTCTCCCACCACACTTATACTCCCCACCACCTCAACAACGACAGAAACGAGGACGACGACAATTCACGCCAAGTACACCCTCCTGCACACCCTCAAAACTGATCAGGAGCACCCCCGCTGTTTTCAACCAACAGGCTCAAACATTGGAACTAACAGTGGTGGACCAGGCACACAGCGACAAAGATGACAAGGGCAATCGCCCACGACAAAGGTGCCATCAACAGCATCATTGTTGTCGAGATATCAGAACCGCCATCACCTCTGCCACCATCCTCGCGCAATTCAACGGCAGGACCAACTGGGACAACAAAACCCACACCAGGGACCATGGGGACGTCATAGATGACGTCCCCATTGTTTTTATCGATGATGGAATGCAAAGGGGGCTGTGGGGGGCCCCAAGGGCAAAGGTGAGTACCCACCCCCCATCCCACTTTTTCCCCACTTACTGACCCCTTCCCACTGCTTGTTCTGGGCCAGAAACCTTTCCCCATCCATACCATACCCTTTGCAACCACCCACCACACTTCCCCGCCTCTTCTCCGCCACCTGTCATGAAAATACGTCACCCCCTATACATTTTTCCTTACTTTCCCATATTGTCATGACGATCCTCTCCAGCTCTCAGGCTCACGACTTATTTCTCACACGACATGCGGAGCAGGGCGAAGCAATACATTTACATCCCCTCGAAGGGGACAGAACACGACGGACAAGTTACAACTACAACTCCCCTAGAGGGAGTACGACTATAGACATGTCCCCCGAAGGGGAACACTACTCTACGATAAACGGATCCTCTTTGGATCCCCCGGCCTCAACTCCGGATCCCCCGACACACCCTGTATCGACCAAGAGGGAACCTTCATCGATCATGCCCTGAACGGCATTCTCTAACGCCTTCTCGACCGCTGCCCGACAGTTCCGAGTGAACCGATCAGCAAGACCGAAGCGATAACGAGGCTGGGACTTACGATACCCCAGCCAGAGGTCGTCTTCGGAGTCCGCCCATGAGACCGTCTCGAGCGACAGCATCGAGGCTGACGGTACCGGAGAGGGGGGGAACGCATCGTCCAACGCTAGAAAGGGACCAACAATCATCAGAACATAATCAACAACCAGAGGAAGACCAAACACTCACCGTACGGGTTTTCCAATAACTCGCACAGAAGCCTCTTGTTGCGTACAGGAAGTGGGCAACACTCCGTGCGATGCTTCGCCTTCCCGCAAGCGAAACACCGACCAGTAGCCCAATACAGATCCCGATCAGCGTCCGAGAGTGAGAGGGCGTAGTGATGCGTAATACAATTAACCGCGATAGGGGGGGTTGGAGAGAACAGAGCGGACGTCTTGAAGAAAGTAAGACGGTGAGAAGAGTGGGGATACATCGCATGCTGAAGAACGAAGACCAAAGGACAACAGGGCTTTATACCACCAGCACGCCTTCACGCATTCGACCCTCCGCTCACAGAATCCCACGATCCATCCACGTGACCGGAGGTTGAAACCCCCGACTCCCACGCTGTCTCTTTCTCCATCAAACCACCATCACACAGCGCCCAGACCCTTAACCATGATCGAACCAATGACCACCGCGATCCTCATCTTTTTTCTCATCCTTATTCTCATTCTGGCTTCATTACTATGGGGAATACGACAGACTTACGACATCGCCGACCGCGAAATCCCCCTGACCACCGTCGTATTCCACCGGCCTCCCACGATCGACGACGACGCGTCACACGGCAACGATAACCCTTACGACGGATGGGGAAACCGTGATGACGCGTACCACGAAGCATACGAATCCGCTGACGCATCCACACGCCGAGACGGCACGATTATGAATCGCAGCAATGCCGAGGGCAGTGCGATTACGAGGCAGGAACAACACGAACGCGTCAGCCCTCCGACCCATCATACGACGAAAAGCGAATCATTTTTACTACGACTTATTGATACTGCGGAAGGGGAGGAAACATATAAAAGACATCAAAGTACCGGTAGTTTACTTTAACTTTGACCTCCTGTACCATCTCCTAGTAGTTGTACAACGACGCCGATAGAAGTTCAAATCAAAGACCCTTATCACTCTTCATTCTCAAACCTTATCCCTGAAGTCTCGAACATCTGATCGAGTCTCACGTATAAGCGCTCATATCCTCGATAACCTCCGGTCGCCCCCACGCTACAGCACCTAGCCGTCAGGCCGACCTCCGATCTCCGACATCGTGCAACCCTTTGAGCGACACCAGATAGCGCGGCTACTAGTCGTGACATTAGGTCAAAGTTTTATTCAAATCGTTGCATATGTCTGCCTCATCTATTTCAACACAATTCGCCTCTGGTTTGCGAAAGCCCGCCAGTAGTGCCTTCTCCCTCACTCCAGACAGACCCGCCCATGACATACGGAAAGCAGCCCGAGACGAGACTAGACGCCTCTCGGAACGATTCCCGACCGGAGGCACAATAATACCCGAACGACCCAGGACCCCATCCCTCCTCGAACCACCGATAAGGGAAACAGAGACCGAGTCCCACCCACAAACCGACATCTTCGGAGACCCCAAGGCACTTGAAGAAAGTCCTGAGACACCTGTCAGAGACGACCCTCGTTACTGGGGGGAAACCCCACAGGAACGGTACAGAGAACCAACTGACACCGAACGAGGTGACATATTCATCAAACGCCGAGTCCATTATCGAGATGACGACGATAACGGGGATGACGAAGAAGAAGAAGTACCAGACAAAGGGAAGGGGAGAACCCCGGCTGAGCCCGTCCCAGAGGGATCATCTGACCCCGAAGGGGGACCCCCTGACGGAGGACCACCTAGAGGACCCCCTAGAGGAGGACCCCCTGAAGGAGGCCCACCTGACCCAGGAGCGACAATCCACTATCACGCCCCTGCGGTACCAGGGATCAAAGTCCCAAAGCCGGTTCCACCTGAACCATTCACGGGGGACCGATCCGAATGGACCACGTTTGTCATCAAAGCACACATCTACTTCTCGCACTATCCCGAATACTTCGCGCGACAGAACAATAGATGTGTCTATCTCCTGAACTGGTTCGAAGGAAAAGCCCCGAAAACCTGGGCCACAAACATCCTCAAGACAATGGGCCGATCATTCCCTAGTCCCTTCCTGACCCGCTTCGATCAATTACTCGATCGCGCCGCCGAACTATGGGGGCCGATCAATGAAGACCAAGACGCCCGAAACACCCTCGAACGAATCTGACAGACAACCACTATCGCCGAGTACCACGCTGAATTCATCAACCTGGCAACTCAAAGTGGATACAACGAACCAGCCTTAGTACAAATCTTCTACAAAGGCCTAAAGGAGAGCATCAAGAATATGATGACCTCTATCACCAAGCCGACCACGGTTAACGCCATGTTGGCCGTAAGCTTAGAATTCGAAACCCGAATCCTCGACAGACAGGCCGAGCGAAAGGAGTTCGAACGATTGAACCCGAAAGGGACGAAAGATGGATCTATCCCAAGAAGGGAAGCCGTAAAGGCCGATCGCCTTACCGAAGAAGAACGAAAGAAGCGATTCCGCGAAGGACGGTGCTACCAATGCAATCGCCTCGGACATCTGAGCAAAGACTGCCCAGACACGAAAGCCAAAGCCAAGACGGCAAAGGCCGAAGAAGATAACGACTCACCGATGGAAACCTCGAAGGATTTTCCCCAAACCTGAACAAAAGACCCACGATTGTTCAGGAACAGACCCAGAAAGTTAGCAGCATGTACAGTAGTAATCTTAACCCCTACTCGAATCAAATCTACTTCACCGTTGATCTGATAGAGGGAAAGAAAACTACGAACGTGTTAGCTATGCTGGACAGTGGGGCAACCAATCTCTTCATATCTCCAAGAATTGTCAAGATACGCAACCTGCTGACCAAGAAACTATCACAACCAATCAAACTTACGAATATAGACGACTCACCCAACATCTCCGGAGAAGTCACTCATTACGTACAAATGGACATGCGGATCATGAACCACCAAGAATCAACACAGTTCTATGTCGCTGACATCGGAACCGACGATCTGATACTAGGCATCAATTGGCTCCGGATCCACAACCCACAATTAGACTTCGAAAGAGAAACCATCACCTTCCCACGATGTACCTCGAGGTGCCAACAGCGGAACAAGGGGACCCCTAAGTTTGATATAAAGATAAAGACTAACCGGATCGTCACTCCGCAGGTAGAGACAACCGAGTCAGAACCCAAACCAGATCTAGATGTGGAACCAGAAACATTCCAAGACATCTACGAAGAAATCAAGGCTGGGAGGACACTATCCTCCATCCTTGCCGAAGCGACTACGGTCAAAGAAGGAGAAAAGACTTTCGAAGAATTAGTCCCCGAAGAATTCCGAGACTTCCACGACGTCTTCTCCAAAGAAGAATCCGAACGAATGCCTAAACGAAAACCGTACGATCTTACCATAGATCTCGAACCAAACACAGAACCACTCCGGTCAAAACTATACCCGTTAAACCCGAGGGAACGAACAGCCTTACGAGAATGGCTAGACGAACAATTAGCTAAAGGCTATATCCGAGAATCCCACTCCGAATACGCTGCCCCATTCTTTTTCATCAAGAAAAAAGATGGAACACTTCGACCGATCCAAGACTACCGACAACTAAATGAAAGAACCATCAAAAACCGATACCCCCTACCATTATCACAACAACTACTCGACCAAATGGCAGGAGCCGAAATCTTCACATCGCTGGACCTACGATGGGGATACAATAACATCCGCATCAGAGAAGGAGAAGAACACAAACTCGCGTTCATTACGGAGTTTGGACTCTTCGAACCAACGGTGATGTATTTCGGGATGTGCAACGCACCAGCCACATTCCAGAAAATGATGAACGATCTGTTCTGTGATGTCATTAACCATTTTGTTATCGTCTATCTAGATGACATCCTGATCTTCTCGAAGGATCGAAAAGAACATATTGGACACGTCCGAGAAGTTCTCAAGAGGCTCCGAGAAAATGATCTCTTCTGTAAACCAGAAAAATGCAAATTCTTCAAAAAGGAAATCGAGTACCTAGGGCACATCGTCAGTAAAGGAAAGGTCAAGATGGACAAGACGAAGGTCAACGCCATACTCGACTGGCCAACCCCAAAAAAAGTCAAAGATATCCAGAAATTCCTTGGCTTCGCTAACTTCTACCGACGATTCATCGAGAACTTCTCACACACAGCAAAACCGATCACCTCACTCTTACGAAAGAATCAACGGTGGGAATGGGGACCGAAACAAGACGAAGCATTCGACACCCTGAAGAAAGCATTTGTCATGACCCCAGTGTTAGCCATGCCCGACCAGGACGCACCCTTTATCGTCGAATGCGATGCATCGGACTTCGCAACAGGAGCCGTACTATCCCAAAAAGATCAAGATGGGATAATCCATCCCATAGCGTACTTCTCACAAGCAATGAACAGTGCCGAACGAAACTACGAAATCTATGACAAAGAACTTCTCGCAATTATCCGAGCGCTTGAAGAGTGGCGACATTTCCTTGAAGGCACAAAGCACAAAGTCACGGTAATCTCCGATCATCAGAACCTCACGTATTTCGCATCCGCCCGAACTCTCACCAGGAGACAAGCCAGGTGGAGTTTATTCCTCACACGCTTCGACTATGAAATACAACACCGCCCGGGGAGGCTCGGAGGAAAGCCAGACCAGCTCTCCAGGCGAGTCGACCATGAACCAACCGAACCAGACAACCAAGGACAAATCCTCCTGAAACCAGAAAGCCTCAAAGTGAAAGCAATGCGACGAGGCCACGGAAACGTGATCGAAGATCACCCGATACTAAAGAAGATCCGACAATCCGACCAACTGGACGGAGAAGTCCGAACCGCACTAGAAGCAATCGATCAAAAAAGTCCCCGAAAACTCAAAAAGGGACTTGAAGACTGGAATACCGAAGACGGCCTTGTCCTATATCGAGGCAAAGTTTATGTCCCGAACGACCCTGACATCCGTCAAGAGATACTCCGACTACATCACGACACTCTCCCAGCAGGACATGCCGGAGTTCATAAAACAACCGAACTCGTATCCAGGAATTATTGGTGGCCAGGAATAACCACCTACGTAAAGAAATACGTCGAATCCTGCAATACCTGCAACCGAAAGAAGAACACTCCGCGGAGACCCCCCGGACGTTTACAAACAATTCCAACCGACGATCGACCATGGGAGACAGTTACGAACGATTTTATCGTACAACTCCCAAAATCGAACGGCTTCGACACCATTTGGGTCGTAGCTGACCACACCCTGAAAGAAGCACATTTCATCCCTTGTAACTCCGATATCGATACCGAACAAACAATCGACTTATACGTCAACCACGTTTGGAAGCTCCACGGACTTCCAAAGAGGATGATATCCGACCGAGGACCACAGTTCACATCGAAACTGATGAAGGGAGTCTTCAAACGCCTCGGAATCGAAGGAGCGCTTTCAACCGCATTCCACCCACAGACAGACGGACAGAGCGAACGAATTAATCAAGAGCTCGAACAATATCTCTGAATATTTTGCAACTATCGACAGAACGATTGGTCAAAATACGTACCGATGGCCGAATTCGCCTATAACAACAGGGTCCATTCAACCATCAAACACTCACCCTTCTACGCGTCATGTGGATATCACCCACACTCTATCATAACCCAAGTCGCCAGCTCCTCGGTTCCAAAAGCCGATGAACTCGTGGACAGAATCCAATCACTCCAAACCGAAATATCTTCCGCACTCCGCCTGTCACAAGAAACAATCAAACGATATTACGATCAAAAGCACCCAGAACCCCCAAACTTTCCAGAAGGGTCTAAAGTTTGGCTCGACGCCCAGAACATAACGACAACAGCCCCCTCAAAGAAACTCGCCGATAAACGGCTCGGACCCTATACGATACGCAAGAAACTCTCACCCCTTAATTACGAACTCGAACTACCACCGACAATGAAAGTTCACCCAGTATTCCACGTGAACCTTCTATACCCGCACAAACCCGATCAGATCAAAGGCCGAACCCCACCAACACCGCCCCCAATCGTAATCGAGGGCGAAGAACAATACGAAGTCGAAGAAATCATCGATGGACGACTTTGGAGAAATCAGAAACAATACCTAGTAAAATGGGAAGGCTACGATACCTCTGAAAACTCCTGGGAACCACTCCGAAACCTCGAAAACGCCGCCGACGCTGTCGCGAACTTTCACAAAGAAAACCCTGACTTCGACTGGAAGAAACGACGACGCCATCAATCATCCTCGAAAATCTCTGGTGATTCATAGGGGAGGGTAATGTCATGAAAATACGTCACCCCCTATACATTTTTCCTTACTTTCCCATATTTTCATGACGATCCTCTCCAGCTCTCAGGCTCACGACTTATTTCTCACACGACATGCGGAGCAGGGTGAAGCAATACATTTACATCCCCTCGAAGGGGACAGAACACGACGGACAAGTTACAACTACAACTCCCCTAGAGGGAGTACGACTATAGACATGTCCCCCGAAGGGGAACACTACTCTACGATAAACGGATCCTCTTTGGATCCCCCGGCCTCAACTCCGGATCCCCCGACACACCCCGTATCGACCAAGAGGGAACCTTCATCGATCATGCCCTGAACGGCATTCTCTAACGCCTTCTCGACCGCTGCCCGACAGTTCCGAGTGAACCGATCAGCAAGACCGAAGCGATAACGAGGCTGGGACTTACGATACCCCAGCCAGAGGTCGTCTTCGGAGTCCGCCCATGAGACCGTCTCGAGCGACAGCATCGAGGCTGACGGTACCGGAGAGGGGGGGAACGCATCGTCCAACGCTAGAAAGGGACCAACAATCATCAGAACATAATCAACAACCAGAGGAAGACCAAACACTCACCGTACGGGTTTTCCAATAACTCGCACAGAAGCCTCTTGTTGCGTACAGGAAGTGGGCAACACTCCGTGCGATGCTTCGCCTTCCCGCAAGCGAAACACCGACCAGTAGCCCAATACAGATCCCGATCAGCGTCCGAGAGTGAGAGGGCGTAGTGATGCGTAATACAATTAACCGCGATAGGGGGGGTTGGAGAGAACAGAGCGGACGTCTTGAAGAAAGTAAGACGGTGAGAAGAGTGGGGATACATCGCATGCTGAAGAACGAAGACCAAAGGACAACAGGGCTTTATACCACCAGCACGCCTTCACGCATTCGACCCTCCGCTCACAGAATCCCACGATCCATCCACGTGACCGGAGGTTGAAACCCCCGACTCCCACGCTGTCTCTTTCTCCATCAAACCACCATCACACAGCGCCCAGACCCTTAACCATGATCGAACCAATGACCACCGCGATCCTCATCTTTTTTCTCATCCTTATTCTCATTCTGGCTTCATTACTATGGGGAATACGACAGACTTACGACATCGCCGACCGCGAAATCCCCCTGACCACCGTCGTATTCCACCGGCCTCCCACGATCGACGACGACGCGTCACACGGCAACGATAACCCTTACGACGGATGGGGAAACCGTGATGACGCGTACCACGAAGCATACGAATCCGCTGACGCATCCACACGCCGAGACGGCACGATTATGAATCGCAGCAATGCCGAGGGCAGTGCGATTACGAGGCAGGAACAACACGAACGCGTCAGCCCTCCGACCCATCATACGACGAAAAGCGAATCATTTTTACTACGACTTATTGATACTGCGGAAGGGGAGGAAACATATAAAAGACATCAAAGTACCGGTAGTTTACTTTAACTTTGACCTCCTGTACCATCTCCTAGTAGTTGTACAACGACGCCGATAGAAGTTCAAATCAAAGACCCTTATCACTCTTCATTCTCAAACCTTATCCCTGAAGTCTCGAACATCTGATCGAGTCTCACGTATAAGCGCTCATATCCTCGATAACCTCCGGTCGCCCCCACGCTACAGCACCTAGCCGTCAGGCCGACCTCCGATCTCCGACATCGTGCAACCCTTTGAGCGACACCAGATAGCGCGGCTACTAGTCATGACACCACCCACATTTACCCCCACCTCTATGTGCCCTTCCCCTCCCCTCACTCACCCTCCAGCACCCGTTCCCATCATAAGTGGACCCAATGCGACACATTTTCGAAGGTAGGTACCCACCCGTTCGCCAGCGGTGCCCCATCTATCCTTATTTTATATTTATTTTATTTCTCTTTTATTTCATGTACTTTCATGTAAATTAGTCTATATACAGTATTTACAAGAATACTCTATGATATGTAAAAAATTCCGCAAGAAAATATGGTGGGATAGTGAAATATTTGTGCTCAACATCGTTGTCGACGAGCACGCAATGCCTGTGAGTGATGGGCAGGGCTATGGCAACAGTGGCAGGAAAGCCCGAGCCCATTGTTCCTGACCGGGCCTGATGTTCCCGGGCAGGTTATTATTGTACATAGGCTACAGTACTGGGCACTCCTTAACCAGTCTATCTAATGGAGTGTCTTGGGTCCTCGTACTATACGTCGGACATTACTCGGCATGCTTACAAACGAAGCTGATCCGTGTTGCTTTCCATAGATTGATGGATTTATTGAAATTTCAAATGAACGTGAACTCGAGAGAATAAAAAATAATCTTTTGATCTGGGTGAACCAAGAGAAGAAGAGGGTATACTAACCTGAGTGAGGTAATGTTGTGGTAATGAGGAGGGTGTCCTGAGACAACTCTAGGCTATTATTTATCCTCACCCAAGATAGGATACGCCTGTGAAGAGGGATACGGCAAGACACTCAAAGAGGACGCGAAGTACACTGGGTACGTGGAAGGGACGGCTCTCATTTATTAGACGAGTAAGTTTATTTTTTAAACTGAATATTCTACAAGAACGACGAAGATACCATATTCTCAATCCTTGTCGCATTCCAGTTACCTTCCAGAACTTACGAGAATTTGACGAAATCACATTTTCCGACTTTACGCTGTGTCATGGAAATCCCTCCAGGTATTGTTTACCTATCTCGCAGGCTGCCCCGTCTCCTGCTCCTTCCGACCTTCACATATCTCCTCGCCGTTGTTGTACAGATCCAGCTCGGTGTTCGACTCAGCCTCTGGCTTCTCGTGCTGCTTTCCATTCTATCTCTGCCTACCTTCTTCACCATTTCCGTTCTCTACACCGACCATGCTAATCAACGCAGGGCTGCTGCTCTTGGCGCCATACTCCCTCCAAGGATGTCCAGCAAATGGCCTGGTGGCTTATCGACTCTTAAAACAATGATTCGCAACTTCCAGATGGGTTATCCAGGTACATGTCATTGTAACACATCCTCCTCCTTGTCTGGCCCTAATTATGGATAGGTGGTATCTCCACCGAGTTCATCAAGCAATACGGTTATACCTTTAATATCAGGGTGATGTTCGAAAATCGGGTACCATCTCCATTTTCAATGTATAAAGTACCCTCTAATGGCATCACCAGTTCGTCACATTCGAACCAGAGCACATAAAAGTAGTCAAAACCAGCCCGTTGCTAGCATCTCTTGCTGATGCTTCATTTTCTCTTTAGGCAATCCTTGCTACCCAATTTGACAACTTTGCGAAAGGTCTGCACCTCCTGCCGCTTTCTCTCCTCCATCAACTAGAACGCATTTCTTTGCTTCAGGTCCCGTTAACTATAACCAATTCTACGGCCTCCTCGGAACTGGTGTTTTTAATTCTGACGGTGTGTTGCTTCAAAGCATATTGTTGCTCATTGTTTGACTACCAATTCAAGGCGAAATGTGGAAGTATGTAGAAGAAAGCAATGTTTTATTGTTTCTGAAATATTTTACCAGATTTCATCGCACGATAACCCGACCATTCTTTAACAAGGAGCGCGTCAGCGACTTTGACATATTTGACCGGCACGCAGATGATGCTATAATGCAACTCAAAGTGCGTCTCAGAGAAGATCACGCCGTCGATATCCAGGTACGCAAACATCTCACCCGCACAGCCCCTGGGAATCTAGTTAATGTTATATATATATATTCAATCAAGGACATGGCTTATCGCTTCACGCTCGACTCCGCCGCAGAATTCCTCTTCGGTCAGGACGTTCACTCGCTGTCCGCTGGTCTTGCTTATCCACATTCTTCCCCTCTCGCCCAATCTACTACATCCAACCACTCATCAAACACCTTTGCGCACGCATTCACAAAGGGCCAGAGCCTCATCGCCATGCGCGTGCGCTTCGGTTGGCACTGGCCACTCGTCGAGTTCTGGGAGGATCGTGCCCGAAAACAAAGAAAGATCGTTGACAAGTTCATAGATCCCATCCTTAATGAGGCCATCGCTAAAAAGAAAGCCCTCAGGGAGGGAGGAGAGGTGGACGTGAAGGACAAAGAGACGTTGTTGGACCATTTGGTCGACTTCACCGACGGTGAGCTACCTGACCTGTCTGGACGATGCTGGTGCGTGTGCTATGTGACTTATGTACATCTGTGCAGATCACAAAATACTTAAAGATGAGATCGTGAATATTACGGTTGCCGGCCGTGACACTGCAAGTTGCTTTTCTCATCGTTGTGCAACAATTTAGCTAATTATGTAATGTGTCTAGACCGCAACTACCATCTCATTCGCCGTATACATGCTAGCGGAACATCCCAAGGTGCTAAAGCGACTTCGTGAAGAGATCCTAGACAAGATTGGTAGCTCCAGACGGCCTACGTACGACGACCTGCGCGGCATGAAGTACCTGAAGGCAGTTATCAACGGTCGGTCGTTTTGCTTGTTATTGGAATCGGCTTGGTATGACTTCTGTGTATCATAGAGGTACTTAGGTTGTACCCTGCGGTGTAAGTGAAATCCTCTATGTTAATTTTCTTATCATTTGGCCATGACATGCGGCAACCAGGCCTTCTAATTCCAGGTACGGGAGGTCCACTCTCAAAATTTCCTTACCTAACGTTTTTTTTGAAATCGAGCAGGACGAGTAACAAAGAAACTATCTGGCCTGTCAAAACTCCTAATGATAAACCTATATATGTGCCGGCGAATACTAGGTACGCAGCCTGGCCCTAGGGGACTTGTTCACCTTGCTGACGCGCACCTGCACTAGGTGCACCTATGGTGTCTGTGTTATGCATCGTCGGAAGGATCTATGGGGGCCCGACGGTATGGATATGCGCTACGCATTTACCAATTGGACTAATTCGTTTTCTACGCTCTCGCAGCGTTAGAATTTGACCCTGATAGGTTTATCGACTATCGCCTGCAAAAGTACCTGGTTCCGAACCCATTCATCTTTTTACCCTTTAATGCCGGGCCTAGGATCTGTCTGGGCCAGCAGGTGCGTCGCTTGTTCTTTGTGCTTACGAATTTCGAATGCTTATCAAATGCTCTTTTTTTCTTTGCTGGACTGTTTGAATGCCGCATCTGCGCATGAAGTTTGCGTACAACGAAGCTTCGTTTTTCCTCATTCGGCTTCTGCAAAGCTTTTCGAGCATTACCCTGGCACCCGATGCGCAACCACCCAAATCCCGTCCGCCGGAGAACTGGGCAACGTCTGCTGGGTTCAGAGAGGGCGAGAAGATCTGGCCTAAGGCGCATCTGACGATGTATGCTCGGGTACGTGTCTTGCGATGTCTACTGATATCTATTCTTATCACTGATTGTCTTGTGGCTGTTGCACCACATAGGAGGGCATGTGGGTGAGGATGAAGGAGACCAGTCGTGAAGAAATCTGACTGAGCTGCCGATATGTAGTGAGGGGGTTGGCGTGTATTAAACTCTTATTAATAATTTACTTCTGAGTGTATTGCATGAGAATTGATTAACTGTATTCTACGTCCGCAATCCATTAATATTCCGAACCTTGGCCGAGGCTTTGTTGTATCAGTCCATTTCTCTACGTTGAGAATGTTGATGTGTGCCAGGACTCACTATTGTCCATCAATTCAATTATCTATTTTAGACTTCGGTGTGAGAAGGATAAGGATTATTATTATGACTATTGTTGCACTCAAGAGTGTTCAACATCATTCGTCGAAGTGGACACATGTGCCGATATCCCACAATGCATTTCCAATGCGTCGACAACAGCAGGTATGACATCTCTGTGCACGTCTTTGCCCCACATGACGTCCAAGTGCTCGTAGCCGCAGAGCCGCTTAACAAGCGTATGCTCCGGCAATTCCTTCAGTAAAACATCGATGTCGACCAAGCTGTCCCGATCCCCATAGAGGAGAACGATTGGGGTGACGATGTTCCGAGTGGGAAAGCGAGCAGGGCGATACGAACTGCTGGAGGTGCCAATTGGCGAGATCGCGTCGTCGTCATACATGATAAATGCCGCGTTGCGCATGATTTGGAACCAGTGTACGACGGCCTTGACCGAAGTATATGAATACAAATGTGCATACCCTGCGATCTTCTGAGCGGTGGTAATGTTGACGTTTTGCCAGGCAAAAAGGAACCTCACAGCGGCGTCGATTATCTGCGCGTAGATAGGTGCGTAGAGAATATTTTTCCATCCGATTGCCGATGATAGGATGGACTTCCGGCCGAAGAAGAGGAACATCAACGTCGGGCTGAGAAAACAGAGCGTGAATTGAAATGCTCGGAATGTGTGACAACGCCGTACTTACGAGGCCCTCATCAATCCATCAACGATGGGCGCAGCAAGTCCTGGCGGTCTCATAGCAGGAGCAAGAGCGATGAAAAGGTTTACTTTTTCATTGAGCTGAGGATGAATGCTGAGAGCAGCAAAAGCTTGTGCAGTGCCTTGGCTAAAACCAATGTAACTTAGACTGGTCGCCTTGGTGCTGTCTAGAATATATTGGATGGAATCAGGAATGTCATGCCAAGCGAAATCGTCGATGCTGAAGTCCCAGAACTTGCTAGAATTTGGACCATGATGAATGGATTTCTTGGAGTACTTATTGCCGCGATTGTTCCCAAGCCAGACATCGAATCCTAATATTTACATTGGTGAACACGATACGATTAAGCTGTTGTTCACGGTCAAACCTACCTTTCTCAACTAGCACGAATGGTAGACAACGTTCGACATTAGTCAGGCACACCCAGACCTCGCTGTTCATGAGAAGGCCGTGGTGGAGATAGACCACCGGTTTTCCTGTACTGGTGCCTGGACTTTTCTTCTTCTGACCTCGCTTGGAGGGCAAGCGATGTAGCCCTAGTAAATACCCATCCTGTTGGACATTAGGGGTCAGTTTCTGGGGCAGCATTCATAGGTGGAACACACTTTGGTGAGTACGACGTGCTCTTCGTGGGTGTATCCATAAATGCTGCATAACTCCCCAAAGTCGCATGCTTTGAGGACACTGTCGCATGCCTTCTTTTCAGGTGAGGTGACATTGGGATACCCAGCGAAGAAGTGGAATACAGCACGAGAGCGTTCGTAGAACCAGGTGAGGACAGGTTCTGGAAGGATGGCGATGACGATTCTGAGGAGAATTTCGAAGGCGATGAAAAGAAACCCGACCAGGAGCGCGACATACTCGCGCAGAGATAGTCTGCCAATCAATGGAACTCTGTCCATGATGATTCAATTAGTGGAATAATAAGACGAGGAACACATCGATCGACGGGCTGGTTATATCTGACAACGAATGTTTATAATAATATAACCCTGAACGAAACCATCTCAAAATGTTAACAGCAAGAGAAGACAGCTGTAAATCGTTCTCTAGGCACCATTAGGCTCAGAGGCAGACTTTCGTGCCCCACCCTCTACGTTCCAGGGACCTGCATCAGTCAAGGAACAACCCCGGATGCACTCGCAGGTGCCCCCAAACTCTTTCGGCAAATTCTCTTCAGGGATCTGTGCTAACAGCTTTTCCTTGTACCCGCTTCCAATGATGTCAACCTTGGCTACAGTGACTTCATCCAACCACGGCCTGATGATGCTCCACACAGCAGAAAAGGCCCATGGAGCATTGATGATGTAGAACTTGCCCATGCACTCGGGATAGCGGTCTTGGCCGATGGCCGACGCTTTCATGACGTAGTCCTTGACGTAGTAAAAGTTAGACAACGAGACATTGTGGAGGTCGAGGATGGTGCAGGATGTCTCGACCGGGTGTCCGACGGCGGCAGAACATGCGGGAAGTCGCTCGTTCATAAACTTCTCGTATTCAAACACGAAGCGTTGCAGCTGACGTTCTTGGGTGGTAAGCGCATATAGGGCCTTGATATCTAATAGACCAAGACGTTCGATGTATATAGGTCTGCCATCCTGGTAATAATAACCGTGACGATGAGGTCAGATTTTGGGATTGCACTTGTGAAAGACCGCACTAGCCTTGTCTGTTTTATGATAATACTGAGGATAGTATTTGTCGACTTCGTCCTTCTCCTTGAAGTCAAAGTTTCTTTGCAGGGTTCAGTATAAGCCTTTGATCACCAAGGAGAATGTGGATCAAGGCGTACTTTGCGATATCATCGACATGGAAATCTTTCCTCCACTGTTCACAAGATAGAAGCATCGCCTTGGCCTTCACGAGGTCAAACTTTCGAGCTCGCAGAAATCTAAGATGATCCCCGCATTTTTATGTCCAAGCTGTCCATTATTTTTTTAAGTTTATTAACCCACCTGAGTAACATGGCATCGTCCATTCTCTCAGAGACGAAATGGCCCTCATCCTGAAGTTCCTTCTTCAGTTTCTCGAGTGTATGTAGCTGTGTGACGGTCAGATTCCCCAAACGACCAGGTAAGGGTTTGTAATTGGGATCCGTGACGCCTGCTGGCATAGGGCTTGCGCTTGCGGCTTGAGGTAATTCGGAAGACATGGCAGGATAGGGAGAATCTTGGTTTGTTCAGAGGCAATACTTAGGGGGTTTGCGGGTTCGTCGGGCAGATGCCGGCGCAGTGCTAAGACAAGGAATGTGGACTCCAAAGCTTCGGGCTTCGGGCTTAAATGGGTGTGACGGTAACCGCAACAGCCAACGAACAGCTTTCCGACGACAGTTCAAATTGAAAAAAAAAGTCATCCGCGCAGAATGAGCGTTGAAATTCATATAATACATCCAGCACACCCATAGGCGCGAGTTGAGTCGCAGTAATACGGTAGGGAGATGGAGCAATTTTTGATATGCGTGCGTATGGATGCAGAGTGCGGTTGAAATGCAGCTAGTGTTACAGTAATGACCGAGAAGGGTAGTTTGGGATACAAGACGAACCAAAAAGGAGGGATGGAAATCAATGACAGATCTGTGACTTACACAATGTCCCATAGCTCTTCCAGAGCGCAACAAAACTGTTTCGCGTACATGTCAGCAAGATCGCGAGACCGGACGAGAAGGAACCCCGTACTTTGCCACACGCGACGGATGCACTAAGTGGGTAATCGCTGATGCTTATTTTTCCGTCTACAATGGCGTCTGCGAAGTCGTCTTTGCCACGCGCCATGGCACCAATGAAAACGGCGACGGAGTGGGTTTCAGGTAGCGTCGGAAGGTATTGTGAGAGCCTGACGGTCGGTGAGTCGCCGGACAAAGCTGTCAAGATCATGTCATAGGCAATGGCCCTCGAATTAGTATGACGGGACGTACTCAGTTTCATCGTATTGACTGGAAGATGATCTGTGACAGGATTCTAGCCCGGCGAGAAATAAGATGGTGGACAAAACCTAGCCAGATTTCGTACGTACTTTGATGACCTTGAGCAACTTTTCTGGGCCATTCACGCCACGAATTGACAATTTATGGAGGAGTTGGACTAGTGAACTGGGTCAACCTTCACCAAGAGGTATAGCAAGGACGCTCGAAACACGAAACCATCCATGAAAGCTGTCACATACCCATTAAGCCACTGAACCGCTTGAATGTCCGGGGAATTCTGATGTGAGGATTGACTTCGATGAGGACACCTTTCGCGGTATGGATATACACCTGAAGCAGTCCGGCCTTGTTCAATGGCGAGTCCAGAAGTGTCAGAAGACACTGTGATGATCAAAAGATAAGCCTGATGAGCCCGATTTTGGGATCATAAAAGCTCTAACCTGATGGGTGATATCTGGCCTCGCATCCGCAATGTCTCGGCCTGTCTTTGCCAAGATGCCTTGGTGATCATCGCAATTCAACAGTGTATACTTTACATCCGTTTCCCCGCGAGTACCTTTGCTCTTGGCCCCTCCTGTAATGCGATATGCTTCCAGACACGCTTGCTCCAGCACGACAAAGAGCCTTCTCTGCGTTGATGCTGCACCACCACGGGGCACGTGTGCTTGCACTGGTAACATGGATGGGTTCGCAGGTACAGGAACGGGATTCCTAGGATTGAGATTCGTCATTTTGCGAGCCTTGGAAGTGGGCAAAGGCCGCGTGGGCCTCTCACTTGGGAGGGCCAAAGGTGAGATGACGCCCACGTCGTTTTTTAAGATCGTTACGCCTTTCTTGTGTGGAAGGGAAGAGAAAGAAGAAGAGGAATCGGAGGTGGTAGAGTGCGGGCTCGGGTCAACCTGCATGTCTGCTTCTGGATCTGATTCTGTGGAATCTGCGCCATCTTGCTGGCGCGGTCTGTCGTGCGCGGGGGTGGATTTGGGTCTCGGAGGCGGTACGATTATGGTTTTGTGATCTTTTTCGATGATCAGGGGTGAAGCAGTTGCTCCAGAGTGACGACGACGACGAGCAGCGTCCGTCTTTGAATCCATCATGGCGGTCATATAAGTTTTTTTTTCTATCTGGAAAAACGAGTGCAGTGGTTTTTTCTAGAGTGTAAGTGTCCAATTAGCTTTGACCATCGATTATTTGCAATATTGAGGTTGGCGTGATCATGAGCAAACCCGATCCAGACTCCAATGGCCTGACATTCTCCACATAGACATCTCAAGGTACCCAAATATGAGCCTAACAACTTGCATGCAGCTCTCTACCAGCTGCTTCAAGTGGTCCACTACTACTACTTCAAGCAGTACCCAGAAGCAAGTCTGGTGTTGAAAGCATTCTACTGAGAGGAATTTCACCAACGAGCAAGGTCAAGCTTTTTATCTTTCCCTGCAGATGATGATAACGTTCCAAAACCAGATACTATATACAGTTCACGGAGGAGTCATCTAACAGTCGACTTGCTGGGTTTGTCCCGTTTCACCTGCATATTAACTTATGATAATGGTGACAAGTGCGTGTATTGAGGCATTGGATAGAGTTCAACATAATCATTGACGCTGTTCATCCAGTGCTTCATGTCACATATATGTCCATGCAGTTCAATCAATCCACTCAACATATGGAATTACAAAAATCTAATCCCACATCCGTTGGAATTCGGGAACTGGTCTTGAGTTCTTCCAGATGGTGGATGCTACAGGAATTTCAGGAAATTTTGGTCCTGAGACTCAAAGGGTTTGTGATTGAAGTTGCTTTCTCTTGGCAACGTGCCGGTTTATAAAATCAACTTCGCATGGATTCTCCTCGTTGCCTGCGCTTTTGCCGCTCCATTCAAGGGATTAGGTTACTTCAAACCCGTTTGTCTTTTAGGTCTTATTGACAAGCAGATATGGATCAAGCCAAGCTTGATGTGGCTTTTGGCAAAGCACACGTCAAAGTCTCCCTTCCCGATATACCAGACGAGTAAAGCATCGAAATGGCTCTTTGTGTGGCATCTGCAGTTACCTGCCAGCTTATGGTAGCGTCAAGAGAGAGTAGAAACAGGAGGGGCAAGCGAAGTAGCTGGCAATGGACGGACTGCAACAGAAAACGTTGGAGGACGTTATTCGTCTTGTCTATCTCGCAAATGGCATCAATTTTTGAAACCTCTCACAGCTGGTAGACCCAATTTGTTCGGGTTGCAACAACTTTCATTGGGCCATCACCCATTAACATTGTTCATTTCTCAGACCAAGTAGTCCGTAATATTCAAAGCAGTTATAAAAGGAACAGCAGTGATGTAGGATGTTCGTCACATAAACTATTCCTCCAACCGATCATATGCAGTATCTGGGGAGACCAGATTGAGTGAGATTTCCTCGAAAAATGATCGTGTGAGACGTACCTCCTTTCTCCAAAGTCTCCCAATCCAGGAATGATGTATGCCTTCTCGTTGAGACCCTTATCAATCCATCCAGTGACCTATAGAAATGAGGTCGGTGAGATATTTGGTGTGTAGTAAAATTTGAGGAAAAAACTAGATCGACGCACAACTCGAACCAATGGGTGCTTGGTACAGAACGTTTTCAGCCCTTCCGGGGAGGCAATCTGTTATACAATGTAAAAAGATTCAACGGTCACGGAACAAAAAACCCAAGGTTGTTGACTGTACCAGGTTCACGAAAATGATGCGCTCCTCAGGCACACGGTGTTCCATGAGCACTTCAACTGCTTTCATGGCTGATCCGCCCGTTGCTGCGATTGAAATGACAAAGTGTAACCGGCTCAGGGAGATGTGATATTATACAGTTGCCGAAATATATACACACCAAGCATGGGATCAAGTAATAAAACGTATCGCTTCTCGATATCTTGCGGGAACTACAGGACAGGTCAATTGAATGAGCATTCAAAATCAATGGCGCCACGATACACCGACAGATACCTTGGAATAAAAAAGCTTTGGCAAAGCAGTCTCCTCGTCCTTGAGCATGAAGATATTCATGACCAACACATATCAATTCCATTGAAAGTGGAGAACACACCCTCTGAATCAAGATTTTCCCAATACGAACGCTCCTGCAGACTTCTCGCAACCCGGCTTCCATGGCCTTAATGTGTCGGAGCAGGGATGATTTGAACCTTGGGGAGCTGAGCCGCGAAAAAAAAAAAGAACTAACCTCGCCCGCACGCAAGATAGAGACACCGCATATCTTTCCCTCAAATCCGACCCCTTCATACACCGCTCCCTGTGCTCATGTAAATACCTACCATACCAGCACATGGTTAGACAACACACCGTTGGGGTTTCTACCGTCTTTGACACTACTGGCAGATGATTCAAGGCCTCTTCCACGAGAAGGCGGATAATTCTATCAGAATAGAAGAGAAAGTCGCCCCGTGAAGTGTTTTTGTCGCGGATGATGGTATACAGAGCTTCAAGTTGAGCCGTTTGGGGTAATGTAACGACTGATGGCGGGAGTGCGGCTGGGGTTGCTTGCGAAGTGGGTGCTGCAGTGGACGCCATGGTCGTCGTATACGAATACGCTAGCGTCTCCGCGCAGCTACTAGTACTTAAGCTGTAGCGCTCAGCGCTAAGTCAGCACGTGAGCCCTAATACAACATATACAGCCTTGTAGATGCTGTCAAGGTCTTTTACTTTTACGGAACCCACCATCAATCATCACGGCATGCATTTAGAACGTACAACTATCCTTCGACGGTGAATAATGACAATCACAAATGAAAAAATGGCGTAAAACAAATATAAAAGGGTCGTCGCATAACGCAGTCAGAAACTGAATGTTTTGCTGCAACACGGGCTCGAGAATTCCATCCACAATTTCTCTCCATCATTAGAAGCATTCTGTTGAGCGAAGAGAGTGAGAAGGTGAGTGGAAGGCGTTGGGCCAGACATGTGTACGCACTTCGGTGGACAATGCCAGGGCCGGATTCATCGTACTCCTGCTTGGAGCACCATAAATTCTGGAACGTGCTGAGTGAAGCCAAGATGGAACCACCGATCCACACGGAGTACTTCCTCTCGGGGGGAGCGACGATCTTGACCTACAGATCCCATCCGTCAGCAGGTTTTCCCAATCTATAAATTTATAACCGATATTACGGACCTTCATGCTAGATGGCGACAACGAGGTAAGCTCCTTCTGCATGCGATCAGCGATACCGGGGAACATTGTGGTACCACCGGAGAGTACAACATTGCCGTAGAGGTCTCGACGGATATCAAGATCGCATTTGAAGATAGAGTTGTATCTAAATCCTTGTTCAGTCTTCTGTTGAGAACAGACGGTGGGTGGGCTCTGCTCACGTAGTCTCGTGGATGCCAGCGGCTTCAAGACCAAGGAAGGCGGGCTGGAACAAGGCCTCCGGAGCGCGGAACCTGGCGACATTGATAAGTTTTCCATCTAAGAGTAGGGAGAACGACCAACCGTTCATTGCCGATAGTGATAACCTGCCCGTCAGGCAGTTCGTAGCTCTTCTCGAGCGCTGATGACTGAGCAGCAGTTTGGAGCTCCTGCTCAAAGTCCAGCGCGACATAACAAAGCTTCTCCTTTATATCACGGACAATTTCACGTTCGGCCGTTGTTGTGAACGGGTACCCCCTCTCCATCAAATTCTTGATCAAGAAATCAGTCAAATCACGACCGGCCAGATCGAGACGGAGAATGGCGTGGGGCAAGGCAAAACCTTCGTATATGGGAACAGTGTGCGTGACACCATCACCGGAGTCGAGCACGATACCGGTAGTGCGGCCGGAGGCGTAGAGGGATAGAACGGCCTGGATGGCGACATAGAAGGCGGGGGCGTTGAAAGTCTCGAACATGATTTGGGTCATTTTTTCGCGATTGGCTTTAGGATTGAGGGGTGCTTCTGTGAGGAGGACTGGATGTTCTTCTGGGGCAACACGGAGCTCATTATAGAATGTGTGATGCCAAATCTTCTCCATGTCATCCCAGTTTGTGACAATACCGTGCTCGATGGGATACTTCAAAGTCAGGATACCTCGCTTTGATTGAGCCTCATCGCTGGAGCGGCAAGGACTTGGTAAAAAGTAAATGGTCAAGGACAACGGACGTACCCGACATAGGAGTCCTTTTGGCCCATTCCAACCATGACACCCTGATGACGAGGACGACCGACAATTGAGCTAATGTGGTCTCAGAGATGATCTAGAAAGGTGATTGGAACACCACTCACGGAAATACGGCACGAGGAGCATCGTCACCTGAGCAAAACAAATCAGTCTCTGGATCAAAGCTGTAAAGCGATAGATCCATGTACCGGCGACTAGAGAAGAGGCGATTCAGCAACAGATGATAAATGGAATGCAAGACACGTACAGCCGGCTTTGCACATGCCAGAACCGTTATCGATAACCTCAAGAAAAGTGAGATGGGTCTGATGAACTGGATTCACAAGGTAATCACGTACGAGGGCGGCGACTTCTTCCTCCATAGTTTATTATTATTAATCGGTGAAAGCGGGGGTACGATTTGAAGAGCTGAAGGTGAATTTAAATGGTGTGGATATTGCGCAGCAGTGAGTCAGAAATAAAAGGGGGAGTAAGCGAATGCTGTGATCCACGGACTGCGGGCGCGGTCACTGTGAAGAACAGCGGCCAAGAACACACCTTGGTCGATATAACTCTGATGACAGTAACGATTGTGGGCAGAGGGTGACAGTAGAGGATTCCCTTATCGGACGGTTCAGGGCAGGTCTCTGACGGTCTTTGAGTTTTGACCGAGACCCTATTATCCAGCACATAAAATGGCCCGACCTTGGCCCCGACCTTGGTATCTGTCCTTCCTCGCTGACTACCATCATGTCTCCGATTCCCTCCTTTGCCCAGGTCGCACCCTCCCCGTTTGTTTCTACCACCCCCATCTCGTTGACCCCCCTTTCCTTTCGACACCTTTCTGCATTGGGCGCTTTCTTTCTCGTGTTCGTGCTTGTTGCCCTGGGATGCGTCTTGTCATACGCTCTCTTCAAGCTTTGTCGCCCAGGAGAACGCTCCAAGACTGCTCTTCGTCCTTTCATTCTACCCAAACTCATTCCAGCAGACGTTGCCGCCTCCGCTATTGCCGCCAAGTTTTTGTTCGTCGCTAACCATCGCCACCAAGGATTCATTGCATACACAACTAATGCCAACGGCGTCAAAAAGAGCGTCCGAATTCGCCCTCGCGATCCTGTACGTCGTTCATTCATCAATACACTTGTCCCATGCATCTCTAATCATCTTGGATACAACACAGCAATCCACTCACGGTTGTGCTGAATCAGGGCCGTCTGAGCCGCACTCGATCATCAATCCCATTATTTCGTCCAATATGGACAGTCTTGTTTCAGATTTTCCACTAACACCTCTGCCAGCGGCCGCAAATGACCCTTGCTCTTCCAAAGTCCACACCACCGCTGTTCCTCCTATGGCTGCGCCGACGAAGACCCCAGTCATCCGAAATGCGGCTGACTTGAATGCCAATCCTAAACTCTTTCCCGTTCAAGGTCCGCTCAAACCTCTGGAGACCTGCTTACCGACGACCTCGCTCAACGTCAAAAGAAAGATATCTCTGTTATCTCTAATGGCTGTGCCGTCTCCCGTTTTGAGCTCTACCGATCCATCCAAGAAACACTCTGGTGTCGCTTCCTCCCTGGCCAGGTCACCGAAACATCCCCCGGCTGTACATATTGCCCCACCTTCGACTGCACATTTTAAGGTTTCCATCGTTCGGAATGTGGAAGGTATGAATGCCAACCCGAAGCTCTTCCCTGTGCAAGGCCCGATCAAACCTCTCGACGTCCGACGTACTAATGCTCGAGTACCGGCTAATGCTTTGATGGCTTCTTCGCTGGCTGACAACCTGCCCTCTACAAAGGCTAAAATACCGGCCAAAGCTTCGACTGAATCTACGGTGGCTGACATCCGATCGGAGAGCAGCGTCCAACTGGCTCCCGTTCTTGGTACTGCCAAATCTTTCCATGTGTATCGGCCGTCTCAACAGGCATTCTTTGGTCCTCACTCGCCATCTCCCCCCGGAACGAAGCCCAGGACTTTCAAATCGACTTGGACTGCGCTTAGGGGCAAGGAGAATATTCCCGTCGGTGCTTCAACATCTCCCTGAAACTTACTTTGCATCAGCGTACCGAATTTCTTTGTCTTACTATTGTCTTCATCTGTTATCGATTGTCATTCGCCGGCCCCTCCATTCCAAACAATCTTCGACCAACTGCTTCTTACATATTTCCTGTCGGACTATCGTGATATTTCCTCTTTCCGCATTCTTGGGTTCTCGTATCGTTGAGTACCTTTCCCACTTATACCTGTTTCACGTATACCCATCCTCATTTCACTCATGTTTCGTTCATAACTTGTCATTTCCCATACCCATTTCCACTCATACCCATTTCCACTTATACCCGTTTCCACCTATACCCGTGTTCTCGTTTTTTTTCTCTCCCGTTGCTCGTATCATATCATATGCCATCTCGGATTTTGCTACACCAGTTTTCAATCATTTGATCTCCCGTACCATATTCGCCCAGTCCTATTATTCGCTATCGCTGTCCCTGTAATTCGCGCTACAATAATACTAAACATGATCTCTGCTTCGACGAGCAACATTTGAGACATCCATTCCGAAACCTCTTTTAGATGCTTTTTGTGTTGCGGATTTTGGGTGTTCGGAACCAGGTTTCCATGGTATTGAACCACACTTACAGGTACTTAGACACGGACATCGGACATCGGACATATAGTATCGTCGGAGACGGTGAACCGAATAGGTGGCACTGGGTGGTGCCAGTAAAGTTCTTTACTGTAATCCGCCGAAGACTTCTAGAGATATTTCGTAGTCTCCATTACTGTGGCATGTTGAGTACTCGGCCGAGCAGTCCTTATTGTTCTCGATGGATCCGTACAAAATGGAAGCAATCCCTCCGGCCCTTGCTTGCACAGCCCTGCACCTGCACCCTATCCTTGACACCCGGCGGTGGTTTTTGGTTTCGACAGCCCCATCGATCTCCGTGTGTCGGACATTTCATTTTGTGTGTATTTTCGGGGGGGCTAAATTGCGCTGATAGGCGGGTAATGATCATTCAGCAGAAGGTAAGGTTACGTTGACCCTAACGCTTTCGTAAGTTGGAACTCCCTAGGATACCATAGTTTAGGGTTAGGGCTCTGCTGATTGCCGACTATATTCTTTTTTTTTCCAGAATAACGGTACATGTAATTTCCTTTTTTTTTTTTTACGTCCCCCGTCTCCATGGGCGACTACATCCAAAAAGAACTCTGATTGGAATGTAAACCTTGATCTTGGCGGGGTCGTCGTCTACGTCGGGAATCATGTGTTTGGCGACCTGAGTTGGTCAAACTTTTTGATCAATGAACCACATTCCCTGCAGGCAAACTTATGGCTTTGCGACGTGCGTGACGACAACGGTTCAACGGCACATTAACTTTGGAAAATCAAAGAAAAGACACAGGAACGTAACTCCAAGTGGGCATAATGGAATTGCCGCGTATTGTGACTCATCATGGCTACCCTCTCAGGCTTGCGCAATGCGCGTAGCATGCTGCCAATAGCCTGAGGTTTCGAGTGGAATCAGGTGGTGGGCCCCGGCTGCAGCCTCATTGCGTTGACTGCGGGCACTATGACAACGTGCGAGCTGCCTGGCAGTCGAGTATATAGCGTGGTAACTCCCCCCCACCCCGCGGACGTCACCCTCGACCACCTCTTGTTACTTACTTCTCGCCGAAGGCCAACGGATATGGGTCGTTGGACTCAATATGAAGAAGTAAGCCGTTTTTGCCAACGATTTCGAGGCATAATGTCAATTGAACTGAGCGGCCTTCTTCCCGGAAACATAAAAAAAAAACATTGTTAGGACTCTTGCCGTCTTCCGGAAGGCATTCCTCAGATAATACTCTACGACGGGGATTCTGGTACTTCTTGTGCATTGCGGAATAAACATGGTGCCAGACACTGCTACAAGGGTTCGCCGAAGGTCCGAGACTGCGATGAGCACGATTCCCCACCGTTGCCAGTGCTGCCTCCGCCGCCGCCAGACAAAAATGAGATTGCCAATAGGAGGAGAGGTGCTTATCCGTTTTTCCCTGTCCTTTTTTTTGCAGTATCCTTTCTCAAACGTTTTCCTTCTTCGTCTTTTCTTTTTCTTTTTTCTTTTTTGGAAGATGTCATGCACCCGAAGCTGTCATTGGATATGACCTACGTTTCCAGGCTCGATATCCTAGAGCCTGCTTTCCCGTCTTCAGCGGACTCGGCGGGGGAGGAGGAGGAATACGTGTTCATCCCGTCGTCATCGCCAAGCCCACGTTCTTCTTCTTCCACTGTTCACTCTGGTAGATCAGATCATCATCCCCACCGGGGCCGTAGTACCAGCGTCGTCCGCACCATCGCTGCCACGTCTTCAATAAACAAGGCGTTACCGCCATTACCCCGCTCATCATCATCGTCGTCGTCGTCGTCGTCACCGTCGTCGTCTCGCCTCCCCAGATCACCTGGAACAAGAACAAGAACAAGAAGGAAAAGAAGAAACACCCAACACGACAACCACGGCACGACAAGCGAATTACTCTCGCCTCTCTCGGGGATCCACTTGACGAGCCTGTCGTCCCCGGGGGGCGTCTTGTGCTCGGCATCCACGGCACCCGTCAGTCTCTTGCACCCGCCTCACCACCACCACCACCGCGACAACTCGAAATCCAGACGGAGAAATCGAGGTCGCCACCAGCACCAGCACCACCACCGCTCGTGGCCTGTCCGCACCCCCGTGACGATGAAGATGATGTTTCACGCCGCCAAAAAAGCGGCGGCGTTGCCCAGAGTGCAAGATGTCATGCACAGCGTCGTCATGCGGGGCGGGGCGATGTTTACCAAAAAAAGGGTGGTGATAAGCGGTGGTGGTGGTTAGTGGTTAGTGGTTAGTGGTGGTGGTATGTATGGCGACGGCGGGTTGAGTCACGGTGGAGAATCGAAACAAAAGAGCCCAGGTTTGTTGTTGTTGTTGTTCTCCCGATTGGAGTCTGCATGCAGGTCCTTTGAATCGTTATGGAATGAAAAAATTCCGGCCAACCTTGAGCATGGGACTCGACACCATTTGATTTGTTTGTTTGTTTCCTCGATCATCTTTCCCCAATGATTCGAAAACATTCGTGTTGCATTCTGTATAAGTTATTGTGTGTGTTGTAATCCAAGCTATTTATCAGGGAATAAGTAATATCATGATCAGGAGGTGACTGAGTTCTGAACGCTGAACGCTGAACGCTGAACACTCGACACGGAAAACAATCATCCCAAGGGTTAACAAAAACCACGTTTGCAGTGTATGTATGATACATGAAGAGAGATAGCGAGAGAGGGTGTGTGTGAAGAAATGCTTGATGGAATAATGACAAAAAAAAAAGTTGTATGAAAAAAAATATAAAAATATAATAGAAATGAAGACACAACGGCCCCCGGAAAAATATGTAGAACGAAAAAAGCACAAGTGATTCCATTTTTTTTCTTCTTCAAAAAAAAAACCAAGGTGTATGTGATAGGTGTGATAGGTGTGGGAGGTGCGCGGGGAGGAAAATGCAACAAGGAAATGCGATTGGTCGGAAGGAACGTCAGTAGTGTTTTTTGGTGTCAACGGAAAACGACAGGATGCGGGGTGATCTAAGCAAGGTTGGGGGGGGGGCGAATTTAGAAACATAGACACAATCAAGCCACTACGGGCATACTCACCTATTTAGCGGGGGTACGGAGACGGTGGCGACGACGACGACGACGACGACATCACCGAAGAATAAGCTTTCGCGAGATTCGAAGCAGGCGTCGCAAACGGCCGCAATTTTTCCATCACGTCCTCCATGCTCGGCGACGTGCCCAGCACCTGCGCAATCGAAGGTGGCCGTCCGCGTTTCAAGTTGGCAGTATACGCCGCCGTTACTGCAGCAGCCCCTCCAGAAGCCGAGGACGCCGAAGAGGAGGAGGACGAGAGGCGGCGCAGAGCGCGGGAAGCGCGGCGTTCCTCCTTTTCGCGCTGTCTTTCGGCTGCGAGGATGGCGGCGGCGACGGCGGGGTCTCTGCGCATCCCGGGCGGGGCTGTGCTTGTTTCTGGGATGGCAGACAGACTGGAGGAGACTGTGCTCGCGGCTGTGAGAGGGAGGGACGACGTGGAGGACGTCGCGGATGTCATGTAAGAGGAGAATGACGAAGAGGACGACCGTTTGTCAAAGTTGGAGAGGGAGAGCAGGTCTGTTGTTCCGCCTCCGGGAGGGGGGTCCAGGGATAGCAGAGTGGGCACGGAGAGGCTTCCTGGACGGGATACGTTTGGGGAGAGGCTATCTGGGGTAGGTTGGCCTCGTCGTGCGTTCCTGCTGTCTGATGAGGTGCGATCGGGTGATTCACAACCACCAGTGTCGTCGTAGCTTTGCAACGTGATGGGGGTGGTGGAGCGGGAGCCTGTTGGTGGCGTGCCGGAGAACATGCCAGAGCCGGTACCGTTCATGACGAGATACCTCAGGCCTTTGAGCTCTCTGTCGGTCTTGCGGGCGTCACGTTCTAGGGAGTCGATCCTTTTCATGAGAATGGCCTTTTCCATGGCGTGTTTCTCGGTGATGGTGAGCAGGTAGGCGGCGAGGTCGTCGAAGCGGGCGCGTTGGAGTTTGAGGGCGTCTTGCAGTTGCTCTGTTGTGGCGGCGGTGGAGAGGGAGTCTACGATTTTTTTGTCGTAGGGGGATTGTGGTCGAATTTTGCCCTTGGATTTGACGGAGGAGGAACGTGATGAGGTGGTGGTAGTGGTTGTGCTGGGGTCGGTGGAGGGGATTACGGAAGGAATGGTGTGTGCTCTTGGACGGATGGGGGTGGTGGTTGAGGTAGTTGTTGATTTGCGAGAGGAAGGAGAAGGAGTGACTGTTGAGAGGGAAGCAAATGAAGGATAAGTTGAAGGAGGGGTAGGGAGAGGGATGGAAGGGGGACCGGGTGCGCCTTTCCCAAAGGCAGAGCTGGATTTGAGGCAGGACCTGGGAGAGGTGGGACGTTCGCTCGATTTGTAGGGCATTGTTGCGACGGTCTGGCGTTTCCAAGGGGTGTTTGGCGCAGATTCAGTGGAAGAGGATTTTTGTGGTTCTGGTTCGGAAGCGGTGATGTCTTCGAATTCCTCTGCCGAGGAAAAGTCAAGTTTTGTTCCGAGACCACGCTCGAGTTCCTTGAGGACGGATGTGGGTATATGTTGTTTCTTTTTTGATTGTTTTGGCTTGGAGGGGAAGAATCTGCGGTTTTCAGACTGGTCGCCTGAGGAAAAGTCGGAGGCGCTGCCGTCTTCGATGTGGATGATTCTGCGGGAAATGGGGGTGTTGTAAGGAGTGTTGTTTTGGGAATGCATGCGAGGGGTTGTGGGAGGGGTTGGGTTTGGTGTTGCGAGAATGTGTTTGTCGTCATCGGAGCTATCGAAGGAGTCGACGTGTGGGGGGATGTGAAGGTGGTTTTGGTGGGGGAGAGGAGGGTGGGGTTTTGTGAAGAGGTCATCGAAGGCGTCGAGGTCTTCTGGGGGGGAGAGGGATACGGTGATGGTTGGACGGGGACGGGGAGTTGGGGAGCGATCCTGAGAAGCGATGGAGGCGGAGTCGAATGAGGTGGCACGAGGGCTTGATGAAGGGGGAGTTGTTGTTGATTTTACGGAGAGGGCGAGACGGGGGGGACGGTGTTTTGTGCCAGTGGGTCTGTGGATATGAGTCACGGGACGACGAAAAAGGAAAGTAGAAAGAATTACTCATGGTTGGTGGTGTCTGAGGGAGGGTTTGAGGGTGGGTTTGAGGGTGGGTCTGGTGGTAGCGGTGTGGGCAGCGGTGTGGGCGTAGGCAACGGGGTTGACTTGCGAGAGCGACCGAGAAAAGGAATGCGACTACGCTTTGAATTGTCATTTGACGAGTTTGAACGAAAAAAGTCGGAAAAGTCAGTCTTTGTGCGGAGACGACGGACGGGGGAAAGGGCAGACATTGATTAATGGCAACGGTGAGAGGATGGGTTGGTTATATGCAGGAACACAGATCTTCTGTCCGATTCATTCACATTTTTTAAAAACACTAGTCTTCTTTCGGTTACATCGGCTCTTTCGATCCGTTACAAACACACGTAAACAATGCCTCTCGAAGCCACCATGCTCGTCGTCGACAACTCGGAGTACATGCGAAACGGAGACTATCTTCCCACTCGCTTCGACGCCATGTGCGATGCCATCAACATTGTCTTTCAGACGAAAATCGATGCAAATCCTGAAAACACCGTCGGTATCGTCTCAATGGCAGCAAAGTCGTCCGTCTCTTTCCCTCCCTACCTCTCCCTCCCTCACACAACCCAGTCCAGAGGTATTGGTCACACAGACAAAGGAAATCGGTCACATCCTCAAAGCAACCCACTCCGCTTCAATATCCGGTCAAATCGACATCCCCACCTCAATCGCAATCGCTCAGCTCGCTCTCAAACACAGAGAAAACAAGAACTGCCGTCAGCGCATAATCGTCTTTGTCGCCTCTCCCCTCCTCGGCCCTGCTGCAGACGAAAAGAACATGCTCAAACTCGCTAAAAAACTAAAGAAAAACAACGTCGCAGTCGACATCGTCTGCTTCGGCGACGGCATCGAAGAGGGCGAGAACAGCATCCTCAAAGCCTTTGTCGACGCTGCTTCCAGCAGTGAAAATTCGCACGTCTTCTCGTACCTTACCACTCTCTCCCCCCCCTCTTATTCTCTTTTCTCTAGTCATCTCGTCTCTGTTCCTCCGGGATCTCACTTGATATCAGATGCCATCCTTTCTTCCCCCATTCTTTCTGCTGACCGTGGAATCCCAGACGAGGCTTTGGGCGACCCAACTATCGCCGCCGCCACTTCCGCTCCCGGCGCTACCACCGGCGACTTTGACGTCTTCAACGTCGATCCAAGCTTGGACCCAGAACTCGCAATGGTTCAATTTCTCTTCCATCCCCTCTTTTCCTTGCTCACCACCCACCCACCCCCCCAGGCTCTCCGCATGTCCATGCAGGAAGCACGCCTGCGCGAAGACGCAGAACAAGCATCAGCAACCGCTGCATCCACCGCAGCCGTGGCCGTCGCTCCTCCATCTCAACCAACTGTCGTTCCCGCCACACCAACAGAAGATGAACAGGCTTCGCTGCTGCAATCATCGGGCGATGTCCAGATGGCCGCTGCAGATGACGACGAGGAAATGGACGAGGAAGAAGCTATTGCTAGAGCTATCGAGATGAGCATGGCAGAAGAGCAGGACGAGAAGAAATAGTATACACCGTATATAATTACCGTAAATTAGAATGCAAATCTGCCCAAACAGGCAAAGTTTACTAATGACCGCGTCGACAACCGCCTCTCAAACCGAGCTCAAGGCAAACAAGGTACCCCTCGCTTGGAGAGACCAGTGCTCGTCGTGTGTATATTCGACGATAGTCCACCCAATCGTCTTCTCACTCTGTTTTCGCAGTCTCCTTATCCCCCTCAACATCTGTCGCAAGGAAGAACTGTACCTTCCCTGGAAGTGCACCGACCAGCGACACTCGTACGAAAAGTCTGTACAGATCTTCACTTTGACTGTCCGTTTTCCGTTTTAACATCTCAATGCTGTGGTAGATGTCAATATGACGAGTGGGTGATTTTCGGGGCTTCGCTTTTAATTATTAATAACGCGAATACATCACAGCTACATGCGCCGGATGAAGTTGTTGTCAACCCAGAAACTCGCTGCTGCTGCTGCTGCTGCTACTGCTGCTGAGGGGGGAAATTCGTAATAAAAACTACGTAGATACACCTTGCCCTGTTGTTGCCGTTGTCGTTCCCCACAACCCGATTTCCTTCCGCACGCGAGACACGACGTCGTCCACCGTGCTAGACTGCCCAAACGCCTCCACGAACTCGCCCTTGGGGTCCATCAGGTAAATGTATATCGAGTGGTCCACCAGGTAGTCCCCCCCCGTCGCATTGCCGGCGTCTGGTGGTGGTGGAGGCGTGGAAAAGTATACCCGGAATGCCTTGCAGATGGATTTGATCGCGGCGTAGTCGCCGGTGAGCCCTGTGAACCGGGGGTGGAAGTCTGCGAGGTACTGCGCGACTTGTGCGACGGTGTCCCGTGCTGGGTCGACGGAGATGAATACCGGTTGGAAGGTCGCGGTGGTGGGCTTGTGTTGTTTCTCTGTCCCGCAGAGTTTATTAAGAATGCACAGAGGGGGGGTATGGAACGCACCAAGTGTGTCGATGATGGCACCCATCTTGTCCAGCTCGGCGGGACATATGTCTGGACAGTTGGTGAAGCCAAAGTACAGCAAGTTCCATTTCCCGAGGAGGTCTTGTTCTGAGAACGGCTTGTTGTCGTGTGTCGTGAGCGTGAACGGCCCACCGATGTGTGCCCGGCCGACTTGTTTCGCCTCGCGCTCTTTTTCTGGGGGAGATTTTTTTTTTTTTTCAGCGTCAGTGTTATTATAAGGAACGGTAATGAGGTGGAACATACGACGCTCTTTGAGCAGCTTTGCTTTTTCGTGTTGGAAGTAAAAGTAAAGACCGATGCCGGCTGCTACGAAGAGCACAGCGGCTTTTGGTGTGAATACCTGTTCTGTTGGTGTTTAAAAACTTTTTCCCTCTGGTTTGTCAAGGAGAGGGAGAGGGGGGACATTTTGCTTACCCCGAGAGCGGCTCTGTCGCGTTCAGTTTGCTGTTGTCGAAATGACGACGACGAGTAATGTTTTCTCGCTGGTGCGAGTCGGGGTTGGGCTTTCCATGATGGTCTCGCGCGACGAGGTGCAATGCGGATCATCGAGAGTGGACATGATAGTTGTCGCCAGAGATAGCACGTCTGCATGCTGGGTGTTTTTCTTTTTTGGTCAAAGGGACAAATATTTACATTATTCAAATTTCACGCCATGACACTCTTCATTGCAACTGAACTGATAACAATATTATCTACGACTGCATTTTCAAGCTTAGCGGAAGCGTTTTGTGTGACCGCCGCTGCCGCTGGCTCCGCGTCCAATTTGTGGAGCTGGCAAAAGAAAAAGTTCAAGAAGCCGAGGGAGGGTAGGGAAAGGTGGAACGGAAACGGACCTTCTTTATTGAAGACCAGTCCGTCAGCTGCGCCAAGGTGGTCAGCGGAACCATGCACCCGGGGACGACGACGGCGTTCATCTTGTCTGCTACCTCGGACACCTCTGGAGATGCGATACGCACGACGAATAGGGCAGTGGAGGTGTCTGACACACCATACCGCCTGATTGCTTCTGTGATCTGTTGGGAATTTGGGGGGAATATGTCAGAAAGCACAAAAAAAGGTCCACACATACATTGTTGGTCGGGTTCAAGGCCCACAGGATCTCGGAATGAACGGTCTTGGTGCGCAGAGAACCGTGCAGGTCGGCAAGGATGGCTTGGTGGATGGCTGTTTGAAGGTGCAAAAGACTTGTGACCTTTGCGATTATCGAGAAGAAGAAGTGAGGGTGGAAAATAAAATATAAAATATAAAAACGATCACTGACGAGCCGGGCATCGATGAAAGCAAAGTTCACGGCTTCGCGCTCGAGGTCTCCTTGATCGCCGACGGCCGTGGATGCCTTTATTATGCGAGAACGGAGGAGAGACGGGTTGAGGACCTGTGTGAACAGCGCTACATGAACCACCGAACGATGAGCAGGAAATTGAGGATATAAAAATGTTTCCATCATCAAAGCTGTGCCCATTTGCCAACACATAAGTTTTACTAATACTACTACTACCCCACCTTCAATATTCAAAAACCATGAACTGGTTGGCTCGGCTGCCCTTGTCGTTGCTCTTCGTCTCGTTTGCGTTCGCAGCTGCTGCTGCGCCTATCGCGCAGGATCCTCAAGGCTTATTGACACCCGATAATTTCAAGGCAACCATCACCGCCGGCGTTTGGTCAGTTTGGCTAGTACTTGTAAAGACAATATTCGGCGTGTTCATATCTTTGAACGAAATATTTCAGGCTTGTAGAACATTTCTCGCCTTATTGTCACCATTGTCGTGCCTTTGCGCCGACTTGGGACCTCCTCGTCGCCGAAAACACAAAGGCATCCAATCCAGGAATCCATCTCGCACAAGTCGATTGTGCCGTCCATGGTGGTCTGTCTTGACTTTTTAACAAAAATGCCTTTAGTTTGACAACTTCCCTTAACGACAGACTTGTGCGATGACAATCAGGTCAAAGGGTATCCCCAGATAAACCTTTACCGTCACGGCGAATTCGTCGAATCTTTCAAAGGCAGGCGAGACCTTGATGTCTTGCAGGAGTACATAAAAAGGCACGCTGATCCCGCAACTGTGGGAACAACTGACGCAGAGCCGTCTCTGGACGCCAATCCATCCGGTACGGTCTTGGAGCTGGACATCAACAATTTCGACAAGGTGGTCCGTCAGGGGCCTGTATTTGTCAAGTTCTTTGCTCCATGGTACGCATTTCGCGTTCTCTCGCGTTCGCGGTCTCGTTAACCTTATATATCCATAAAGGTGTGGACACTGCAAGAAACTTGCGCCCACTTGGACGCAACTCGCACGGCACATGCAACACAAGCTCAATATCGCAGAGGTCAACTGTGAAGATAATACCGCCCTCTGCAAGTCCCAAAACATTCAGGGATACCCTATGCTGTTTTACTATTCCAGCGGCTCAAAGTCGGAGTATGCCGGTGGCAGAAAGTTTGATCAATTGAAGGCGTTTACCGAAAAGGCCTCTGCACCGTGAGTAATGATGTTGGATTCTTTTTTTTTTTTTTTTTGATTACTTTTATTCAATTCATGGGGGTCACACACACAGTCCCGTGCAACAGCTCACTGGCACGGATTTGGAATCACACCTCGAACAGAACCCCGTTGTATACCTCCTCCTTCACTCAAATACTGACAATCACATCGTGGTAAATCTTTTTGGACATTTACAATTTCAGTTCCATATCTATATATAACTCTTTTTTTTACTGCACAGAACGAGATCACGCGGGCGTCTTATGATCTCCTTGGCTCACCGCCAATATTTGCATCCACGTCGGCTGAGCTCTTCAGCCAGCACCAAATCCCAGCCGCATCATCATGGGCTATCCTTGCGTTCAAAGACCGCGATGCCACACATCCCACGGCCAAGTTCTTCGCTTCTCCTTCCGGCTTTGACCACTCCGTCCAAGATGCGCTGAAAAGCTGGTTGTTTGGGAATCGGCTCCCGACAACGTTGGAACTCACGGAGGATACATTCCAAGAGGTGATGAAAGCGCCGCACAGACCGCTGGTTGTTATCGCCGCTGTGACCAAGGAAACGAAGGATAAGGTGGCAGAGAAATTTAGGGATATCGGCAAAATATGGAGGTTGAGAAAGGGACAGGGCAAGGGCGGGGAAAGAGACTTGGTCTTTGCGTGGATGGATGCAGGGAAATGGGCGAACTGGTTGAAGAGCATGTATGGCATCACTGCGGATTCGGGCTCGGAGCCGGCTATCGTCATAGCTGACCATACTGTATGTGCATTTTTCTCTCTGATCCACTTATTCTTCCTTTATGTTGACGAAGTTTGAGATCGCAGCGATTGACGTATTACGACACGGACCAGCGTGGCCAGTCCATTAAAGTTACTTCCACGAGCATCCTTTCAGTCGTGGACGGTATAACCAGTGGCATTATCCGTCCCAAAAACTCTGAAAATATCGTGGAGCGCATGGCAAGAGTGAGCTTCATTATCACTCCTTCCAAGACGTCTCTAATTTTCTCCCTTCCCCCCCCTCGCTTTAGTACCTTAATGCTAAGTTGACCTCATTGGAAATATTCGTCACCGATAATCCACTGAGATCCGTGCTCGTCTTTGTCCTTGCTCTGATGGCCGTTTTTCTGGCCCTCAGGTACTGTGTCCCAAGCGGACATCCTCGAGAATATCGTCATGGGAATGGCAAATCGGGCAGGTTGGATTGAGTGAGCGTTGGTTATATTAAGGTGGGGTGAAATGTATCCTAGAAATACACGACAATATAATATACAAAATGCGACGCCAAAATACTCTGATGTCATTAAAAAATGCTTCTAAAATGGCAGTAGGTATGGATACAGACCAAATTATAAAGTTTCGACTGGACTGGTTTCAGAGGACCACCTTGATAGAGGATCATCAAACATAATTCCACAGATACGATTGTAAACTCCTGCGGGAAATTTTCTGTGCAACGGTTTAGATGTTAACGAGACATACGTCGTACATCAACTCACCTGGCCTGCAGTCGATCCAGTAATGCAATGGCACGATCACGATGACCATGGCCAAGTTCTGCTCGTACCATGGCTTCCCATGTTGATGGCTAAAGGGGCATGAGACATTTTGAGAAAGGAAGTAGGGAAACACACGCACTTCGCGATACACAGGAAATGTCGCAGGAACGGCGGGGTACGGTGAAGGGTGGTGAGGAACGTGGTTATTTGGGGCAGCCACACCTTGAGGCGGGTCCAAAAGAGATTCAAAAACAAGACGAGATTGTTCTAGATCGCCAACGGCTGCGTAGCCTTTGATCAGACAGTTGGCGATGTAAGCCGTCATGTGCACCCCCAGTGATTTCAGGCGTTCGATGTACTGAGGTATTAAGTCAGTTCGACGGTGGGCGACAAAAGCATTGATAAGGGCCTCAAATGTGACTGCGTCTGGCAAAATAGTTGGAGATCGGGAAGTACTTGGATGAGACGGAATTGATTCGAAGACTGCTATTGCCTTGTCAAGATTCTTATTGACACAACCCCAGGCATTGATTATTGCCGCCCAATGACTGCCTTGGATATGGATGTGCTGGTCTTTCTCAAGATTTTGAAAAACTTGCTCCATGGAATCTATGTCTATCGGTTCAATCGAGCCATACGTATCGATGAGCAGCTACAACGGGTACCAGTCAACGATTAACAGAAATTAAGTAGAATGTTGCTAACTTTATACGTATGCGCGGTTGGTCGGACATTTGCTTTCAAGAGGGCATTATAGTAATGCAGGACTCTGTCTCGGTTAGGCTTGGTACTTGCATAAAGCTGCATCATGGTATTAAATGGAGGAATCCGTGGCTTGTAGTTTCGTTGCTGAGTCATTTCAGTGAAGAGGAGTTCCGCAGAATATCCGTCACCGACGCGAGCACAAGCCGCTATCACGGCGCCGTAGGTAATCGAGGACGGCTGAACATGACTAGCCTTCATTTGTTGGAATAATTCAAGGGCAAAATCAGCTTTTCTGGCTTTAGCTAATTTTGAAATCATGTTGTTATAGAGATAGATATTGGGGGGAACACCTTGCCTCTGGGATTCCTGGAATAAGGCCAACGCATTTGAGGTATCATCTGTAGTATCTTTTACGCACTCT
Source organism: Hygrocybe coccinea (assembly GCA_963555575.2). Lineage (NCBI taxonomy): Eukaryota > Fungi > Basidiomycota > Agaricomycetes > Agaricales > Hygrophoraceae > Hygrocybe > Hygrocybe coccinea. Next base: position 1,239,552 of record OY741991.2, read on the forward strand.
ATGAGAGCGCCATAAGAGTCGGCGGTAGGAGCCCCTCCCTGGGCCAGAATCCTTTCACGATGAACATGTGCCGAATCCAGGTCCCCAGCGTGCGCATATGCAATGATCATCTGATCTTCTATGTGGAACCAAGCCTGTGATTGCCATTTCTTGTCTCTTTCCAGAGAAGACAAGACTCGCTGCGCGTCATCGTAAAGTTTGCGAACTTTCCCAATTTCGCCTAGACGACCAAGAGCACTTATGAGACGGCCCATGGTAGCAGGGGTAGGGTACACGTTACTCTCTAGGCCGGCCTCGTAACGTGCGTATGCCATTAAAGGGGTGACGTTTGAATTATGGGGGAAAAATTCGTTGATAAAATGGCTGTGGTAATTGTCAATACGGAGGGGTGCCGAATCTTGTTCAAGGCCGGATACCGCGTCATTGGGGATTATTTCCGGATTTTCAATAAGTTTCTGTGTTCTGATGTCTCTCTGTGGGTTGTTGAGAATGTTCTCGTAGTTCGAACCGAGTATTGCGAAAATGGCCCGAAGCTCATCCACGTTGTGGCGCAAAAAAAGGACTTTGATTATGCGTTGGATGATGGGCTGGTGCATCATCGTCAAATCAATGTCATGTTTTGCCAAGTCCTGTAGAAGGAAGGTGGTGCCATAGATCACGGCTCTGGGAGCATTTGAAGTGTCATTTTCATCTGCAGGAAGTTCAAGAGAGGTAGTTCCGTATGCAAAAAGTTCCCAGTCTCGCATCGTAAGGTCAGTCATTCCCCTATTACTCTCCTTGGCTGCAACGTAGGCTCGGAGATAGTAAGGAGCGACAGCTCGAGACGGTAACAAGCCCAATCTATCTGATAAACGCATTAGTCGCAATGCTTCCTCAAATGAGAGTTCCATTTTTTGCGCGAAGAGTTGCATAGAAGCCGTTACGACCACCATTCGAATGTGATTCATTTTGTGGTGAATGTCAACTGCTGACAATAGGCCACTCGTTTCCCCCTCCCGAATTGTCCTTATCTCCTGGTCGGCGTATCTTTCAACAGCAGTAAGTGCATTTGCTGGTAACTGGCATTTGAGGTGGTGATCAACTAGAGTTTGAATCACGTTTCGCGATTCATGGGGATTAAGAGCAATAGCACTAGGTGGGTTATTCAACAGGACCTGGTTAAGGACAAAATCCAATTTCTCAGTCGCCGAATTGTCCGCGGATTTGGCTTCAAGGTAATTCATGTTGGCTTGAAAGACTAGCATACGGTCAGTAGCGCGGATGTTCAAACCATCACGGGACGCGTTGTCCAGGAGAATAGTGAAGAGCCGATTGAGGTCGTCTACCAAACCCTCGAATGCGAGGCTGTTGAGCATCACATTCCAAGCGATTTGATTGGGTCGGTGCGGGACAACTGATGTTTCGTATGGATGACGGCCTGTTTCTTTTTGTTGCAGAAGGCGATCAAACCAGACGAGAGCCGTCTGTACATCTCCTAACCGACAGAATCCCGAGATGATTTCAGTGAAGGTGGACGAAGCAGGAGGAGGAATGTCAGCGGGGCCAAATGTTTCGTCTGCCTTGGTGTCCATCATCTGTTCCAATAAGCTCAAGGCCCCGGTGGGCTGGCCACAACGAAAATATGCCTCAATCATCTTGTTCCATACCATAAGTTGGCTGCTACGGGCTTGGACGTGACGATGAAAATCGGGGTGAGCTTCATTCATATCCTCGAGCCGTAGAGGAGAGGCCCATCCAATACGACCCGCCTTAGAAGCGATCTTGAATTCCTGAAAAACTTCTTTTGCCCCCTGTAGATCTCCCACATTCGTGTATACGGTGATAAGATGCCCAAAGACGGCGGCAGATGGAAGGACATTCGATCGCTTTTCTAATTGTGCAAAGACGTGAATGGCAGCGTCCACATTCGAGTGGTAACTACATGAGCGCAGCAGGTTGTGATAGGTAGCCAATGAGATTTTTCCGTTGGCCTTGAGGGAGATGACAGTTTCAAATAGCGACATGGCTAGAGGCAGATTACTCTCTGCCCGTAATTGTGCCATTCGTTGTTCGTCTCCGGTGTTCGCAGCCGTTTTCGTCCTGCCCGATAATGCCCGCCTTCTTCCACGAGCCTCCAGACTGGATATAACTTTGCAAACTTCATCGTCACGGTCAGTAAGTGCTTCGATCAGATATAGATATGTCTTGATGCTCGGCAGTAAGGAGCGCTTAAGCATGTCGTTGTAGGTTTCGAGAATGACGGTGAGAGAATCGCCAGGACGGCGAGTCCAACAGAGAGCCTCGATCGCCATGTTAAACTCGAGGACCGATGAATTGACGGCAGAGTCGCGAAATCGAAGAACCTCTGTCATTGCTATGGTAGGGTCTCCACTATCTCGAGCGGCTTTGAGGGCGTCGAACGTGGAGGAGTGACATTCTGTGGTTTCAGATGATGTCTTGGAAGGTACAGACGGCTGATGAATTGGGAGATTCGTCTTCGACGAGGGAGGGGGCAAAGGCACAGTCGATGGTGGGGGAAGCATCTTGTCACTGGAATCGGGAGCAGGAGGAACAGAGTCTGCGTTGTGACATATGGTACTGGGGGGTAACGGAACAGCTAGATCGCTCGGGGATGCCTTCCAAGTGAGATGATCATTGGTGGATGAATGTGCGAAGGCGTGTCGGGACCTGGCATGTAGCTGAACGGTCTCCAACACGGCGAGCTTTTCCGCAGATTCATGTCGAGTTTGAACACTAAGGCACAAACTATGACTCCGCCTACGCGTCCCACTAGTGTGTAAAGACACAAGCCTCGACGAACGTTCATCATTGTCATCGGTTTCGCCAGAGTTGCTATCATGGGCTGTGGCTATGTTGACTTGCGCAATAGTGCGACCCGCAACCTAGAAAGCGTATAAAGAATCAGTTCATCGTGCGTAATGGGGGGCAGGAGAAACAAGATGATTTTTGAAGCAAGAAGGGTATAACAGAAATGTTCATTTACGGTGTAACTGTTTTGAAAACGTTTGCCAGGATTGAATTTTGCGCCTCCAGGTCCTGCTCCACTCCCGCCCCGGTTAGGACTCGAGCCTGGGCTATTAGGACTATTCCGGGTAGGCAGAGCTCCAGATGACGACGAGGCACCGGAGGACGACTGTATTTGAAGGACATTTCGGATAGTATGGGACGTTTGATTTTGTGCAACTGCGGCGGCACGAGAGGTGTGGTGGAGGATTTGAGTCGCGACTTTTGGCAACATGGCCGGAAAACGACTGCACAAGGAACAGTGTTTGAAAGGCCTTGGGCAGACGGTCTGGCTCGTTCAACGACTTTGGAAGCGCTCTGCGGAGGGACTCGGACGGATTGCGGCGATTTCCGCAGACATAAACATATGTAGAATAATTAGTAGGGGTCAGAGTGACCGATTCGAGGTCGATTCAGGGACCGATTCGAAAATCGATTCAGACATCGATTCAGACATCCGATTCTCGCTGAATCCACGAATCGACGAAGCGACTCGCGAGTAGCTTTGCGTTGTGAAACGGCTTTCGATTCATCTGTGAAAAAAGATACGAAATATAATTTATTTTTTTATTTCCCCTATCCTATCATCATGGCACCAAAAGTGAAGAACCCAACTACAGCTACAGGCAAGCGTACACCCATACCCAGTGCTAAAGCAGCTGCCAGCAATGAGACAAAAAGTAATGAGCCGAAGAACAAGAAAGACACCGGGGATGAGCCGGATGTCAAGATCGAGTATGAAAAAGTGTCTGTTCGTCATGCATAAGTCTTCAGTACTGACAAGTAACAGCTGGAAGGACAAGGACCTCACCTGGCAGCTCATTCACTGCATCGCTGAAGACCCCATCATCCGACAAGGCCTTTTTCCTGGTCCTGGCGCCAACGTGTCGACTACCAAAGGTGGTGGCCTGTCCAAGGCTCATCATCACAAGGAGTTGGCGGCAAGAGTCTTTGGAGACCATCCAGTATATGGTCCTGCATTTGAGCAGGCCCGGACTGCGAAGGAAAAGAATGTGTGGGCGCAAAAGATAAAAAACCGGATTCAGGCGTGAGTTGGTAATCTGTTCTCGCAAGGGTCTGAATGTCACCAGAAAACATCATATAGGCTTGTCAAAGATACCCAGAAGTACAAAGAGGAGATGGGACTCACCGGTGAAGGGATTACTTCTGCAGACCAGATCAACATGGATGTGAAAAACGCGTTCACAAACAAATGGGGTCAGTAGAGCGTTCAACGCTGATCTTAATACTCACCTGACTCACCCATTCTCTAGAGCTCATCAGCCAGTCATTCCCATGGTATTTCGAGATGAGAGACCTTGTGTCTGAGCGCCCGAATGTTGTACCGGTCGGAATTGGCAACAGTGGATCTGAAATTGATATGAATGGATACCTCAACTCGACAGCCACTTCCAGCGACTATGAGGACCCGATATCTTTCGGACTTAGTGACGAGGAGGGCAATGGGGAAGCTGTTGCTAGTGAGGGACAAGATGTCACCGAGCCAGATGAAAACAACGCCGAGGTCCACTTACCCATTAAACGGAAAGCTGCTGAGTCCAGCACAAACACCTCAAAGCCTGTAGTCAAGCAGGAACCCACTGGCAAGAAGACTCGTGCTGTTATGGAGAAGTTCAGTGATGTTGCCAGGGCACAGGAAGAGACCGTGCAGAAGTCCATTGACATGAAAATTAAGCGGCTTGAACTCACAAAGGACACAGATATCGCTCGGATAAAGGCTCAGGAGCGTATTCAGATCGAAAGAGACAGACGAAAAGCAGAATTAAAGATTCAGAAGATCAGACTGGAGCAAGACAAGATGCAGCTCGAGTACGAGTTCAGGCTAGCCCAACTGCAGGCCCATCGTCCCACTCCATTCGCATCGACATCTTTCACTGCGGTGACAGATCATATTTCAGGCGCTTCAAGCTCTTCCCCCACTTCATTCAGCTCACCAGCTCACACCAGTAGTCACAACCTCGAACTTGGTGAAGAATTTCATTTCGGTAATATTTCTGTAGAACAAATGGAGCCCCATCTACCCTTGTATCTACCAACCGATCACCCCACCGATGAGCAGAGAGATGGGCACATCTAGGCATAGTGAATGTCCATAGTCACCGTTCCAAGAATATGATGTACATACCAGTCATCATCTAATGCACGGAAGAGTTGTTGCTTGATCCTTTCACGCTTTGCTTTAGCCTTACGAAGTCTCTGTGTTGCTCGTGAATATGCTGTACGGGTGCGAGAGTGTTCATTTTCAGTATCAGATGGTCCAGAAGATAGGCCTTCGTCAATGAAAGGGTCGCGTGAGCCAGGATCGGCATTATCATGGTCTGGGTTCTCATTGTCTTCACACATCATTGCAAAGCAATGAAGGCCGATGCATGCAGAAATCCAATATGTTGCAAAAATGTGGGTGGCTTCATTAACGATGTTGATGCGAAGGTGTTTGAGTGATGCAAAGCGACCCTTGAGAAAACCAATAGCGTGTTCTGAACGAATGCGGACCATGGAGACATGGTTGTTGAATCGAGTGTTCTCCGGACTGTCGGCCTCTGGTTTCTTGAATGGAGCGACCAGCCAGACCTGGATCTTTGTCACAGTGTTCGATAACGACTCAAATGGAGAAGAGAAGACGCACTGGATACGCAGAATCAGCCCAGATCCAGTCACCATCCTCCAACAAGTCTTTATGCTCTTTCGCCATTCGAGTTTCATTCCATGCTGTCGAGTCATGAATGCTACCAGTGAATCCATAGCCGAAGTCAATGATACGGAGGTTAGGCAACGATACAATCTAGATGGTAATGTCAATCCTGCCTTCAGACATTTTTCCGAGTGCTCACCTGCACGTTCATGGAATAATTGCTCTTCCGATCAAAGTAGCTTGATCCATACCAATAAGGACGAGCATAGAGCGGCACCAGAGTTCCATCAACCATACACCAACCATTCCGCCATGCTTCACAAGAATGCGCTGCGACCCATTCCTTTGCAGCTTCCTTCTCCCTGTCGTTGGGCATACGAACAGCCTCACGCATGAAGTCTGGGCGCAAAATGGCTGTCATCACTCGTCGAGTCGCTAAGGTGACTGTTCCTTTACCCACACCGGCCCAGTTAGCAACTGACTGATGGCTCGCGGCATTTCCATTGTGACCGAAGCGGTAGAGTGTAATGGCCAATTGTTCCTCAACTGGCATTTGGAACTGATTGGACTGGTTTTCAAACACAGGGTCACCAGATATGCGCTGCAGGATGGTGTCAAATGTAGTCGGGGAAACTCGTAGAGCTTGTCGAAAATGGTCCGGTCGACTATATTTTAAGACGGTGAGGACGTGGTGGAGATATGGGGGGGCACGGGGAATTCGATGGCGAGGTGTTTCATATCGGTGAGCATGCATGTTGTTGATCTCATCCACAACAAAATTCCTGATCATACGACAGCTATCCCCACCGCCCAGCCCATCGGATTCATCGTCTCCATCCCAACCAGAATCAAGATCGTCGTCCGAGTCGCTGTCGATGCCGTGTAGGTGAGTAACAGTGAAATCACCGTTATCCAAGGCTGGCAGAACGGCATCCTCCAACCCGGAGTCAGAGTTTGAGGCACTTGACCAACTGTCAGCATCGAACGACCAGTCACTTGAGAGGGAGCCTGAGGATGCGCTGGATGTGCTGGCATTATTGGTGTTGTCTTCTATTCCAGAGGAAAGGGAGGCGAGTTCAGGAAGATTGAACAGGCTGACCTCGGATACAGGATCCCTCGCCAAAGGTGCAAGATTGACAGGCGTGTTTGTCTCGGGCACCCGCAGTTGTTTCGCAATGGCCTTCCGTCTCTTTTGGAGATCTTGAGACAGGTGCCAGTACTGAGTAAATGCCCGGAGCAGAAGCTTGGTACGTTGAGGACGGCTTGCCTTGGGCATGTTCAAGTTGAATATACGTTGAATAGTTAAAAGTATCAATCATTTTATTTTATTTATTGAGAGCAGAATTGAAGGTGAATTGACGCTGTGAATCCGGGTCGGTCAGAGTGAGACCCGATTCTGACCCGATTCCGCCATCCATAATCGACTTTGAATCAACCTTTGAATCGACTCTCGAATCGGCTACTCTGACCCCTACTATTAATCGCTGTCACTATCGCTGCTACTGCCATGACTTTCCTCGTCCGTGCAACTCTCGTCGCTCTCTTCATCACCCACCCTCTTTACAGCCCCACCCTTCATGAGTGCCATCTGCCCTGCAAGACTATCTTCGTCAGGCTCAGATATTTCATCGTCAGCCTGCTCATCGTCAACTGTAGACATCTCATCGATCTTGAGCTAATCAGGTTTCAACACTCAAAGCATAGCGAGAGAAGTAGTGAGGTTGGCGTACAGTGATGTCACTTGCAACATCTTCTCCGATAAGCGTGTCGCTGACCAAATAGACTTTCCATGTGAACAAGCCTGGGCTCGGCGGTGCCTGGAATTGCAATTTGTACGAGCGATAATTTCTGTCTGCAGTTGGCTTTGAGAAAGGTACATCAGTGATCTTCATTGGGGGTACAACGACTCTGTTCGTTTTATCATCTGCAAGGACAAGCCACCAGCCAAGTTTGCGATTCTGGACGGTTTTAGGAATCAGCGTCATTCTCGTACGGTTACATTCGTACTAACCCCTGGCCAATAAGGTGCGTGTGCCCAACCGCATGCGGCGTCCTCTAGCAGGTCTTCCGCATCCTTTCGGCTACTCAAGAATTCGGCATCCTTGTCCTCATTCACTTTGGCGATGCGTTTGCCGTCGGCCAAATCACACTCCTTTGTAGTCAGTTCCATCGAAGAAGAGTCAGAAGGTGGTGAAAGTCGCAGCTTGACAATAAGGAACACGATGGATGACGGCGTAACGAGGCGTTCTCCGATTACTAGTTCCGGCGTCAGTGCTCGCAATTACCTGAGCAAAACACCCACAACACCTTTAAATGACGCGTCTACTAGTTCGATTCGCCCCCACGTTTGTACCGCTTTTTTGACATTTGAAATTCGACTGTCCCCTTTCGCATTCAAAGCAAGAACGATTTCTTCCATGACTGTAGCATCGCCGAAATCCCTCACCTCCTCGGTTTGTATCCCGGGCAGTTGCGCAAATTTAAGCTTTTCATCCCCCGGGGCCAGTGCCTGAGCTAGGTATGCATGTAGTCGCATTACAGAGAGCGTGGGTGCGAGCCAACTGCGCGAGGTTGACACGGTAAGTAGAGCACTGAGCAGTTGAGGTATTAGGAGTAACAATTGCGTTTGTTCTAAAGAAAATGCGACCGTTAATGATGATATGTCATCTCTATTAACAACAAACCTTTATGCAACGAAGAGTTTGATATAGTTATTCGCAAAAAATGAGCGTACAGAAGTATGAGTGCTCTTCGGTTGCTGTCTCGATTGGAGTCCTTTGAGCTGGCAAGTCTCCTAACCTCTCCCCACCTGCGTCCTAACATCTGCTCTATTCTTGATTCAATCTCATCGATCTGTGTTGATACAGTGGTCTTTGGGTAAGGCCATTCCCACTCGAAAGCCTTCCCCAGTGTTCCCACTACATCGTCCATGCCCGATTCCTCTTTGAGCGACTTGAAAAAGGCAGCAGCGGCGAGAGCATTCACCCCGTCCTTAGTTTTCTGCCGATTACCAAACCACCAACGGCCCTAAAAGAAAGAGAGGTCAGACAATACACCAGGATGGGAAATGGCAAGCAATCATACCACCATGAAAGGTAGAGTAACACCGAATACTAGGGCATAAAATCCAAGAACCCAAATATTATTTTTTCCTTCGATAATCCAGTGTGGAAGAGCAATCCCCATAGAGACTTCTTGACGACCATCAGGATGGCCGTAGAGTTCCCAATTTTTGCGAATGGTTTCGTCAGTCAAGCTATTTTAGAGAATATAAGAAGACGAATCAACGTAGAGAAAAGTTGGTTACGATTTATATGCTTTTGTAATGTCCACGAAACGGTTCGCAACGGACTCCGCGGTCTCATTATGGGAGAGCTTGACTTTGTCGGGATGGCTGATTAGCCAATGATCAGCTGATCGTGGCGTACGGGTGTGAAGAGATACGAACAATGTACGTGACAGTTTTTTAAAATGGGCCTTGATTTCTTTTTCTGTTACGCCCTGAAGGGTCAAAGACATGTTAGAAATGTACCATCCAAGATGAGAATCATGAATGGCGGCTTCAACTTCCGGGTAACGGGGACTCCAATTAGAGTATGCGGAGTCTTGGTAGATCGTCAGAACTAGTGAACACTCACACTACGAAGCCCTAATATCTCGAATGGATCATAAATCTTGTTCTCGATTTTTGAACGAGCGACTTTGAAACAAAGTAGAATCAATAGACCCCAGCCAGCAGCTACAAAGAGAGTCCTGTAACCTCAAACTTGATGAATGGTCAAGTAACACGAGTAAAACAGTCGAGCCAACTTTTTGCTAAGTTTTGGGTTTAAGAAAGTTCCACTGTCTCGTGTGCGCACTTGTAGCCGTTGGTTAATACAGGGTTGGCATTGGCAACTTTCTATGACATGTTTTTCTGGTCACAGACACATCAGTAGGGTTAAAAATCAAGAGAATTATGCATACTTGACGTAGGGGACAAGGACAAGGTGAGGGGTGTCAGGATCACGGCGAGAAAAGTGATCAAAAAGTATGCGGCCATGTTACCGGCTTCGTCGTAGTGGTAGTTTGTCATGACCGAGAAGGAAAGTGAAGATTCCTAGTACTTATGAAATATGTAGAGTTGACGTGGATGAGCGCTTACATAAGCTTAATGCGTCTTAGGATTCTGACCAGCTTGCCTCTGCCTGAACTGAAAGCTTGGTTTTTCGATGACACTCTGGATCACTCGGCGACTATCCTCAACTTGAAGGTTACTCTTTGTTCTTACTTCGAAGTGTTCAAAGATGCCAAAATTCAAGGGCGCGATCTCGTGTTGTTTCTGGACGATTTTGAACTTGTCAATGAAAGTAGTATCAATGTTGTGAGAGATGGTGATTTGGTTTCCATAAAAACTTTACCTGTTCGAGTATCTGGTAAGCGCAAGGCGTCTCACGGAGGTTGGTTGTTACGGTCGCGGAAGCAGCAGATCACTAAATGGACGTCGAAACAGATTTCCTTGCCCCTCAAAAACGACGGAGGAATTCCGTAAAGCATGTCAATTCTCGCTCAGCGACGACAGATTATCCTCGTATAACAACGAAAAATATTTCCTCCTTGAAGTCGTCTTCATGCAGTTCTTCCGAATATTTCTCTGGCGCTCATCATCTCTCGTTTGGTGGCGATTCTTCATCTCAGTCGTCGTCTTCTAAAGCAAGCTCGTCGTCCTTGTCCTCGTCCTCCTCTGTACTTGTGTCGCCATTAAATCATGGCCCCTTCATCAGCATTCCTGCGTCGGGAATGAATAATGCAAGCATACCTCAGTCTGTCTCCCAATCTGCACACATCCCTTGGGAATAACATTATTTATGTAGACAGCATGTTGCCCCAGGCTGTGGTAAGCCAACAACCAAGAGACGAAACCTTCGGCGGCGACTGAGGAAGAAGCATAACAACGATGGGAATGCGAGCGCTCTTTTTGGCTGTTCGGGAGCAAATTTGCAGCCCCTTGGACTCAAACCCATGCTTCCCCATCGCACACCGCTGCCACCATCAAACACTGTGTCTGACCAAGGGATAATTGTCACCGCGCCTCGGAATAAGAATAAGAGAAAAGGATTTCATAATTCCTCTACCAAACTCCCACAAAAAATCATATTCTCCATGGAAACTGATGGTCTGAAGGTACAGGTGGGTGAAGAGGTACCTCAAACCTCTGGAATCCACCCCATAATCGAATTGTCACAACTAATTCCTCCATCGGAGAGACAAGAGAGAGGAACGTTGCCACCATATGTCTTTGTTACCACCGTTGATGTGGAAGAGGGAGTGCGAACGAAATGGCGGACACGAACTTGTGGGACTGACAAAGTCGGTGGCTGTACGAACGACCAATGTGAAGTGGGAGGCGTTGCCCGGACTCAGAATGATGAAGCTGTCAACGAGGGCATGAAGCCTCACAGTTTGCTCTCTGAACATGTTGATGACTTTTTGGATCTCGATCGAGTGGAGACAGACTGGAAAAATTTGTCGGAAATCATCGACTTCCTGCAATTGAAACCGGGCATGGTTATCGGCTGCAAGGTTCGTCTCCTGTTACTCATTCGAACCTTATTCTGATTGGCATTGCATGATAGGCGCTTGCCATTAATCCCCTTTCGTTGACTCCAGAGTTGTCCCTCAAGATTGCTCGCATCGAGAGACTTCAGGGAGAAAATGTTGTTGTCCGGCTCCTACGACGCCCTGGAGCTGCACAAGTATCGTTTGGTGGAATGTTGGGGCCTGACTCAGATGTTGTAGAGGAAATGTATACTTCGAGAGATATCTTGATGTTGAAGTGGAGACTTGTAAATATTCAATCATCTGATTTGTAGAAAACTATGGTGCACCACTGGACTGGACATATTGTTCTTGCATCAGTGCACATCAATGCACATCAGTGTGCATCAGTGTGCATTGATGTGCATGTCTTGCCATATAGGGCATAGCATGGGTAACCCATGGGCTTTTGATTCTGCAATTTATTTTGAAGTTTATAGGCTCAATTTACATGGATTCACTTTGTAGTATATGGAGAAAATGTCTGTTATATGTTAAATAAGATGGCTGCAAAGTGTTGGATATAATTGTGCAACATGAAAGGCACTATTGGGCACACAATGTAATGGGTATAACATCACAAAATCAATAGGAAAATGATAAAGCATTACAATCACAGATCTGCTATATAATTTGTATTGTAGTACATCATTATGATGACACCTTGATCAAGCTAGGTAATTCGAGGTTACAATGGTAGAAACAAATCATGTTATGCATGTTGCCATTAATTGTGCCATCAGTTACAAGTATGTCACAGGTATGGCATTTATTTAGCAAGGGATAATTCTAGGTGCCAATGGTGAATGAACATCATGTCAATCAGGTTGTCACTGGTGGACCATAACCCATAAGTACATATCATTCAGTTGGCAAAGGTGCCAATGGTGAAAAAACATCATATCAATCAGGTTGTTACTGCATGATGATCAGTATCAAAACCCAAGTATGAGATCATTGACTGGCACCATCCTCTAACACATCAGAGATGTGTTTCCTCTTGAATCATACTGACTCCCTTCTTCTCATACTCCTCCATATTCAGATCTCTACCACAGACCATGAAACATGTAGGAAGCAGCTCAGGAGGACCCAATGGAGTGTAGGGATGGCCCCAGAAGTGGTACAATACTTTCCCTTGAGTCAAACTGACCACCTTCCTCCTTATTCTCCCCTGTATCCAGATCTCTACCCCTGGATTATCTACCACAAAACCATGTGAGAATAAGCTAGGGAGGACCAAATGGAGTGTAGGAATGGTTCCAGAAGTGGTATGATGCATCTCCTTGGATCATATTGACCCCCTCCTCCTCATACCCCTCTATATCCAGATCTCTACCCCCAGATCAGATACCACAAAACCATGTGAGGATAGGCTAGAGGAGATCCAATGGGGCGCAAGGATGGCTCCAGAAGTGGTATGATGTACCCTCTTGAGCCATACTGACCCCCTCCCCATACCCTCTGATCCCCAACCAGAGAAAAGTCATGTGCACATCATGTGATGTGATATGACGTCAGGATAGGCGACACTTTGTCCCCCCTTCAGTCTGTTCCTATGACTCTCATTCACTTTCATTCACTCTCCTATCACTCCCCCTCTCTTTCCTGTCCTTTATACTCCATTACCCCCCATTGTAGCCAGTGGTAAATAATTTGACATTTTAATGAAATTAATTGGATTAAATAATAATAAATTGAAATTGATAACAACTTAACAAGAAAGAGACAACTCATAATATCACTCAAGTAAAGTATAACTCAAGTAACATAGGGAGGCATCAGATCACTTTTGGGGGAATACTTACAGTCCATGAGGTCACCCCTAACTGCTCCTCCCACCATTTGGCTGTCCATCCTCTGGGGGTAGAGATCTGGTGTGTGGGGGTATGAGGAGAAGGGGATTAGTATATGAGGGGACACATTGTACCACTTTTGAGGGGATCCCTACACTCCATTGGGTCCCCCCTGACTGTTATCCATGCAGTTGGGCCATCTGTTGTCTGGGGGTAGAGATCTGGATATGGAGAGGGGGGGTATGAGGAGAAGGGGGTCAGAATGGCATAAGGGGGAACATTGTACCATTTCTGGGGCAATATCCACAGTCCAATGGTTCCACTCTTAATAGCTCCTCCTGCAATTTGGCCATCTGTTGTCTGGGAGTAGAGATCTGAATATGGGTTGGGGGGTATGAGGAGGAGGGGGTCAGCATGACTCAAGGGGATACATCATACCACTTCTGGGACCATTCTTACACTCCCCCGAACTGCTCCTCATGCCATTTTGTGGCCTGTAATCCAGGGGTAGAGATCTGGGTATGGGGGGTATGGGAGAAAGGGATCAGCATGGCTCAATGAGGAGGATCATACCACTTCCAATGTTATAGACATACTCTAATATATAGCCTCTAATGGCTCCTCACACCATTTGATCCTCCAACATACAATCTGACACTGAAGATCAACTTGGCACAATGGAACCAGACTATACCACCTTTGCTGTGATAAACACACTCCAATATATCTCTTCTAATGGTTCCTCACACCATTTGATGATCCAATGTCCAAGAGTAAAGATCTGACACTATAGGGGTATGAGGAGGAGGATGTCAGCATGGTTCAATGAGGAGAATCATACCACTTCCAATGTGATAATACGTATTAATTAAGAATCTGCATGGGTAACCCATGGATTTTCTTGGGCAACCTGCACCTGACCTGCCAAATGCCTGAACCCACAGTGATGGGCATGGGATACCCATGGGTGGTAAGATATGTATATATAATAAAATTCTAATTCTAATTAATTAAATTAAGAGGGCAGGGACAGATGAGGAGATTGTGAGAGGGGGCCATTGTGAGAGGTGAATGCAGAGAGGGGGAGAGGGAGAGGGGGGAGAGTAGTGGTGGTCATTAGTGAATAGCACAACCCACAGGTTTTCATGGACCAGGTCTACCTGCACCCATACCAGTCAAAACCTACAGATGGCCATGGGTACAGATTACCTGCAGGTTTACTCATGGGTTATAACCTACATGTGGATTAATATTGATCAACATATAATCAAATACAAAATTTAAATTAATTAATTAATGAGAGGGCAGAGAGATGCGGAAGGGGAAGGGGAGATTGGGAGAGGAAGATGGGGGAGACAAGGAGATGGGGGAGACAGGGAGGAGGGAGGGAGAGGTGGGGAGGGGGACAGAGTGGTGGTGGCCATGGTTGTTGTTCTCATTGTCATTCTTGTCCCCATCATCTTTGTTCCTGTTCCTGCTGTTGTTCTTGTTCTTGTCCCCATCCTCATCCCCATCTGTCCTCATTATCACCTTCATTGTCTTTGTCTTTGTTGTCCTCATTGTTGTCTCTGTCCTTGTCATTGTCTCTGTTCTCGTCATTATTCCATCCTCATTGCCCCCATAGTCCTTGCTATCATCATTGTCCTTGTCATCTTGTCCTTGTCCTCATCCTCACCCTTGTTGTGGTGCTTGCTGTCCTCATCAACAATTCTCATCATCTTTGTGTTGCCTGTGGAGGGGGTGATGGTCTCACTGCCTATTGTTATCGTCCTCATTGTCCTTGTCAGTGTGTCTACTATTGCTGGTGCGTGTGACCACATTTGTTGAGGCATGACCCAGTGACCAAATAGATCACATGGTCCATGCGTGGTTCATGCGCCATTTGAATACCATATAAAATGGCTCATAATCCCTCAAAACTTTTATTTTCTAGTATTCAATTATTAATAGTCTTAATAATTATAATATTGTATTACAAAATAACATACCCATCAACCTGCAGTGGCGGGTATGGGTTAGCTGCAAGTTAGATTTTTATAACCTGTAGCCGTACCTGTGGAACCTGGGGTACAAACACACACAGGTTACCCATACCTGTGCTATTCACTAGTGGTCATGGCCGGGACTGTTGTTGTCTTTGTCATCCTCATTGCCACCCATGACCCTATTGTCCTCATCATTCTTGTCCCTGTGTAAAATTCTTATTCTTACTTGTTGGTAAAGCACTGACAAATAATAATAATAGTGGTGATAGTGAAAGCCAGAGTAAACTGTTGTATAATTGACATTCAGTCCGCTACAGTGTTAACTATTTGTAGACAAGTATGGCATTAAGAAGTGTAAATAATCTTGTCCAATAGCAGTAGGACTATATTTGATCAATGGAACCAAGAAGAACTTGTTCATGCCATGCTTGCAATGGCCCACTCCCCCAAGTCAACTCCTTCTAGTCTAGCTTTGAGCTGAGCAATGCCAATTGCTTCATTTTTGTTTGACATGTTGGGATTGATGCCCAGGAAGAAGTGATAAGTTGAACCATTTTGCAGAGCTGCAGATGTACCAGTAGGACCAAGAATCACAAATCTATGAGACTCATTTGCAGTATTGAAGAAATCAACAACAGCTTTAATGACTTGAGATTTTCCAGTGCCTGCCATTCCAGCAATGTACATTTTCAATTGCTCACTACCAACAGCTGAGGCATGATTGGCAATAATTCTAAAAGCTCTTTCCTGATCACTGTTCAAGCTGAATTTTCTGACTGTGATGTCAATCAATTGCTGTCTCTGTGCATTCTCAGCTCTGAAATTTTGCATCAAGTATGATTGGTCTAGTGCTGCCAAAGATCAGTTCAGTCCAGTTCAGACTCTTTTTTTGTGAACCCTGAACTCTTACTATATAAGGCAATTGGTTCAGTTCAGACATGAATTTGACTGAACTGAACTCTTTAAGTGGTTCAGTTCAGCCAAGAGGCCTGAACTGAACTGAACTTGGGATTCAGTTCAGGGTTTGAACCGAGTTCGGATCAGTTCAGAACTGAACTTTGGCAGCACTAGATTGGTCAACAATTATAACATCATTTTCATTTGGATCTCGGTATATTTTATGTGAAGAAGACTTTGAATTTTTGGGAATAAATTGATTGCGTTCATCCAGTATTGCTTGTCTCTCTTCTTGAACTAGCTGTTTTCATTGGGTGCCAGATTGATTCATCTCAATATCAAGTGGAGAGGTATTCACTTCAATTGAACCATCTGGACATAGATCAAGCCAACCAATGTTTCTAACAATGTTTTCTGTGGCAACCATTTGAGCTTTGATCAGTCTACCATGTTCACCAAGTTCAGAGTATTTGTTGTGACCATATTTTGTGTCATTTGTTTCTTGCTCACCATGATCATCTCCAAAGTCATCACCATTTTGATTGTTGTCATCATCCAAATGTGATATCATGTCTGAAGTCATGAATTGAGGACAAGTACCATCCAAGACTACCCCTTGTCTAAGCTGAGCAGAATAGTCGTCTCTAGCATCAAGACATTCATATCTAAGATTGAAGTAGTCCAATATTTCCAATTGTCTGTCAGTGAATTCATGATTAGTAAATGCTTCATCCCATTACTCCAGTTCACTTTTGAGATCATAACCAAATCTCCATGGTTTAAACAAAGTCAACATAGCGGTGCAATAATATTCTCTATCTCCTCTGTCACATCTAGGCAATGAACCACCAACAAAATTTGGAACAACACTTTTTTTCTTTTCACTAAATGCTATGCAATGTGTTTCGTACAAAGGATGACCTTCGAGGAAAAGATGGTTATTCTCTAGTACTGACTCATTGCCATCAGATTCATAAACATCTGAGTCATCTTCTATGAAGTTGTCATCATCTTGAATGTTTAGATCATCAAATTCTATGTTCAAGTCATTGTTAGCATGCATGTTTGACTTGGAATATTTTTGTGGAAGTGAAGTATTGGGTTCAGATTCCGAGACATCTAACTCATCATCACTATTAATTTCATCATGAGTTGGTTGAGCATCTATTTTGATTCTCTCTGCACCTTGCACCCATTCATACAAATTCATATCCTCATAACAAGCTGGTCTATAAATGTAGTCATGCACAGCAGATAATCCAATGAACTTTCACTTTTGATTGTGCAAAACTACTTTTTCTGACTCAACTTGCATATCATGATTGTCATCTGGGTTCCAAGCTCTCTGGACTTCTCTCACATAGTTTCTCCAATAGACTGGAATGAATTTATGACTTGTGTAATGGTCAGGATTGCCAAGAAGATACATTGAAGCCATGGGACCACCAATCTCAAGTTTTGCAGTTAATGCACTTATGACTCATGTGACTAGCTTTCTAGCTTTGTCCTTCCTTTTCATAAAGCCTCCAAGCATTTCAGAGTTCCTGTCAAAGACACTTCTAATGGTATCAAATACAGTGTATGTTTTTAATCCTGGTTTCATAACATAATCAGAAATATATGCTACAATGGCTTCGATTGCAGTGCCAGACAGAAGACTTGTTATGTCAGAGTTACAGCGAAGTAGAAAAGTCACAAGAGGTGTCAATGTATTAATCCAAGCTTCACCTTTTTTAACATTCAATGCACCTGTCTTTGGATCTACCTGTATGTTTCAAACAAAGGTCTGAAAAACCTAGCTTTGCATTTTCCATGTTTGTTGATGCAACTGGGTCTGTCTTTTCTCTGGGCTTTCTCATTGCTGGAACTGTTTCTACCACAATTGTGAACATTGGAGCGCAAAATCAAATCATCAACAGTATCTCTAAATCTGTCCCACCATGATCTGACCTGCTTGCAAGCATTACAATTGTGGTCACTAGTGAACAGTGTTGTCACGACCCAAGGTCAGGCCGGTCGGTGTCATGATCCAAAATGGTTTTGGATCAAAAACATGGTACAAGTTTAGAGAAAGGATATTTATGCAATTTTCCATTCAGCTGCAATATTGCAATTTCAGCTGGAGTATCCCTTCTCTCAATAGCCAGGACAACAAGTGGACAATATCAGGAATATAGCCCCAAGCACTAAGGGATGGTGCCCAGCCACCATCAAACCCAGCTTACAGTATCAGTAATGAAGGGACAAGGCCTCATCAGATTACAGGATTAGATAATAGCTGACTTATCCTTATCTGTACTAATAAGGAAAGGATAAGATCAACAGCCACAGCCTTACATCAGACATCAAGATCCAAGATCAGAGCAGCCACATTCCACAGCCACCTTCTTATCTTTCATGATAACAGATAAGATAAGAAGCACAGCCTTCTATCTTCTATTCTAGAACATTGGAAAAGAAGCACAGCACAGCCTTCTATCTTCCATCAAAGAACATTGACAGAGGAAGCACAGCCTTCTATTCTAGAACATTGGAAAAGGAAGCACAGCCTGAAGAACTGATTCTAGAAGCCCAATTTGAAATTACATGTTCCAGCCTTGGTCCATGATTCCTGGAGAACCATAGACCACCCCAGATCTCAGAGAAGATTAGCCAGTGGCTCATCTCCCCTCAGATAACTCATTGATCAATCAGCAGCCCCACCTTATGACCCCTTATGACACCATTATGACACCATCATGACCAATTATGCCCCCATCCTTTCTCACAGTACCATATGATTCTCAGTAATTGACTCTGCATGAGTCACAAACCTATGCCCCAATTTCCAATTGCCCTTTTATATGCCCACAAACCTATGCCCCAATTTCCATTTGCCTTTTATGTGCTTACTCACCCTATGCCCCCTCATTTCATATTACTCTACTATGACCAGTTATGACTCACTAACCTGTACACTCATTTCATATTCCATCCTATGACTCTGAATGACTCCTGTAGTTGAAAAGGTATAAATAGGGCCCAGTTTCTGCAGGAGACATCAGTCAAAAGTTGATCCCCCCCAAGTCAAACTTGATCCCCCATTCCCATCATCCTTTGATTCACCCCTTTAGTATCTAACTACTTCTGTAGTAGCTAGTATACCAATTCAGTTACAGTTCCAGTCTTATTCTTGCTTGCTATTCCTTCTCAAATCAGATAGTCTTAATTGATCTATCAATATCTGATATATTGATACTCTTTTATTACTAGTTTGGGAAATATTCTGTGACATAGTGCCGTTACTATTGTCATTTGTCTCAAGATATATTGGTCTTCACCAAGATATCCCAGTACATATTCTGAACCAGTAGCCAATGTGCGTTTGAAGCTTCGGAATATTGTCAGATATCTTGAACATCAATACCTCTTGACTGTTTTATTGTTTCATACTTTGTCGTTGTCATATTCTGTTAGATAGTCCTTGTCACACACACTTGTTTGACTTCTACTATCCCTTGCTCATCCCATCCTTGTTCATCATACACAGCCTTGTCACTCTTGCTTGTGTATAACCTCAAAGTCTTTACCTTGTGTAGGAAAGACCTCACTGTTCATCCATCCTCCAAGTCATACAGCTTGACTTAAACTTACTCAAGGTAGCTGTTCACTGTTATCTTGACTACACTAACCTTTGTTAGGACAATCCTCAGACCACACAGTTGTTGAGCACAGACCATAGGTGTTTAACAGTTGCTTACCATCCCCTGAAGAACAACAAGGTAATTTCCCGATCAAAGTCGCACTCCGGAAACCCTTGGTGCAGATTAGTTTTTTCATATAAACTTTTCTCACGAACAACATAATTGGAGCCCACCGCGAGGCGTTGGTTCATCATTAAACACCTCTTACTAATCCAATTCTCAACAACCACATTTACATTCCCATTCAACCATCACAATGGTTACATCACTTACCCCTGATATGATGCCTCTCTTGGGGCAGAAAGGGGCACCCTATAAATTCTCTGGAAGCCATGAAGACATCAAACGCTTCCTCAGACATTATAATCAGGTCTGTAAGACCTATGGTCTCTCAGAAGCTGAGAAATGTGACCGCGTTATAGACTATTGCTCTAGAAAGGTTGTCAAGTTAGTGGAAGCTCTGGAAAGCTTCACAACACCAGACTGGACCCAGCTGGAAGCAGACTTCATGAAGTACTTTGATGCTGCTTTCAAAGAAACCCGTTACATCACCAGAGACCTGTTGACTCTGACCCGCAGCTGGAAACACAAAGAGATAAACACACTCACCAGGTGGAAGAGATATGTACGCAAGTTTGTCACTATTGCAGGATGGCTTGAAGCCAAGAAGAAGATTTCTGCAGAAGACAAAGCTGCATATTTCTGGGCTGGAATCAATAAGAACCTGCGTCATCGTATTGAGCTTAGGCTCATTACTGGTTCCACACCTCTGGATGTAACTCAACCATTCCCAATTGACAAGGTCACTAAGGTTGCAGAAATTCTATTTGAAAGAAACCGCTTTGACATCAATCTGGCAGACTCTGATGATGAGATCCCTGAAAGAAAGAGGGATTATGATTCAGACTCATCCAGTGATGAATCTTCAGAGGAAGAAAGTGACTCTGATTATGGCATCAAGTATTGGAAGAAGAAATTGGAAGACCAGAAGAAGAAGCACAAGAGTAAAGCAGACACTGATGATGAAGCCCCAAAGAAGCTTAACAAGAAGGATTTGGACAGGAACAAGGCAAAGAAAGGACCAGAGAAGAAAGGCAAGACTGTCCAGGATGAGGTTGAAGCCCTGATCAAGCAGATGGGGAACCTCTCACTGGAAGACCATCGCTATAGTCTGGCCTACTACAAGGCAATCAAGCTTGACCCAGATGTAGCACAGTGTGTCAAGGCACCTGCTTTGCACTCACAACCCAGACCTCTTCCAAGACCTCAAGTCACCACTGCAAGACCAGCAACTGCTAACACCACACTCAACTCTGAAATGGGTGTGCGTGAGCCCATGACCTGCTATGGTTGTGGGATGAAAGGCCATGGAATGCAGACTTGCCCAAGAATCCTGGAGCTATTAAAGTCAGGAACTCTAATAAGAGATCCTCTTGGAAAGCTACTCAACAGTGATGGTTCCCTCATTCGTCGTAGAATGGGGGAGACATTTATACAGGCTTTTGAACGCCTCTCATCAGAATCTCTGCAAGCCAATTTTTATGCTCTCCAAGAAACCTTCTCTGACTATTATCAGTCAGATGCTGAAGAAGATGAATTGGATATGTTTTATTCCCCTGCCACTATAAATGAACCTAATATGAAAGAAGACATACAGATAATGGCTGCAGACAGAGGGCAGCACAAGATCACTGCAGCCAGAAAGGATGCATTTGATGGAGTTTATCCACCTGCAAGACAAAGGAACAGGGATAAAGACAAAGAGAATGTGAGGCCCAAGGCAGCAACTACTGCTAAGCCTGCTTCTCTGCAGCATCCAGACTCAATGCAGGGACTCAACCAAGGCAAAGCCCCCACAGCAGCCAATGCTCCCAAAGGAAATGCACCTACTCGCATTGAAGAAATACGCCAAATGCAGCCAATCCCTTTTGATGCTAGAGTACCTAGAATGGTACCTATCAATGAGGACATCGAAATGCAGGATATCACCAACAAATCCAAGAATGCTAAAGCCAGCCCTGAGAAGACTGCACCTCGCCCAAAGGCACCGGTGAGACAGTCTGAAATCTCAACCACTATTGGTAACACACAAGTGGTCAATCAGATACTGGATACACCAGTCACCCTTCGCTTTAGAGAAGTGCTAGCCTCATCCAAGGAGCTAACAGAACAACTCACTGACATGGTCAAAAGGAAGAACCCTAGGAATCCTATTGTGGCAAATGCATTCAGGCCCAGTGAATGGGGACTGTTGATCAAGCTTCGTATGGAGTGTGATGAACGTCCCATCACAGCCATCATTGACACAGGATCTCAATTGAATGTGGTTAACAAGGAAATTTGGAAAGCCAGCATTCGCAGACCAGTTGATGTGGCCAAGAAATTAACCATGAATGATGCCAATGGAGGAGTAGGAACTCTTACAGGTTTAGTGCCAAATGTTCCCTTAACCTGTGGAGGTGTCTTGACCTATGCAGATTTGTTCATAGGAGAGTCAGTCCCCTTTGATCTACTACTTGGAAGACCCTGGCAGAGAGGCAATTTTGTCACCATTGATGAAAGGTCTGAAGGCACATACTTAGTCTTCAAGGATCCCACAGACCCTGGAGCTAAATATGAAATGATGGTAGCCACTGAACGTTTCCCTCCATTTAGGAGACATGAACAAGTCCTATCCATCACTGCCTCTGAAGTCACTCCCTCTGAAGACAATCTTGCTAATGATTGTACCACTCTTATGGAAAGAACAAGCATAGTACTTCCTAGGCTCAGAAAGTATGCATCCTTACCACTGCTAGACTCAGCTGAATCAAGCCCTGAAGACTCTGAAACTTCACAAGACCCCTTTGGAATTAATGAGGAATTAAGTTCTAATCAAGCATACAATAATGAGGTAAAATTCTTCGAACTTAAATTGCCAGCCCCAGATGAGCCTGCACCATGTGAGGACTCAACCTCTGGGTTAACTAATATTTTACAAGCCTCTCAGGAAGATAATCAAGAAATTGGACCTATGCCATCCTTGGCAACAAAATTAATTGGGTCAGACAACCCCAATTTGGACAGTTCCCACAGTATTGCACCAGGAGCTGATACCTCAGCTGATGCCTCAACTGATATTCCCACTGGAATTAAAGAATTTAAAGCTTCCATAGAAGCAGCATTGTCCTCAATAGCAGGTGATTCTTACACTCCTAAGAAGGATACAGTGGATTCAATTTTGGAGAACAATGGCCAAGTCCCAGATATAACTGGAGCCTCAGGAGAGGATGCCAGTGAACCCTCTGGGATGGAGGATAATTCCCCACAATTTTTAATCAATGATATTCCTCTGCCCACTGCTGTTGATTGGGTAACCGATGACTTAAACCCAAATGCGGCACGGACGATCATCTCGGCACTTGCCGACCAAACAGAAGACCGGCCCTTGGCCGCGCGTTACTTGTTCGTTTCGCCCCTCGGATATCGATTCCCCCCCCAGCGGGATCGATATGGGACTCCATTTGAACATGGAGTCCTCCTCAACACGACGCTGGCCGCCGTAGCTTCGTCCAGAGCCCCTCCGTCGTTACGGATGGGGCATCTTTTCTTTAAATTTTATCCAGTAACGCCTCCCCCACTCTCATTTATTTCTGACCCGGCAGCATCCCAGGAGGATGTCGTATCGACTGTACGGTCCACGCTCGACCCATCCCCTCGAATCCCGTCGATTTTCCCAGTCCCAACGGCACCCGTGTTGCCGTCGGCCGCCTCAACCCGCTTTCCATCAGCCACCTCAACCCGCGCCTCCTCGCGCACCCTCTCGACGCCCCCTTGCTCGCCTGCCTCGTCCGTCTACGGCAGCGACAACGGCATCCCCGGAGGAGTGGGAAGAGATCCTGATGCCCCAATTGAGGGCTGGGAGTGGACTGAGGGATGGGTAAGCCGCTGTATGCCCAATACTCCCAACACTGACCTGCCCGCCACGCAGCTAGACCCCCACGTCCTCATGAATGAATACGCCGCCCCGGTGGCGAGCGAATTGACAGACGAGGCCCCGTTTTCGGCTCTAATAACAGTACAGACCGCCGCGAATACCTTTTTAGCCCCGGATTCGCCCCCAAGCCGCGAGAATCGCCGTAATGGCACCCGCAGGCGTTACCAGCCATACCCCAACCCCGGGATCATCCCCAACGCCGTCGCCCAGCTGCTCCCGCGCACCACCATCAGGCCCCCGTCCCGCGACAATGACCTACGCGAGGAGGAGGAAGCGGGCACGCAACCGCCCTTAATGTTGGTGCGTGGTGAGCAACAACTCCGCGTACCCCTCTCTGACCTCCAGGTCAACCGGCAGCATATGCCGATGCCCTCTCGTCTTTTAAATGGAGACCTACTGAGCCCTCCCTCCTCAAATACGAATCCTTATGTATACAGATCCCCGTCTCCCCCAGATCTCGTTTATCCATTCAATGGAGAAGAGCCGAGACCCCTCACGAATGGACCGTGGTTCCCCGGGGACCTCCGCTCCCCATTCCAGTCCCCCTTATCTCAGACTCCAACATATTTTCGCCACCCTCTAGCTACTCCTTCCCCCATCATATCCCCTTTAGATACTCCCCTTTTCATCCCTTTTGTACCTCTATCCAACCCCTTTGATGATCCCTTATCCAGCTTCACTTTGGATCCTGAACTTGAGCCTATGCCTGAACCCATAACTCCTTTTACTATGCCTTCTGTAGGATCTCCTGTGTACAACCCTGAGACTGACAATGAGACTTGGGATTCCTTGTACATGGACCCTAAGGAGGAAGAGGAATCAAGTAATACCCTCCTTGGGAAGAGTTTCACTGCCACCCAGGCTCCTATTAGTCCAAAACTAGAGGAGAAAGAGCATAGTCTTGAAGAGCCCTTGGATGCCCCACCCAAGAGGAAATGGATTTCCCCAGAGTCAATCTTTGGATCTTCTGAGGATGAAGATAGTGACTCTTCAATGGAATTTGAAACAGACTCAGAGGATGAACTTGACATGCTTGCTGATGATGATGAAGAACTGGAGGAGGAAGTACTGGCTAAAGTAGCACCTGGACCTGGACAGAATATTCCAATCACCAGTGAATCCCCAGGAGCCACTTCCTCCACCCCATCTTTGAATGCCAATGCAACACCCTTTGTTTCATTGCTATCCAACTCTGTTCCAGATGACACTTGGTCACTTCCAGATGGAGAAGAGATTAGTTCCCTTTCAGATGAAGAAGTAAGGATCCCCTTTGACAGGGCCAACTCCTTAAATTCCTTGGAAGAAACTGCAGCTCAATTCAAGAAGTCCCCCATACCATTACCCCCTTCCTCACCCATTCCCATGAAGAAGATTAGGTCTGTATACCCAGAGACCAACCTCTTATGTCAATTGGAAGCAGAAATTCCACAGGAGCCACCTCCAGTTCCTGTGCATGTGTTTGCTATTGCAGCCCCAGACCAGCCTCATCTATCATCATTGCCAACCACAACTTACATGGATGAACTCAATCGGCGCCAAGAATGGGATCGGAATGCTGAACTGAGGTTACCCACTGAAGAGGAAAGGAAGGCAGAGCATCGGAGAAGGCTTGAATGGGATCATAAGCATGGCAAACAATATCCCAGGAGGGCTGATGAAAGCTTCCAACAGGGAAAGGAAGTTCAATCAGATCCTCAGCCACGTGACATAGCTGCAGCTAGGATCCTTGCAGCAGAACCTGATTTCAATACCACACAAGATGTTCACATGGGAATGCTTAGTGCCATACGCAATGCTATAGTGGAAGGAATTCGTCGCATAGGAATGAGGCTTGCCACTCAAACCTGGAAATACCGCATTGATCAAAGGCCTCCCAATGACCCTATCAGATTGTACTTCTATCACCACTGCTATCTGTTTCGCTACTTGGACAAGGAAAATAGGTTACCCCCTCCTTCTAGCCCTACAGCTGATATCAGGCCAATTCGCTTTCTGGGATCCAATCCTCTGTTGGCTCCAGAAGAAGTTGAATTTCTTCGCAATTCATCTACCATTTTCCGCTCCAACCGCAGATTTCTGCTTGCAGATGCCATTAATGCTGTC
Organism: Hygrocybe coccinea; assembly: GCA_963555575.2. Classification (NCBI taxonomy): domain Eukaryota; kingdom Fungi; phylum Basidiomycota; class Agaricomycetes; order Agaricales; family Hygrophoraceae; genus Hygrocybe; species Hygrocybe coccinea. The sequence goes on from OY741991.2 coordinate 1,265,225, forward strand.
CTTGACATGCGCTTTCGTCGCTCTGAAGCAATATCTGCATTGTTTGAAGAAGGGTATTTTGATGCCCCTAGTTTTGCCAGACCTCACAGGAGGGCCTTTGGCAATTAATCAAGTTCTCATGAAGAATGAATTTACTATATTATTGATTGTACTAGTATTTTTTCTTTGCTTGTTGTTGACTGTATCAGCCTTTTATGCCTCTTACCTTTTCAGAAATTTCTCACTATGCCTATTCCTTATTATAGCAGGACACTTCCACTTAATCCCAGACTTCCCCAGATCCTTTATGTTGTATTTGTTCACCCTTTTCAGATTTAGGAATCCTTCTCCTTCAGAAGAACTTAGTTTAGTACAGAATGCCTCTGACAATGAGCATGCACTCTTTGTTCTGTATGGTTCTGTCACAGTCCAGCAAGAAATTGAAGATCCCACATCCAGTAGTTCAGAGAATGAAAGCTTACCTTCTCTTGAAGATGTTTCAGACTCAGAGTCAGATGTGTCAGAAGCTCCTGGAATTGTGCCATTCCTAGTGGATTCTTCAAACTCAGCTGGAGAAATTAAGGCAGAAGCAGACTACTACTATACCCTTGGAGGAGAAGAAGAGACTCTACCATACAGTGAAGATGATATCATCATAATTCCTGCATTAGACTATGATGCACAGGGTCATCCCAAAGTGATGACAGCTTATAAGAGAGTTGATCAGAAGGTCCACCCAGTACAAGGAACATTCCCTGAGACTGCCAGAGTTTCAAGGCAATTTCCTCATGACCCCCTGGTCAATCTCCCTCAATTACCAACACACCCACCTGAATTTATACCATCCCAGAAGCTCTCAAGAGAACGCTTGGAGTTTCTTAACATTAATCATGCAGGATTTCTATGGCCTGAAGAAGAGAAATTGTTTGCACATGTCATGTTGCTTAACCAGGAAGCAATTGCTTTTGAAGACAAGGAAAGAGGAACCCTCAAAGACTCCTACTTTTCCCCATACATCATGCCAGTAATCCCCCATACCCCATGGGTATACAGGAATATTCCCATTCCCCCTGGAATTAGAGACAAAGTCATTGAAGTCCTAAGGCTAAAAGTAGAAGCCAATGTGTATGAAGCCAGTCAGTCCTCATACAGGTCCCGATGGTTTTGCGTTTTGAAGAAGGACGGAAAACTCAGAATCGTACATGACCTGCAGCCACTGAACAGAGTAACAATCAGAGATGCTGGACTTCTCCCCATTATTGATGACTTTGTGGAGCCATTTGCTGGAAGGCAATGCTACACAGTCTTTGATTTAATGTGGGGGTTTGATGCAAGAAAAGTCCACCCAGAATCACGTGATATGACTGCATTTTGGTCACCCCTTGGACTACTACGTCTTACCTCACTCCCCACAGGATTCACTAATTCCCCCGCTGAATTCCAAAGATGCATGGTTTTCATCCTTCAAGATGAAATCCCTGTGGTAGCCAATATCTTCATTGATGATTGTTCTATCAAAGGACCTGCATCCACTTACCTAGACCTCAAAGGAAATCCAGAAGTACTTGCAGACAACCCAGGAATTAGAAGATTCATCTGGGAACATGCCTGTGATGTACATCGCATAATGCATAGGATTAAACGTGCTGGAGCTACTTTTTCAGCCAAGAAGACTCAAATCTGTAGACAAGAAGCTATTATTGTTGGACAGAAATGTACCCCAGAAGGACGTATTCCAGAAGAAGACAAAGTAGCCAAAGTCCTCAACTGGCCACCACTCAAGACTCCCAAGGATGTCAGAGGATTTTTGGGACTCTGTGGCACAGTCAGAGTTTGGATTGAAAATTACTCCCAGCTAGCAAGACCTCTTACAGAACTAGTCCACAAAGGTGCAGAGTTCATATGGGATGAAAGAAGGCAAGAAGCTTTTGACACCCTCAAGCAAAAGGTATCCTCAGCACCAGCACTAAATCCTATTGACTATTCCTCAGACAATCCAGTAATCCTGTCTGTTGACAGCAGTGCTATTGCAACAGGATTCATATTATCCCAGGTTGATGAAAATGGAAAACGCCGCCCCGCACGTTATGGATCATTACCAATGAATGAGAGAGAATCCAGATATTCACAGCCAAAATTAGAATTGTATGGACTCTATCGCGCACTACGTCATTGGCGAATTCACTTGATTGGAGTCAAGAACTTGCATGTTGAAGTTGATGCTAAATACATCAAAGGCATGCTTAATGAGCCTGACCTCCAACCAAATGCCGCAATCAACAGGTGGATCCAAGGAATCCTTCTGTTTGATTTTAAATTAATCCATATCCCAGCCAAGCAATTCAAAGGACCAGATGCCCTCTCCAGGAGAGAGCTAGCATCAGATGAAGAGATCATTGACCATGATGATTCCTGGCTAGATGACATTGCATTGCTCATCCATGTCCCAGACCCTCTTCAAGTCCTGAATTTCTGTTTTACCACTGCCACCAAGCTCCCTTACAAGGCAGCATCATTACCATCATCCAATGCTCATACATCCAGACAAGACAAGATTCTTCAAGATGTTCATCACTTCCTATCCACACTGGAGCTACCTCCCACAGAATCCAACCAAGCCAGGAAAAGATTTTTAAAGAAGGCTTCTGAATTTTACCTTAAGGAAGGAAGGATGTTCAAAAGAAATGGAAGACGATCACCCCTCCTAGTAATCATGAACCCTAAGAAAAGAATAGCCATTCTGACTCAGGCTCATGAGAATCTAGGACATAAAGGAGAACAATCTGTCTTTGAATTGGTACGAACTCGTTTTTACTGGCCACATCTCAGAACAGATGTGCGCCATCATGTTTCATCTTGCCATGAATGTCAAATCAGGACCCTAAAGAAGATGGAAATTTCCCCCACCATATCCACTCCCACCACTCTATTCCAGAAAGTGTACATCGATGTGATGTCTATGCCACCATCAGGTGGATTCAATTTCATTGCTGCCGCTCGTGATGATCTGTCAGGAACATCTGAAGTTCGTGCCATTCGCTCCAACAATTCCCAAAGCTTAGCCAAATTCTTCTGGGAACAGATCTACTGTCGCTATGGAGCAATTGGACATGTAGTGACAGACAATGGAAGTGAAGTCAAAGGCGCATTTGAGATTCTACTCCGCCGCATGGGAGTCCCTCAAGTTCGCATCACCCCTTATAACAAACATGCAAATGGAGTAGTGGAACGTGGCCACTTTACGTTAAGAGAGGCCATTGTCAAGTCCAGTGACAAGGATAAATTTGGAGGAATTCGAAATTGGCACAAGCATGTTGAGGCAGCTATGTTTGCAGATCGCATCACAGTCAGCAGTGTGACTGGTTATTCACCATACTACCTGCTACATGGAATGCACCCACTCTTGCCATTTGATTTGTCTGAAGCAACCTTTTTGGTGGAAGGCTTCCGATCAGGCCTCTCCACATCAGAATTGTTGACACTTCGCATCAGACAACTGGAAAGGCATCAAGAGGACATAGACAAAGCAGCTTCCACATTAGAACAAGCACGTTTTAGGTCAAAATCACAGTTTGAACGAAGATTCCGTAAACGCCTGCAGAAGCGTAATTATGAAGCTGGTGAATTAGTCCTTGTCAGAAACAGCAGATTGGAATCCACAGTTGGGAAATTCAAGACTGAGCCACGTTACCTTGGACCCTTTGAAGTAGTCAGAAGGACTGAGAGAGGAACATATGTTCTAAAGGAACTAGACGGAGCAGAACATGCTGACCGCTATGCAGCCTTTAGGATATTGCCCTACATTAGTCGGTCCCATTCATTCCTTCAAGGTAATGCAGGCCAAGGAAGTTCAATTGACTCAGATTCAAGCACAGAAATTACCCCACCAGACAGCGATCTAATTGAATATGATACAGATACATCACACCACCAGAATTAATACATAAGGAGAGAACTAGAGATATCGCGCAATGTGTACGAATGTCCAAGACAGATGCGGAATGAAGGAAAAAGGAAGAAGAAAGTGATAAACGAAAAGAAACAGAACCCAGCCGTCGCAACCCAACAGAATCGCCCCCGGAAGCCAGATCCATAAGCCGGATGAAGACGAAACCGTTAGACTGGAAGAGCAGAAGCAGCCTAAATGAGAAAGTTCAACCCAGATGTCAGCGCACTCGGTTGCATCAAGGAACAACGCTCACCTGAATTAACCATTGGCTGTGGAGCCAAAGCCAGTCTAGGTTTGAAAGAAGGAGAAATTCATAGCCTTGGATGGTTACGATTCCCGGGAATGACCCATGGAAAAGGAGCTGGCGCACGAAGGCGCAGTGACTAAGCTGGGGAAAAAGCTCAAACAATCCGAATCACTCGTTTATACCCTCTGAACATGTGGCAGTCACGTGAGCCACTCATGTGACATCCCGCTGCACACCCTTTTTTTCTAGATCCCTGCATTATGATTGGTCGGAATTCACACGTGCACACATCTTAGTAATATGCACCCTACATTTTAATCATTACCAAGCAAATGCCATGGAGAAAGCCGAAGCACCACGTTATTGCAAACAAACCAAATTTGGAAATAGGTACAGATTGCCAAAGTTGGAGAAAAATTCAATCACCCGGCCCAGACTTTACTGCCACAGGCACATGACTACCTAATTAGGTACCCTTGAACCATTAATTTGGATACGCCTATCCAATTCGACGTCGATCTTTTTTCATTTTTTAGACACTACAAGTAGTGCTCCACACACATTCTTTTTTAGTAATGCGCTGCTCGTTTGACTCTACCAGCACATCAATCACCCAGCTCTCGCACATTTCAGCCCACAATAGCATGGCCAGTACCACCAGCACCTCCACTCCCACCTTCGGGTACTATACTGTTCCGCTGACGCCCATAACCATCCCTGATCGCATCTACGCGCCCACTCCTCAACTCCGCGCCCCTCTTGCAGAAGGCTACTTGCGTCATTTTGTACCCAATCGGGAGACTACTTTCATTAATGTCGCCCTACTCAACAAGATTCAGACGCCACTTCTTCCTGGAGTTGACGTTTGGCTCATTCGCTGCCCTCCGCCAAAGCCAATCTGCGCTGGCATGCACATCACTGGACGATTGGGGGCAGGAGATGTGGAACGGTTGTGGACTGTGCGAAATGGCTATGCCATCTTTCTTTGCAGGACTATATTCAGGGAACGTTTTCTCGTAGCAGTCCCTGAGCGATGGTTGACAGAGGAAGAGGGACAGGCACGTAGCTGGGGAAGCTACTTCAAGAAATATCTTTGTGGCCTGTAGAACGTACCAGCACCACCGCCGTTTTTTTTTATAGCGCCGTTATCATTTTTTTATAGCACCGTTCTTGTTTTTTATATATGCACTATCGTCGTCTCCATCATGCTTTACAAATAAGCATCAACACTCCTTTGACACTTTCAAGTTTATATCTACAGCCAAGATCATGTTTGTCGTACCCACCAACCCTCAGCCTCAGCGCCCTGCTAGCATTCAGGATATACTCCCCCACCAACGCTACTCTCCATTCCATGACCGCATTCTCCCTTCGCAACAATTCCGTTTTGCCATGGCATTTCCAGCAGAATTAGAGGACAGGTTCATACTAGTCTTGTTGGAAAACATGTTGAAGAAGGACTTAGCCAGAAAACCGTTTCAGGTGCCAGCATTGCTTGACCATACAAAATACCGCTGACAAGACAGGATTTGTGAAAGCAGTGCAAGGCAGACTTCTGAAGGAGAAAGAATTATTGGAGAGGGAAGAGCAACTGGGGACAGTTGATTTTTCTTGTTGTGCGCGAATGTCATGATCCAAAATGGTTTTGGATCAAAAACATGGTACAAGTTTAGAGAAAGGATATTTATGCAATTTTCCATTCAGCTGCAATATTGCAATTTCAGCTGGAGTATCCCTTCTCTCAATAGCCAGGACAACAAGTGGACAATATCAGGAATATAGCCCCAAGCACTAAGGGATGGTGCCCAGCCACCATCAAACCCAGCTTACAGTATCAGTAATGAAGGGACAAGGCCTCATCAGATTACAGGATTAGATAATAGCTGACTTATCCTTATCTGTACTAATAAGGAAAGGATAAGATCAACAGCCACAGCCTTACATCAGACATCAAGATCCAAGATCAGAGCAGCCACATTCCACAGCCACCTTCTTATCTTTCATGATAACAGATAAGATAAGAAGCACAGCCTTCTATCTTCTATTCTAGAACATTGGAAAAGAAGCACAGCACAGCCTTCTATCTTCCATCAAAGAACATTGACAGAGGAAGCACAGCCTTCTATTCTAGAACATTGGAAAAGGAAGCACAGCCTGAAGAACTGATTCTAGAAGCCCAATTTGAAATTACATGTTCCAGCCTTGGTCCATGATTCCTGGAGAACCATAGACCACCCCAGATCTCAGAGAAGATTAGCCAGTGGCTCATCTCCCCTCAGATAACTCATTGATCAATCAGCAGCCCCACCTTATGACCCCTTATGACACCATTATGACACCATCATGACCAATTATGCCCCCATCCTTTCTCACAGTACCATATGATTCTCAGTAATTGACTCTGCATGAGTCACAAACCTATGCCCCAATTTCCAATTGCCCTTTTATATGCCCACAAACCTATGCCCCAATTTCCATTTGCCTTTTATGTGCTTACTCACCCTATGCCCCCTCATTTCATATTACTCTACTATGACCAGTTATGACTCACTAACCTGTACACTCATTTCATATTCCATCCTATGACTCTGAATGACTCCTGTAGTTGAAAAGGTATAAATAGGGCCCAGTTTCTGCAGGAGACATCAGTCAAAAGTTGATCCCCCCCAAGTCAAACTTGATCCCCCATTCCCATCATCCTTTGATTCACCCCTTTAGTATCTAACTACTTCTGTAGTAGCTAGTATACCAATTCAGTTACAGTTCCAGTCTTATTCTTGCTTGCTATTCCTTCTCAAATCAGATAGTCTTAATTGATCTATCAATATCTGATATATTGATACTCTTTTATTACTAGTTTGGGAAATATTCTGTGACATAGTGCCGTTACTATTGTCATTTGTCTCAAGATATATTGGTCTTCACCAAGATATCCCAGTACATATTCTGAACCAGTAGCCAATGTGCGTTTGAAGCTTCGGAATATTGTCAGATATCTTGAACATCAATACCTCTTGACTGTTTTATTGTTTCATACTTTGTCGTTGTCATATTCTGTTAGATAGTCCTTGTCACACACACTTGTTTGACTTCTACTATCCCTTGCTCATCCCATCCTTGTTCATCATACACAGCCTTGTCACTCTTGCTTGTGTATAACCTCAAAGTCTTTACCTTGTGTAGGAAAGACCTCACTGTTCATCCATCCTCCAAGTCATACAGCTTGACTTAAACTTACTCAAGGTAGCTGTTCACTGTTATCTTGACTACACTAACCTTTGTTAGGACAATCCTCAGACCACACAGTTGTTGAGCACAGACCATAGGTGTTTAACAGTTGCTTACCATCCCCTGAAGAACAACAAGGTAATTTCCCGATCAAAGTCGCACTCCGGAAACCCTTGGTGCAGATTAGTTTTTTCATATAAACTTTTCTCACGAACAACATCGGTCACTGGGACCGGTCTATGTGACCATTTGGTCAAGAAATGGTCTGACCAGCGAAAGGGTCTTCTTAGTTTGGTCATAGTTTCTAAATTAGGTATTACTGTGACGGAGTCACTCTTCAGAAACATCAGAAACACTTTGCGACTGGGAAAGCAGCTCATAAGCGGCCAGCGTCTCCTCTAGCTTTGCAATACCACCTCTCCAGTAAAAGTCCAAGGCTGAAGGAGCTGTCAGATCTCCGGGATAGACAAAGAGATCCTTGAGTGGTACACAGGTCTTTCTAGGAGGGATGCGGATTGTTATTGAGCTGGAACCTGAAGTGCCGGAGGTCAAACTTGAGCTGTTTGCTGTTGGTTCGGCCATTTCGTCACCATCCTGTTCATTTTCGTTATCTGCTTCTGCTGCTGAGATCAATTGCTCGGCAAGTCCTTGAAAATCAGAAATGTCAGCTTCATCAGTCTCCTCGTCATTACCCTCTTCGTTGCCCTCCCCTTCCTCAAGCTCCTCAGCATCCACCAGGTCTGTAGGTGCTGTAGGCACAGATGGTGTAGTACCAGCAGCCGTTGGAGTAGAGTTGTCCTCCAAATTCGCGCCAAATTTTCGCTTTCCTTGGCGGTGAATGAGGCCGGCCTCGATATGAGCTCGCTGAAGGTCCATCTTGACTATTGCAGTTTTCCGAACCTTGTCGAGGCTTAGGCGACTACGCCGTTTGGTGTGTGTGATGCCGAAGCGGCTGAAAACTCTTTCGCAAGCGGCAGAATTAACAACAACTGAGAGAATGTGGATTGCAAACTTGATTAATGAATTGCGCCCAGTGGTTTTGCCATTGTCAATTCCACGCCATACTTCGACAAGATCCACCTGTTTACCCTGCAGCGCACGAAGTTAGTTGCCAATTCATCAAATTGGGTGACATTCGACTACTCACCGCTGCCTCGTACATTGCTTTCATGTCATCCAACATCATCTCTTCCGGTGAAAACTCATTTGTGCGTATCATGTAATCACGGAAAGCTTGATGAAGCTCCAGTCCTGCCGGCACCCGCATTACTCGCTCGTAAACGCGCTTGACAATTCCATAAAGGCCGGCTGGCGTTAGGAATAAAGAACCACTGGCCAAACAACAACCACGGATATATGGATTCATCAACAAACCCGCAATAAAAACATCCTGATCGGCCTTTGCCCAGCGTTTCTCCAAACTATCGTGCACAGCAACTCGAACCCTTTCTTCTATGTTTGGGTCTGAGAAAATCCGATAGAGGTTACCAAGTGTAAGGGGAACAACAGGGAGCTTGGCATCAGGCGCTTGCAGAGCGAGGGTGGCAATTGTGAAAGGTTCCAGATGGGTTTTCACTCTTTGCAATGACTATCAGTGTTTTGTTCATGTAAAGCCAGATAATTGCGCACTTAGCTAGTCGTGTCCAAAAGACATCATCCTGTGTCGTTGCAATGATTGACCTGGCCTTGGCCTTTGCATCTGCTTTGTTCCCGGCACATAGCAAAAGCGTGTCCTTGTGACGAAGTCCACATGCACGAACGGCGGTCGAGATCTCCAACAAGCGATGACAGCAGAGATAGTGGGCTGTCCATCGAGTAATGACAGGTAGTATGAGAGCGAGAGCCTTCTGGTATGTGATTTCTTGTTCTACTCGAAGGAGGCCAAGTGCACGGCTGTGATTGTTGAACCATTTCACGACTTCCACAGCCTGGTTGACGCATTGAAGGAAATCAATTCGAAGCTTCAGGTAATCGCCAACAATGAGGTTCATTTGATGCGCCCAGCAGAGGAGGATGATTAGCCATTGCATTTGAATAAACAAGAGTCGTCTCATTTTTCTTGCATCACCTCCATCATCCGTGCAGAATGCAATGACAATGACTCCATATTTCGTCTCAATATACTGGATATCATCAAGCACAAGGCCAAGTGGGAATTCACCGGTCTTCTGCTCAGCGGAGACATCATGTGTCCGCATAAGGTAGGCCTATCAAATGATAAACGCAAACTAGCCATCGAAAGACTCTAGTAGGCTTACCTCGCCTTCAACTGTCACCATAGAAGCCACAATGGAGGCCCTCACTACATTTTTCCACCCATCGCATTGTCCTGTTGCAAGTTTCCCTTCCATCCTCTTTCGCATCCGACCCTCAGCATCTTTTGCCTCCTTATCAAGAAGCCGTCCAGACAAGACACGTCGATCTGGTGTTTTTGACCCAGGTATCCACTTCTTGTGGAATAGGCGTATCTCGGGATCATTTGCTGCATTCCATGGAATCCCCGCTGACACAAAGACTTTCAACAAGTCTGCTGAAAACTCTTCCTGTTGGTTTGCACTCCACTCATCAGTGCGCTGTCGTTTTACAGGGCGTGGGATTGCAAGAGTTGTTGATGAATCTGGGTCCAAAGACCCTGACCACGGCTGGATGGAACCGAGAGGAGGTCGAGAGAGAGCAGGAGTCCCAGCGCGAGATAGAGAAGGGGTTATGGACATGCGAACAGGAGGTATATTTTCATTTTGATCTTTATTCTTTGCTTGCTTTGCTTTGTCTCGGACGTCTGGGCTAACCTTGGTGCACTTTATCAAGTGTGGTATCATGGTTTTGTCAGGTTTACCCTGCATTACACCCTGCTTTAACGCTGCATAGGGAATGCATCAGCCCCACCTCTCAGGCTAGTATGTGTCATTTCACCTTCTACCCTTAGCTCAACTTCACTCCGACCACAGTTACGCAATCCATTTGCAACTGCAACACTGTCTGACGCCCGGAAGTCTGCCATTCTTGATAGCAGACATGCGTTACACCAGGCATTTGAGTCAAACTTGTTATTCTTGTATTTTTGACCGTCCGTATAGAAGTGGTCCCATGCCCAGCTTTTGGGAGGCATCGGGGGGTGAAGTTCAAGCCGAATAAAGAATATTTATTCTAGATATATTTCGAAGTCATTACAGTAACTTGTCCAAAAAAGGCATTGACCAACGTCGACCCAATTGACCAGTCTGGTCATAAAGACCGACCACTCCGACCCAACCCATTAAAGACCAGGGTCATATCGACCTTGACAACACTGCTAGTGAAATCATGCATGGTTTTACACATAGGAGGTGATTCAGGTAAAGTCTGAGTGGGATCCTTGTAACCCTCTTTTTCTGATATATGCTTCTCTTTTGCTTTGACTTCTTCCATAGTTCCAGTCATGAATTCACCAATGTGCACACTTTCCAGGTATTCAACAAATGCTTGTTGGAAGTCAAAGTTTGGATCCATTATTCTGTCTCTAATTTCCTGAGGTGACAAAGATCCTTTGAGTCATAATAGCATGTGCATGTGAAGAGTTAGACATCCTTGTTGCTCCACTGTGCCATAGTATGCCTTGGTGTCACCATAAAAGCCAGAATGCTTTGATCTAACACCAAGTACATGTTTGATAAACAATTCAACCATGAGATGAAAGAATCTAGCACCAGCTACTGGATTGTTTGCAATAAGTCTATAGCACTCATCATATCCTCCAAGCTCAGGTGTAAATGTTTCTTTTGTATCAGCAAAATATAAAGACAATGGATGCATATTATCAGCAGGTGAAAATGTAATAAACCATAAAGGTGCTCAGAGACCAGATTTCATTTCTCATGTATTTTTTCTTGTGAGTGATCCTTTTACATGGCTGCCAACATGATCAATGTCTTTGATCAACTGAAAACATAGTTTCTCCTCATCTGTTTCTGGTGTGACATGTTCCCCATCTTCCATTTTTCTGGCAATTTTATGCAAAACTGAAAGATCAACATTCATCAACCTTTGTGAAATGTGTTCAAACTTTGCTTTTTCAGCTAACAAATAGCCAGCTGTTGTGGAGTCTTTTATCTGCTCATGATTGAATGCAATTAAAGGGAAGTGGGGATCTTTCTGAAACCTCTTGTCATAATACATCAACAAGTGTCTTTTTTGTTTGATTTCACATATCTTGCCTTGAATCAGAACATTACCAATCCCACCAAGTCCATAGGGAAACAACCAAGGCATCATTTGGGGAAACAATTGAGGATTATTGTAGATTGATTGTGGGTCATTGTCATGTCCAATTGCCAAGATCTTGTTATTATTCATCAAATGTTTTAAAGCAACAGCTTTCAAGGCTTTGATACTTTTGGAGGAGTACTCTTCATCAGTCAAACCATGAACTACAAATGGACACATTCCAGTCTCAGTTCCTTCTTCCTCTTCCATGTCATGAACAGCAGTAGCTTCAGGGTTTTTATTAACAAATGATTGCCTGTACTCTACCACAACTGGTATATCATTCTTAGGATATTGTTTCAAGTTTTCTTCTGAAATCTTGAAGTCAAAGTAATCATAGTGATTAAGTTTCAACCAGTTCAAGGCAGTGGCAACTGTGTTTCTTCTCACTAGCAATGGTGTTCTCTCAAAGTCAGACTTTGTGGGTTTACAAGGGCCAGTATAAATGAATGCTAGCACTTCATCTAATTCATCCACAGGTGGAGGCAAGATGTCATAAATCTTGGGAGTTGGATTGGCAAAAGTAATGGCATTTGCTCTCATTTTGTGCATTCCTGATGAAACCCTGACAATGCATCTGTTGTGTCTCACTCTAGCAATTAGAAGTTGTTCTGCATAAGACAAACCAGTCAATTCATTTGGAATTTTTCCAAGCCATAAACCATTTGCCAGAGACATAGTTGGACATTTTTCTTTGACCAAAGACTTGCAACACTTCTTGCAAATGCCAAGGAGATCTTCAAGTATTATGGGACTATCTGATGATTCTATTGGATCATTTAGTGAGAAGCGCTCTTTTTGAGTTATACCGGATTGTTTCAAACAATTTAGATTCAACTCTGTATAGCTTTGCAATTGAGAGACTGGTGTCAACTTTCCACAAACAGCACAGCCAGATTCAATGAATTTGTTAGAAGAGATATCTCTACAAAATCCTGAAATAATAGTGTGTTGCAATTTTGTTGAAGGTGGATCAGGAGGGAATTGAATGTTATCTCTGTATGTTTGAACAGCAATCTGATTGATTTGATTCATTGTATATCTTCTAACTGCATTTAGTGTATATTGCAGATGTTTATCATGATGATTGGCTTTGAAATTTTTGACAGCTGCAAGGTTTTGTGTTGCATGTTTCTCAGGATTTTCACTCTGATATTTCTGAACAGCTATTAGATTTCGTATGGTATGCTTGTCAGGATTTTCACTTTGAAATTTCTGTACAGTGGCCAGATTGTGTTTTGCATGTTTGTCAGGATTTTTCCTTTGAAATTTCTGTACAGCTGTCAGATTTTGTCTTGCATGTTTGTCAGAATCTTCACTTTGAAATTTCTGTACAGCTGTCAGATGTTGGCTTGCATCCTTGTCAGGATATTGTGCTTTGAATTTTAGAACAGCAGCAAGATTTTGTTTGGAATGCTTTTCTGAATTCTGAACTTTGAACTTGTTAACAGCTTGCAGATGTAATTTCTTTTTCTGAGTTGCAATTGCTTCTTTGTCAATAATTTCAACAACTGAAACATACACAGCACAATTGGAGCACATATGATCTTCAATTGTAGTTTGAATTGATGCATGATTCATTTTTGAATGGACAAGAATGCTATGGCTGACTGCAATTACTTTCAGATTGGCAATGGTCAAATTTGAAATCAACTGTGCAATTGGACAATTGACAATTACAAGTGATTTTTCAAATGATGATTCCAATAAGAATGCTTCAGTTTCCAGCATGTATGAATGGAATATACATTTAACTGGATCATTGTCTTTGTATGAATCAGGAATTAGTTCATGAAGTGAAAATACATTTGCTTTGTCTCCACCAATACATTCAACATGAATATCAGCATTGACAAATGCATTTTCAATGTTGAATCCATCAAATACTTGCAAGGTTTTATCACAAACATAGGGAACAGCCATTTGATAAGCTAGAAAATGATGTAATCCCAGAAGGAACAAAAGAATTGCTGCATTGGCTAATACAGGTTGTCTGGTTACAAATTTCAAGTAAGCTCTGAAGGCATGTTTTTTAAACAGATTCTGCTGTATTTTCAATTGGAAATAGAGACACTTGTCAGCAATAGTAGTGATACAATGATATACAGATAGCAAATTAAACATGTTTAAAAGGATTCTCACATAAAGTTTAACTAAGAAGAACTCAAAAGTTGATTGCTTGTTTGAAACAACAAAATGAGCATTATTGTGAATATTTTCAATCTCTTGGGACTTTTGTAATGTGACAAAAGAAATGGACTTGGTTCCACAATTATTGGCAGATGAATTCACATGAAATGATACCAAATTTGAAAACACAGTAGGCATTTTGTGATTTGGAATATTATTTTTGTACAAATTCAATGAAGTGACATGAATATTTGATATGACAGGAACAGTTTGTATGACATGGGCAGTTTGTATGACACTTGTAAGAGGCACATGGCCAATTCCAGTGACAGTATATTGTGCCATAGGCATTGCAATGATCAAAATCATAAAGAATTGTGACATGAATGACAATTTTAACATGGTGATGAACAATTTGATGAACAATTTAGAACTTTTTTCAGTTGAAAAGCCTAAATAATAAAGGGTTATGTCAAATATATCTGAAGAAAACAAATGAATAACATACCAATAAAAAATACAGCATATATGACCATAAAAATGGCAAAAATGCAAGAAATTTCGCATTTTTGGACTATAAAAGGAAATATTATGTAAGCATATGACCCTGAATGATGCAGAATTCATACCTGAGCCAGAAAATATCCAAAGTAAATCTGTAAGTCAAGAATTGAGTTTATACAAGCTAAAAACGTGAAAAAAAGCAAAATTGCATGTACATTGCATATTGACAGGGAGATGACCTATAAAATGATAGATTATGTTAAGAAACAAGAATATACACAAATAGAAGATATTACCAATGGTATACAAAGCAAAACAGAGGCAGATAAAAAAAAAGCATGAAATTTCAATGAAATTTCGACTTTTTTGTCTAAATAAGGAAATATTATGTCAGCATTGGACCCTGAATGGTGCGGATACATCACCTGATCCAGAAGGCATTTATTTGAAGTCTATAAGTAGAAAATTGAGCTTAAACAAGCCAAATAGGTGAAAAGACACGAAATTTTACATGCCAAATAAGGAAGATGGTGGTTCAGGTTCAAGAAGCAAAGAGCACATTAAAACTCAGAGTCTGGGTTCAAATGGTGACTAATGATTACATAATCATGATTATATAAACGAATTTGACCAAGATCAAATTTAACATACAAAGCAATATAACTATTTTAGGTTTTATTTATTGGTATTTGTTTGTCTTGCAAGAAAGCTACATGTTCTGTACAATAAATTTACAAATAATCACATTAGTGTAAGTATTATTTGGTTTTGTTTACATTTATGTGTATAGATTTGTGATGACTCTAAAATTGATATATATGATAAAATTGTAAATTGCATAAGGTTTATTAACAGACAATGCAAAATTACCATATGTGGTTAGATCTGTGACATGTGACTGTCACCACTGTGATCAGCATGAAATTTTGCATATTGTGCCAAAAATTGCCTTATATGGTTAGAGTGGTTACATGTGACTATCACACATTGCTAAAAATAGTTAGACCAGTTGTCAGAAAAAATTTCAGCTGATTCCATCAATAATTGAAGCTGTTATGAATATTTTATTCAAACTGAATATATTTTGACCATTGTTTACACATTTGTACATGAACCCATATTTGGATGCTGATGTAATCATGTCCAAACATGGCCTGGACTTTATATTATTTTTCAATATAAAAACCAGAAGCACATCCTGTACTCCAAAAAGGTTTCTCTATAGGAGATCAACTTTATCAATTAATTAATTAATTACGAACCTGCACTGAGCCTGGTCTGATAAAGAACTCGTAACTGGGACTGGACGCCATGGTTCGAGTTTGAAAAAACTGAGTTTTTCGGCAGATTTCCCTATCAGAACAAATTCCTTGTTGTCAGAAACTTTGCCTACATAAAGCATAGACCTTTTACATAATCACGCCAAAATGACCTGGAACAATGCAGGTGAAACATCTGATCACAGGCCAAAAGTAGATGATCATTCAATCCACTCGATCATTCAATTCACTTGATCATCCAAATGTAGTTTGAATGTCCAACCAACCTTCAGTTGTCCTATAAATGGAAATATTGTTAAGCAACAGAAATTGCGCAGAGTTCACTATAAGAGCAGAGCGGCATCGTCCAGGACTTGACTCCCATTTGTCTTCTTCAACTATTTCACTCTTAACCTATGGCTGACTCTGAACAATCGTTAGGGCAAAGGCAACGTGTGGATGCACTCCATCAAAGTGTGAGAAAGAAACTGTAAGTAATCGTCTTTCTTTGAGGACACCATACAAGCAGAGAAATGCAGAACTCTCACCGACCCTCTCATCCATCATGGGCGCCATTTTGGTTGGGTTGTGCATACATTTTGTAATGTCAGCCTCCTCATCACCAACGGTTTACTATGCTTGAGAGATCCTGCTCTGCCACCGTTGGAAACAATTACGTGTGTTATGTCTCACCTTCTAATCAACATGTTCTCAAGCCACCACAATCCAGGGATATTTGTGAGGATCTTGTATTCAAGGAACTCCTTAAGATTTGCCCAGGCCTGCAAGACAGGCTCATAAACAGTTCCAAGGAAGAAATCGAACACATAGCTGACTGGGTATATCCGAATGTAATTCACTTTCTCCTACCAACCTCAATTATCTCATAGGTACAAAAGGGTATAAATGGAGCTCGTGCTGATGATATGAAAGGGCTGAAGAGCACCATTGTTGACTGGATCACCCTGCCAGGACAAACACTTGACCCTCCAATCAATCGTAAGATTAAGAGTGTCTGTGGTTTCCATTATGAGAGGACCGGTGCATTGCTGTGTCCAGCAGGCTTAGACTGGTCTATAGTCAGGTAATGAATCTCAATCAATGATACATTTTGCTTCTTACATGACTCTGAACACTTCACAGGATCAAAGAGAAGCTCCAGAGTGATGAGATGCAGGTTCATGGAGATTAATGGCCTCTTTTCCTCTACACCGATTTAGTGTACGATCCGGATGATCCTTGGAACGGGCTCCTGCAGAGTCAGCTTTTGATCACAGTATGTTGATGTCATTGTCATTGTCATCTTCTGACACATTTATGTCAGGGCTTCAAGCATGTTTTCACGTCACCAAGTTCCGTTGAACAGGAGAAAGTAAAAGCAACCAGAGCCAGGAATGCCTATATTCATGGTATGACTAATGTCACCAAGGCCTCTTTGGCGTTCCTTGTATGTGTGAGGAAAGATTTTACTATGTGGGAACTCAGTGTAAGTTTGAATAGAGCACAAAGGAAAACAGCTCACCAATTCCACCAATTAAGGAGGTCTTGGACCTCATCCTTTTCAGATGGTTCCTGGAGAAGGTTGAGAATGCTGTTGTAAAACGTTTCCGAGTCGGTGACTAGATCTGTGCGCGAAAATGTGCTAGAAGAGCACAATGCAAAGCGAACCTATGTGACACCATTATTTGCAATCATATTCAGAAGCAAGAGACTCACCTGCGTCGTGATGTACCGAAACCGGTGGCCAATAGTGCCCTTGCACGAATCAAAGAGAGGAGACTTGCCAAACAACTTGCCGAGGGTGCAATTGAGGCTGTTCAAGTTCCCACTCAGTCCTGAGATGGCTTCACACTATTCTCAATACCCTGTTGTCCTTCGCTTCTATGTTTGTGTTATTGATGTAGCACAATGTGTTCTTTCAGAATATCTATTTCCCTGACACTGATGACTGGAAAGTCCATCTAACTGATGTATTTACTATGAATGCACTTTGATGATGAATGGATGTCATGACTATCTATTGCCAGCTGAATGATATATCATGCAATTCATGCTGCATCCTCTAACAATCTGATTGACATTATATGTTTTCACCATTACCATATTTGCCAACTCAATGATCATATACTTGTGCTTCATGGTGCATCTAGTAACAATCTGATTGACATGACATTTTTTCACCATTGGCACCTTTGCCAACTAAATGATATGCTATGGCCCAGCTTGTGCTTCTGCACTCACTAATTCACTCTTCAGTCATTATGTACTTATCAATTTATTGTTATTTATTTCAATTTAATTGATTTCATGAAATGTCAAATAATTTACAAGTTATTGCAGTATGATTACAATGAGAGCAATAGAGGACAGGAATGAGAGGAGGTGGTGATAAGTAACTGATAAGAGAGTCGAACAACAGATTAGATAGGCGTTGATACGCAGCTCCCCCCTCTGGGCACGGAAACCCTAATAAACATATTTCTACCTTTTCTCAACTATAGCGCGACACTTCCGCATTCAGCGAACGCATGATACACCCGCGATACCTTCGCAACTTACGCATGCGCAACTTCGACCTTCTCGCCGATTTTACACATAACCTCGTGCATACTCGCACTACGTTTCACAACCTTGTGATACCGTCTCACTGTATCCTAGCCACGCGACCCAATCTCAACACGATGAAACACGACCGCTTAACACGTCCTACGCGTTCGGATGCTGAGTCCAATACAAGAGATGTAATTCGCCCAGTCTCTTCTCTTCCTTTCGCCTCTTTTCATGTGATACCCACCTTTTATTTGCAATTCTTCGCTTTCTTTGCCATACCGTTACCATTTCATCGCTTTCATGCGATATTTCTCACATTTCTATTTCACTCACCTACCCTTTAACCCCTATCCCTTTAGAGTATAAAAACTGTCCTGTAGTAGTGAAATAACAAGAACCCAGTTCTCCCCTCTCCACCAGTCTGCGCTTGCGTACTCGCCGCTATTATGACAAAGTCCTAGCGCGAAACTCTCGTCTCGCCATGTAATCATCGCAAACCACATTGTCACCTGGGACATTTAGCTAAGCCCTCCGATTCTTTCTTATAGTTGCGTTCTCATACTACGCATCATTTGCGTGTCTCCGCGTTTGTCTATTATACCGCGCGCTTTATCGTGCTTTATCGCGTTACATTCGGGAGTGTCCCCAAGTCCCATTCGCACACTAGCGACATTTTCATTTTTTATTACCTCTTTATTCGGGGTCATAGACATGGAAACCGCATCATTTTCTGGAGCCCACCGCGAGGCGGCTTAAAAGCTAAATCACTCCTTCAACTAACGCGTCTAGCTCAAACAACATAGCTACTAAGAGATATCGTACCCGTAGCACAGTTCAGCATCAAACGCAACCACCTGCGCCTTGAGTCATCCCAGACTCCGACAGCGACCTCAATGATCTTACTGGAAGTTCCTCCGACTCCGAACACGATCCCTCACATCGGTTCTGCTCCCATTCCCCTCGAACGCCTTTGGATCCCCACGATTCCCCCCGACAATATACTCCACAGTCTCCGACGCCAGTTCGCGAAGCTTATGATCAAGACCTTTCCGACCCCTCTTCCGATCTACTTTCAGCCTTACCTTCCACATCAACTCTCGAGTCTTCCATTCCCTCCCCACCGAACTCTGCGCCCTCGTTATCTACTTCCTCACAACTCCTCACACCACCACCCGCGATTCCAGTCATGGCTGCGCCACCACAAATGCCCGCCCGCGGCCATAATACCGCTCCTACCTTTTCTCCTGACCACCCCCGCGAACTTCGCCGCTACTTTGACGAGCTCGAGGCCCAATTTACTTCGTGCGGAGTCACCGAAAATGTTGACAAAAAGAGATATGCACTGCGCTACCTCGAAATTGACTCTGCCGAACTTTGGAAATCGCTCGACGAGTACTCGCCAGGGTCTACCTACGCTGAGTTCACTAAAGCGGTGTTTAAGTTTTACCCCGGTTCAGAAGACGAAAGGAAGTGGTCTGTATCTGACATAGAGAAACTCATCGAAAAGCAACAAAAATCAGGGATCACCAACATTATGGAACTCGGCACCTATTATGGCACATTTCTTACCATCACGAAATTCCTCTGTAAAAAGGATCGCATCTCTGAAGCCGAGCAAAGTCGCGCCTACATTCGCAGCTTCCAAGAGAGTCTCTGGACGCGCGTCACCCAGTGCCTACAGCTAAAGTTGCCCGATCACTTCCCCGATGACCCCTATCCACTCAATGAGATCCAAGCAGTGGCGCAGTTCATTCTTCATGGTACTGGTCCTACAAACACACCTAGGGAGGGTAAAGTCGCCTCCACGGCCTCTACCGACTCTTCTTTGATCAAACCAGACGAGATCACGCTCATTGTTGATACTGTAGTCCAAGCGGTCAATAAAATCATGGAACCTCGCGTGTCTGAAAGTCCCTCTCCTACTGCCCCTGTTAGGATGACTCAGTCCGCCACTGCGACGAATGGCAACTGTCATTTCTGCAACCAGTCCGGGCACTTTAGATCCAACTGTCCAGAAGTAATTCAGTATATTGATGCTGGACGCATCCGAGAGAACAACGACAAGAAAATTGTATTACCCTCTGGCGCATTTTGCCCGCGCCAGATCCCCGGCGATTCTATGAAGGATCGCATCGATGAATGGCACTGTCACAACCCTGGACAGCTCGCAGCAGCACAACTCGCCAATACAAGCAATGTCGGTCAGATGATGTACAGCATGTCTCCAACCATTCATACCAACGTCCTGACTTCTGCACTGAAGTCTAACGACTCGTGCATTGAAGAACTGGAGCGCGAACTCTTCGCACTTAAGAGAGCAAAGTTTGATGGTGTAGAAATTCCCCGCCTGCAAAAGCCAGTCCAACCTACCAAAAGTCTACCTCGCCCTGCTGTACCTCCTGCACACGCACAACCCGCCACAAGTCAACCCCTGCCCACTACGACGACCAATCCTACCACAGAGCCCCCTATCCACCCATTCGCATCTGCGCCAGAAACTGCCTACCGTCCCCCGCACGAACGAAACTTCGCAGGACCACCCCTGAAACAAAGCAAAGACAAGGAGCCTGCGTATCGCATGCAGGCCCCTATTCAGGACTCCAAAGTCGTTAATGAAGTTTACTCGCGCTCTATGGCAACTCTGTGCGTCACGCTCATGCCAATGGAACTATTCTCGATTTCTCAGGACTGTCGTTCCAAACTTCGCGATGACATTACACCCAAGCGAGTCCAACCTTCTAGCGCACCGCCTGTGAAAGTTAACATCCTCACCGAGGACCCCCTCCCCTTCGTGCCCTGTGAAACGCTCTGCGAAAACGAAACCACCGAGTCGCAACCTATCATCGTCCCCGATCCTTATGAGACCTATCTCATGAGTCTCTCGCCCGGAGAAATCCCTGAAGTACTTACCGTCGCAAAAGAATCGCACGCCCTTCGCGCTGTTAACCTGCTCGTTGATGGACAGGAACAAGTCGGTAGCATTATCGACCCTGGCTCGCAGATCATCGCAATGTCAGAAGATGTCTGTCATCAGTTTAGTCTGCCCTACGACCCATCGATTCATCTCAATATGCAGTCAGCGAATGGCTCAATTGATCAGTCCCTTGGTCTCGCGCGAAATGTCCCTTACAAAATCGGTGATATCACACTTTTCCTTCAGATGCATGTTATTCATGACCCCACCTACCACATTCTCTTGGGACGACCTTTCGACGTACTTACAGAGAGCTTAGTCAAGAATTACCGCAACGAAGATCAGACGATTACCATATGCGATCCAAATTCGCACAGATCCGCGACCATTCCGATGTAGAGGTCTGACGACACTCTGAGTACGTATCATCGATATATCATAGACACTCACGAACCCAACTCGTCCCACTTCCTCATACTCAAAACCGACATAACCCGACATCACCCGCTGTACCCGACGTATACCGTCTACCGACGGCCGATCTTATACCGACATCGATGACTTGTATCGCCCAAAACGATCACATGTGACACCTCAGACTCCCTATACCGACATCGGACTTATACCCCCTGTCCTCATTGGACATAGGTCCTTTATTTTCCATCTTTTTCGTTATATCTTTTCCTCTCCATTCCCATTCCTTCGTTGCCTCGCAACTCCCATCTTCTCCTTCCCATTTCGTATCTCCTTTGTAGTTACTATCGGCCGAAGTAACCTATACTGAAGTAGCTCACTCTTCATAGACCTATAAAAACGGTGACCGACAACCGTAACAATAACAATCCAGTTCCCCCCTCTTTGTCTCACTCAGAATCCTTCAGAACTCTTAGAACCTCTTGTCGTCGTAGGCCGTAGACTTCCCCCTCTTTATACTTACTATTTTATCTTGTTTTATTGTTACCCGCTCGCCGTACCTGATCCAACCCGCCGTACCCGACGTTGTCGGTATCGTTGGCTTCCCCATTTCTCACCCGTTATCGTCGTATTAGACGGCAGCTTTATTTATATTCTCTTACTACCTATTTTACTACGACTCACAACACTGATTACCCTGTCACTTTCACACTGACACCCCCTTTGGTTAGGATCATTCATTCCGAAGCCACCCCGAACACGCCTTTACACTGATGTACCCTAGAAGTAAAGCCAGGCGACGCGGTGTACCTCTACACTCATCCTTGGTTTTTACCAACAAGGGGAACTGAGCGCACTAGAAGATGGAGACATCGCGCTGGTAATAGTGCACGACGAACATACCAATGCTACATACATCGAATCCTATACCCATATAGCGGACTCGTCGTCTTCATCTACAGTTCCCCGCATTTATCTTTCCGCCTGCGACCTCCCTAATGCCTCCCCTTCTACTTCATTCTCTTCGTCATCAGTCTCACCTTTGGTCTCGTCGTCCTCATCCTCTTTATCCTATTCAGTTTCGCCCTCACCTACGTGTACATTATCAGAAGATTTCGCTAGCGTTTTCGCCACCCAAAAGAAAGTCTACAAGCCAGTCGCCCGCAAGGTCAAGCCTGTCATCGCCGAACTCCCCGACCGATTCCGCATCGAACACAAAATCACTGGCGATCCTCTCGCTGAACTCCCCACCCTCGACCCGAATCCTCCGCAATTCATTCCCACCGAATGCTACACCCAAGAACAACACGACGCATTCGACAAAGTACACGAAAGCGACTTCCTCTGGCCGGCAGAACGCGTGCTCATGCACGACTTCATACACAAACACAAAAAAGGTTTCGCTTGGACCGACAATGAAAGAGGTAGCTTTCACACTGACTTCTTCCCGCCTGTCGAGTTCCCTGTAGTGCCACACACTCCCTGGGTCCAGCGCAACATCCCTATCCCTCCTGGTATCTATGAAGAAGTATGCAAAATCATTCGCCGCAAAATCGACGCCAAAGTCTACAAACCCTCGAACTCCTCCTATCACTCATGCTGGTTTACCATTCTCAAGAAAGGTGGCATAACCCTTCATATCGTCCACAGTCTCGAACCTCTCAACGCAGTCACCATCGCGCATTCTGGCATACCTCCTATCCCCAAACACATGGCTGAGCAGTTCGCTGGGTGATCTTGCAGTGCCTGTTTTGACTTGTATGTTGGATATGACGAGCGACTTATCGCCGAGTCTTCACGCGACTACACCACCTCCCAAATGCCCTTCGGAGCAATGCGCCTCGTTACTCTGCCCATGGGATGGACAAATTCAGTTCCAATATTCCACGACAATGTCACCTATATCTTACAACCCAAAATCCCGCAATGAACCATACCTTACATCGACGACGTACCAGTTAAAGGCCCTAAATCGTGCTATCTCCTCCTCGACGATTCCTACAAGACTATCGCCACAAACCCAGGCATTTGACGCTTCGTCTGGGAGCACTTTACGATGCTTAATTGCATAGTCCAGGGCATGAAATACTGTGGCGGAACCTTCTCTGCCTACAAATCCACCCTGTGCGCACATGAAATCATCGTAGTAGGCCATCGCTGCACCACAGAAGGCCGATTACCCAATAAAGACAAACTAGCAGCGGTTCGTAACTGGGGCCCTTGCTACAACCTTTCCGACGTTTGCTCTTTTCTCGGCACCATAGGAGTCCTTCGCATCTTCATCTGCAACTTCGCACAGCGTGCGCATCATCTGGTCAAGCTCACGCGTAAAGACGCGCCCTTTGAATTCGGTCCTGATCAACTTGCCACTCAGGAAGACCTCAAACATGCCGTTCTCGAATCACCCGCTCTTCGCCCAATCGACTATACTTCAGAGTCACCGGTCATTCCCGCCGTCGACACATCCTACATCGCTGTGGGATACATCCTCTGCCAATGCGACCCCGACAACCCTTCCCGCCGATTCTATAATCACTTTGGCTCTATCACCCTCAACAATCGCAAGTCCCGCTTCTCCCAACCTAAACTGGAAATCTTCGGTCTCTATCGCGCTCTCTGCGACCTGCGCCTGTACCTCATTGGCGTTCACAACCTCGTCGTCGAAGTGGATGCATGCTACATCAAAGGCATGCTGCGTAACCCAGACCTCGCACCGAGCGCTAGCATCAACCGCTGGATTACCACGATTCTCACCTTCCACTGCACCATAGTCCACATCGCTGGTACACACCATGGTCCGGATGGTCTCTCCAGGCGAGTCCGCCAACCTCTGGATCCGCCACCCAACGATGACAGCGTAGAAGAAACAGAAGACTGGATTGATCGCCTCTATGGTCTCGCTCACATGATCAATGCTCCTCATCCCTCACTGCCTTCTTTGCGATCCTACTGCGCCTTTGCTACACTCTTGACTGAGGACAGTCAACATCTCAGTAAGGAGGAAGGATCCAATCCTGGGTCGTGTCTGCCAATTTAATCATTAAAACAAGGCATTGCCACGTTGAGAATTGTGTATATTACCCTGACTTTAATGATAATGGTTTTCATTGAGTTGCCAGTGGCACAATGATAACAATTATCATTGCGTCTCGGGGCATTATCATTGGCAATCATTGGTCATTTTCATTGCAATTCTCATTGCCTTGTGGGGCATTATCATTAGTCATCATTACCCTATTTTCATTGCAATTATCATTGCATTGCAGGGCATTATCATTGGTTATCATTAGCCTATTTTAATTGCGATTATCATTGCATTCCAGGGCGTTATCATTGGTTATCATTAGCCTATTGTCATTGCAATTATCATTGCACTCCAGGGGGGTAATGGGGGCTGGTGGGGAGCATAATGGAGAATGGTGGGGAGGGTGACAGGGGATGGTGTGGGGGTTGTGGGGGATGGTGGGGGATGGTGTGGGGGTCATGGGGAATGATGGAGGATGGTGTGGGGGTCATGGGGAATGGTGGGGGATGGTGTGGGGATCATGGGGGATGGCAGGGATGGTGTGGGGGTTGTGGGGGATGGTGGGGGATGGTGTGGGGGTCATGGGGAATGATGGAGGATGGTGTGGGGGTCATGGGGAATGGTGGGGGATGGTGGGGGGTGGTGTGGGGTCATGGGGGATGGTGGGGGATGGTGTGGGGGTCATGGGGAATGGTGGGAGATGGTGTGGGGATGATGGGGGATGATGGGGTATGGTGTGGGGGTGATGGAGGATGATGGGGGATGGTGTAGGGGTTGTGGGGGATGGTGGGGGATGGTGTGGGGGTCATGAGGGATGGTGGGGGATGGCATGGGGGTCATGGGGATGGCATGGGGGTCATGGGGATGGCCTGGGAGTCAGGGGAGATGGTGGGGGATGGTCTGAGATGTGGGGGATAGGATGGGGATGGTGTGAATTAATGTAGGATGGTGGGAAATAATCTGGGATGGTGGGGGATCCTGCTCATCTCATCACCCTCCACCATCCCTATGTCATCCCCCACCATCCTCTGTCCCACCATCTGTGACCCCTCCACCATCTGTGACCCCCCCACCATCTCCCATTACCCCTGTGACCCCTACCCCCGTTCTTCTGTGACCCTCCCACCATCTGTGATCCCCCCACCCTCTCAAATGACCCCCTGTGACCCCCCACCATCTCCTGTGACCCCCCACCATCTCCTGTTACCCCCCCACCATCCCCTGTTACCCCCCCACCATCCCCTGTGACCCCCCACCATCTCCTGTTACCCCCCCACCATCCCCTGTTACCCCCCCACCATCCCCTGTTACCCCCCCACCATCCCCTGTCACCCCCCCACCATCCCCTGTCACCCCCCCACCATCCCCTGTCACCCTCCCCACCATTCTCCATTATGCTCCCCACCAGCCCCCATTACCCCCCTGGAGTGCAATGATAAATGCAATGACAATAGGCTAATGATAACCAATGATAATGCCCTGGAATGCAATGATAATTGCAATGACAATAGGCTAATGATAACCAATGATAACGCCCTGGAATGCAATGATAATTGCAATGAAAATAGACTAATGATAACTAATGATAACGCCGGCAGGCAATGAGAATTGCAATGAAAATGACCAATGATTGCCAATGATAATGCCCCGGGGTGCAATGATAATTGTTATCATTGTGCCACTGGCAACTCAATGAAAACCATTATCATTAAAGTCAGGGTAATATACACAATTCTCAACGTGGCAATGCCTTGTTTTAATGATTACAGGTGGTCATCACCAGTGCAATCCTACGATTAGCTAGGACGACGTACCGCGCACCGACTCCGCTCGAAAAGAAGACGATCGCATAACTCTAGTGAAGAAATGGCTCAATGACCTCAACCGCCCTACCGACCTCGCCGACTCCGACTACACGACCTTCATCCGCTACTGCACTGACTTCTTCCTCGACGGAAACAGACTCTGGCGCAAAGACCCGAATGGCGCACACAAGTTGGTCATATCGCGTGATCACCGAACATCAATTATGCAACAAGCCCACGACGAAATAGGCCACAACGGCTTTTACGCTACCCGCGCTATGATCGCAGAACGCTTCTGGTGGCCACACATGCAAGCCGACATCCACTGGTTCATTCGCACCTGTCATCTCTGTCAACTTCGCCAATCCCATCAAGTCCTCATTCCCCCTGTCGTCGCAACACCTGCCCCACTTTTCGCCAAAATATTCGTCGACACAATGCACTTACCAACCTCTAGCGGATACAAGTATATCATCCAAGGCCGCTGTTCGCTCATACAATACCCCAAATTCAGGATGCTTCGCAACGAAAATGCCCACGCCATTGGAGACTGGATATTTGAGGATATTCTCTGTTGATGGGGTTCTTTCCGTGAAATCGTCACCGACAACGGACCCGCGCTCATCAAAGCCCTCACCTATCTTTCAAAATGATACCGCATCAACCATATTCGCATCTCCGGCTACAACTCTTGCGCCAATGGCCTCGTCGAACGACCACACTACGATGTATGACGATCGCTCTTCAAAGCTGCAGACGGTGACCAGGGTAGATGGGCCAATGTGACATATTCAGTATTTTGGGCCGAACATATTACCACCTGGCGACGAATGGGCTGCTCACCTTACTTCGCAGCAACCGGCGCGCACCCACTACTACCTCTCGATATCGTAAAAGCAACCTACCTTCAACCTCCACTGGATTCCGTCCTCTCCTCTACCGACCTCATCATGCGACGCACAATCGCACTTCAAAAACGTAGTGATGATATTAACTGCATATACTCGCAAGTCTATGATGCTCGACGAAAAGCAGCCCAATGATTTGAAAAGCAGCATGCTAAGACAATTCACAATTTCGACTTTAAAAGCGGTGACCTAGTACTTATCCGCAACACACAGATAGAGAAAGCGCTAAACCAAAAAATGCGGTTTTCTCTTGCTTAGCACAAGATTCAAGTCGCGATGAGAGCTAGCTCCGCGTTGCGCAAGACTCCATCTTTGTGGGGTTTTGTTACGATTTTCACCTTTTTGCCCCTGTCTTTTGCTTTGACAGCACGTGACACCCATACATTCCCACGAAGATGTGCCAAGTCCCACGCTCTGATTGGACGATACCTTGTTACGGAACTCTCGGGTTGACCCCATGTCCTCATTGGATGACTTGACGGTGCATAACCATTCATGCACAACCAGAAGCTGAAGGAACCTGAAGACAATACAATCCGAACTTGACCATTCCATTCTTGTCACAACCCATGACCGGTGTGCATACCCGGAGACAAGAATACTCCATGACCCAACCACCGATCATACCCAGCAATCGGAATACTCTGGTTCTCCGCCGACCGATCATATGTCCACACCCATATGCTCATGACATTGTCATTGTTCTTTCACAATTCACTGACATGGTTCCTTGTGCCTGTCACAGATGAATGAATAGCCTTGTGCCTGATGACCGATCGACTTTCCTATTTTGAAGAAGACCGACACGTCATCCCAATCCTCATGGTTACCTTTGACGCCCAGCTCATCGCCACGATTGTGATATGTTCTATTGGCATCTCCACCCTTGTGGGCGTCTACATCTATGCAACCTATATTCGGATAATGCAACCTCCCCATAATGACTCAGATATCGGATCCATCATAGTTGCCGACAACCGATGACTCCTTTGACCTATCTTGGCCGACCATCTTGTCCTTCTTCACACGTCACCTCCACATTCATTCGCTTTCTTCTCATCAGCTGACCACCGGTGCTCAGCTAACAACCCGAACTCACATGTATGACAAGTTCCCTTGATGCTCCACAAAGACTTGCATTCCGATGTGTTTCATCACCTTTGTGTACCAGTCCACTGGTCAGGAATATCCATACCTAGTCGACATCCCAGTCATCCAGTACCCTGCAGCCAAGAAGGGTTATATGAAGCACCCTTGCTTATCGTACTGCAGGAACTACAGTTGCTGGTGTATGATTACCAGTGTTCATTGCATTGACCTCATCATGGTTCTTCCCCATCCAGTGATTCGCCTTCTCTCCTGCCTCCAATGATGAAGCATCATGTTCACCTTTCCATCCCGATCCCGCATACACATACTCATAGTCGTATGCTGCTATTGGCCAGGCATCCACTGCCAATGCAAACCATCAGGAAGACGAACCAATCTCATCATTCCCAAGCTAGGAACTCAACCACATGACATCCACATGGCTGCCTCATGTTCATCATGTGCCCGCTGACACATCCACTCATGGATCCTTTCACCTCCTTACCATGAGGCAACCATGAGGCGCAGGGTCTGGACCCTTGATTGCTCCGAACCATTTCCTTGCAATCACTCCTTGAAACACTGGTGGAAATGCTGTATCCTCAGGACAGCTTTATTGTTCTTACATCTCTCTCGATTTGTACCTACAGACCCGGTAGTCTGTCTTCATGGCATTTCCCTAACTTCTTTGTATTTAAACCTTCATCTTCGAACTGTTCCTCTTTTTCCCTTCCCTTTCCTCACGTTTAGTCTGGTTTCCACCCCCTGGTTCGCTTACCTAGCCTTCCCCCCTCCCCTGGGCTGCTACTGGTTGTATAGTAGTAGTTGACCATGAATACACTTTATTCCTTGTGTTTCCTCTGGTCTGATCTCGACTCAGTTTAGTTGGTTGTTGCTGGAGCCCGCTGATCTAGCGATCCATAACAGGTTTTATGGCAATGATGATTTACTGAGCCTTTCCCCGTTCTCTAAATTTTATTTGCTTCTTTCTGGTTCTCTTCTAGATGAGTTCTTCCACTTTCTTTCACTTCTTTCCTTCGATTTGGACACGGACGAGACATTTTATTATACAAATATAAAACAACTAAAAAATTTACATTTATATATATAGGAGGCGCGCGCGAAGACCACGATATCGCCCTCCACTTACTCATCCTCCTCCTCCTCCTCCTCCTCCTCCTCCTCCAGCTGCACCAACTCTCGCCTCATCTCCACCTGTGCCTTCACCCACACCGCAACCCTCTCCTCGATCACCGCGATCTCCTCCCGTAAAACGCGCTTGCGCGCCTCTACGTCGATGACGCGCACATTGCGCGACGGACGAAAACCGACATAGGCTAAAACGTTCTGTCAGCGTCATCTTATGGCAACTATACTAAGCACTCACAATGACGGGGTGCCTCAATTCGCTCTCTCCCCTTTCCCTTGTCCACCCACGGCTTCGCCTTGTCTGCGCGGCCCTTGCTGGGGCCACTCTTCTTCGGTGTGCTCCTCCCCTGCTTCCTCTCCCCCAACCGGTTCACCCTGTCCCAGTAACACCCCTGCCTCGCATCACGGCACCTCCTGCACCGCGGATCCTTGTTGTCAAATATGCACGCCACATCAGCGGCCCTCGCTGTGCGGCAACAATCACACTGCGTGTCTCTGGTCAGTAACTGCGAAGCGGTAAGCCCTGGCTGACTACTTACCTTGCCTTGGACTTCGCGAGGGCCACTCTTGAAGCTGACCCTCTTGCGCTTCCTCGACGGCCCCACAATTCCTTCGCCGTCCGTTTCCTCCCCAAAATCCTCGTCCCCCTGCGTTCCCGCCTCTGTCTCACTCTCTGCATTCTCCCTGGACCACTCCTGCATCTGCATGGCCAACTCGTCCCGCATTATCTCCTTGCGCAGGAGTCGCCCATACAGCGCCTGCACGCGCTCCTTCTTCTTGGCCTCCCATTCTGCTGCCTCCTTCTCCAACCGCTCCCGCTCCAACTCGGCCTCTCGAGCCTTCTTCTGCTTTGCTGCAGCAGCCTCCTGCGCCTTGCATTCTGCCTCCACCTTTTCCTTCGCTTTCTTCGCCTCCTCCCGGGCCTCTGTCACCTTCGCATGCAACCGAGGAAACATTGCCTCCCCACCCCATTCCAGCACTTTCTCATCCTCGATAAAGTCTAGTGCCTCCACGGCGCGCCTCCTCATTTCCGGGACATCCCTGCTCCCCTCCACCTGGCCCATCAACCTTTCGAACTCGTTATAATTGAACTAGACTTGGTCAAATGATTAGTGAGACGATTCCGCAGTGGCAATGACTTACCAAGCGCTCCTCAAAATCCTTCCCCCATGTAATCCACTCCGCTTCTCCAGTGTCCATGGCAGGGCTCGCGTCCGAATGCGACTTGAGAGTGGTGAGGGCAGCGTCAATGAATTTGATCATGATGGGCTTCGACACGAAGGCTGGTGGTGGTGGTTGAGGAAGACGAAGGTTAGCAGAACCCCGATGCGGCGCTCTCTGTTTATAAACCAACATACACGTGACTTTCCCACGGGCCACACGGTTGACTGAGGACAGTCAACATTTCAGTAAGGAGGAAAAATGATACGCAGCTCCCCCCTCTGGGCACAGAAACCCTAATAAACATATTTCTACCTTTTTTCAACTATAGCGCGACACTTCCGCATTCAGCAAACGCACGATACACCCGCGATACCTTCGCAACTTACGCGCGTGCAACTTCGACCTTCTTGCCGATTTTACATGTGACCTCGCACATACTCGCACTACGTTTCACAACCTTGTGATACCGTCTCACTGTATCCTAGCCGCGCGACCCGATCTCAACACGATGAAACACAACCGCTTAACACGTCCTACGCGTTCGGATGCCGAGTCCAATACAAGAGATGTAATTCGCCCAGTCTCTTCTCTTCCTTTCGCCTCTTTTCATGTGATACCCACCTTTTATTTGCAATTCTTCGCTTTCTTTGCCATACCGTTACCATTTCATCGCTTTCATGCGATATTTCTCACATTTCTATTTCACTCACCTACCCTTTAACCCCTATCCCTTTAGAGTATAAAAACTGTCCTGTAGTAGTGAAATAACAAGAACCCAGTTCTCCCCTCTCCACCAGTCTGCGCTTGCGTACTCGCCGCTATTATGACAAAGTCCTAGCGCGAAACTCTCGTCTCGCCATGTAATCATCGCAAACCACATTGTCACCTGGGACATTTAGCTAAGCCCTCCGATTCTTTCTTATAGTTGCGTTCTCATACTACGCATCATTTGCGTGTCTCCGCGTTTGTCTATTATACCGTGTGCTTTATCGCGCTTTATGTTACATTTGGGAGTGTCCCCAAGTCCCGTTCGCACACTAGCGACATTTTCATTGTTTATTACCTCCTTATTCGGGGTCATAGACATGGAAACCGCATCAGCATAATGCACAGGAGGATGAGAGAGGGGGAAGAACAGGCCAGAGAAGGTGGGGAAAGCAGTGGTGAGGTGACTTGGAGGAGTGGGCCATTGCAAGCATGGCATGAACGAGTTCTTCTTGGTTCCATTGATCAAATATAGTCCTACTGCTATTGGACACAATTATTTACACTTCTTAATGCCATACTTGTCTACAAATAGTCAACACTGTGGTGGAGAAAAGTCAAAATTTCAAGAAATTTCTAACAGGTTGTTGGATGTTGACATTCATACATTGGCTGACATTTCTAAAAGAATGGAAAATGGTGATAAATTAACACCAGAAACAGATGAGGAAAAATTGTGTTTTAAACTTATTAATGATATTGATCATGTTGGAAGTGGTGTAAAGGGATCTGTCACTAGCAAAAAATATATGCGCAATGAAATTTGGTCTCTAATTTCATTTGTTGGTGCACCCTCTTGGTTTATTACATTTGCTCCTGCGGACAACAAGCACCCAATATCATTATATTTTGCAGACACTAAAGAAACATTTAATCCTGTTCTGAGAGACTACAATGAAAGATATCGGTTAATTGCTCATAATCCAGTGGCTGGTGCAAGGTTTTTTCATTTTATGACACAATTATTCATTAAGCATATACTTGGTGTTGGAGAAAGTCATCCAGGAATCTATGGTGATACAAAAGCATATTATGGGACAGTTGAACAACAAGGACGGTTGACATTGCATATGCATATGCTCTTGTGGCTTAAAGGAGTATTATCACCACAACAAATCAAAGACAGAATAATGGATCCAACCTCTGATTTTCAACAAAGATTGGTGGAGTACCTTGAGAGTGTTCACATTGGAGAGTTTATCACCGGATCCATGGCTGATGTCAAAGCCAAAGCTGAAGAAAATAGTCATGATGATGATTACAAAGACCCAACTCAGACATTACCAGAAGCACCTCCACCCATGTGTAATAAGCTGGATCATGTTTGTAATGATCACTGTTCCAATAAATCACGACTTCATGCTTGGTGGAATAAATTTTCAAGTACAGTTGATGATTTGATTATGCGGTCCAATATACATAACTGTGGTAGAAATATGTCAACTGGTGAAAAGGCTACCAAAAAAGATAGACCAACATGTATGAATAAGCATGGAAAATGCAAAGCTAGATTTCCAAGACAAACCTTTGAACAGACTCAAGTTGATCCTAAATCAGGAGCTTTGAACATGAAAAAAGGCGAAGCTTGGATCAATACATTGACACCATGCATAACATATTTACTTCGATGCAACTCAGACGTAACAAGTCTTCTTTCAGGTACTGCCATCAAAGCTATAGTGGCATATGTGACTGATTATGTTACAAAACCTGGTCTGAAAACATACAGTATCTTTGACTCCATCAGAAGTGTTTTCACTAAAAATTCTGAAATGCTGGGAGGATCTATGAAACAAAAAGACAAAGCTAGACATTTGATAATACAGATAATCAATTCATTGACATCAAAAATGGAAATAGGTGGTCCAATGGCATCTTTATATCTGCTAGGTAATCCAGATCACTATACAAGCCACAAGTTTGTAACAGTATACTGGAAAAGTTATGTGAGAGAAACAATGAATGTGTTCAAATCTGACAAGGATTCTGCTGAAAACAGTGAAACAGATAAGGTTCTCTTGCAAAAAAACCAAAATCAATATGTTGGCTTCTCTGCAGTTCATGATTACATTTATAGACCTGATATTTATAATGTTACATGCCTATATGAATGGATACAAAGGGCAAGACGAGTAAAAATACCTACTCCAACACAAAAAATCAATCCTGCACAAACCAGTGATGATGAGCTGGACTTGATTGATTCAAATGAACAATACAAAGCAACAGCTGAATACAATTTCATTTTACCAGACAACATTGATGTTAACATAGATGATGAGCTCAATCTGAGAAATAATAAGTACAGAGTTGACAATTGCTATGAAAATAGTGATGACAGTAGCAGTTATGATAGCAATACTGATTCAAGTGAGTCTATTATTGCTGATGAAGATGGAAATGATATTTCTGAAGAGGACAGTGATAATACCAGCAATGTTGATGGATGCTCAGAGTCAATTGGTTCTGAAGACACAGATGATAAACATGCTGATAAATATTTTTTGTCAGCTCATCCATTGCATGGAACACACTGGATAGAATATCATCCATCATATAAAAAAGTTGTACCTAACTTTGTAGGAGGTTCCCTTCCAAGAAGAGATCGAGGAGACAGAGAGTACTACTGTGCCACTATGTTGACATTATTCAAGCCCTGGAGGACAGGTCATGATCTCAAGGATGACAATCAATCATGGGATGAAGCATTCACAGATTACAAATTCACACCAAGTCAAATGCAAATAATGGACCACTTTAACATTAGATATGAATGCAATGATGCTCGAGATGATTATTCAGCTCAGCTGAAACAGAATGATGGTACAACTGGCATATTTCATTCTTGGATGACATCAGATGAAATAAATGACATGGATGAAAATGAGAATGGCTCTGGTGATGATTTTGGTGATGATGAAGGCATTGACAATGAGGATTATGGATTAAATAAATACTCCACCCTTGGTTCAAAAGGACGATTAATCAAAGCCCAAATGGATGCCACTGAGGATAGTGTAAGAAATGCTGGCTGGCTAGAGACCAGTCCTGATGGCATTAATACAATTGATACGGCTCTACTCACACCTGAAATTGTACAGCCTGGTGGTAAATGGAAAACAGCTGTTCAAGATAAAAGACAAGAAATCATTGCTGATAGAAATGCACGTGTTGCCGATGCTGAACATACTAAAACAACTCATGCTTCTGGTGTTGTTGAAAATGAAGTCAAAATTGTTGACCAATCATATTTGAGACACAATTTTAAAGCAAAGATGCAAGCAGCTCAGGAATTGATAGATGGCACAGTTGATCTTTTCAAACTAAATACAGAACAACAAAGAGCATTTGGAATTGTTGCCAATCACACTGTGACTTTGAATTCAGATCAGCTAAAAATGTATTTAGGTAGCATGGGTGGAACTGGCAAAAGTCAAGTGATTAAAGCACTCAAGCATTGTTTCAACAAAGACATGAATCACATCATCTTGTCATACTGGGTCCAACTGGCACATCAGCAGCATTATTGGGTGGTTCCACTTATAATTCATTCTTGGGAATCCGCATGAACAGTGAGACTGGTAATCAAAGTGTAACAATTGCACAAGTAAAAGCAAGATTGGAGGGAATTGATTATATTTTCATAGATGAAGTATCTATGCTGTCATGCCATGAATTATACAAAATCAGTTCACAGCTTGCCAAAGCTCTTAATGTATTTGACATGCCATTTGGAGGCATCAATATGATTTTTGCTGGAGATTTTGCACAATTGCCACTAGTAGGAGGTGCATCATTGTATAGTGAATCAGTAGGAACACAGGTAGACTCTGGCCTGAAGCCACATTATCAAGAAGCAGCTATTGGCAAGGCATTGTGGCATCAGATAACCACTGTTGTGATTTTGAAAGAAAACATGCATCAAAAAACACAAACACCTGAAGATGCATCATTGCAAACTGCCCTGGTAAATATGCGGTATGGAGCATGCACTCCTGAAGACATCAGATTTTTGAGAAAGAGAATTGCTGGCAAACATCCAGATCAGCCAAATGTAGCTGCAAAAAATTTCAGAAATGTTGCTATTATATGTGGTGTGCACTCTCAGAAAGACAGAATCAACCAGCTTGGATGTGAGCGTTTTGCAGAAGATACAAATCAAAAGTTGACCAACTTCTACTCAATGGACAATGGGGCAAAGAAAGTGACCCAGCAAAGAAAACTAAATGGGGGAAATCCAAAGCAGCTTCAAAGACTATACACAAGTCAAATCAGATTGATTTTGATGAGCAACTTGAGATTTGGAAACTCAACCATGGTGCAACTGAACATTTTCCTGGCAAGCTTTCATTGTGCCATGGTATGCCTGTTATGATCAGAAACAATGATGCAACAGAATTATGTATCACTAAAGGCCAAGAAGGGTTTGTTGTTGGCTGGCAATCAATGAAAGGCCCATATGATAAACGTGTTCTAGATACACTTTTTGTGGAATTGGATAATCCACCACAGTTGATTCAAATACCAGGTCTACCAGATAATGTTGTTCCCATTGTGAAGAATACAAAGACAATTCAATGTCTGTTCCCAAGTGATCTCAAAGAATCTGTTGAAAGACAACAGGTGTGGGTCCTGCCCAACTTTGCTATGACAGCTCATGCATCTCAGGGAAAAACCCGCCCTTACAATGTTGTACATTTAAACAGCTGCTTTTCACACATGTCCTATTATACAGCTCTGTCCAGAAGTGCAAGTGCAGCAGGCACCATTATTATCCAAGGCTTTGACCCCAATGTGATCACAAGAGGTTGCAGTGGCTATCTCAGACAAGAATTCAGAGAACAGGAAATATTAGATGATATCACAAGACTGCGATATGAAGAACAACTACCTGACCACTTGAATGGACAACTCTGCAATACATTGATTCGTCAATATCAAATATGGAAAGGCACTGATTATATCCCTGCCAAGGTAGATGCAGCATTAAAATTGTCTGCCAGAGATCCATTATCTATGCTTCCTGTGGTTGTTGACAGTTCATGGCAGCTCATTGGCAAATCTACTAATGCAAGTCTTACAAAGCAAAATTCACTTCAACAAGCCAGTCTTGGTTTTGTGGCTGCAAAAGGGAGCTCACCAGTAAAGCAATCTTTGAAATGTACTTACAATGAACTTGATGAGCCACAATCTTTGAGCAGGAAAAAGAGAAATATAACTCATGACAGCAGTTCCACTATCCTTGCACCCTGTGGCTTATGTTGGGATGAAATCAACTGGAGTTGTGCATATCATTCAATCTTTGTTATTCTGTACAATATGTGGGCAGAACATCCTGCAATTTGGACAACCAGATTTCAGGCAATTGGAAACATTTATCTGTCCACACTTGTACAAGGGTTTAATATGATGGATCAACAATTGAGCTTTGAAAATGTAAGAAATGCAGTAACGAAACTCCATGCAAAGGATCCACTGCAATTCACCATGGGTGCTAATGGTACCAGTGTTGCTACACTATGTATGGAAATGTTGAAACCACAAGCTTGTATTGCATCTTCAAAGCTCATTTGCTCTCACTGTAACTATGAAGGACAAGAAAAAGATGACAACCTTGCCTATCTATTGCATGCTGATCCATCTGTTTCTGGCTCAACATCTGATTGGATGCAAACCATTGCACATAATGTTAAAAATAAATGTCCACAATGCAATGGTTCAATGATGCGTACCATATACTATACAAAGACACCTGATTTGCTAGTATTGGAATACCCCAACATAAATATGATTACCAGCCATCAAATAACTGTAAATGTACATGAAAAGTCAGTAAATTTGTATCTAAGAGGTATTGTATATGCTGGAGGATATCATTTTACATCTCGATTTATATCAAAAGCTGGGACAATTTGGTATCACGATGGTATGACAACTGGAGCAACATGTAAGCACAATGGCCATATGGGTATGATGTCAGATGATGATCTTAGAACATATGACAATAAAATACTTGTACTAGCAATTTATGCATAAACATAATAATAATTTATATGGTTGGAAAGTTATTCATTGGGTGGGAAAGTGGGACATTGAAGTTTGTACATTCATTTTGAATATCAAACTCTTAGGAATATCTTCTGGGTGGGAAAATGGGCTATTAGATATAGAATTGTGAGAAATAAATTATATAATGTCATACACTACAGTTTTTATTGATAATTGTTTGTATAGCACTGACAAATAATGATAGCAGTGGTGATATTGAAAGCCAGGGTAAACTGTTGTATAACTGACATTCAGTGCACTACAATGTCCATTGTCCAATTACAGCTGTT
The DNA here is from genome assembly GCA_963555575.2 of Hygrocybe coccinea. Classification (NCBI taxonomy): domain Eukaryota; kingdom Fungi; phylum Basidiomycota; class Agaricomycetes; order Agaricales; family Hygrophoraceae; genus Hygrocybe; species Hygrocybe coccinea. Next base: position 1,302,884 of record OY741991.2, read on the forward strand.
TTCATAAACAGGTGGAAAAGTTGAAAAAAGATTTGAGGTGTAAAAAATTTGGACTTGGTGAAATTTCTCTTGTATCTCATGGAATATTGAGATGGTTATAGAGAGAAAGTTGTACTATTTCTTAAGGGCTTTCTACTCCTGTAATTACATTTGGATAATATTTAGTGTATAGTGAGTTGTAGATGAAATAACAGGGAAACCATCACTTTTTGAGACCCAAAATTACGAGTTCTTTTAATTTATTAAAAGACTTGTTCTTTATCAGACCAGGCTCAGTGCAGGTTCGTAAATAAATAAATAAATAAATAATTGATTAATTAATTGATTAATTAATGAAGTTGATCTCCTATAGAGAAATTTTTTGTGAGTACAAGGTATGCTTCTGGTTTATATATTGGAAAATAACATAAAGTTCAGGCCATGTTTGGACATGATTACATAAGCATCCAAATATAGATCAATCCACAAATGCTTTAATAATGGTCAAAATATATTCAGTTTTGAATAAAATATTCGTAATAGCTGCAATTGTTGATGGAATCAGCTGAAAAATTTCTTGACAACTGTTCTAACTGTTTCTGGCAATGTGCAATAGTCACATGTGACCAGTCTAACCATATAAGGCAATTTTCCATATAATGTGCAGAAATTTATAATGATCACAATAGTGACAGTCACATGTCACAGAGCTAACCATATATGGTTACAAGTTCTTTTAATTCATCAAAAGACTCATTCTTTATCAGACCAGGCTCAGTACAGGTTCGTAATTAATTAATTAATTAATTAATTGATAAAGTTGATCTTCTATAGAGAATTTTTTTATCAGTACAAAGTGTGCTTCTGGTTTCTGTATTGGAAAATAACATAAACTTGGGGCCATGATTGGAAGGGCTTACATAAGCATCCAAATATAGCTCAATGTACAAATGTGTAAACAATGGTCAAAATATATTCAGTTTTGAATAAAATATTCATAGCAGCTTCAATTGTTGATGGAATCAGCTGAAAATTTTACTGACAATTGGTCTAACCATTTCAGGCATGATGTGCTAGTGTGTGACCAGTCTAACCATATAAGGCAATTTTTCATACAATGTGCGAAATTTCATGCTGATCACAGTGGTGACAGTCACATGTCACAGATCTAACCATATAAGGAAATATTAATGATTTAAAGCAAATGGGCTCAGTTTTGATGTCAATTATCTGATTTGAGTAGTAGCAAATGTGACTGTCACATGTAACTGGTCTAACCATATAAGGAAATTTTAAGCTATATGAGCTAAATTTAACAAAGATCATGATGGTGACAGTCACATGTGACAAGTTTAACTATATAGGAAAATAATGAAGTTGAAATTCAATTTAACCAATTCAAATATTAACCACTATCTGTCATTCTGATTATTACAATAATGGTAAATTTTGCCATTTATTGCAAAATTTTGTATGTGATTAGACTAATTATGTATAGAAGGTAGATGGATGATCGGCAGTGTGGTGGTTGTGCCTGTGATATCATGTGACCAGATCGTTAGTCAGTAGCAGTTCCTGATATGGTAGAGAGTTCATCATTCCAGCCATCAACACCTTTCTGACTGATTTCCTGTTTGATTCCGTGAGCTCCTTTGGACCCACTCCAGCAAGTCTCTAGACCTGACACCGTATCTGTACCCACAGACACTGTACTTGTCATGGATATAGAATGGGTGGATCGCTCACAATGACATAGGGTAATCTGTCTACAACAAACAGGGGTGGCTACTGAGTAGATCCAACCATGGAAATCTGGTCACATGACTGACCAGGGACCCCTACTACTCTGTTGAGACCCGTTGACCCCATGGTGAGGGTACACAGTTGGGTTGTCCAATTTGGAAACCATACCCATACTAGTGCTGCCAAAGTTCAGTTTAGTCCAGTTCAGACCTTTTTTTTGTGAACCCTGAACTGAACTCGGAGTTCAGTTCAGCTAAGTTTCTGAACTGAACTGCAAAATTCAGTTCAGTTCAGTTCAGCCTAGGCTATGAACCCTGAACTCTTACTATATAAGGCAATTGGTTCAGTTCAGACATGAATTTGACTGAAGTGAACTCTTTAAGTGGTTCAGTTCAGCCAAGAGGCCTGAACTGAACTGAACTGAACTTGGGGTTCAGTTAAGGGTCGAACCGAGTTCAGATCAGTTTAGAACTGAACTTTGGCAGCACTAACCCATACTGTTACGATTTTCACCTTTTTGCCCCTGTCTTTTGCTTTGACAGCATGTGATACCCATACATTCCCACGAAGATGTGCCAAGTCCCACACTCTGATTGGACGATACCTTGTTACCGAACTCTCGGGTTGACCCCATGTCCTCATTGGATGATTTGACGGTGCATAACCATTCATGCACAACCAGGAGCTGAAGGAACCTAAAGATAATACAATCCAAACCTGACCATTCCGTTCTTGTCACAACCCATGACCAGTGCGCATACCCGGAGACAAGAATACTCCGTGACCCAACCACCGATCATACCCAGCAATCGGAATACTCTGGTTCTCCGCCGACCGATCTTCCTTGTGCCTGTCACAGATAAATGAATAGCCTTGTGCCTGATGATCGATCGACTTTCCTATTTCGAAGAAGACCGACACGTCATCCCGATCCTCATGGTTACCTTTGACGCCCAGCTCATCGCCACGATTGTCATATGTTCTATTGGCATCTCCACCCTTGTGGGCGTCTATATCTATGCAACCTATATTCGGATAACACAACCTCCCCACAATGACTCAGACATCGGATCCGTCATAGTTGCCGACAACCGATGACTCCTTTGACCTACCTTGGCCAACCATCTTGTTCTTCTTTACATGTCACCTCCACATTCATTCGCTTTCTTCTCATCAGCTGACCGCCGGTGCTCAGTTAACAACCCGAACTCGCATGTATGACAAGTTCCCTTGATGCTCCACAAAGACCTGCATTCCGACATGTTTCATCACCTTTGTGTACCAGTCCACTGGTCGAGAATATCCACACCTAGTCGACATCCCAGTCATCCAGTACCCTGCAGTCAAGAAGGGTTATATGAAGCACCCTTGCTTATCGTACCACAGGAACCACAGTTGCTGGTGTATGATTACCAGTGTTCATTGCATTGCCCCCATCATGGTTCTTCCCCATTCAGTGATTCACTTTCTCCCCTGCCTCCAATGATGAAGCATCATGTTCACCTTTCCATCCCGATCCCGCATACACATACTCATAGTCGTATGCTGCTATTGGCCAGGCATCCACTGCCAATGCAAACCATCAGGAAGACGAACCAATCTCATCATTCCCAAATTAGGAACTCAGCCACATGACATCCACATGGCCACCTCATGTTCATCATGTGCTCACTGACACATCCACTCATGGATTGTTCCACCTCCTTGCCATGAGGCAACCATGAGGCGCAGGGTCTGGACCCTTGATTGCTCCGAACCATTTCTTTGCAATCACTACCTGAAACACTGATGGACATGCTGTATCTGCAGGACAGTCTTATTGTTCTTACATTTCTCTCGGTTTGTACATACAGACCCGGCAGTCTGTCTTTCATGGCATTTCCCTAACTTCTTTGTATTTAAACCTTCATCTTCGAACTGTTCCTCTTTTTCCCTTCCCTTTCCTCACGTTTAGTCTGGTTTCCACCCCCTGGTTCGCTTACCTAGCCTTCCCCCCTCCCCTGGGCTGCTACTGGTTGTATAGTAGTAGTTGACCATGAATACACTTTATTCCTTGTGTTTCCTCTGGTCTGATCTCGACTCAGTTTAGTTGGTTGTTGCTGGAGCCCGCTGATCTAGCGATCCATAACACATACCCGATCAACCTGCAGCCCAAAACCCGCAGATTTACCTGTACCTGTGCTATTCTCTAATCATGTATAATAATGATTTTGTTTTTATGTCTATAAAACCATATGAAGAGACAATAAAAGATAAAAACATTGCAAAGGTGAAAATGGGATGTGGGACACTCTTGATACTGATGCAATAGAATGTAGTAAATAAAATGCACAATAAAACACACAGACGTAAAAGTTTACAGAGTGACAAAAAGTTGAAACACAATGAGACCCAATCTAGAACTTAGCTTAATATCCTAGATGATGATGCACTATACAGGAGTTATAAATAAAACAGTGGTGAGACCGCTAAGACTTATTTTGTAATAGCAGCAGGTATGCAATGAGGAGAGACGCAAACTGAGTGAGAATGATTGTTTTTAAAGCTAAAACACAACTGGAGAGAAAACAACTGGGTTCTTGTGATTTTGCTACTATAAGACAGATTTTATATTATATTGAAATTGGAGTTAAAGAGTAAGTGAGTGAAATAGAAGTATCGCAATGTTGCATGAAAAAAAGGTGGACTGGCTTTAGTATGACGCAGACAGTGAAAGATTTCAAATAACAGGTGAGAACCACATGTAACTAGATAAAAGAAAAAGAAAAGACTGAGTGAATTGCATCTCTTGCATTGAACTTAATACCCAAATGCACAGAATATGGTAATTGTGATGTTTCATTATGATAAGGTTGGGTTGCATGATGTGAAAGGTGATCACAAAATTTCGATGCGAAGTTTGAGTATGCACAAAGTTTCATATAAATCAACAAGATTGAAAGCTGTGCATATGTGAGTTGTGCAGGTGTTTCATTCATGTGCTGGTTGTGGAATTATTATGCTACAGTTAGGGAGAGTATTGTTGTTTTAGTTAGAAGAAGTAGTGATGGGAAATGACATTGAATAAATTAGAGAAAATTGAATGAACATTAATCTGCTAAACAAGAAAATTATATTGTTTGTGATTTAAACATTCTAAGATGGAGATAAAAGAACTCGTTCATGCTATGCGAAGCACTGGCCCACTAAACAAGTGATATTGTCAAATTATAGCATCAAATGAGCTCCTATGAACAAGATTGTAGGGAGAAATTTGTTCATTTCTTCAAGGGCTAAAAGTACATATACTGTGTTTTTCTTTATTTTTGTGTTTTGAGCTAATATTACATCTGTACTATTTTTGATTGCATTGGGATTGAAATACCACAAGAATTATAAATATGGGATCAAAACACAAAAATAAAGAAAAACACGGTATATGTACTTCTAGCCCCTGAAGAAATGAACAAATTTCTCCCTACATCTTGTTCATAGGAGCTCATTTGATGCCATAATTTGACAATATCATTTTGGGTCTCAAAAAGTGATGGTTTCCCTGTTATTTCATCTACAACTCACCATACACTAAATATTATCCAAATGTAATTACAGGAGTAGAAAGCCCTTAAGAAATAGTACAACTTTCCCTCTATAACCATCTCAATCCATGCAGTATTCCATGAGATACAAGAGAAATTTCACCAAGTCCAAATTTTTTACACCTCAAATCTTTTTTCAACTTTTCCACATGTTTATGAAAACAGCTGTAAAGACAAGTATAGCACTAGTGGGGTGTGGGCCATTGCTTTGCATGGCATGTTACTCGTCCCTTTTTCGCAATAAAAACAAATATTAAAATTGTGCATACACAAATAGTACAGCATTATTACCATTTCGTGACAATAAATCCATGTTTGAGAAGTTATCTATGTTTCCTTCATTAATACAAATTGATTTTGTTAACATGCCATCATGAAACCATACCATACCATTAACAAATAAGCGAACAGTAAAATGTGCATGACCAAAGTACACAATTCCTCTCAGTGTATAGGTGGTGAATATCTCATCAATTGACATGTTTATAATTCGACTCACTATTAAATTTTCAATAGAGTCAATTGTAAACATGATCAGAGGAGGAATTCTATTGAATGTAATAAATTTTATAACCTCTCCCTGACACAATTGACATTTATGTCGTTGTCTATTGATTATGATTTGAGCAAGATATGCTGAGATTGTTCCAGAAAATGAATATGGACAATGAAAAGTAGCATCACATCTATCATTTTCCAGAAGGATTATGTTTTCACAATTCATACATTTAAGACAAGATGAAGTCATTGCTTTATTTGGCTTCATTATATGATGAGCTAAATCACTTATGGCAATACCAATTTGACCATAAGGAAATATTTCGGGTTTATCTTGATGCAATAAATGTCTGATTGTATTTCTAACTGTTTCTAAATCTGTTGTGTTATTCTTTGATCGTTTGAATCCTAAGCTCAAAATCTTTAATATTTCATTGATGCTATTGAATCTTCTTTTCCAACTTGATGCATCGTCATTCCATATTGCTAGTAATATTGTAAAGAGTGAATCATAAGCACAGCTCCAATCTTGCGCATCCCATATAAACCCTTTTGGTTCATTTAATTCAATAGTACTTGTTTTTCGTCTTTTTTTCACTATGGAAGATGAACTTACAACTTGTTCTAATTTTCGTTTTTTATTTTGCAATACATTGGCAGTGGAATTTTTATGAGCAACAGTGACTGGAACAGTTCCTTTTGCAGGAACAAAGTTGAGGTTTCTGAAATCTGCCTTTTGATTTTTGTTCATAGGTTTAATTAATTGCCATAGAGAGGGCTGTGCTGTGTATTGGTTTAGTTGCTCCGTGGCTTTCCATGCAATAGCAGAATGAACATGTTTTGGAACATATGACTTTCCTTTCCATCTTCTAAATTGCTCAATGATAGAATTTCGTTGATCTCCATTAATATGGCTTGGTAAAAGTCCTTGATATTTGAGTTTGGTTATTTCATCTAAAATTTCTAATTCTCTGAATTCCTGTCTTAGATATCCAGAAGCACCACCAGTAATTACTTTAGGATCAAAGCCTTGAACAATGATGGTTCCTGCAGCAGTTGCACTTCTAGACAAGCAAGTATAATAAGATTGGTGGTTTCTACAACTACTGAGATCAACTACATTGTTAGGACGGGTACGCCCTTGACATGCATAATCAGTCATGGCAAAATTAGGGAGTACCAACACTTGTTCTCTTGACAAGGATATCACATCATCATTGGGTAATGAGCACATAGTGGAAGTGATATGTTTTGTAATTGGCACCACATTTTCAGGAAGGCCATCTATGTATATTTCTTTTGGAGGATTTATTAATCTGACAAATAAAGTGTCCAGTACAATCTGTTGTTCTGGGCCTGTTGCACTCTGCCAACCTACAACAACCGCCTCAGCTCCTTTGGTAATGCAGCACTCTGTTGCATCATTGTTTCTCAGCATCACTGGCATGCCTATACATAACTCCAATTTTCCTGGTATATGATCCGAGGATGATGCATGTGGTTGGTTCCATAGTAATTTCTGGAGTGAAGGTTCTAATATTCTTGTGTGTCGAACGGGATCTGCAATTGTTGATCCGTAATGAGACTTTCTTTTATTCTTGAAATTACTATGATCATTCCATCTGTCTATTGAATAAAATGATGTTAATAGTCTTTTATTCTCAGCAGCAAAACGTTGGACACCAAGTTCATTGATTTTGTCTTTTTGTGCATTCAATGCAGTAACAACTGATACATTCCTGAACTTCTTTTGGGCTAATTTTGGATCATTTGGACCTTTTCCTGCAATAAGGGTACGAAGAAATGCAATATCTTCAGAAGTACATGCTTTGTATCTCATGTTTTCCAAAGCCAGTCTCAGTTGGACATCTTCTTCTGACTGCTTAGTTTGTCTCATATTTTCACGTAATATAACAACCATTGTAATCTGATGCCAAAGAGCTTTGCCTATGGCAGCTTCCTGATTTGGTATAGTTTGACTGGAATTTACTTGGACACCAACAGTTCCAGAATACAAAGGAGCACCACTCATAGCTGGTGGAAGTTGGGCAAAATCCCCAGCAAATATCATATTAATGCCACCAAAGGGTTCATCATAAATGGCACGTGCTTTTGCACATTGGGCACTGATTTTATACATATCTCTGCAGGATAACATTGATACTTCATCAATGAAAATGTAATCCACACCATCAAGATTGGCACGGACTTGTGCAAGGGAACGAGATGATCCTCCGTGATTAATTCCAAGAATGGAGTGATATGTAGATCCATTTACAAGGGCAGCAGTACCACCAGTTGGAGCAAGAACCAAAAACCGATGACTCTGGTTGTGTTTACCAAAAAAACAAATCAATGCTTTGATTACTTGTGATTTTCCCGTGCCTGCCATACCACCAAGATACATGCGTAGCTTCTCTGAACTGCTAAACAAGGTAGAGTGATTGGCAATGATATGAAATGCTCTTTTTTGGTCTGTATTCAACTTGAAATCATTGATAGTTATATCAATTAGATGAAGATCAGCTTTGTTTGCAGGAATAAACATGTGGTGGATGTATGCTGCATCTACTATCTTGACATCATTATATTGAAAATTAGATGATTTAATTATGGTCCCTGTCTTTGATGGCAAATTTTTATTTCGTTCTTCAATGATTTCCTTTTTCTTGGCAAGGACTGTGGCTCTCCATGATTTTCCTGATTGTGTTACAGAGGGTTCTACAGGTATTAATGGTCCTATATCTGGGATACCATCAATACAGTTATCAAGCCATCCTGCCCTTTTCATGGTTCTTTCAGCTATTAGCATTTCATCCTTTCTTTTTTGTCCCTTATAACCAAGTGTCACAAGTAATTCTGTGTCTGTATTTTCATCAAGAGTATCGTTGAAATCATCTCCGTTACATGCTAGTTCAGCATTGTGCATGTCATCCATTTTGTCAAAATTGTTTGAAGTCGCCCATGAATATTTGATATCTTCAGTATTATTCTTTTGACGTTTAGCAGAGAAATCATCTCTTGCATCAAGACACTCATATCGCAGACCAAAGTATTTCATGATTTCAAGCTGTCTTTTAGAAAACTTATAATTTGTGAAAGCATTGTCCCATGTTTGTAATTTATTTTTGAGTTCTTTGCCATTTCTCCATGGCTTGAAAAAAGTTAACATTGTACAACAATAATATTCTCGATCACCACGGTCAGCCCTTGGTAAATTGTTTGGAATGAAATTAGGAACTATGAAGGGATCATTTCCTTTCATTTTTGCATGGTGGGTCAGATACTGTGCATGATTGCATTGCAAAGTATAATCTTTTTTATTTTTCGTCGATATATCAATTTCTATTTCATCAACTTCATCTGATTCATCACCCATGTCTGTGGTTGTATTATCATTCTTGTTCTTTTTATTTAAGCTGTCAGGCTTCTGAATTTCATCGATTTGCATGAACATATCATCATCACTAATCTCAGACAAGCTATCATCATTAGAATAGTCAATATCGGTATGTTCAATAAAGGTGTCAGACACATCATCAAATTCTACCTCATCAAAAAGTTGGCTTTGTGTTGATTCTTTGCTAGTCATTTGGGTTTTTCTTTTTGTACCACTTTTATTTGGTTCCATAGTGGCAAGACGTATCCAGTTATACAGTGATACATTATTATACAAAGCCGGTCTGAACATATAATCATTTACTTTGGAAAGTACTATGTAAGATCCATTTTGTTTACCAATCACAACTTTTTGAGCGTGATTTTCATCTTCACATGTATTAGCAATTTCTTCATCAGACCATGCACTGATGACCTCTTTAACATAAGATCTCCAAAAGAATGGTACAAATTTATGACTGGCATAGTGATCAGGATTTCCGAGCATGTATAATGAAGCCATTGGAGCACCAATCTCCATTTTGGAGGTGAGGGAATTGACTATTTGTGTAAATAATTTTCTGACTTTGTTTTTCCTGTTTAAATCTCCACCAATCATTTCGGAATTCCTATCAAAAACACTTTTTATTACTTCAAAAATGCTATAGGTTTTCAAAGACATCTTTGTAATATAATCTGTTATATATGCAACTATTGCCTTTATAGCAGTACCAGATAACAAACTAGTCACATCAGAATTACATCGCAGCATATAAGTTACTTCAGGTGTTACTGTGTTCATCCAAGGCTCACCGTGCTTGAGGTTGAGAGCACCAGTATTAGGTTCTACAAAGGTTTGGTGAAAGATATCTCTTGGAAATCGTCTTTTACATTCACCTTTAGAATTAAGACAGTATGGTTTTCTTTTTCCATCGTGTCTGTTATGTAAATTTAATTGCAATAAAAGAGAATCGACAACCTCTGTGAACCTTTGCCACCATGTTGATCTTTTGTCATGATATTGACAATTCATAGAACATGTATATGAAGGTGGATCTGGGAGAACACATGTTGGAGGTTGATATTCAGGTATTGCCATCATCTGTTCCATTTTCTGGGATACCACTTCTTTAAAACCTGTCAAGAATTGTCCTATGCACAAACATTCCAAGTACTCTACTAATCTCTTCTGAAAATCAGAATTTTCATCCATAATTTTGTTACGTATTTCCTGAGGTGTAAGGCATCCCTTTATCCATAGCAGCATGTGAAGATGCAAGGTAAGACGTCCTTGTTCCTCTACTGTTCCATAATAACCTGATGTACTTCCATACAGACCAGGATGAGATTCATTTATTCCTAATATATGTTTGATGAACATTTCAGTAGTAAAGTGAAAGAAGCGGGCTCCAGCCACTGGATTATTTGCAATTAGTTTGTAACAATCCTGGGGTAGACGTAGCTTAGGATAAAACTTTTCTTTGTTGTCAGCATAATATAGGCATAGTGGGTGATTGATGTCTGCAGGTGCAAAAGTGATAAACCAAGTTGGCACACCAATATAGGATATCAGAGACCAAATCTCATTTCGCATGTATTTCTTGTTAGTAATTGAACCTTTTACCTGACCAGCTACATGGTCCAAGTCTGAAATGAGCTTATAGCATGCTTTTTCCTCAGGTGTTTCCGGTTTTACTCTATCACCTCTGGACAATCTTTTAGAGAGATCATCTAAAACAGCAGTATTGATATTCATCAAGCGATCTGCAATATCATTGAAATTATGTTTGTTAGTCAACAAATATCCACCTGTTGTACTGTCTTTAATCTGTTCCTGATTGAATGCAATCAGTGGAAAATAGGGATCAGTTTGAAATCTTTTGTCATGGTACATCAGGAGGTGTCTTTTGTGCATCATATCACTAATAATTAAAACATCCTTGTCAACGCTACCAATGCCACCCAAGCCATATGGAAAGAGGCAAGGAAACATCATAGGATATAACTGAGGATTATTGAAGAAGGACTCTGGATTTCTAGCATGGCTTATGGCAAGAACACCACCATGATCATTTATCAAATGTTTTGTCGCTCTAGCTATTAATGCTTTTGGACTTGTAATATCTAGATGATCACCAGTTACTCCACTCACAACAAAAGGACAAGGCCCATCTTCCACACCATCTTCCTCTTCATTGTCGAATGCACTAGTGGCTTCCGGTTCCTTATTTGTGTCTGCTGGTCGATATGCAACCACAACAGGAATTCCATGATCTGGATATTGTTCTAGGTTTTCATAGGAGATGTCTAAATCATAGTAGTCTATGTGGTTCAATTTCAGCCATTCTAAAGCTGCAGAAACCCGCTTCCTGCGAACTAATAAAGGCGTTCGCTCCATGTCTTCTGGAGTTGGTCGGGCAGGACCAGTGAAAATGAAAGCTAACACTTCATCAAGTTCTTTAACTTTTGGAGGTAATCGTTGATATATCTTTGGTGTTGGATTCTGAAACATGATGGCATTTGCTTTCATTTTATGCATCCCAGATGACACACGTACAATACATTTGTTGTGGCGAACACGAGCAATCAACAGTTGTTCAGCAAATGTCAGATTTCGAAGTTGTGCAGGAATAGTGCCTATCCAAAGGCCATTTGCTAAAGCATATTTGGGAGTTCTACCTTTGTTCAGGCTGACCACACATGGCTTGCATATCCATTTACATGTGTCATCCAGTACTGGACCTTTGATATCCTGTATTGGATCAGAACAATGATATCGTTCCTGTCTTGTGATTCCCATATGTTCTCTGATCAATATCTTCAGATTGACTTTTGTTGTGGATAATAAAGACATATTTTTCAACAAAACTAATTGACCACACACAGCACAGCCACTTTCCTGGAGGCATTCAGGTGATGAATCTTTACACCAGTTGCAGATTATTGTTTCCTTCAACTCAATAGATGGCGGAGGAGGAGGAAAGGAATATTTGTCACAATTTGTTTCCTTGTTTTGTTTTACTCCATGCTCTGGCTTAGTATAACACTGTTCTTTATGGAATCCGCTTTGCTGTTTTTCCAAATGTGACGATATCTTGTTGGCCCATTTTATGTATCGCTCTGTACTTGATTTAACATCATGAATATGGAAAATAGAAACATGCGTTTTACAAGCCAAACATGTATGCTCGGTCAATATGGAAAGTAGATCCTGTCCATGTAACCTTTGCGTTGTTTTTGACAAATATATCTTATGTATTGTTGCTATTTCTATAATATTCTTCGCTGTCAATTGTGGGAGATATTCATGTAAAGGCATTTGAACGCATATATATTCATTGTTATTTCCGTACAAAATTTTGGCTGTGTGTTGATCAATATGACCGATGTATTTGAATAATAAACTAGAATCATGGTTGATATTATTGAATGGCAGCATAAATGGTTGGAGAAAATTAAAGTTAAATGTTGGCAGTCGTTTACCACCTCCAATGGAGTGGAACCTATTAAAAGACTTTGTATATAAACATGTCATCATGTTTCTGAATAAATTCAAATTGAACGTAGTCATGCATGATCTTCTATATGCGATTGCAAATTGTAGTGTGATCCACAGCAAGGTTGCTTGTGACATAGCAATAGCATTACATCGAAATAAATATAATTTGAAGTCATGTTGTCTCAGGAGACATTGCATGAGTAACGCCTTGATAATCCGACAACGATATTGAACAGTGATAGGTTTCATAAAACAATACAAAGCAAAAAGATATTTAGAAGGTAAGTAGTATGATGTGGCATATTCAATAGAATATATCTGTATTTCGAAAGTGGAATTCTTAACTGTTGTCGAAAAGAGTAATGGATCAAGTTTCAAATTATCTTTTGTTGTCTGATTGAACCTTAGAAGTCGTGAAGCATTTATTTGTATCGGTATCGCTGAACCGCCCTGATCTGGGGCAAACTCATGTTCTATGAGTTCTTCTTTAAAATCACCCAGTTCTTGGGTAGAGCGCTCATGTCCTATGACTTTACCTTGAAATATGTTCGGTTCCTGGACCAAACTCGATACCAAAGGCAAGACGATTGATTCAGCAGAGATGTACGTGAGTTGGCCTGGGCATAGTTGTGGAAATTGTATTACATTGGCAAGAATGTGTAGAGAAGTGACGAGAAAGCATGTGTAGATGATATTGTCGAGATACATGTGGATTTGTGAGAGCAAGAGTAAATCTGGTGATATCTATTTAACTTGTTTAGTGGTTTGGATCATGAATCACAACAATTAACATGCCGAGTTTGATCATATGATATCGCTCCATTTGTATGGCTCTCTGAAACTGTATATTGTGTCTGAAGGCTGTGTTTATTCCCATTTGGTTGCTTCCTGTGATGCAATGATTTCGTCATTGCCTATTCTTTACCATTAGCAAATTAGCAAATTAACGAGATAGCATTGGTATAGGCTGCAGTGGTGTGTTTTGTATGTGACGTTTGACTGAGATTATGATTAATAATCTACAAGAAAGAATTTTAGCCTGAACATACATATATGTTTTAATTGATAACATTTATTGTATTGTCGAATTCTCTCCTTATTTTAGTCGTACATTATTCAAAGCAACAGATAAATTTGTTTTAATACAAGTACAAAAAATGTAGAATTCAAAGGCGATGGTAGAAGCATGTAGAAAGGAGCATGAAAGAATTTGAGCATAATCGTTGCTGGATAATGTAATGCAACGTAGGACATTCCATTCTGCCTGGCATTTGGACAACAACATTTTTTTTGAAGTTGTTGTGGCTTGCCGAACAGTTGACGAACGAATCGAACGCCGTTCGGCAAGTGTTTGGTAAGCCATATAAGCACTATTTATAAACGCCGTTCGGCAAGTGCTTGTTAACCTGTCACAAACATACCGATACATGCTACATAGCTAGACAATTGCCACCACAGATGAACTGTAAGGTTAATCTTGGCCTGTCGATTTCATAACTAGCATTCGATCAATGATGCATATACTCACATAGAATACAGAATATTTGAATCAACTTACCAATCACTAGTGACTGTCATTCTCGGTTGTTTGACTTGGGATATTCTCTTATCTCAGTTCATGCATTAATCACAGCAGGGAACCGATCGATTTACGAATATAACAAGAACTACAAATTTCGCGATGGTAAAAACATATGAAGAGGCGCACAAAAGACCCAGTTCCTAAAACCACAACCAACCAACATCTGACGGAAGAAACCATTAGTAAAATATGACACAGATCATATCAACCTATGGACTCACTTCGAATTACAATCCTGGATCCAATTTGGATGAGGACGGCTTAGGGGGTGGCGTTGCGAATTGCACCGGAGCAGCCGAGGTGTGAATTTGCGGCGGGACAATATTGCCCCAATCCATCTCCATAGGTGAGACGCTTGGCTCCGTCGGGGTTGCTGACGTGTTTCGCGAAGATGCACGCGTGCCAGGACGCAAAGCTAGACATAGATGGAAGATATATTAATGTATATAATGACGTGATGCTGAACAAGTTACCTAGAGTTGACAATTTTGTCTTCTTTTTTGCCGGCTTATCGCGATCCTCCATGTCGACGTCAAGATCCAATGCATGTGCGGCTTTCGCAAGTCTTTGCCTTTCCGTCTCCAAAACACTATCCTCAATTTGGTCACCACCACCTGGAGACGTTTTCGGGCGTTCATCAGACATGAGCTCATCCCGCACCTCACTCTCGGAGTCCTTGGTCTTATCATTCGAATCCAGCGATCCAGATGTCCTGATCTCCTGTTCCGAGGAGTCCAGCGTCATGGTTTCCAACTTCGACTTTTTGGTCTTCAATTTCTTGGAGACCTTCGGGACTTCAACAATGGCTGTCCATACCTTAATGGATGTATTACATTGGATAATGGAACTTACGTTTTCGAAACTTGGAATCATGGTCCTCCACCTCTGTTTTGATTTTCTCCATCTTTATGTCCTCTATGAATGGACATTGTAAACGATAAATCTCATATATTGTGTTCAATCACTTACCACCATCGTCCTCTGCGATCTCTGATGCTCTTGTGTGCTCTATAGTGATGAAGCTTGGATATTATTAGCAGGGTCAAAGAAACGTGGCTTACTTGACTTCGGTTTTGGTTTTGGTTTGCTCTTCCCCTTTGTCATCATTTCATCTGGACAGGGCAAAGATCGATGTCATTATATATATATAAAGTGGAAAACGGTAATGCAGACCAGTTACATGATCCTTCTTCTTGTCCTCCGAAACCGCCTTTGCTTTTCCTTTTCCCTTACCAGATGGGACCGAATCCTCTGTAGGTTATATGAAGGTACTGCTAAAATGCAATCTCTGTTGTGGATCCTACCGTTTTTAATGGAGATATCGTGTTCTCTACACCATGTGATGACCCGAGGGATAATTGCACGCTTGATGGCATCGTCCTGTCCATTGAACTTCCATCCGACAACGGTACCATTGTGCCATGATGGAACGGAGTCATCGTATTCGCCCCAGTCTATCAAAAGCTATATTCAATTTATCTGTTGTGATGTGGATGAACACATACCAAGATCCTCTGGCATTATGTCTGTATTGATCGCACCATGTTGTATCAACGCTGCAGGGGAATGTTTCTTCACATGATATTCTTTGAGAAGCCACTCATCGAAAACCGTACTGCACCAATCGCTATTCATCTCCTTTGCCTCTGTTGCCTTCAGCACCTCATCCCATATTTCATCCATCACGACGTCGGTGTATTTCAGATAATATCGAAGAATATCGGTAGCCTCTTGATCTCGTTTGACATATTCTGGTGAATATTGAGGTGCCTTCTTGTCAGCGATGGCCATTGTTACATATATATACATGTTCATGCGATATATGATGCGTCGTAGTGCTTCCTCATATCGAGACGGCAGTTCGCGCCATACTTCACCTCGAGCGGCGACATCGTGAGGATGAGCTTTGATCATATATAGATTGCGTGATAAGACTGGAACAGTACCAGAAGTCTTGTATTCCGCTGGTATCTCATCAGGAACCATATATTGAATCTGGAAAATCGCGTGGAGTTCCTGCATCTTTTTTGGCACGGTATCAGGCCAGTATTTGAAGGCAGATTGGTTTATGGCAGGGGTGGAGACTTTGATGACAGGAACAGCCATTGGAGAAGCAGAGTTTAATGCTTGGGCAGAATGGAGAGAGAATTTCGGGTAAGTGGAAAAGGGCAAACCTCGTGTGCCAAATGGAGACATAAATAACAACCAGAATCACCTGATCCAATTTGACAACGTTTTAGGGTACGTGTTCGCCGCGTCGTGGATGACATGCAAAATACAGCCGTATATAGAAGAAAACATACCCAAACATACTTTGCTTTCTGTTTTTATTACGGTTTTGCTCACGAGACGGATATACAAGGGGTGTTGAACACACCATTTATGAAATATATCAGGATGGATACTCAGTCTTAAAGATTTTCCTGTGTTCGTGATATTTTCAGTCTGACATAAACTGTTGTGACCTAAGGCTCACACGCATCGATAATGTATCTATGTATTGCGGTATTCTCATCTCATATATCTGAACGCAGCTGAAAGGTTAGTTGAATTTCTTTTGGTTCATTCCTTCCAGACTCTCCGTAGCAATTCGTTTCCATCCAACATTAGACAATCTCGATTTTCCTTAATCTATTCGGAATGTAAGGGTTAGTATACTTCTTACTGTTTATTGTTCAAGGAGATTGCAAGTCATGTAGAGTACGATTTGAGTTCTTCTTAATCGTAGTATAGAGTGCAATCATTGCTGGACATTGTCATTCAATGTAGGACAATCCATTCTGCCTGGAATTTGGGCAGCAGCATCTTTTTTACAATTGTAGTGGCTTGCCGAATGGTTGACGAACGAATCGAACACCGTTCGGCAAGTGTTTGGTAAGCCATATAATCACTCAAACATAATCCAGTGCTAGTAGATAATTGTTATATAAGTATTGCTCGGCATGCAGTACAATGACTTGCTAGACATTGTCATTCAATATAGGACAATCCATTCTGCCTGGAATTTGGGCAGCAGCATTTTTGTTACAATTGTTATGGCTTACCGAACGGTTGACGAACGAATTGAACGCCGTTCGGCAAGTGTTTGGTAAGCTATATAAGCACTCAAACATAATCCAGTGCTAGTACACAATTGTTGAATAGCTATTGCTCGGCACGCAGCACTATGGCCACATTTGTTGCTGGACATAGGACAGTCCATTCTGTCTCATAGTTGAGAAGCAGTGCTTTCTTTACAATTGTCGTGGCTTGCAGAACAGTCGGTAAACAGGCCGAACACCGTGCAATAAGTACATCAATATATTAGCAACCATGCTAATCCTTAACCACCACTGTACATGACATCAACACTACCTTGACTAGGTTGAGCAGTCATAATACGTTGTTGCCTTCGGTACAATTTTCTAGGCTTTCAGGCGATTCAGAGAGCACATATCGACGTTGACGAGTTTTACAGATTACAAAGCGATGATATTCGATGTCACCAGGACATCATTTCGGCACTCCCAACACCATGACTGTTATGGATCGCTAGATCAGCGAGCTCCAGCAACAACCAACCAAACTGAGTCGAGATCAGACCAGAGGAAACACAAGGAATAAAGTGTATTCATGGTCAACTACTACTATACAACCAGTAGCAGCCCAGGGGAGGGGGGAGGGCTAGGTAAGCGAACCAGGGGGTGGAAACCAGACTAAACGTGAGGAAAGGGAAGGGAAAAAGAGGAACAGTTCGAAGATGAAGGTTTAAATACAAAGAAGTTAGGGAAATGCCATGAAGACAGACTACCGGGTCTGTAGGTACAAATCGAGAGAGATGTAAGAACAATAAAGCTGTCCTGAGGATACAGCATTTCCACCAGTGTTTCAAGGAGTGATTGCAAGGAAATGGTTCGGAGCAATCAAGGGTCCAGACCCTGCGCCTCATGGTTGCCTCATGGTAAGGAGGTGAAAGGATCCATGAGTGGATGTGTCAGCGGGCACATGATGAACATGAGGCAGCCATGTGGATGTCATGTGGTTGAGTTCCTAGCTTGGGAATGATGAGATTGGTTCGTCTTCCTGATGGTTTACATTGGCAGTGGATGCCTGGCCAATAGCAGCATACGACTAGGAGTATGTGCATGTAGGATCGGGATAGAAAGGTGAATGTGATACTTCATCATTGGAGGCAGGGGAGGTGAATCACTGAATAGGGAAGGGAAGAACCATGCAATGAACACTGGTAATCATACACCAGCAACTGTGGTTCCTGCAGTACGATAAGCAAGGGTGCTTCATATAACCCTTCTTGGCTGCAGGGTACTGGATGACTGGGATGTCGACTGGGTATGGATATTCTCGACCAGTGGACTGGTACACAAAGGTAATGAAACATGTCGGAATGCAAGTCCTTGTGGAGCATCAAGGGGGCTTGTCATACATGCGAGTTCAGGTTGCTAGCTGAGCACCGGCGGTCAGCTGATGAGAAGAAAGGCGAATGAATGTAGAGGTGACGTGTGAAGAAGAACAAGATGGTTGGCCAAGATAGGTCCAAGGAGTCATCGGTTGTCGGCAACTATGACGGATCCGATGTCTGAGTCATTGTGGGGAGGTTGCATTATCCGAATATAGGTTGCATAGATGTAGACGCCCACAAGGGTGGAGATGCCAATAGAACATATCACAATCGTGGCGATAAGTTGGGCGTCAAAGGTAACCATGAGGATCGGGATGACGTGTCAGTCTTCTTCGAAATAGGAAAGTCGATCAGTCATCAGGCACAAGGCTATTCATTCGTCTGTGACAGGCACAAGGAACCGTGTAGATGAATTGTGAAAGAACAATAACAATGTCATGAGCATATGGGTGTGGACATATGATCGGTCGGCGGAGAACCAGAGTATTCCGATTGCTGGGTATGATCAGTGGTTGGGTCATGGAGTATTCTTGTCTCCAGGTATGCACATTGGTCATGGGTTGTGACAAGAATGGAATGGTCAGGTTCGGATTGTATCATCTTTAGGTTCCTTCAGCTTCTGGTTGTGCATGAATGGTTATGCACCGTCAAGTCATCCAATGAGGACATGGGGTCAACCCGAGAGTTCAGTAACAAGGTATCGTCCAATCAGAGCGTGGGACTTGGCACATCTTCGTGGGAATGTATGGGTGTCACATGCTGTCAAAGCAAAAGACAGGGGCAAAAAGGTGAAAATTGTAACAATGACCCATTGAACATTGAGGGAGATGCTCTTTATCAAGTCCTCCGCACGCTTGAAAGTACTAATCGTATGCCCAACAACGACACAGGAATCAGCTGGAATGTCATGCGGGAAACGTGGAAGCTGTTGGAGACTCTTCAGCGTTGTAGCAAAGTCCGTTTTGACCTTTCGTCCATCGAACATGGGCACTATCATTCCTTTAAAACACAGCTATTCTGTATCCATGAGCACTTACCAATATCGTGAAAAGAAAGTGCTGCCTTTTGATAGGATGGCGCTGCCCGACGAGTGAAGGGGCTGAGTTTCCCCGATTTGGAAGGCGATGCCTCTGTACAACCCGATTTAAGTTAGTCATTAAGAGTTAATATTAGACGTACTACTCGGAGATACGTCCATTGCACTTGCAGAAGTGGTTGCGAAGGACACAAAGTCCTTGAATAGTTGTGCTCAAAATTCCGCCTCACCGATTACCATTCCAATTGCACCAATATATCGCTCCCACTCGCCTTGGAACAGTGCGCCCTGGATAACCTTGACAGGTTTCGTGTTACCACCCACCTTTGGTTCGTCCAGGTAACAAGATTCCACCATGATGACAGATGTGAAGATAATTGGATCGCCTCCTCCAACAGCATGGAAGAAGTTTCGCCCAAATCCACCTGTAGAGATTCGGGCTGGATCATCACGAGAAAGATTGGAATATTTGCCAGAGCGAACGAAGGTTATGGCGGAAAACAACAAACTGCATTATACGAAATTGAATCACTACAATCATTGTGAAGATATCGAAACAACTGACTCTCTGTTGATCTTATAAACGTTGGAAAGGATTTGGCTAAACTCCGGATTGCCATTTCCAATGGCACTGGACCAAGATACCATTGCCGCCGCCCTGAAGTCGCTTCAGTATATCATGGATACATTGAATGAAATACATATACATACTTGATGTTTACACACTCCTGATAGGTATCGATAAGCTGTGCATCTCGATTTCCAATATCGGACTCATCGACATCCAGAGATGGTAAACTTAATACAGGATGTTCATCATGAAAAGATCATGTTAAGACTAGGTCAAACGCACCTGGTGATCCGGTGCTGAAAATAATTCGCCTCTCCATCATTGCTACTAGACTCTTTGTTATCATCACTGTCACCAACCACCGCAGTCTTGGTAAAGGTAGATGTCGTAGCTTTGGAGGTGCTGACATCATTCACGTGTAAGGAACGCCCATACCAATGCATAGATAATTTCACAATACATACCGGAACACATCATCAGACCTCTTGGTCAAACCGAATTTGACCTTGGTACGAATCCTAGAATGTCCAGCATAAGCTAGATGTCATCAAAGGCAGACAAGTCAACTCACTTGGAATCGCCGCCTTCATCATCATCAGCGTTTTCAAGGTCGTCCAATTTATGATGACTGGATTTCTGCTTCTTGGAGGGAGAATATGTATCACTAACGATGAGATCTGAATGATGAATGAGACAGATAGATAATAACATGATATTTACACATCATTGTCAATGTCTATAATATTGGGCGATGGTGAAAGATAGCGTCGTTTTCCTCTGGAAAAAAAAGAAAAGCAATTAGCATCATAAGACATACTGTCATATTAAATGACTTACTTCGCTTTGGTTTCGGACAATTTCTTGGTAGGCCTAATTAACAGAATATATTAACAAAGCAGAGTGGAAATGAAGAATTCTACGAACGTTTTAGACGCTTTGGAAACTACAACACTGCCAATGCTTCGAATGCTAATAATATCATCCTCTGCCTCCGATAGAGCGACACTGTCCAAACATTAGGAGAATGTAACACAATTAATATGTGAGTACATACACATCATCATCGACCCATTTGGCAGCGGCACGTTTCCCCTTCTTCCCCACTGCCGCACGCCTGTTATTTAAACGGATTAGTGACAGAACAGACAGGAAACATATGAGGTTACATAGGAGCCCTTGATCTGAGCTTTGAATTCGGTTTAGCGGTTGCAGACTTCTTGGGAGGCATTGAAACAAGAGGAACTAACGCATAGCTGAATGTTTCCTCGACTTTAAATCCACCTGCATGGAGGATGAACAATAGGACATATGACATCCCGATGACCAATCACCTGATATGCTGGTGTATGCTACAACACCACAAATATGGAACCTTTTGAGTGGAAGAAATGATGGACGGACACTTTATCAAAGCCAGGATAACCGGGATTCATGAAAACCGGATATCGTTGACTAACGGAAATGATGGATTAACATATGATCAATGTCATGGTGGCTGGTTTTCAATAAATGCAGAATATCTTGAGCGGGCGAAGGGTGCGTTAGCTCCTAAACAATGTCGGGATAACCGGGTCTCAATAAACCGGAAACGGTCTGAGCGGGAGAAATGATGGATAGGCTGTTAACCAATGCCAGGATGACTGGACCTCGATGAAACAGCAACCTCTTTGGCGAAAGAAATGATGGATGAGCTCGATCAATGCTGACTAAGTTCGTTCATAAATAGAAATTCGCTAACCAAAAGGAGATATTGCCAGTTCGATACATATCGGCTTGGCTGACAAATACAATCAAATCGGTACAGGGGCTACAACAACAAAAGGATCAAGTATTGCGGCACCGTAGCTGGCTGTGCAAACGTATTCTGTTTCGAACGTAAATGCAGAAACGCTAAACGACATCCACACAATACCTATAATCAGAAAGTTGAGAATGAAAATGTCACATGTGTATTTTGTGCTGAATCATGTGATCAGGATATAATCATACATTCCGAGAAAAGTATTTCTCTATATCAATCAACCTTCTCTTCCATATTCAACGATGGACGACCATTATAATTTCGCAGACGCATGTGAGCCATACATACGCATACATTCACTCATACCTGATATGACATTGACAGCCAAATACTTGGAAAGCCTCATAGCCACACGATTAAATGACGATGATACTCAACTAGCGAATTCCGCAAATGTCAGTAATCACACTGAAAATATTATCATGTTGATCATATGCACAGATTTTGAATATCAATGTCATACATAACAATTGCCCAAACTGCTGGAGATTTATATTGCCGGCGACAGATACAACAGAACCGGAAGAATTGGTCTTAAGCCTGCAAGCAATATTGGCAAAGAAGGATCTACCGCCCATCACAACGATGTAAGGGTAATATATCTTATATTACAAGAATACTTTATAGAACTCCAATAGTCCACCCGAACGCCAAATCCCATTTATCCGTCAAAGCGTTATCGTTACAGGTCTTAATACCACAGGCTTCAATTCCTTTATCGATAACCTTCATATTCTGCATCGGAAGCTAGCTCGTTATTTCCCCGAACGTGCGATACAGGACTTTATGCCAGCTACCTACATGGAATACACCGCATTAGCAATAGGAACCCGATATTTCACTGATCGCCGATCCAATGACACCTCCCGTGAAATCCCATTCGACCGCAATGTTGATCCCAAAGGCATCCTAACGTCCATGGCCAATGAACGATATTTCCATGGAATGGACAACCGGGTCCTTTATTTCAAGTTGGAGTCAAGTGGGAATCGATCTCAGTGAGTGTTTGATCATTATGATACAAATACCCGGATTAAAAGAAAAAACATATTAGCTTTGTGGCTGGAAATCCTATTTGCTTCAGAGTCGGTGATATCGTTGAGGTTCAATTCACCGTATTGGCGGTTCCTGTGAGGGGAGACAAGTTTAAGATGATTTTATGCCTGCGATCATTGGCATTGGTTGAAAGTGACTTTACAGAGGTATCGTTCGTATCTTTGCTGTAATTCAGATGTCCACTAATTTGTACACTCTCTCAGGATGCGGCCATGAATCGAAAGAACATGAATGTATATGCTCCGACTCCATTATCCAGAATTTCAATCAAACGCAGAGTAGGCTACGACTATCTAGACGATAATGCGGATGATATCGTGGAGACAAGGAGGCGTCTCAAAAATATGAATATCGATCCAAGGGATTAATGGGGTATATGTATTCTGTTCCAACATCCACAGGCCTTGGGTATTCATATCTATGAAGACTATCTCACAATATATTTTGTACTACCACCGAAGTTTTTGTAATACTTACTGTGCCGAGATTTTTGTAATAGGATGTCAAAGCATTCCTCACAGTAGTTTAAAACATTTGTAGAAGTCCATCAAAGGAACGCGGAATGTACTTGAAAGAATTTGTTGGAGTGCTTCTTCAGGTATTTGTAATACCACAAGATATTTGTAGCAGTTTTCAAAAATTGTACAGGTTCATGGGTTTGTTATGCAGCTTACATAGATGTGTAGTAGTACTTAGTACTTAAAGCCTTTGTGGTACTCCTCATTAACACGTAATGCCTTCAGGTATTTGTAATATTCTAGTATACAGATGATGTCAGCAGGCGAAATTCCGAGAATCCCATTGTACATGGCTTGTCAGATATATGTCAAGTAGGGAGTTGTATAATGGTCTCAGAACATGCATACCAGCATCCAAACATATGACAAACCATATTTAAAACTGTTAGTGCAGCTTATTAAAACTGTTTGTTGCTGAATCTTATCACCAATTGTATGAGAATGCATTCTATATGGGATTTGGGCATCAACATCTTTTTGAGAATTGTTGTGGTTTGCCGAACGGTTGACGAACAGGTCATGGAAGCACCATTTCGCAGATTCTCATTAAGCACAAGTACACTAATGCATGCTAAATGGCTTGGTGAACAATTGCAAAATGGGTATTGCTCGGTATGCAGTACTATTCCGCAATCATTGCTGGATAATATAATCCAATGTATTATGCCTGGTATTTGGGCAGGAACATTTTTTTTGAAGTTGTTGTGGCTTGCCAAACGGTTGACGAACGAATCGAACGCCGTTCGGCAAGTGCTTGTTAAGTCATATAAATATGTGTTAATTCCAAAATCTTGTCTTACATGTCTTATGGGTTATCACACACCTGGGCGAATATTTATGGCAATCATTGTGTCAATGGTACTGTATACTAAGCAATACACATTTGACAAGTATCTACTCAGACATGTAAGACAAGTCTTAGGCATTAATATATGTGTGACGGTTTAGATGGCTTTACATGCACTTGCCGAACGGCGTTCGATTCGTTCGTCAACCGTTCGGCAAGCCGCAACAACTGTAAAAAAATTGTTGCTGCCCAAATTCCATGCAGAATGGATTGACACACTTAACATTCAAACGATCCGGACCGATCGACAAGGCATCGTCGGTTTTCTTTGTTATTGCTACAATAGTTGCTTAGTATCGTTTTATAGGCTATTGTAAAATTATGTACAATAAAGAGTAAAGCTGACATTGTGATGGAATTTCCAGTCGTTTACTCCTGCTTCAATTTCCATACAGCAACGAGGAACCCTAAGACAAACGCCAGGACCATCACGATAACACTATCGGGAAGCGTCAACCGTGGTCTTGGAACGTTTGTTACGACATACCTCTCGATCTCTTGTTGCAAAGCCCTTTCACGCCGTTGCGCCGCCTTTCGCAATCTTCTTTCCCGCCTCGCCTCGGAACGGTCATTTGATAATTCGGCGATTGCTAAAAATATGTTAATACGATGCCATAAATGGTTAGTAAACTTACTTATGTTTATCTGATCACCCGCAATGTCGGTCAGGTCGCACCGAGTGAGTTTAGAACGTTTGGCTTTCCCGAAGAACATAGTACTGGGTTGAGATGATATAAAGTGGAAATCGAGTAAACGTCTAAAGACTACAGAATGAAATTACATAGAAACGATTGAAATTACACAGAAACGATTGTAATTACACAGAAAGAATCAGGCTCTCAGGAATTAGTGCTACATCTGATGTTACACTATATTTGAACGCTCTCCTGATCATACTATTTGCCTGTCTAGTGTTGCCGTGGCTCGGCTAGCCGGTCGGCCGGCTATGCAAGCTGCAGCTACGGCTACATTAGCTGGCCGTTTTTTGTCCTAGCCGTAGCCGTAGCTGCAGCTCAAGCCGACTAGCTGCAGCTCAAGCTGACTGGCTGCTGGCTAGTTGGTGGGGGACGGTGACCAGGCCATCAACCTCGCAAAGGCCGTGTACACGTCAATTGACGTGATGACGCCATTTGCGAGGTGAATGGGGCCAGGGACGTTCCATGGCCGTCCGTGCATGCTACCTACCTCACGAAGAACGGGGACACGTCAATTGACGCGCCCCATCTGTTTTCGCGAGGTTGGGTGGGGCCGGGGACTTTCCATGGGCATCCGCGCATGCTGACTACCTCGCGAAGAACGGGGGCACGTCAATTGACATGCTCCGTCTGTTTTCGCGAGGTTGGATGGGGCTGGGGCTTCCCATGGGCGTCCGCACGTCAATTGACGCAGCCGGGGCATGTTCGCGAGGTGGGACTTTTGTTGCTGTGTCCGTCTTCGTCGTCGCCTCATACATTCCCCTCGTTAGCCGATGTCGTTGGGACTGAATTTGGGGGGACGTACCTGGGCCGGTAGGTGGGCGCACCACCCTCCCGGACTTGCTCTCCATCGTCGTCATCGCTGTCGTCGTTGCTTGGTCCTTGTGGTTGTTGCCATGCGGGTTGTGCGTGCCTTTCGCTGGTCCGATTGTTGTGGTTCTTGCAGGACATGTAAGAGGAGGTGGGAGATGGGGAGATGGTGGGAGATGGTGGTGGTGGGTTGTGCTGTTCGTCGTCGTCGTCGCCGGTGTTGTAAGGAAGTAGGCTGTATGCATATTTGAAGCCAGTCGATCTCAGCTTGCGCAAGTTTCAGACTCAGTTTTAAATTTTATTTTGCACGAAAGCCTTGCAATGTAGATATATCATTCAAGTTAGAAGTAAATACACCAACTGGACTTGGGATAGATAGTACCGGCTAGCCGGCCGAATAGCCGCAGCTAACGGCTACAGGAAATACTGTAGCTGCAGCCGTAGCTGGTTTGTAGCCTAACTGAGCCGGTCACAAGCCGAGCCGATTTGGCGGCTTGGCTACGGCTAGTAGCCGGCTTCTAGCTGTAGCCGCGGCAACACTATGCCTGTCTCTGCAGTGAATGCCAGAAAATACTTTTCAAGATATTTTCAGTGGGGCAATCCAATATGACTAACAATGCTAAGTCCTGAAACGACAACTACATAACTAACTTAACAGTATTCTCCTTGTCCAATAAGCATTCATTCATGTGTATCAGCTACAATAGGTGAATATTGTTATGTCTATCATTTATAACCCATATAAAGTATAATTCCAACATTGGCATTCCTCTTGATATTCGTATTGATGGCACTAGATGACATATCAAAAATCAGAATAATACATGTAATATTTATTTACGGAAAATCCAACGGATTTCTCTTGACATGCCCTTGCATGAGATAGTTGAGAAAAGTTTCACTGAGATGGTTGAAAACACTTCAAACCTACCAAATATCGCTCGACATGCATTTGTCAAGCAATTAAATTATGATTCACCATACCTATTGTAAGCACATTACCTGTTATATGTTATTGTCATGTGACCTGGTTCCGATCATTATATAGTCAGCAACTTTAACTTAAACTTGGATAACCCACTTCCTCGTGACCAACTCCAGCAACAAATACCCGTATCTGGTACCTTTCATAGTTCACATTATCAAATCATTTACACACCTTCATTTCTGTAGTTTTGAAATATGCCTAGAGCTCAGGAATTTGGCTACGAAGTTTGTGCCCATATCTGTCCAGGACGAAAATGCACATCAGTACAGACACGAACCATCCTTTGGAACAAAGAAGGGAGCTCCTGTCAGCGACATTGTGGATCAGCATTGAAACACCCGAATTGTATTTCATCTGGAATCTGCCCACAGTCTGTGTGTCTTGGCCGGAGGTTCATAGAGAACTCTCAAGGCGTCCGAAATCCTACGGATGAGGAGCGTTCACTATTGCCACCAGCACGCTCACCGTCTCCCTCTGATGTCGAAATGGATTATACCCCAATGAATACAACAGCGCCAACTGCCAACGAAAACCGAGTCTTCCGAATTATTTTTGTTCTTGATCCTACGACATGCGTTGTCAGCAAATCTGCCGCAACAAACGACCTGGCGTTTGTTACAATCACAATATCAAAGAAGGAATACGATATCGTTTCACACCTTGAGGGGTTTATACATAGCACCAAGAACCACAAGTCTCGTTATGGGGTTTGCATTCAGGAATGGGTATGTACTTTGCCTTGGTGATCTACATAAGTTTATACGTGATGCAATCTATAATCAATAGGTTTATGTGGCCATGCGAATGCAGCATTGGCAATGCGATGATCCCAGTACACCAGCACAACGATTCCAGGTTAAATACATGTTTTGGCCAGAATTTCATCATGCGATGCTCCAATACAATCGAAAAAACGAAACATGGGAAAAGTTCAAATCAGCCGATTGTGTCTTTGGTGGAGTCGACATGGGAATGTCATACATGTGAGGGTTTAAATAATTGCCATCCGGTCTTTGATTGATGGAAGAGTTTATAGCGGTAATCAATATGGTATAACGCTGGAAAATGTGTCAAGCTTCTTGGCTGGAATCGAGGAGCTTTGTCGAACGGTCCATGTGTGGCCACCACCGAAACAAATGAATACCGTTCATCTGAAATGGACGCAGATGCAGAACCTGCTCCACATAGCCCTTACGAAGACAAACACAATACGCCCGCAAGCGAGGTTGTTGATCGATGGAGAACCATTTCCGGCAAATATTGTGTTGAAAAGAACGCATAGCGACACCGGCCACCACGTTTTATTCCCGGATGATCCAAGACGTAATTGGGATTATATGCGTCAGAATAGTGAGGTGCCCGGTTCACGTTGGTTCGGTCAAACCTACGTTGAGCCACTAGCCAAAATTGGAGAATGGCGGGTGTTTTTGGTGGGTGGAAGGGTCATCTATACGGTCCACACACATTGCAACAAGGAAACGAAATCATGGAAGTGGGACATTGTGACGACATTTTATACGTTGGAGGAATTGAGGTAAGTACAAACGCCCTCTCTCACACCATAAGCCTTAATCCCTCATCTCGTTTAAGATCGTTCCAATCACAAGGGATTTTGTTGAAAACAGATGTATGCAATCCGGACCAAGGCTCCATTGCGATTCGAGACCAAGGCAAACAACAATTCTTCGACTTCGTTCGAAGCATATACGAAGGCTTGTATGCGATTGAGTCAAGCGTGATTGGTGGAAAGCCTTCAATGAGTGTATTTTGTCGGATGGACATCTCACTCATCGTTGATTCACAGACCAACCACGTTTGCTATTTTGTGAACGAGGTTGAAAGATATCACACTACAAGCCTGTGGTCCAACATGAAGCAGGGTGCAAAGTCTGTTCGGGCTCCACTCGGATCTTTTGCGGACACGTTTTCAAGTGTCTTCTACAAATACCTTGCAGATATTACAAATCCATATCAGTATCTTTAAACAAATGTCATTAAGCACAGTTTAATCAAGCATTTCAATACAAAACAGATTGCAGAGTCTCCGATAAGGAGAACTATTTGATATAAAATAAGGACATCCATCAGAACAACCGTAAATAGTTGTACAAACGTCCTATGGAGGGTTGGTAACAGAATCCAAACAAACATATATAGAATTATGCCAACCGACCATAAAACAGATGTACAACCAGCTACAGCATATTGGACAAGTCATACAACTGTTGTACAACCATCTAATACATGGGCATGACACGGGTGTATTGATTCTCTGATCCACTGGCCACAAATAAATTCCACAACCATTGACAGCATATTAGATGGATGCTGACGATGTTTGTAGCATTTATTTGATTTTTTATGACTGGGAAACCCCTGCCGAACGGTTGACGAACGGACCGAACAGCGTTTGGCAAGCCTTTGTAAGCTCATACAGAATGTGCTTATATTTATTTCCTTACCAACTAGTCATACAACACTTGTATGGTCATATATGGCATATCGAACACATGGGCATGGGATTGGTTGTACTGATCCTCTTATCCACTGGCTACCAATAAATTCCGCAACCATTGCCAGCATATCGTACAGATATTGATGACATTGCATGCAATTATCTTGATTGCTCATGAATAGGCAAATTCTCCTGAACAGTTCTTGACCAAGGCTAGATTGTAATTCATTCACCTTGCGCCACAGGTATTTACAGGCCATTATAAATTAAACAAGTACAGCCAAAACCTTCAACATCCATCTAAATTGTGGGCTGTATATGGCTCTGGAATTTATTTGTGGGCAGTGGATGAGAGAATCAATATAACCGTGCCATGCCCATGTATTAAATGTGCTATAGATGGTTGTACAACAGTTGTATGACTAGTTGGTAAGGAAATAAATATAAGCACATTCTGTATGAGCTTACAAAGGCTTGCCGAACGCCATTCGGTCCGTTCGTCAACTGTTCGGCAGGGGTTTCCCAGTCATAAAAAATCAAATAAATGCTACAAACATCGTCAGCATCCATCTAATATGCTGTCAATGGTTGTGGAATTTATTTGTGGCCAGTGGACGACAGAACCAATACAACCGTGTCATGCCCATGTATTAAATATGCTATAGATGGTTGTACAACGGTTGTACGACTGGTTGGTAAGGAAATAAATATAAGCACATTCTGTATAAGCTTACAAAGGCTTGCCGAACGCCGTTCGGTCCGTTCGTCAACTGTTCGGCAGGGGTTTCCCAGTCATAAAAAATCAAATAAATGCTACAAACATCGTCAGCATCCATCTAATATGTTGTCAATGGTTGCGGAATTTATTTGTGGCCACTGGATCAGACAATCAATACAACCGTGAAGTCCAAAAATGTTGTAAACGATAAGGTTATCTAAGAGTAGTATTTACACCAAAGATAGTGCAGGCAGAATTTTACACTATTTGGTCTCCAGATATTCAGGCACATATCTGGAGACCGAATAAATTAAATTCAGCCTGCACTATCTTTGGTGTGAATCCTGCATTTAGATAACCTTACTTTTTACAACATTTTCACACTGATGATAACAACAGAAATATACCGAAGCTAGCACAACTTTGAGGTATTTATATAGTACTTATATTCTCTCATCATCCTAATCCATTGTTCACGGGAATGATGCGATTTATTTCGAGCATCGGACAAATACAACTACAGCGAAGGGAAATGTATAAAACCCAGATGCATACGGAGACAACAACAAACGATGTGGTTCCAAAATTCACCAGCAACCCAGGACTAAATGCAAGATACCGTTAGTAAATTATGATAGAAACCGTCTCAGCCCTGAACCTACTGTGAATTACAGTTCTGGTTCCAATTTGGATGATGACTGCTTAGGGGATGGGGCCCTGGACTGTACTGGAGGCGTCAAGGTTTGAAATTGGGGTGGAACGATATTACCCCAATCCATATCCATAGGTAAAATTCTTGACTCTGTGGGGGTTGATGATGTGTGGCGCGATGATGCACGCGTACCAACACGCAAACCTAAACATTTTTGACAGATAGGCTTAATGTGTATCATGACATGTTGCTGAACAATTTACCTGGAGTTGACAATCTCTTCTTCTTTCTTGCCGGCGTTTCTAGATCCTCCATTGTGACGTCAATGTCCAAAGTATTTGCCACCTTGCCAGACTTTCGCCTTTTTGTCTCCAAAACAATCTCCTCGTTCTTTTCATCGCCGATTGGAGACTTCTTCGGGCGTTCACCAGACATACCCTCCTTTTTGATGTCAATTCCAGATGTATGCGACGTCTTGTCTAGGTTTTGGCCTTTTAACACCAACGCAAGATCGTCATCCTTTTCACCATCATGCGGAGACTTTTGCGGGCGTTGACTGGACGTAGCTTCATCTCCCATGTCGACATCAATGTCCTTGGCCCCATCATTCGAACCCAACAGTCCCGATGTCTCGATCTCCTGATCCGTGGAGTCTAATGTCGCAGTGTCCGACTTTGACTTCCTGGTCTTCAATCCTTTAGAAGCTTTCGGAATTTCGACAACGGCTGCCTAGAATTTAATGGATAAAGTATGTAAAATGATGGAACTTACGTATCTGGGACTTGGAACCATGTTTCTTCAAGTTGGCTTCAATTTGCTCCATCTTGACATCCTCTATCCATAAACGTGATGAATATAAATATCATATATAGCATCCAATTTCTTACCTCCGTCGTCCTCTGCGACCTTTGATCCCCTCGTGCGCTCTATGGTGACTTCGATTAGATATTAGTGGCAGGGTCAATGGAATATGCTTACTCGACTTCGGTTTCGGTTTCGGTTTGGTCTTCCCATCTTTCGTCTTGATATCTGGGGA
The DNA here is from genome assembly GCA_963555575.2 of Hygrocybe coccinea. Taxonomy (NCBI): domain Eukaryota; kingdom Fungi; phylum Basidiomycota; class Agaricomycetes; order Agaricales; family Hygrophoraceae; genus Hygrocybe; species Hygrocybe coccinea. The sequence continues at coordinate 1,334,723 of OY741991.2, forward strand.
AAGCAGAAATCGATATCATGATATTTAAAATAGTCGCAAATATGATAATACGGACCAGTTGCACGATCCTTCTGTTTGTCGTCCGATACCGCCTTTGCTTGGCCTTTGCCTTTGCCCTTATCTTCTGGGACCGAATCCTCTGTAAACTACATCAAATCGTTGAAAGACACAATTTCCCTATGGGCTTTACCGTTCTCAATGGGTGCATTGTGTCCTCCACACCATGCGATAATGCGAGGGATAATTGCACGCTTCGTGGTATCGTCCAGTTTATTAAATGACCATTTGGCGACGGTGCCGCTGTGCCACGATGGGACAGAGTCATCATATTCATCCCAGTCTATAAATAGTGATAGGTTGAACTTAGCGGTTGTAATAGAAATCAATACATACCGAGATCTTCAGGTTTTATGTCTGTATTTATTGCGCCATGTTGGATTAAAGCCGCAGGCGAATGTTTCTTCACATAAAATTCCTTGAGGAGCCACTCATCAAAAACCTTGCTGCGCCAATCGGGATTAAACTCGTTCGCCTCTGTCGCCTTCAGCACCTCATCCCATATTTCATCCATAACTGTATCCGTGTACTTTAGGTAATCTCGAAGAATGTCGGTAGCTTCCTTGTCTTGGTCAACATATTCTGGTGAATATTGAGGCACTTTCTTGTCAGTGAGTGCTGATGTTACATATATGTACAGGTTCATTTGGTAGATGATGCGTCGTAGTGGCTCTTCATATCGATGGGGTAGTTCACACCATAATTGACCTCGAGCGGCGACATTGTGAGGGCGAGCCTTCATGATATACAAGTTGCGCGAAAGGACAGGAATGGTACCGGAAGCCTCGTATTCTCTTGGTATTTCTTGGGGGACGATGTACTGGATCTGGTAGATGCGGTGGAGTTCCTGCATCTTTCTTGGGGGGGCATCGGGCCAGTATTTGAAGGCTGAAGAGTCTATGGCAGGTGTGGGGACTTTGATGATCGGAAGAGCCATCATGGGAGCAGAATGCAAAGTTTGGTGTATCTGTAAAGCAAGTTGTGGAGGTGGAAAAGGGCAAATCCTGTGTTCGATTTGATTACAAATAACAACCAAAACCACCTGATCTGAATTAACAACGTGTTTTGCGCATGGCGTCTGACCTAAAGCCTCTATTGATAGCGAAAACATAGCCAAATATACCATTACTCACCGTAGGCCTTATGTTCTTGGGAAAGTCCTGCTTTCCTGATAGCCATCAATTAGGCTGAGGAATATTGGGCTTTCATTCGAGATGTCATATGTTGTGAGTCGAGTGAAATATCACTGATTTTAAGATTTACATAGCTTGACAAGTGTTCACTACAAACACACCGGGTGATGAATTTCTGCCATCAAATAATCTCCAGATATCCACTTACATATTGAAATTATTTGTGTTGTCATCATAATCGCAAAAATGTTATAAACAATAAGACTATCTAAATGTGGTATTCACACCGAAGATAGTACAGGCAGACTACTTTTAGATTATTTGGTCCCAAGATATTCAGGCAGATGGCTTTCTGCCTGAATATCTTGGGACCAAATAATCTAAAAGTAGTCTGCCTGTACTATCTTCGGTGTGAATACCACATTTAGATAGTCTTATTGTTTATAACATTTATGCTGTTAATGGTTGTGGAATTTATTTGTGGCCAGTGGACAACAGAATCAATACATCCGTGCCATGCTCATGTATTAAAGATACTATAGATGGTTGTACAGCAGTTGTATGACTTGTTGGTAAGGAAATAAATATAAGCAAATTCTGTATAAGCTTACAAAGGCTTGCCGAACGCCGTTCGATTCGTTCGTCAACTGTTCGGCAGGGGTTTCCCAGTCATAAAAAATTAAATAAATGCTACAAACATCGTCAGCATCCATCTAATATGCTGTCAATGGTTGTGGAATTTATTTGTGGCCAGTGGACAACAGAATCAATACATCCGTGCCATGCCCATGTAGTAAATACGCTATAGATGGTGGTACAACAGTTGCATGACCAGTTGGTAAGGAAATAAATACAAGCAAATTCTGTATGAGCTTACAAAGGCTTGTCGAACGCCATTCAATCCGTTCCTCAACCATTCGGCAGGGCTTTCCAAGTCATGACAAATTACATAAATGCTACAGATGTTGTCAACATCCTTCTAATATGCTGTCAGTGGTTGTGGAATTTATTTGTGGCCAGTGGACAACAGAATCAATACATCCTTGCCATGCCCATGTATTGAATATGCTTAAGATGGCTGTACAACAGTTGTGTGACTGTTGGTAAGGAAATAAATATAAGCAAATTCTGTATGACCTTACACACCCTTCTCGAATGCCATTCAGCTGTTCGTCAACTGTTCGGCAGGGGTTTCCCAGTCATAACAAAGTAAATAAATCCTACAAATGTCATCAACATCCAACTAATATGTTGTCAATGGTTGTGGAATTCATTTGTGGCCAGTGGATAAGAGAATGAGCACAACCAATGGCATGCGCATGTGTTAGATATGCTATGGATGACCCTACAACAGTTGTATCAGACCAATCCAGACCAAGCTCCATTGTAATTCAAGACCTAAACAAGCAACAAATCTTCAACTTTGAAAGTCTGTATGCCAGCCCATAATGTGAGTTCTGGAGTTTCTTCTTACTACACTTTCTACACTCAATTAACCAAGCAAGTTGGGAGAATGGAGCTCATTCCACATTCCAAATTCAGCAGCTCTGACGAATTCGGTAGCTTTGATCCAGCTACCTTATTGTTCTTACTGATTAGGTCAACAAGTTCTCACAGTTACAAGAGGAAAAACTCACACGGTTTCATAATTATTCCCAGGACTTCAAATTTGTTCTCACAGTTTGTTAAATTTATTCCCACGGTATGGCGAATTGGCGTTTGTGGCGTTTGCAACCCTGAACTGAAAACTGACCGTATACAAAACGATTCCCTAATAGGGACTCGTAATTATGAAGTGTAAATAACATGCTTGATCAAAAAATTCTAGAAGTAATAAAGGACATGAAATGAGTGAATAGAACCAAGAAGAACTCGTTCATGCCACGCTTGCGATGGCCCACTACCCCAAGTCTTTATTTGGGTGGGCTTGCCTTATTGGTGCTTTTTTTTTGTCCTCCTCCTCAGTGTGTTTTGGGTTCCCAGACAGCCCACTGCCTCCTCCGTCGTCTACCAAATGTGTTTTGGGTTCCCAGACACGTTGCTCAGTTCCTTTACCCTCAGCGCTCCTCCCGGATTCCTTGTTGCGCGGCTTCGGCGTCCTAGGACTGGTCTTATCGCTCCATGAGTCCTTTTTTTGTTGCCGGCCTCCTCAGCATGTTTTGGGTTCCCAGACATGTGCCCGCTGCCTCCTCCATCGTCTATCTGACGTGTTTTGGGCTCCCAGACACATATCCCAGTTTCTTTACCATCAGTGCTCCTCCCAGATTCCTCGTTATGTGGCTTTGGCGTCCCAGGACTTCAGTTTCCCAAGTGTGTTTTTGAGTTCCCAGACACGCCCTCTTTCTTCATCCTGATCTCGCCATGCCCTTCAATCTCCTCGCGTACTTTTCCCATCATCCACTACCTCATCCTGCGTGTTGGTTATTTGGACGCCATGTCTAAGGTTTAACACGGGTAACCCGGGGGTCTAAAAAGCCCAACCCGGACCTGGACTGGTCAAACCCGGTCTAAAACGGGTTCAGGTAACGGTGATGACAGGTTTCATGCCCGGGTTGGCCGGTGTTGTTCGTGAAAAAAGTTTATATGAAAAAAAACTAATCTGCACCAAGGGTTTCCAGAGTGCGACTTTGATCGGGAAATTGCCTTGTTGTTCTTCAGGGGATGGTAAGCAACTGTTAAACACCTAAGGTCTGTGCTCAACAACTGTGTTGTCTGGGAATTGTCCTAAACAAAGGTTAGTGTAGTCAAGATAACAGTGAACAGCTACCTTGAGTAAGTTTAAGTCAAGCTATATGACTTAGAGGATGGGTGAACAGTGAGGTCTTTCCTACACAAGGTAAAGACTTTGAGGATATACACAAGCAAGAGTGACAGGCTGTGTATGATGAACAAGGATGGGATGAGCAAGAGATAGTGGAAGTCAAACAAGTGTGTGTGACAAAAACTATCTAACAGAATGTGACGATAATGAAAGTATGAGACAATAAAACGGTCAAGAAGTATTGATGATCAAGGTATCTGACAATATTCCGAAGCTTCAAACGCACATTGGCTACTGGTTCAGAATATGTACTGGGATATCTTGGTGAAGACCAATATATCTTGAGATAAATGACAATAGTAACGGCACTATGTCACAGAATATTTCCCAAACTAGTAATAAAAGAGTATCAATATATCAGATATTGATAGATCAATTAAGACTATCTGATTTGAGAAGGAATAGCAAGAAAGAATAAGACTGGAACTGTAACTGAATTGGTATACTAGCTACTACAGAAGTAGTTAGATACTAAAGAGGTGAATCAAAGGATGATGGGAATGGGGATCAAGTTTGACTTGGGGGGGATCAACTTTTGACTGATGTCTCCTGCAGAAACTGGGCCCTATTTATACCTTTTCAACTACAGGAGTCATTCAGAGTCATAGGATGGAATATGAAATGAGTGTACAGGTTAGTGAGTCATAACTGGTCATAGTAGAGTAATATGAAATGAGGGGGCATAGGGTGAGTAAGCATTGGAAATAGGGGCATAGGTTTGTGAGTCAAGAGGAATCACAAGGGAGTAATTTGAAATGGGGCATAGGGTGTGCAAGCACATAAAAGGCAAATGGAAATTGGGGCATAGGTTTGTGGGCATATAAAAGGGCAATTGGAAATTGGGGCATAGGTTTGTGACTCATGCAGAGTTAATTACTGAGAATCATATGGTACTGTGAGAAAGGATGGGGGCATAATTGGTCATGATGGTGTTATAATGGTGTCATAAGGTGTCATAATGGGGTCATAAGGTGGGGCTGCTGATTGATCAATGAGTTATCTGAGGGGAGATGAGCCACTGGCTGATCTTCTCTGAGATCTGGGGTGGTCTATGGTTCTCCAGGAATCATGGACCAAGGCTGGAACATGCAATTTCAAATTGGGCTTCTAGAATCAGTTCTTCAGGCTGTGCTTCCTTTTCCAATGTTCTAGAATAGAAGGCTGTGCTTCCTCTGTCAATGTTCTTTGATGGAAGATAGAAGGCTGTGCTGTGCTTCTTTTCCAATGTTCTAGAATAGAAGATGGAAGGCTGTGCTTCTGATCTTATCTGTTATCAAGAAAGATAAGAAGGTGGCTGTGGAATGTGGCTGCTCTGATCTTGGATCTTGATGTCTGATGTAAGGCTGTGGCTGTTGATCTTATCCTTTCCCTATTAGTAAAGATAAGGATAAGTCAGCTATTATCTAATCCTGTAATCTGATAAGGCCTTGTCCCTTCATTACTGATGCTGTAAGCTGGGTTTGATGGTGGCTGGGCACCATCCCTTAGTGCTTGGGGCTATATTCCTGATATTGTCCACTTGTTGTCCTGGCTTTTGAGAGAAGGGATACTCCAGCTGAAATTGCAATATTGCAGCTGAATGGAAAATTGCATAAATATCCTTTCTCTAAACTTGTACCATGTTTTTGATCCAAAACCATTTTGGATCATGACACCGGGTTCATTCATTCAGGGGGGGTTCACAAAAACAAAGAGTAATCTACTTGTCGGTGATCTCAACATTTTCGGCATCCTCTTCAGCCCTCTTGCACTTCAGTTCCTTCCTGCCACTCTTGATGTCATCCATCACGTTCTCGACCGTGATCAAATCCCCGGTGACCCGCCAGTTCGGGTCACGGTGTCATGCGGGTAGCCAAAATGGCAACCCAGTACCCGGACCAGCTGTACCCAAACCAGCGGGTCACCGGGTTGACCTGGACCCGTGTTAAACACTAGCCATGTCTACTCCACCACAGCCGCTAGACCACTCCAAAGGACAGGCACACCTCCTGAACGGGGTGATTTACTACTCCCCCAATTCCTCCCGCAGTGTATCCCCTCCTCCACCCAAACCACCCCATTTTCTTACCAGCGGCATTTTCGATGTCCGATCACCCCATCGCCTGGAGGATTACCAACACCCCCGGTGGTGGACTGTGGTGTATGGTTATTTGAGTTTCTTGCCCACTCACCCCTCATTCAGCAGCTATCCATTCAACCACCTCACCCACATACCGCCCCTCGAGAAGGATGAGGGGGGATTCCTGGTCAGTGCCTCCCTCGCCAGCAGTTGGCTCCGGCTCGAGCAAAAGTTGCAGCACGCTATCAGTGTGTTGGTGCAGAAATATCCTGCTGCCGTCTTACTACCTTGGTGCCCCTCCGCTTGGGGATATGGGCAACGGCAACGAAGTCATTACATCGCACGACAGCGCACCGTCATATCGTGGGAATGGTTCGTCATCTTCATGGCCGGCCTCTCCTGTCTAATTGCCATAGGAGAGTCACTGATCCGCGATGTTCCCATCCCCGACTGGTTTACCCAGTTGGCAGAGGCTGGGTTTGACCAGTCTTGGCTTGCTGGGGTCGCCACATCTTCTGTGCGCACATTTTCACCATTTGCCCCCCGCGTGGGGGTCTTCCTGGACATATTGGATCCGGAAAAAATGCAACCACCTGTGGAATGGTTCTATCGCTACTATGTCCCCGTTTGGTATCTGGGGAGCAGATGAGGTACAAGCTCTCCAACGCAAGTCCTCGATTGCTAGTTTGGCTCCCCCGCCTCATAAATTACAAGAGGCTACTACTACCTTTATCACCCAGACGCCCTCAGTTTCTTCACCGGACCATGCAATGCTGGATATTTCCCACGCCTGTCCCGCCAAGGCCCACCCGACCTGGAAGGAATTCTTCGCTGAACGCGAGAAGTTGAATGCTCAGAAGTTGGGGAAGGAAACCCCCTCGGCCTGTCAGACTCAGTTGAATCGTGAACGTAACCCACCCACCGTCAGCGCCAAAGTGTTCGAATGGGTCCCAAGCGATGAGATTCCTTCACAGCTCGTATGCAAGGCGGTCCTTCAGCGAGCGAGAGCAGAAACATTGGAGAATTATGGTGCGAACCAGTGACGGTATGATGCTTTCTGGAACGAATGGGACTGCTGTGAGGAGTTCGGGCCAGATGACAGGGATGATGACGAAGTCGACGGTCACGATGAGGATTTCTGGGGACCACGTCAAGAGGAGTGCATTCAACCAGATCCAGATCATGACCCCCCGATCCAAATTCAGAGGTCGCCATCGCCACCCCCCATCGCAGACGACATGCAGTCAGCAAATGAGTTGCCTGACATGTATGAAATTGTGCACCTGCTATCTAGTGTTGGGGAAGTTTGGTTTGGTCCAGTTTGGGCCCTTTTTGGCCAAACCGGAAACCAGATGGTTTGGTTCCTGCCAAAAAATCCCAAACTGAAACCGAAACCGATGTAAACAGTTTACGTCGGTTTGGTTTGAGTCCAAACACGGTCTGAACCGCGAACCGTTGGTGTTCAGCCCCCCCTGCACCATTCTGACCTCGCAATGGCGCTGCACACATCAATTGATGTGGCCGGCTCATTTGCGAGGTGGGATTGGGGTGCTGGGGTGCTCTGCCTTATACACACGACATTCTGTTGTACACAAAAAAAAACCAATAAAAAAATAAAAAAATAAAAAAATATTGTCCTCGCAAGAGAGCCCACACGTCAATTGATGTGGCGGGCCTCATCGCGAGGTGGGATTGGGGAACTGTGGGCTGCATGGCCCTATCCTGGCGAAACGCACGTATTGTATGCGTGCGTTCCGCCTCCGTTGTCTCCAGGTGGTGTTGGTGTCCCGACGCGTCATACGCGTTGTCCACGCGACGACGGGCATGGTGGTGATGATGGTGGTGGTGCGGTGTCGTGTTCTGTTATAAGAATAAAAATAATGAAAAAAAAAAACCATGAAAAAAAAACATACCAGGAAGCAGCGGGGGTGGATGCACCACCCACCGCTGCTCGTTCTGCCCCCATCCACCCCATTCACCTTCATTTGCGCGTGCGCATTGGAGGCGTTGGCGAATCCAGTGCAGCGTTGATGGCTGCTGTCGTAGTCGTGGCCATCATGGTGGCAGTCGCTGTCGTCGCCGTCGTGGTGGTGGTGGTGGTGGTGGTGGTGGTGATGGTGGTGGTGGTGCGTCAATCCATCAACCTGTTATTGGTTAATGCATTAGTTAAGTTTGAATATATAAAAATAAAAAATGTACGCGGGCAGCAGGGAGTACCCCGCCGCCCGTTTTGTCGACCTCAGGTGCTCCATCGTCCTCGTTTGGCGTACATCGGGGGTGTTGGTTGGTTGTGGTTGTGGTTGTGGTTGTGTTGGTGGTCATGCCTGTCGTTTTTGTTGTTAGAATCCAATATAATCAATATAATTAAGACTTACCTGGGCGGCTGGGATTACCCAGCTGCCATTTCCGCTCTCCTTTGGTGGTCGATCCTTGTTTGGGGCATGTTCGAGGCCTTGTGGGTGGGTGATGAGCAAGTTTTGAGTTGCTGTCTGATGTATATCGGTTCGGTTCAAACTCAGTTTGAACTGGGTTTGAACTGCAGCCAAATCCCCCAAACCGAGACCAAATGGTTTGGTCTCGGCTAGAAAAATCCCAAACCGAAACCGAAACCGCCGGTTTCGGTTCGGTCTAAACCAGGTTTGGGTCGGTCTGAGACCGAACTTCCCCAACACTACTGCTATCCATGCATCATGGATTCGTCCTGCCTGTCCTGGTTCCCAGCCATGCTGACCGTATGGAACCCCAGGCCGTGCAGGATGTCCTGTGTGTGGTTGGATTGAAGCGAGGGGACGATCCCATCTTCAAGACTGACATTGGTGTGGTGGCCTTCAATTTTGTTCAAACCCTTGCCTTGGGTCAGCAACTGATAAAGTCTTTGTGGGACTTGGACCGGGACAGCCACCAGCCTCTGGCCCTCACGGGTCGCATCAAACGCCTTTGCCATCTTCTGTCTGGTCTTTATATCTTCGACTTTGGAGGTGCTGCGACGGTCCCCTGGAAGATCGCGGTCCCAGAACCTGCTGATGTGTTTTACATCTGTAGGTTGGATGCTGGGTATCATGAACTTGATATCACTCGAAACCTGCTACAGAGAGGAATCCAATTCCAAACCCTTCAGCCTCTAAGGGACATTCCCCGTTCACGGTCCTCTGACTCCTTGATAGTTCTTTTTCGACTCTCTGGGTACAAATTTTCAAAAAGAGACTATGATGCTTATCTGCACCAGCGGGCTGTGGTCTTGGGTGGCCATGGGGGTCGAGCAGCACTGCTCCGGGGGGGAATCTTGTGGCGGCTGGCTGTCCAGGAGACCAGCTTCGAAACCGTTTTACAAGGTCCATCATCCTCGGTACTCCTGCATAGGGATGTGTTTTCAGTGGAAGATCGATGGTCAGCCAGTCATCTGTGGGATGATGACTTGAGTGAGGAGGAGATTCATTTAGTTTGTGGCACCTATATCTGTTACACAGGTACATTTCTACAAGTAATGCTCCTACTTTACCAGGTCTGATCTGTATCCTGTTAGGCCACGGTGACCAGACCGCCTTAGTGTCTTGGTTCCCCCTACCCTCAACATATGAGTGGAGTGGAGAAAACTATGGGTGCTGGACTGAGCTGGCCGAAGAAAGTTACCAGACGTGGCTGGTCAGAATTGATCGGGGGGAACCGCCGCTTCCTCAAAATCAATGGCAAGATCAGATGCGGGGGTTCCACAAAACTCGCAAGTTCAAGAAAGCCATGTTGAAGTTTTCCGCTGCTTTCCTCCAAGCCCAGGGGCTATGATTTTTTATAAATTTTTGTATCAGTCGTGCTGTAAATTTATTTTGTTCTACATCAAGTGCCCCCTCAGTGTGTGCTGAGTGTGTAATAAGTGACACACTTGAGTGCGCGAAGCATTGTGGGCCATGCAAAATGCTTTATTTCTGAGATATTTTGCAATGGCTAAATCTTATTGTGAAATATGGAATGTTGTGACTGCATTTGGTGAGGTTGAATAAACAAGATTTTGACATCTTGCGAATTTGATTGAATTTGATATTTTTTGCAACTATTTTGACAGCTGACAAGGTGTGGGAAAAGTTGCACTTTCGTCTACATTTTTACTTAAAGCAATACTTTTGAATTTGATTAATTTTGTGCCGAGATAAATCCCCACAAATCTTTTATGTTTAAATAGAATTTCACAGGTTATTATGTGTGAAATTTTGATTGGATTTTGCTTGGCTTAAAATCATATGCAAAACTTTAACAAGCTCCCAATCATTTTGCAATCATTTTGCATCCCCCAAAATAGTACGGTGTCAGCAGTGTGGTTGAATGCAATCAAAGGAAAGTGGGGATCTTTCTGAAACCTCTTATCATAATACATTAACAAATGTCGTTTGTGTTTGATTTCAGATATGTTGCCTTGAATCAGAGAGTTACCAATTCCACCAAGTCCATAGGGAAACAGCCATGGCATCATTTGAGGAAATAGCTGAGGATTGCTGTAAATTGATTGGGGATCACTATCATGTCCAATTGCTAAGATTTTTTTGTTATCCATTAAATGTTTCAAAGCAATAGCTTTAATAGCTTTGATACTTTTAGAAGAGTACTCTTCACCAGTCAATCCATGAACTACAAATGGGCACATTCCTGTTTCAGTTCCTTCTTCCTCTTCCATGTCATGAACAGCAGTGGATTCTGGGTTTTTGTTAGAAAATGCTTGCCTATACTCTACAACAACTGGTATGTCATTCTCAGGATATTGTTTCAAGTTTTCTTCTGAAATCTCCAAGTCAAAATACTCACAATGATTCAGTTTTAACCAGTTCAAAGCAGTGGCAACTTTGTTTCTTCTAACCAGCAAAGGAGTTCGTTCAAAATCAGAGTTTGTAGGTTTGCATGGTCCAGTATAAATGAATGAAAGTACTTCATCTAATTCCTCAACAGGTGGTGGTAAAATGTCATAAATTTTGGGAGTTGGATTAGCAAAGGAAATGGCATTTGCTCTCATTTTGTGCATTCCTGAGGAAACTCTAACAATGCATCTATTGTGTCTCACTCTAGCAATCAGAAGCTGTTCAGCATAAGACAAGTCTTTCAATGCTTCTGGAATATTTCCAAGCCATAGACCATTTGCAAGAGACATAGTTGGGCACTTGCCTTTAGTTAATGATTTCCTACACTTCTTGCAAATACCATTCAGATTTTCAATCATTACAGGATCATCTGAAACTTGTACAGGATTAAGTGTTAAAAAACACTCTTTTTGAGTTACACCATTTTGTTTCAAAACATTCAAGTTCAACTCTGAGAAACTTTGCAACTGTGATACTTGAGTTAATCTTCCACACATTCAATGAATTTATTGGGAGAGGTTGCTTTGCAAAAATTAGTGATAATAGGATGTTGCAACTTTAGTGAAGGGGGATCTGGTGGAAATTCTTGTTTTTCTCTAAACTTTTGTACTGCAACTAAATTGATCTGCTTTTGTTTTTCGGGATTCTCAGCATTGTATTTGTGAACTGCTTCAATGTGTTGCTTTCTGTATTTTTCAAGGTTTTGAGTATTGTATTTTTGAACAGCTTGAAGGTGTTGACTTTTGTATTGTTCAGGATTCTCAGAGTTGTATTTCTGCACAGCAGCTAAATTTTCTCTTCTGTACTTTGCAAAATCTCTTTGATGTGATTTTGTAACAGCTTTAACATTGGCCCATTTCTTATTATTGGCTATCTCTGCTTCATCTATGAATTCAAAAACTGAGAGGTAGAAAGCACAATTGGAACATTCATGGTTCTGAATTGCCATTTGAATTGAAACATGAGACATTCTAGAGTGAACAAGAATGCTATGACTAGCTGCAATCACTTTCAATTCTGAAATGGTCAATTTGGAAGTTAAAAGGTCAAATGGATGATCTACAATTAACAAAGACTTGTCAGATGAATCAAGCAACAATGCTTCATTTTCCAACATGTAAGAGTTGAATTTGAACTTGGCTGCATTTACCATAGCATTGTCTCTGGATGCTTCAGGCATAAGTTCATGAAATGAAAACACATTTGCTTTTCCTCCACCAATGCATTTCATATCAATGCTGGTATTTGAAGCAACATTTTGATGATTGAAGGGTTTAGATAATTTCATGCTTTTGTTGCAAACATAGTGGACTGTCATTTGAAAGGCAAGGAAATGAAACAATACAAATACAAGCAACAGAAAGGTTCCATTTGCTAAAATGGGTGCTTTGGTTATAGCTTTCAAGTAAGCTTTGAAATCATGTTTTCTGTTATGATTTTTACCTCTTTGCCCCTGTCTTTTGCTTTGACAGCACGTGATACCCATTGACCTCTACATTCCCACGAAGATGTGCCAAGTCCCATGCTCTGATTGGATGATACCTTGTTACCAAACTCTTGGGTTGACCCCACGTTCCCATTGGATGACTTGAAGATGCATAATCATTTATGCACAACCAGGAGCTGAAGGAACCTAAAGATGATACAATCTGAACCTGACCATTCCGTTCTTGTCACAACCCATGACCAGTGTGCATACCCGGAGACAAGAATACTCCATGACAACCACTGATCATACCCAGCAATCGGAATACTCTGGTTCTCCGCCAACCGATCGTATGTCCACACCCATACGCTTATGACATTGTTATTGTTCTTTCACAATTCATCTACACGGTTCCTTGTGCCTGTCACAGATGAATGAATAACCTTGTGCCTGATGACCAATCGACTTTCCTATTTCGAAGAAGACCGACACGTCATCCCGATCCTCATGGTTACCTTTGACGCCCAGCTCATCGCCACGATTGTGATATGTTCTATTGGCATCTCCACCCTTGTGGGCATCTATATCTATGCAATCTATATTCGGATAACACGACCTCCCCACAATGACTCAGACATCGGATCTGTCATAGTTACCGACAACTGATGACTCCTTTGACCTACCTTGGCCGACCATCTTGTTCCTCTTCACATGTCACCTCCACATTCATTCACTTTCTTCTCATCAGCTGACCGCCAGTGCTCAACTAGTAACCCAAATTCGCATGTATGACAAACCCCCTTGATGCTCCACAAAGACTTGCATTCCAATCTGTTTCATCACCTTTGTGTACCAGTCCACTGGTCAAGAATATCCATACCTAGTCGACATCCCAGTCATCCAATACCCTGCAGCCAAGAAGGGTTATATGAAGCACCCTTGCTTATCGTACTGTAGGAACTACAGTTGCTGGTGTATGATTACCGGTGTTCATTGCATTGCCCCCATCATGGTTCTTCCCCATTCAGTGATTCGCCTTCTCCCCTGCCTCCAATGATGAAGCATCACGTTCACCTTTCCATCCCAATCCCACATACACATACTCATAGTCATATGCTGCTATTGGCCAAGCATCCACTGCCAATGCAAACCATCAGGAAGATGAACCAATCTCATCATTCCCAAACTAGGAACTCAACCACATGACATCCACATGGCCACCTCATGTTCATCATGTGCTCACTAACACATCCACTCATGGATTGTTTCACCTCCTTACCATGAGGCAACCATGAGGCGCAGGGTCTAGACCCTTGATTGCTCCGAACCACTTCCTTGCAATCACTACTTAAAACACTGATGGACATGCTATATCTGCAGGACAGCCTTATTGTTCTTACATTTCTCTTGGTTTGTACATACAGACCTGGTAGTCTGTCCTTCATGGCAATTCCCTAATTCTTTTGTATTTAAACCTTCATCTTCGAACTGTTCCTCTTTTTCCCTTCCCTTTCCTCACGTTTAATCTGGTTTTCTCTCCCTGGTTCACTTTCCTAGACTCTCTCCCTCCCCCAGACTACTACTTGCTGTATAGTAGTGGTAGACCATGAATACACCTTTCATCTTGTGTTTCCTCTGGTCTGATCTCGACTTGTTTTAGTTGGTTGTTGCTGGAGCCCACTGATCTAGCAATCCATAACATTCCCATAGTTTGGACTTCCAACGGTGTGTATAGGAATGGAAGTAGACCTGGAACCGAATGAATGCCGGAAATGAATAGAGCCCAGAACAGAAGAAGGACCTGATCAACCCAGAACCGAACAATGACTCGATCACACAATATATGGATATTACCCCTTGAGAATTTGTCTCATGTATATGACAAATCATCAGCATCTCACGTGACATCCCGCATACCACCCTTCTTTTCAAGAATTCGAATCTCCGATGTATTCACTAAGGTACAGGCACAGTCTAAAATGGAATGGGCCCCACTGGGGACCAAATAACATCCGGAAGAAGCCAAGACCTGTCTGTTTAATGCGGGGACTTCAATAACACCGCTGAACACCAGATAAGGCATACCCACGTGCAAACATCCAGCACATTCCCATTACTTGCTTGACAATTGATCCCTTGGCGTATACATACTTCCTCAGAGCGACCTCTCAGCTGCCCAATACACCATTGTTGAGCTATTGCCATCTTGACTGTCAATATCTGGAATCACAATTACCATTGATAACGCGATTTGTACATCTGGGTTATTTTTGACGAATGTCCTGCATGACATTAAACTGTAACGACAAAAATTGATGGTCCAAAATGACTTGTTAAACTAGTACAAACCCGAAGCAGGATACCTGCTCCAATGAACTTGAAATCCTGATCCCCTAATATGGATCTAACCATACGACAAAGCAAGACCCAGAGAACGCATGCACAATCGCTATAAGCCGTTGAAAGAACCTGATGTCTGTTGACATCTGAACCAAAACAGAAGGACACTGTACAAACCAACCACCTTGTTCTCATTGCTATGATGAACCTCATATGCTACTGACTTGTATAACAGTTTGCATCAGAATGAATGATGGATTGAACGAACCCCCTCCCTTTCCCCCTTTGAAATCTTCATTGCCGAGAGTATAACTTGAAATTGGCAGTTCTCCAACATCCCACCCCTCAATATTTTTTACCCTTCAGATGCTTTTAGTATAACTTGAACTACAACCAGACCACCCACCCACTCACACAAATACATTCAAGCATATATTGCCAGCACAACATTTTTGTCTCTGCATAGTCTAACTTCAGCATCAGATCTTTTATTAAGTATGCCTTCATATGAACAAGTATTGGCTATAATCATACCATCATGGAACCAAACCTTCTTGTCTGCACTTAAGTTTTTCAACCTTATCACATGGGAAATCTTACTAATCATTCTTTGATGTGTTGATTTGTTTTCTGGTTTGATCTTAACTCTCTAAACATTACAAAGACACCTCCTTCCATGTCTCTTTTGACAACACATGAGTATACACATTGACCATCTTTTTTGTTGTATATTCCATTAAATAAGATGTCATATATACATTATTTGCACAAATATCATGTGATTTTAAAGAAAATTGAATAAAAAACTCTGACAATTCCAGACAAGTCCCAAGAGAGGTCCAACAAAGTTCTGGTCGCGAGTCATTGAAGGGTCCAGAAAGACCACCTACATTTTTAATGAAGGGTCCAGGGAGACTATTTTTATTTTTAGTTTTACTAAGCGTGCCTCTGGACAAGTCTCAAGGGAGGTCTGACAAAGTCCCAGTCTTGAGTCATTGAAGGGTCCAGAGAGACCACCATCAACAACACACCTCCAGAGGGTGGAAGTGAATGGTGCACAGACTGCACAATTAGGACTTCCTGGTGCAGATTGTCCCCTCTGGTGAATAATAGTGGAGACAGGTTACTGGGTACAGGTTTTGATGGTCATAGGTGCAGGTAGCCCAGGAAAACCCATGGGTTGTGCTATTCACTAACGACTATCACCACTCTCCCCCCTCTCCCTCTCCCACTCTCTGCCTCCACCTCTCACAATCTCCCTGTCTCACAATCTCCTCATCTCTCCCTGCCCTCTTAAGTTAATTAATTAGAATCAGAATTTGTTATATACTAATGTATACATATCTTCCTTACCATCCATGAATATCCCATACCCATCATTGTGGGTCCAGGTACTTGGCAGGTCAGGTGCAGATTGCCCAAGAAAATCCATGGGTTATCCATGCAGATTCCTAATTAATATGTATTATCACATTAGAAGTGGTATGATTCTCCTCATTGAGCCATGCTGACATCCTTCTCCCCATACCCCTATATTGTCAGATCTCTGTACTCAGACATTGGTTCATCAAATGGTGGGAGAAACCATTAGAAGAAATCTATTAGAGTGTGTCTATCACATCAGAAGTGGTATGGTCCTCTCTATTGTGCCAAGCTGACTCCCCTTCACAGTCTGAGGTGACCACACAAGGAAAATTACCAAATATTTAATTATTTTAATTATTTAATATTTGATATATTGTTAACACTATATTTGGTCCTCAAACTGGCTAGCAAAATCGCCTCAATGCCTGAGGGGATTTTGCTAGCCAATTTTTGCATATTCAGCACTCAAACATGCTTCCTCCTGCTCCTATAATGTCAGATCTCTGCTCTCAGACCTTGGATCATCAAATGGTGTGAGGAACCATTAAAGGATATCTATTAGAGTACATCTATAACATTGGAAGTGGTATGATCCCCCCCATTGAGCCATGCTGATCCCTTCCTCCTCATACCCTCCATACCCAGATCTCTACCCCCAGATTACAGGCCACAAAATGGCACAAGTAGCAGTTAGGGGGACCCAAATGGAGTGTAAGAATGGCCCCAGAAGTGGTATGATGTATCTCCTTGAGTCATGCTGACCCCCTCCTCCTCATACCCCCACCCCATATCCAGATCTCTACCCTCAGACCACGGATGGCCAAATTGTAGGAGGAGCTATTTGGAGGGGAGCCATTGGACTATAGATATTGCCCCAGAAATGATACAATATTCCTCCTTATGCCATACTGACCCCCTCCTCCTCATACCCCCCCCCCCTCTCCATATCCAAATCTCTACCCCCAGACAACGGATGGTCCAACTGCATGGGGAACAGTCAGGGGGGATCCAATTGACTGTAGGGATCCCCCCAAAAGTGGTACAATGTGTCCCCTTATGCCATACTGATCCCTTTCTTCTCATATCCCCCACACACCAGATCTCCATCCCCAGAGGATAGACAGCCAGATGGTGGGAGGAGCAGTTAGGAGGGACCTCATGGACTGTAAGTATTCCCCCAGAAGTGATCTGTTGCCTCCCTATGTTACTTGAGTTCCACTTTACTTGGATGATATTATTATCAGTTGTATTGCTTTATTGTTAAGTTGTTATCAATTTATTATATTATCAATTTATTATTATTTAATCCAATTAATTTCATTAAAATGTCAAATTATTTATACTATGGCTACAATGGGAGGTAATGGGGTATAAAGGACAGGAAAGAGGAGGGGAGTGATAGGAGAGTGAATGAGAGTGAATGAGAGTCATAGGACAGGATTGAAGGGGGGAATTGGATAGAGAGGTGAAAGTCAGGGCAGGAAACAGTGAAGAGGGTGAAAAATAGGTGCTGGGGCAACAGGGGGGCTGAAAGGAGGCTGGAAGAGTGCTGGACAGGGAATGGCAGGGCTGGGAGGAGAGGGTGAGACCTGGGTGAGCACTCTATGGTCAAGTCACATCTAGAACAGCCAAAAAAAGGCAAAACTCATCTGGTACAACAGAAGGTGAGTGCACCACATCCCCTGCTGCCCTCAGAAACCCTCCCTGGTGCTCACAAGCAGCCAGAATGTGCCCATGTTGCTGGGGACAATGGTGGCACTGCTGCTGAACATGGGGGGCCTTTTGGGGGCCAAAAAGTTGCCTAGAGAGAGTCAGTAGCCAATAGAGGGGGATGGGAAAGTTGTGGGTCAGCAGGGAAAGCAGGGAGCTGGCAGCAGATCCCGGAATCTGGGGGATGGGATGTTGAGCAGCAGAAGGTTTTGCATTCATCTGAGCTCGAACGCTCTCACTGTATATTTCAAACTCCGCTTGAATTTCAGCCACATCTCCGGACCACCCCACTTAATCCCATTCTGTAGACTCAAATACACCACTTGGCAACTACTTGTAGTCACAGAAAATGTCTAGAATCGGATGTAGAACCCACTCTAAATTCCTCATATTTTATTGGTCCCTATTTCAACAGCCAGTTCCTATATACTGTGTGTGTTTACACAGATCACTTCCCAGGCAGCCCAACAATGCTCTGCTTGCTCCCAAATTTATTCAGGGCCTACAGCATCTCCATGCCATGCTCAAGACCAATTCTTAAAGCTGTCTCTGCCCTGTGGAGCCCACCCCACCCCTCTCAGTCAACCTCAGAAATCACTTTTGGGTCATGTGATCTAGCATGTGACCAATGACATCAGTGGAGGCGACTTTGCCTCTCGACTGGCAAAGTGTCGCCTATCCTGATGTCATATCACATCACATGATGTGCACATGACTTTTCTCTGGTTGGGGATTAAAGCATATGGGGAAGGGGTCAGTATGGCTCAAGGGGGTACATCATACCACTTCTGGAGCCATCCTTGCACCCCATTGGATCTACCCTAGCTTATCCTCACATGGTTTTGTGGTAGGTGATCCGGGGGTAGAGATCTGGATACAGGGGGGTATGAGGAGGAGGAGGTCAGTATGATCCAAGGGGAAGCATCATACCACCTCTGGGACCATTCCTACACTCCATTTGGTCCTCTCTAGCTTATTCTCACATGGTTTTGTGGTAGGTGATCCAGGGGTAGAGATCTGGATACAGGGGAGAATGAGGAGGTGGGTGGTCTGTTTGACTCAAGGGAAAGTATTGTACCACTTCTGGGGCCATCCCTACACTCCATTGGGTCCTCCTGAGCTGCTTCTTATATGGTTTCATGGTCTGTGATCCAGGGGTAGAGATCTGAATATGGAGGAGTATGAGAAGAAGGGGGTCAGTATGACTCAAGAAGAAACATCATCTCTGATGTGTTAGAGGATGATGCCAGTCAATGATCTCATACTTGGGTTTTGATACTGATCATCATGGCTTGTGCTTCCGCACTCACTAATTCACTCTCCAGTCATTATGTACTTATCAATTGATTGTTATTTATTTCAATTTAATCAATTTCATGAAATGTCAAATAATTTACAAGTTATTGCAGTATGATTACAATGAGAGCAATAGAGGACAGGAATGAGAGAAGGTGGTGATAAGTAACTGATAAGAGAGTTGAACAACAGATTAGATAGGTGTAATGCACAGGAGGATGAGAGAGGGGGCAGAACAGGCCAGAGAAGGTGGGGAAAGCAGTGGTGAGGGTGACAAATGGGTGCTGGGACTATAGGGGGACTGAAAGGAGACTTGAAGAAGGCTGGATAGCAAGTAGAAAGACTGGGAGGAGCAGGTGACATCTGAGTAAGCACTCCATGGTCAATTCAGATCCAGGACAGCTAATAAACCAGAAAACTCACCTTGTATAGCAGGGAATGGGTGCACCACATCCACTGCTGCTCTCAGAAACCCTCCATGGTGCTCAGAAACAGCCTGAATGTGTTCTTCTTGCTCTGGATGCTGTTGACACTATTGCCAGATATTGGTGGCCTTTTGGAGGTCAAAAAGCTTCCTGGAGGGAGTTAAAGGACAGTAGAGGGGGATGGGAAAGTTGTAGGGCAGTAGGTACAACAGGAAGCTGGCAGTAAAGTTCGAAATCAAGGAGGATGAGGCTGTTGAATAACAGAAGGTTTCGGATTCATCTGAGCTTGAATGCTCTCACCATGGATTTCAGACTCCACTCAAATTTTGGTCACACCTCCAGACCACCCTCACTTGTTTGCACTCTAGAGACTCAAATACCACATTTCACAGCTGCTTTAAGTGGACAAAAGTGTGTCATACATACCATAGAATACAGCTAGAATTTACCACATTTGTATGTGCAGTATTAAAACTGTCATTTTCCATACACTCACTACCCTTGCATGAAATGGCACACATTGAGCTCAAATAAGCTCAGATTGCCTCCATATTATTTTTCTATAAAGCTGGCATTCATCACAGTCCTCTTGGTAAGTTTTGTAAGAACCCATGAAGTGTGAAAGCTAATAAAGTCTCTGAATTCTGGAATGAAACTGGTTAGAAGGGATTTCAAACTCAGTTGCTATATTGGGACACAATTTTCCCTCAGTCCCTGAGATGAATGAATCGCCTCAATGGCTGAAAACTGGGTTTATAAGAATGAGTTTTCCATAAATGGAAGAACTCATAACAATAAACTATGATGACGATTCCCCTGAATGTCTGTAATGACTATAAACTATCATGACTACCCTGGATGTCTGTAATGACACAAAACTGGTCATCCATCCCAGAACTCCAAACTTCCCTCCTCCCGAAATATGACCTTGTTGCATTCATGGCATATGAAGAAATCTCGCACACCACTTGAGTGTAGGAAATCCATGATCAGTCAACAAGACCGATATCCGGAACGATATAAAACTAGATGAGCTGGAGAGCTTAAAACTTCAAATGTCCGGAATGACATGAAACTAGAAACACCCTTGACTCAGGACTGTGATCATTCCAAGTCCTTTGTCATGACCAGATAACTGAAATGTTATAAAACTTCGAAACCCCTGATGTCTTGCATGACATCAAACTGAAGATGGACATGAACACCCACCCCAATCTCTGACCCCCTCCTCTCAATGTCTGACTTGAATTCCAGTTAGCCTGGTGTAGGAACTGGAAAGAACCCAGAAGATCCATCTGTCCTGCACATGGAACCCGAACCTGAACCTGGATGTTGACCCTCCTAAATCCTCAACCCCAACCTGATAACTAGAATATTATAAAACTACGAAGTACCTGATGTCTGTTATGACATCAACCGAACCCAGGTATCCCTCTCTGATGCCTGATGCTATTAGTATCACTTGAAAGCAGCTGAAGAATCCATAACCCTCAAACTCCCTCTTGACCTCGATTGTCCGAAATGACGCTATAAACTAGAACCTGTTGCATTCATGGAATATGAAGAAACCTCAGGCATTATTCAAATGCAAGGAATTCATGCTAAATCGACAAACACTGGCCCATGCTCAAATATCTGGAATGATATAAAAACTAGCCAAACCAAAAGTCTGAAATGACTGTAATCTATGAACCACTTGAATCCAAAACCCCATCACCTCTAGAAACCCGTACATCCGTAATGATGTAAAACTTCTGATCCTCCAAACTGACCCCTTTGGACCCCGATGTCTGAATAGACAATCAGAAGAGAAGGAGAGAGTGGTCACGTGTTGACGGATGTGGAAGGATTATGTAAATTTCGCGGAGTTGCGAAGCAACTCCAGGGTAGCCTCCCGAGACTGAGCGAAGCTCAGTCTGGTGGGGTTGGCTTGACAGAGACGGAGCGAAGCTCCGTCTCAGGCAACCCTGGGGGCCGTTTGGTTGACTGAGACTGAGCTGCGCTCAGTCTCAGGCAACTTGGAATTCAAACTCAGTTTCAACTTCAGGGTGGTTTGGTTGACTGAGACTGAGCGGAGCTCAGTCTCAGGCAACCATGGTGGAGTTGCAGTGGGGGGTGGGTGGAGTTGCAATGGGGGGTGGGGGAGTTGCAATGGGGGGTGGGGGAGTTGCAATGGGGGGTGGGGGGAGTTGCAATGGGGGGTGGGGGAGAGTTGCAATGGGGGGCAGTTGCAATGGGGGACAGTTGCAACAGGGGGTCAATTTACACTGAGCAAAGTTGGGTAACTTGATACGGGGTGCCACAAGTGTTTGTGAGCGCAGCGAACAAACATCAGTGGCACAGAAGGCATTGCACATGGGCAATACGTGAGTAACTTGGTACAGGGTGCCACTGATGTTTGTGAGTACAATACATGAGTAACTTGGTATGGGGTGCTACAGGTGTTTGTGAGCGCAGCGAACAAACATTAGTGGCACAGAAAGCATCGCACATGGGTAATAGGTGAGTAACTTGGTACGGGCTGCTACATCAGTGGCACAAAAGGCATTGCATATGGGCAAATAGTGAGTAACTTCATACAGGGTGCTACTGAGCAAACAGTCAATACATGCAATCCCTCCTCCTAGAACATCAGATTCCGTGGTCTCCACGGGATTATCACAGGACTAAACGGGTCCTAACGCTAGTCAAAAGAGAAGAAGAGAGTGGACGCGTGACCTGACGGATTAGGAAGTAGCTTATGTAAATTTTGCGGAATTGCGAAGCAACTCCCAGTGTGCCCCAGCCTCCCCAGACTGAGCGAAGCTGTTCGCTCAGTCTGCTGAGGTTTGCTTGACTGAGACTAAGCGAAGCTCAGTCTCAGGGAAGCCTGGGGGCCGTTTGGTGGGCAGTTTGGTGGACTGAGACTGAGCGCAGCTCAGTCTCAGGCATCTTGGAATTCAAACTGAGTTCAAAGTTTTTTCCCACGAAAGCGGTGGGGCACAGCAGCCTCATGTTTGACAGGGTATCTGGCTCAGTCAGTGTCCACCAACTGCCACTTTCACCCCACCCCAGGTGCCCCTCCCCTTTGCCATTCCAATTCCAATTCTGTAGTAGGTTGTAGACAGTCTTCCTGTGCAATACATATCACCAGTCACAGGTGGGTTAGGTGGGGTTTTGTGCCTGTGACACAGACCAGAAAGCCATAGGTCCATAGGTAGTCAGTAGCCAGTAGTCTACAATTGGTCTGAACTGTTGGGATTGTGCTCTTCAGTGGGCCAATCTTCAGCTGACCTCTGGGACAGACGGTAATCACTCCGTTGACTGGGGCGGCGTCACAACTGCAGACCAGTTGGCTTGAAGAATTGCCTTCCTCTCTTGCCGTTTCCAAGCCTACTGACCGGTGTGTCAGCAAGTTGACCGGACCGTTCCGCAAGAGATAGGTCTCCCCCTCAATACTCCCCCTATCCCTGGACCCTGGCTCTGGACTTGGTGTGTCAGGATCGGTTGTTGGCCTGAACATCACTTTATATTTTTGATTCAATTTTATCCTCTTTGTCCCAATGTAAGTGCCATGGTTTGCATCATAAACACTCACTCATGACATCTGAAATTCAGGCATAACATTCAACAAACCCCTCACAGCGCTGCACGCCAGAGTGAGTGTGATGAACGACAGCTGGACAGCCCAGTAAACCGTCGTATCCCTCAGCAGAGAGCCCTTCCTCCACCTGCCATCCTACCTCTAAATTTGCCCATCATCAACCAAATCCCAGTGCCCCCTTACCAGGGTGGTGACCCTTTTGTCACTGCACCAGCACCCTCTCCCACAGCTGCCAGACTTGCCTTGGATGACTTGAGAGCACAAGCAGCCGCTACCAGTGTTGTTTTGTTGCAAACAGGCAGACGCTCATGTGGGAGGCCTCGAAGAGCTCCCGTTCAGGATCCATTGCCTGCTCAAACCCCTGCTCCAACTCCTGCAAGAGTTGTTTTGCCACGATATCAGGTACTGTTTTGGTCTTCAATGCAGTCCTTCTGCTGACCTTTCTGTTCAGCCTGTTCAAGAGAATGCCGTTGGTGGCCCATCCACCGTGAGACCTGCTGTGCAATGGGTGGAATATGTGAATCCAAATGCAAGTAAAGCAATGAATGGCTACAATCACATTCTCACAATATCCTTTAGATTGCTGTTGCTGGCCCATCCAATCCCAGACCTGATGTGCAGTGGGCTGAACCTGTGATTCCAGAGGTGAGTTGCTGCAACTGTATTAAAATGTTGTTAATCTGACTGGCCCTATAAGAATATTCGAGCTGCTCGATATGAGGAGATTAGGCAGTTTGTAACAGCCAGAGACCCATCTCCACCACCACCGAGAGAGCCTTCACCACCACCACCACCACCACCACCTAAATTGCCAGAAGCACGTCGTCCCTTTGATAAGAATGCCATAATTGTCCATGACTTGGGACATATGAATGTCATCTGCTGCAATTGTAACGCTTTACACTGGGCTGCAGAGAGACTGGCAGGGTCTTCCCTCATAAATCCCAAGTTTGGCATGTGCTGCTTCCAAGGCAAAGTCTCTCTCCCTCCTCTCGAACCACTCCCTGCAGAGTTGCAACGCCTATATGATGGCAATGATGATCAGGCAAAGAAGTTCCGTGAACACATAAGACAGTACAACTCAGCCTTGGCCAGGATGCTGGAAGGCAGCTGCACATAGATCACACCGTGAATCAGGGCATCGGTCCTTGGGTTTACAAAATTCATGGTGCCTGTCATCACATCACTGGCTCCCTTCTGCCTCCAGAGGGTAGACAGCCTTCCTATGCTCAATTGTACATCTGGGACCCAAATCAGGCTCTCAACATCCGCATGAACCACCGTGCAAATGCAACTTTGGATCGCAGGACAATGCAGTTGTTGCAGGACCTTCTCTACCGCAAACACCCTTCCGTGGCTCTCTATCGGCAGGCTGTGGAACTCACAGACCACATGCAACCTAACCAGGATCGCAGGATACTCCTCCGCTTCGACAAAGAGTGTGACCAATGTCGCTATAATCTCCCTGGCGCTCAAAACAGAGAGATCGCAGTCATAATCCCTGGCGAAGGCAATAGATCTACCGAGCCACGTGACATTATCCTTTACAGGAGGGGTGGCGGTCTTAAGCGCATTAGTGACATGAGCCCTCTATACCAGTCTCTGCACTTTGTCTTGCTCTTCCCCACTGGTCAGCTTGGATGGCATAACGAACTCTATCGTGGTCATGATGAGGATGAGCAGCCAGAAGGTGGTCGGGTCATCGCTGTTAGAGCCAGGTGCAAGAAACTCTCCATGACAGAGTACTTTGCCTACCGCTTGCATCCCCGTCAAAATGAATCCAACCACATATTCAAGGCAGGCCGTCTTTTTCAGGAGTATATCGTCGACTCTTGGGCTTCTGCAGAGCAATATAGCCTCACTTGTTTAGTGGGCCAGTGCTACGCATGGCATGAACGAGTTCTTCTAAAGTTTATATCTTTACTTCACTGTCCTGTTATACATAATATTGAGTCACAATAAGCTCACCCTTCCCACCTATTATTCCAGTGCCAAACTTGTTATAAACCTACTCATAGGGCTCAGCACGGGTAACCTGCGAGTTTTTGATTCTGCAATTTATTTTGAAGTTTATAGACTCAATTTACATGTATTCACAGGGAGAAAATGTCTGTTTTATGTTAAATAAGATGGCTGCAGAGTGTTGGATATAATTGTGCAATATTGTGCATACAATGCAATGGGTATAACGGGTTTAAACCCCCAAGTATCATGTATGCAAAAAGGCAGACAAAGCAGGGGGTGAATTTCTCATTTGAGTTCATAGATGATATTTTATAGGTTTTATTTGTATGCAGTGTGGATAATGATGAGAAGATAGACATAGGTTTGCCAAGAGTTCCCAAGACCCATTATCCACCAAAAGTCCAAGTTATTCCAACAATATGGATATTTTGTTCTGTATGTAAATGCCCATACCGATGCTGTACCTACTCAGCCCAATTATCTTTTATTTTAATTACAGATGAAATTGCATATATTGCCAGCACAAGGTTTTTGACTCTGCATTGTCTAACATCAGCATCAGATAGGTTATCAAGCATGCCATCATATAAACAAGTATTTCCAGGAGTATACTATTCATGAAACCAAATCTTCCTGTTTGTATTTATAATTTTACTAGTAAAATGATATTGTCCATGAATACAAGAAGGGGAGGGGACAGTGGGAGAGGGAGAGGGGGGGGAGACAGGTGGTGGCCACAACCTTGTCCTTGTCCTTGTCCCTGTCCTTGTTCCCATCCTTGTCATTGTCGTGCTCATCTTCCCTGTCCTCATCCTCATCCTCATCCTCATCCCCATCCCTGTCATAGTCACCTCTGTTCTTGTTCTCATCCTCTTTGTTCCTGTCATCTTTGTCTTCATCCTTGTCCTTGTCCTTGTCCTTGTTATTGCTGTGGTGGTGGTGGTGGGTCCTCATCCATGGTCCTCACCTCGTCATCTTTGTGTCATCTGTGACTCTCGCTGCTCATTGTTATTGTCCTTGTTGTCCTTGTTGTCCTTGTCAGTGTGTGGTGTTGTTGGTGCTGGTGACACGTGGGATGGTGGGTCTTGTCTGAGCCAAAAATGTGTGACCGTGTTTGTTGAGGCGTGACCTTGTGATGAAATAAGTCACATGGTCTGTGCGCCACTTCACTCCTATATAAGAGGGCTCGAAATCCCATTATGATTCCCTGAAACAAATTATTTTGTAGTACTTAATTAATATTAGTAATAATAATATATTATTATAGAGCACAACATACCCATCAGCAACCTGCCATACCTGCAGTGTTGGGTACAGGTTAGCTGTGGGTTTCATTTTGTAACCTGTACCTGTTAGTGTTGGGGAAGTTTGGTTTGGTCTGGTTCTTGACCTTTTTGCCCCAAACTGAGACTGAACCGTTTGCCACACATATCAGTTGACATAGCCGGCGTCTTTGTGAGGTGGGACTGGGGGGCAAGTGAGTTGCCCTGCTCCATTTCTGACCTCGCAAGAGAGCGGCACACGTCAATTGACATGGCCAGCCTCATCGCGAGGTGGGATTGGGGAGCAAGGGGCTGCAAGGCCCAGTCCTGGCGAAACGCTTGTGTTCCACCTCGGTTGCGTCCAGGTGGTGGTGGTGGTGTCCTGACATGTCACATGCATTGTACATGCGATGGTGGGTTGACCGCGTTGGCCATTTTTGGTGGACCCGTGATGGTGGTGGTGGTGGTGGTGGTGGTGCCCCACGCGACGACGGCCGCGTTGCCCCCACATTGGCCTTTCTGTGATATACAAATAAAATCAGTAAAAAAATCAATAAAAATATGTACCATGAAGGAGCGGGGGTGGATGCACCACCCCCTGCTGCTCTTCCACCTTGTTGACTCCACCCGATTCACGTTTGTTTGTGCACATGTGTTTTGAATGTGTTTGGTGTGGCGCTGGGGGGTGGGCAGTGGGCGTTGCTGTTGGCGCGTTGTCATGACCCTAAATGACTTTAGGTGTAATGTCATGGTTTCATTAGTAGAGCACAGAGATAACCACTCATACCCAGTATACATAAGCACACCCCACATTCATTAACATTTATTCCATATTTTTCTATAACACGTATGCAAGTGAATAGGCATAGTAAAGTATACCCTTACTGCCTAGCATTAGCTTTGGATATTTTTTTATAGTGTTCCTACTTAGGCCCAGGCTTAACCACTTGGTGCTGGCATTCATAGACACTATCCACACTCATTTACATTTATTTCCTATTTTTCTATGATCTGTGTACAAGGGAACAGGCATAACAAGGATATGTTGTGCACTATTAGTGTTGGAAGGAAGATGACAAATCATGTTGGACTTTGTTGATTGTTGTTAGTCTTGTTGCCACTCAGCAGACCAAACAGATAAGGGGAGAAGAGATAAGATAGAGAGAGGGATAAGATAAGATAAGGAATTGGAATAGAGGACCAATTGTTTTGTACCTACATCCTAAATGGGGATAACATAGCAGGGTTATTTGAAATTGCAGCAGATCTGATGCTGATCTGTCCTAATGGAGTTAACACAGCCTTGGAGCACTCCCTCCATTGTTTCTCCTTACTCAGCCCCCATTGTTGTCTAGTCCCCATTGTTCTCAGTCCCCCATTGTTCTCAAACAGTATATATAGAGCCCCAAATTGCCCAGTAGTCAGTAACACTTCTCTCCCCCCAATTTATACATTCCCCTTAGTGTTCACCCCTTCAGTCTTATAGTTAGTGTTATTAAGTTAGTGCTAGTAGTACTCAGTTATAGTAGCTAGTATCCTTATAACAGTTCACTATCAGTTTATCATTCTTGCTTGTTGAGTCTGTGGGTCTATTATTTGATCACTCAATAGGTGCATTCAGTCTGTCAGTTTGCTGTGCTTAGTCAGCTATTCAGTTAGCTAGGATTAGTCAGCACCCATATTTGGTAGTTCATATTTGTCTATCATCATTCTTGCTTGTTGAGTCTGTGGATCTATCTTTGATCACTCAATAAGTGCATATCAGTTATCATTCTTGCTTGTTGAGTCTGTGGATCTATATTTGATCACTCAATAGGTGCATTCTTAGTCTGCCAGTCCATTTTTGTGCTTTGCTTAGTCAGCTATTCACTTAGCCTGCCTTGGTCAGCATCCATATTCAGTAGTATTAGGGTTAAGGTTACTTCTATTCAACAGAGTATTGAAAAGATATTAAAGTATATCCCTGAACTAGTAGCCAATGTGCGTTTGAAGCTTCGGACTAAGTAGATAATTCAATATCCAGAAGATACTCTTGTTGCTTAGCTTCCTTACCAGTTCATTCAAGTCTGTCAGTAGTCATTAGTATAGTCCATTATCATTGCTAGTCTGTCATCATTGCTAGTTCATCTATAGTGATTGCTTATCATTTACTGCCCATTGCTCATTGCTTGCTTGCTCTTTGCCCATTGCTTGCTTGCTTACTCAAAGTCTCAGTCCCATCTAAAGAGAGACCTCACTGTTCACTGCTCATTGTTCACTGCTCCTTGATTGCTTGCTCACTGTCTATTGTGTGCTTGCTCACTTAAAGTCTCAGTCCTATATCAGGAGAGACCTCACTGTTCATCTGTTCACTGTTCACTGCTCATTGCTCACTACTTGCTTGCTCACTGTTCATCACTGCTTGCTTGCTCACTGCTCACTGCTTGCTTGCTCACTGTTCATTATAGCCTGCTCACTGTTCATTATAGCTTGCTCCCTGTTCATTGTTATTCTATCAATACTTGTATAAAGGTGTGTTGATCCTTGACAATAACTTTAACAAATTTAGTTTAGCCTCAGAACAACAAGGCCTCTGTCTGAAAAACGTCAATTCCACAAGCCTTGGTGAAAACATTTATTCACACAACAGCGTCCGGCGTGGCGTTGATGGTGGTTGTAACTGTTGCCGTTGTCGTTATCATTGTCGTTGTGGTGGTGGTGGTGGTGATGGCCGTGGTGGTGGCTGTGGACCTTGTCAGTGTCAAATAAAATAAAATAAAATAAAATAAAAACATACATGGACAGCAGTACTCCCTGTGCTCTAGCATCTTCATTTCATGTACATTGGGGGCGTTGTTGGTGGTTGAAGGGACTTTAGGTGACTTTGCAAGTCAGCCACTTGGCTGACTCGCGACCATCGGTTTGCGGTTCAAACTCAGTTTGAAACCGTTTTGGCCTGCTGCCAAATTCACCAAACCGAAACCAAACGGTTCAGTCTCTGCTAGAAATTCCCAAACCGAAACCAAGACTGGCGGTTTCAGTTTGGTCTAAACCGGGTTTGGATCGGTCTGAGACCGAACTTCCCCAACACTAGTACCTGTACTACCTGTACCCATGGATCCCACAGGTCCAGACTTGTGTGGGTTTGCAAACCTGTGCATATGCCTATTCAAATTACATAGCTAATATCATTAAATCACTAATATTTTCTTATATGGTTAGATCTGTAACATATAGCAGTCACCACTGTGATCAGCATGAAATTCCGCATATTATATCAAAAATTTCCTTATATGGTTAAACTGGTCACACATAACTGTTACACTTGCTATATGAAACTATCACACTTACCATTCAACTAATATCAAAACTGACTGAGTTTGTGTTAAATCACCAATACTTCCTGATATGGTTAGGTCTGTGACTTGTGACTGTCACCACTGTGATCAGCATAAAATTTCACATATTATATCAAAAAGTTCCTTATATGGTTAGACTGGTCACATGTGACTGTCACACCTTGCCAGAAATAGTCACATTAGTCAGCAGTTCAAATTTCAGCTGATTCTATCAACAATTAAAGCTGTTATGAATATTTTATTCAAAACTGAATACAATTTGAGCATTGTTTCAGCATTTATACATTGACCCATATTTGGATGCTTATATAATCATGTCCAAACATGGCCTGAACCTTATGTTATCTTCCAATGTAGAAACCAGAAGCATACCTTGTACTCAAAAAAGAAATCTCTATAGAAAATCAACTTTATCAATTAATTACTTACATAAGAATCGTGGGAATATTTTCAAAGTGACTACCAGAAAATCCTCTCGATCATCGAGAGGATTTTCTGGTAGTCAGTCTGAATATATTCCCACGATTCTTAATATTGGCAAAGGTGTTTAATTATAAGTAATCTTACAAGGAAAAACAAAGCCATTCAGAGGGGTTTATATGACTGGCTGGGGGTGGTTGAAAACAGGGTGGGAAGGGGCATTCTGGTAGTTGAAAATGGAGGTTGGTGGTTGAAAATAGCATGGGGTGCTGTTCTTGGTAGCCTGGCAAAGTGGTTGGTGGAGGCTGAAAGCCATGGATGGGGACAACTTGAGACATGATGCACCCCAATCCCACTCAAAAGAGTGCCCTTGTGATGCACTGTAATCCTTGTGTATTTAAATAATTAAAGGCCCATGGTGCTTTTGCCCATATGAGGCAATCCCGACACTACTATATTGGCACTCCAAACTGACTACCAGAAAATCGCCTCGATCATCAAGGCGATTTTCTGGTAGTCACTCTGAATATATTCTCACGATATTTAATGATAATTTAAATTTGTTATTTAATTATTAATATTGAATTATATATAATGGGGAGTCCTGGGACTCCCCGACCCCTCGTTTTCAACGGAAACGAGGTGTGGGGGGTGTACATGGACCGGGGGTGGCTCAAAACCGGCGTGGTGGGGTGGCCTGGTGCTTGAAACCAAGGGGGTGGTGGTGGGTGAGCAGACGGCCAGAATGTGAGGTCCCAAGACCCCCCTACCGCTCGTTTTTACCGGAAACGAGGTGGGGGGGGTGTAGATGGGCTGGGACTGGCTGAAAACCAGAGGGTTGGGGCGGTCTGGTGGCTGAAAAACAAGGGCTGGTGCTGGGTGGGCATATGGCAGCAGTGTGGGGTCCAGAGACCCCCCGACCCCTCGTTTTCACCGGAAACGAGGTGTGGGCGGTGTAGATGGGCTGGGGCTGGCTGAGAACCGGAGGGGTGGGGTGGCCTGGTGGTTGAAAAAAAAGGGGGGGGTAGTTGGGCATATGGCGGGAGAGTGAGGTCGGGAGACCCCCCGGCCCCTTGTGTTCACTGGAAACAAGGTGCGGGGAGTGTATATGGGCTGGGGGTGGCTGAAAACTGGCGGGGTGGGGTGGCCTGGTGGTTGAAAAAAAGGGGGGGATGGTGGGTGGGCAGATGGTGGGCGGGCGAGGTCCTGAGACCCCCCGACCTCTCGTTTTCAACGGGGATGAGGCGCAGGGGGTGCAAACATTAATACTACACCAAAGAAAATAACATTAGCCACTTACCTTAGACTGTACACCAACCCCCACGACGATCTTGCTGTTGAGCAAGAGTCTGTGACCGACCGTGACAATTTCCTTTTAGAATCAAATTCCGCATCATACAAATTTCTTTTCCCATCCATCAAAGTGGTTTCTGATTTTTTACAATCTCAAAATAAATCCTATATTCCTGAAAATATTTGAGGACAAAATTTCAAAAATCTAGTTTATTCATGAATTTTTCCCGAAAAAAAGGATTAGAAATGCAGAATTTGGCTCTAGGGTTGATTTCAAACATTAATTAATTAATTACTGACGAACTGCCATATATCCTGGACTCACAAGAACAAGTCTTCCATAAATGGAAGAACTCGTAAATTGGTTCAGAAATCATCAGGACAAAATTTGTGCCGACGTATACAGCGATTTGGCACATGTGGTGGCCCAAAATCCCAATGTTGATGGTGCAGAAAGGGGAAAGCGTGTCATTCTTCCCTCCTCATTCACAGGTGGCACTCGCGCCATGGTTCAGAATCTCCAGGATGCCCTCGCCATAAATCGCTATTTCGGAGGCGCAGACTTCTTCTTGACCATGACAGCTGATCCAAAGTGGCCAGAGATCACAAGGGAGCTGCTTCCCGGTCAGACAGCAGCAGACAGGCCTGACTTGGTCTCCCGTGTTTTCAAAGCAAAAGCTGCTCAGTTGCGTGATGACATTTTCAAGCGTGGTGTCCTTGGTCATGCCGTAGGTCGTGTCTGGACCATCGAGTTTCAGAAGAGAGATCTGCCTCACATGCACATGATCATATTCCTCCATCGTGATCACAAGCTCCGCACCCCAGAGGAGATCGACAGCCTGATTTCTGCAGAGTTTCCTGACAAGGACACCCAACCTGAGCTTTACGAGTTGGTCTGCAAGCACATGGTCCATGGTCCCTGTGGTCCTGACAATCCAAATGCACCTTGCATGAAGGATGGAAAGTGCTCAAAGGGTTTCCCAAAGCAGTTTAATGAGGCCACTACCATTGCTGAGGATTCCTATGCCACCTACAGGAGAAAAAATGATGGCAGGAAGCACACCGTCAGAGGCAAAGAGGTCGACAATCGCTGGATCGTTCCATATTCTCCATATTTCCTTTTCCACTATCAGTGCCACATTAATCTGGAGTCGGTCTTTTCCATAAAGTCAATCAAGTACATTTACAAGTACGTCTACAAGGGACATGACCGTACCACCATGCAGTTCGGCACAGCCCAGGATGAGGTCCAGCTATACCTCGATGCTCGCTACATCTGCTCATGTGAGGGTTTTTGGCGAATGGCCCACTTCCTCACCCATGAAGAGTTTCCTCCTGTATATCGCCTCGAAGTTCACCTGCCTTGGCAGCAGAACGTCACTTATGTTCCAGAACCTGGCCAAAACATGCAGGAAGTCTTGAACCATGCAAAGGATACTTCTCTTATGGGCTACTTTAAGGCCAATCAGGCTCATGAAGGTGCCCGTGATATCCTTTACCAGGACTTCCCTGAGCACTTTGTGTGGAACGAATCCAAGCATGTGTGGACTGTCAGGCAACAAGGCTTTGCAATTGGGAGGATGTACTATGCTCATCCAACCTCTGGGGAACGTTTCTACCTCCGCCTCCTTCTCACCTCGGTAAAGGGCACCACCTCTTTCGAGCACCTCCTAACCGTTGATGGTGTGGTTCACCCCACATTCAAGCAAGCATGCCTCGCTTTGGGACTTCTTGAGGACGATCAGGAGTGGGTTCAGTGTCTCCAGGAGGCCAGTCACATGCAGACAGGCTACCAGCTCCGCCACCTTTTCATCACCATACTCTACGATTGCGCTCCAGCCCAGCCTGAGCGGCTTTGGGAACAGTTCAAGGAGCACATCTGCGACGATCTGAAGCATGCTCTCCAACGTCAGGGCATTCCAGATCCCTCTGACTACCAGGTGTATGATTATGGTCTGGCTCTCATGCAGCGCATTCTGAAGACAAGGGGGAAATCTCTCCAGGACTACCACCCCATGCCTCTGCCACAGGAAGATTGGGATCAGCAGTTGGGAAACCACCTCATCATGGAGCAAAGAGACTATAATCAGCAGGAGCAGGCTGCCCTTGCCGAAGCACGCATCCCCACCCTCAACCCAGGTCAACGTGCTGCATTCGATGATATCATGCAAGCAGTCACTACACGCTCTGGACAGTGTTACTTCTTCCAAGGCTCTGGAGGAACTGGGAAGACGTATGTATACAACACCCTGTGCTATGCATTGCGCTCCCAGGTCATGATCATCCTTTGCACTGCTTCGTCTGGCATCGCATCTCTCTTGCTTATCGGTGTTCGCACTACCCAGTCCCGCTGCAAAATACCCATCATCCTTCATGAAGATTCTATCTGCAATATCAGAAAGGACTCACCTGAGGCAGAGCTGTTCAGAGAGACCCATCTCATTATTATAGATGAGGTCACTATGCAGCATCGCCATGCCGCAGAAGCCCTTGATAGAACTCTTCAGGATATTCTTGACTCCAACAAGATCTTTGGAGGCATTACTGTCGTCTTTGGTGGGGACTTCCAGCAGATTCTCCCAGTCATCATCAAGGGTTCACGCCCTCAGATCGTGGGTGCAACCCTTCAAAGGTCAAGGCTTTGGCAGGAGCTCAAGGTGTTGAAACTCGAGACCAACATGCACCTCTTGCAGGCAAATGAGGAGGAGAATGAATTCGCCAAGTGGCAGTTGGAAGTCGGTCATGGAAAGCACACTGACCAGGACAACAACATCAATATCCCTCGGAAATTCCAACTCCCAAACAACTCAGTCGACGATCTCATAGCTCACATTTACCCTGGCATCAACTCTCTCCCTCATCCTGACGATGCCTACTTCTCAGAGCGCTCCATCCTCTCACCTCGCAACGACAACGTCTGTGACTTGAACTCAAAGATACTCACCAACTTTCCTGGTGAAACAAAGTTGTTCCACAGCGCTGATACCATCAAAGACGCTAACCAGGGAGATATCATGTATCCTGTGGAGTAACCAGATTAACCTCTCTGGAGTTCCTGTTGCAAAGCTTGAGCTCAAAATCGGCGCTCCTGTCATGGTATTGCGCAATCTCAATCCTCAGGAAGGTGTTTGTAATGGGTCAAGGGGGATAGTAACAAGATTCGCTAATCGTGTCATTGAAATTCGCCTTATTACTGGTGATCATGCTGGCAAGCATGTCTTCATTCCTCGCCTCAAGATAGAGCCTTCAGAAACTCAACTTCCTTTTCTCTTTTCTCACTTTCAATTTCCTTTGTCTCTTGCTTTTGTCATGACCATCAACAAATCTCAAGGTCAATCTCTAAATAGTGCTGGTTTGGACTTTAGAACCCCCCCTTTTGCTCATGGTCAATTCTATGTTGCTGTTTCAAGAGCTACTTCAGTAAATAGTTTAAAGGTAGTCTGGGATCCAAAATCTCCAACCCCTACTACAAAAAACATTGTATACCCTGAAGTATTATTAGATTAATTTCCTTTGTATTCTTTACTTCAATAAATTTCTTTCTAGCACTTTAAATCCCATGTTTCATGGGATTATCACAGGACCTAACGGGTCCTAAACCTAGTAAACTAGAAAAACCATCCGTAATGATGTAAAACTTCTGAAGCTGATGCATATGGTTGATGATGCTGTTTGATGTGGAGATCTCTGCTGGACCCAGTTGAAACCCTTTGTGGAAGGTTTTCAGTGATTCTCCCCACCCCCACCATCCTTATTGACCTGTGGTTATCAGTATAACTCAAACGTAACCAATGGAACCCCCGAATATCGAAAGTATAACTTGAAATCGATCCTCAACCCCCGCTGTAGTCTGGAATGACTTTAATCTATGATGATTAACTGTTCGAATCAGTTGCCCCATCCTCTTTGTTGGATCTCGACCCCCGATAATCATGGATTTGACCGTTGTCATGTACATTGCACATGGCAATGGTCTACGACGTCTGGTATGATGTGAAACATACGCTGTTTTGGCATGGAACCCTCTTATTGGTGTTTCATTGTCCCTGGGTTCTCCTCCTTATTCTTTTGCTTATTCGCGCAGACGCGAATCTTGGAAGGGGGGTATTGTTACGAGTTTTACCTCTTTGCCCCTGTCTTTTGCTTTGACAGCATGTGATACCCATTGACCTCTACATTCCCACGAAGATGTGCCAAGTCCCACACTCTGATTGGACGATACCTTGTTACCGAACTCTCGGGTTGACCCCACATTCCCATTGGATGACTTGAAGATGCATAATCATTCATGCACAACCAGGAGCTGAAGGAACCTAAAGACGATACAATCTGAACCTGACCATTCCGTTCTTGTCACAACCCATGACCAGTGTGCATACCCGGAGACAAGAATACTCCATGACCCAACCACTGATCATACCCAGCAATCGGAATACTCTGGTTCTCCGCCGACCGATCTTCCTTGTGCCTGTCACAGATAAATGAATAGCCTTGTGCCTGATGACCGATCGACTTTCCTATTTCGAAGAAGACCGACACGTCATCCCGATCCTCATGGTTACCTTTGACGCCCAGCTCATCGCCACGATTGTCATATGTTCTATTGGCATCTCCACCCTTGTGGGCGTCTATATCTATGCAACCTATATTCGGATAACACAACCTCCCCACAATGACTCAGACATCGGATCTGTCATAATTGCCGACAACCAATGACTCCTTTGACCTACCTTGGCCGACCATCTTGTTCTTCTTCACATGTCACCTCCACATTCATTCGCTTTCTTCTCATCAGCTGACCGCCGGTGCTCAGTTAACAACCCGAACTCGCATGTATGACAACTTCCCTTGATGCTCCACAAAGACCTGCATTCCAACATGTTTCATCACCTTTGTGTACCAGTCCACTGGTCGAGAATATCCACACCTAGTCAACATCCCAGTCATCCAGTACCCTGCAGCCAAGAAGGGTTATATGAAGCACCCTTACTTATCACACTGCAGGAACCACAGTTGCTGGTGTATGATTACCAGTGTTCATTGCATCGCCCCCATCATGGTTCTTCCCCATTCAGTGATTCACTTTCTCCCCTGCCTCCAATGATGAAGCATCATGTTCACCTTTCCATCCCGATCCCGCATACACATACTCATAGTCGTATGCTGCTATTGGCCAGGCATCCACTGCCAATGCAAACCATCAGGAAGACGAACCAATCTCATCATTCCCAAACTAGGAACTCAGCCACATGACATCCACATGGCCACCTCATGTTCATCATGTGCTTGCTGACACATCCACTCATGGATTGTTCCACCTCCTTGCCATGAGGCAACCATGAGGTGCAGGGTCTGGACCCTTGATTGCTCCGAACCATTTCCTTGCAATCACTACTTGAAACACTGATGGACATGCTGTATCTGCAGGACAGCCTTATTGTTCTTACATTTCTCTCCGTTTGTACATACAGACCCGGTAGTCTGTCTTTCATGGCATTTCCCTAACTTCTTTGTATTTAAACCTTCATCTTCGAACTGTTCCTCTTTTTCCCTTCCCTTTCCTCACGTTTAGTCTGGTTTCCTCTCCCTGGTTCGCTTTCCTAGACTCTCTCCCTCCCCAGACTGCTACTTGCTGTATAGTAGTGGTAGACCATGAATACACCTTTCATCTTGTGTTTCCTCTGGTCTGATCTCGACTTGTTTTAGTTGGTTGTTGCTGGAGCCCGCTGATCTAGCGATCCATAACAGAGTGGTGAGTGAGTCGAACAAATAATCTCAGTCCGCAGAGAAACAACCTCGGGGACAACTATACGTTCTCTGGCATCTCTAACCAAACCATTGATGAGGGACCATCGGGAAGAGGGATCTGAGAGTTTAGAGGAGATGTGGGGAGGTAACGGCAAAGGGTAGCGAAGTCGGTCTAAGAATCTAGGAGAGGATAAATTAATGATTGCATTGATAAAATGATGTTCCGATAACGAAGCTTTATCCGTATTGTCTAGACCATCAGGAACATAATCGGGCTGTTGAGATAAACCATCAGCCCTATTGCGCTTTCCCAGAATATGTTCAATGCAGAAGTCGAATCGACTGAGAAATTCCGACCATTGTGCTTGACGACGTGACAAGGTGCAATTTGTCATGAAGTACTTAAGAGCTTGGTTGTCAGAGCAAATGGTGACAGTATGATTGGCTCCTTCAAGCAAGTGTCACCACTGTAAAAGGGATTTAACGATAGCAAGAAGTTCTTGATCGGGGGTGGAATAGTTTCATTCTGCAGGAGAAAGGGAAGCGGAATAATAACCGATAGGATGTAGTTTATCATCATGTTTTTGCATAAGCACAGCGCCAATTGCGAATCCAGAAGAGTCGGTTTCGAGGATATAGGGTAGGTCTAAACGGGGAGCTTTGAGAATTGGTTCGGAAGTGATAGCTTGTTTTAATTTATCGAATGCGGATTGACAGTCGGCAGACCAAGTGAATATAACGTCTTTTCGTGTAAGTTGGTGTAAAGGTCGAGCAATGGAAGAAAAGTCTTTTACGAATCTGCACCAGAAATTCACTGTGCCAAGGAATGATTGTACGTCACAAACGTGTTTTGGAGTTGGCCAATCGGAGATTGATTGAATCTTGGCGGGGTTAATAGCTACTTCCCCATGAGAGATAATTTGTCCAAGATATCGAACGGAATCTTTCTCGAATTGACATTTGACAGGTTTGCAAGAGAGGCTATTCTCTCGCATGATGTTGAGTACGCGTCGGGTATTTGTTTCGAGTTCTTCAGGGGTATCTCCTAGGATAATAATGTCATCCATATAAATGAAGACACAACCTGTTGTGAGAACATCATGAAATTGAATATTCATCATCCGTTGAAAGGTGGCGGGGGCATTGCAGAGTCCAAAGAACATAATGGTAGGTTCGAATAGTCCACGGTTCGTAATAAATGCAACCTTCCATTCGTCTCAATCCAAATATTGTTGTAACCCCAGCGAACATCAATAATGGTAAAGTGTTTCGCTCATTGGAATTTTGGTTGTTGGAGGATTTCAGATAGGAGAGGGAGCGGATAGCGATCGCGAGTTAAGATAACGATAATCCTGGATCAGAACCTAAAGCATTAATTTCTTCAACCTTGTTTACGAAAAAGAAGGGCGCAGCTTGGGGTGACTTAGAAGGTTGTATTCGTCCTGTCGAAAGATTTTCTTCTAGAAACTTGTCAAGTTCAACTTGTTCTCGAGGAGATAAGGAGTAAAGTTTTCCACGCTGTGGTGTGAAAGAATCTTTGAGATTGATAGCGTGATCGAAGTTGGAATGTGCAGGAAGTTTGTCGAAAGATTTTCTAAGAAAGATGTCTTCATAATCCCAAAACTTCTCTGGTATAAAGGCTTTCATATCTTCTTCAACCGTTGTAGTACGCAAAGTATCTCCGAGTGAAATGCTGTTAATCATGTGGAGGATTTGATCTTGTTTGAAAGAAAAGTACTCATCATCGGATCTGAGATCAACCGAAGCAATGAATTCTTCGTAAGGATCCAAAGGAGTGTCGACTCTTGATTCATACATCGAATCCACGGTCAGGGATGTCGAGGGAATTCCCTTTTGAAATATCTTGAGGGTTTTGTCTATGACACCGGTGTGTGGATTGTGTTTTCGAATCCAAGGGAAGCCAAGAATGACATCGAAGTTGCCGATGGAGGAAATCTCCAGGTTAAGGCGTTCGGAATATGATGGTGGCTTGAAAAGATTGACATCACAATAAGAATTGATGGGGCCGTCTCGGTTGGGTGAGCCATCGACATTCTGTACGGGTATCGGGGATTCCAGATACTGCCGAGAGAGACTGTTGTTCTCGACAAAGGAGCAATCTATAAAAAGACCAGAAGCACCAGAATCAATAAGAACATGGACAGGAAACTTTTCGCAAGTATCTATAGTTTCAAGATAAAGTGTGACCGAAAAAGTGTCATTTGAAGAAACTAAAGAGCCTAAACAGCAATAAGAAGATAGTTATGAGTTCTTCCATTTATGGAAGACTCATTCTTATGAGTCCAGGATATATGGCAGTTCGTCAGTAATTAATTAATTAATTAATTAATGTTTGAAATCGACCATAGAGTCAAATTCTGCATTTCTAATCCTTTTTTCCTCAGAAAAATCATGAATAAACTAGATTTTCTGAATTTCATCCTCAAATATTTTCATGAATATAGAATTTATCCTGAGGTTGTAAAAATTCAAAAACCACTCCAATGGATGAGAAAAAAAAATTGTATGATGCAGAATTTGATCAAAAAAGGTAATTGTCACAGACAGTCACGCTCTCCTCCTCAGTCTCAACATACCAGATCTCTACCTGGATCATGGACAACAACAGCAAGCAAGGAGTAGTCAGGTGGAATCCAATGGACTGTAAGTATGCTCCCAGAAGTGATTCAATGCTTGTCATTGAGTTGTACTGACCCCCTTCTCCTCATACCCTCCACACACCAGATCTCTACCCCCTGAAGTCAGATGGCCAAACCGTGCAAGGAGCGGTTAGGAGGGACCTAATGGACTGTAAGTATGCCCCCAGAAGTGGTTCAATGCTTTCCATTGAGTTGTACTGACCCCCTTCTCCTCATATCCTCCACACACCAGATCTCTACCCCCCAAAGTTGGACTGCCAAACCCTGTGGGGACCAGTTAGGGGGGACCTAATAGAGTGTAGCTTAGGCATCAAACATGGTACGATGTTTCCCATTGAGTCATGGTGCCCCCCTCCACCTCATACCCCCCCAGATCTCTACCCCCAGAAGTCGGATGGCCAAACCACGTGAGGAGCAGTTAGGGGGGACCTAATGGACTCTAAGTATGCCCCAGAAGTGGCTTGATGCTTGCCATTGAGTTGTACTGACCCCCTCCTTCTCATACCCCCCCCCATCCCCTCACCCTGGACTCCAACACTTCTTCTGACAAAAATCATGAATGAACTAGATTTTGTAGAGCATGTCCTCAAATATTTCTATAAATACATAATTTATGAGTTCATAAAACATCACACACTGCTCAGGCGGATGAGAAATTTTTTTTGTATAACCCAGATTTCATGGACAAAAACTTGAACTAAGTGTGTACAAAAACTCATGAAAATTGAATAATGATGAGCTATGAATTTTAATCCAAATTGGAGGCCTTGTCAGCCTCATCCTCATCATCAGTAAATGCTACACCTCTTTTCCGAATTTTTGGTCATGTTGACTAATCATAAAAATATTTTCAATGGAATAAAATCGTTATATGAGTTCTTTGCTTTCAGCCATGTTACATGAGTTCTAGAAGTTCTTAACATTCAAGTTAACAGAAATGCACCCATGTTTGTATAGATCAACTATTACCTATGTACAACAACTATCCAAAGATGACAGTTTTCAAGGAAAAATAAATTTCACGCAGGCTGATCTTACTTTTTGTTGACGGCATCTTTGACAGCATCCTCGTCCTCGTCACCCTCGTCATCAGTGAAAGCTATTTCCCTTTTTCTAATCTTTGATGATACCTCTTGTTGAAGATGTTGGGTCTTCAACAGTGTTTTTGATGCCTCCTTAACCAAGCCAGTCTTGAATCAGTTAAATATGGCAAGGGTAGTTAGCCTACATACCTGGGCAAATTTATCATCAATGAGAGCTAGAGTGTGAAGTACGATACCAAGTCTGAAGGTTTTGTCATCCTTGGCAGAAAATGCACGAAAAGACACTCGAACGTCCACTATCACACCTGGAAAAAAGCTGGTTGGTGCTATACGTTCATATCTACACATTTGACAGTTGAGTTTTTCTTGGTTGAGTCAATATCATATGCTCACTTGGTTTTGTTCTCAGGCGTTATCCGTCTTGCAAAGTAACCAACATTGTTGGAGGCAACGTGCAAATACCAGCTTTGATCAACTGAAGCTAAAACTCCATCAGGATCGACGAGAGGATCAAAGGGAACGATATTTGATCGGTTGGCGAATTTAGCACTGGTGAAGTATCTGTTGTGTGCCTCGATAGTTTTGTAACCCGAAAAAGTTCCAGGCATCCAGGCATGGAGTTTGGAAAGACGAACATATCAAGTGGATAGATTGAATGCTATCCAGTGCCAAGTCGAACTGAGGGGAATTCAGCCCTGTCAATACAATATGCTGTCAGAGAAATTTGATGCTGGACTCCTTGCTACCAATAATCTCAAGTTAAACGTCAGATCTTGGCATATTGGCTAACATTCTCACCTTGGAAGTCGGTGAATTGGGGGTCAGTTGGTCTCTGCAATAATTCCAGTGAGACGAAGGACAAGTTCCTTTATCTCGCCCCCATCTACGTCTTGGACCAGTTCGTAATGCCCCATTTCTTGATTATATTGAGGCTTCGCTTTCGAATATAGACCGTTTTCCTAGTATATTGTGGGCAATTTCACCAATAGAAAATATTTGTCAGAATACACATACCTTATTAAACACACCCAGATACTTCTGGTGAAGTTTTCCCTCATATGCCTCAGTAGAGAGCGTTTCGAGTACCTTAGCTTTTATTGAGGAGGATATGAGCTGTAATAAAACTGTAGCTCATAAGGGTTCTCTCACCAGCTGCAGTATACTGATAGAATTGATTCATGATAGTTGGTTGCTGGTAGAGGATGACTTGTGTGCCATATATTAAGATTAGTTCTGGCTGTTTCTGATGCGAGTGCCAGAAATTTAACTATATTCAGGTAAACTGACCTGTTTCGGTGTCGTAGTGTTGCCGGTGTTTTGGTGTTCCGCTTTACCAGTGTTTTGGTGTTCGGATGTTCGGATGTCCAGGCATTTGGATGCTCTGATATCAATCAAGAGTGACATCATTGTGCCTTTTGTGGGCAAATTATCTATTGGATTTGGTATTTTGAATGGCTTCTTGCCGAGGTAACAAGACACAGAAAATAACACAGAACAGAATGTAATTTTCTTTTCTAGAATATATGAGAAAGGCGTTCCTGTTTCATACAGTTAATGTTGACGAATATCAGGTTTTGTTGGAACGCCTTTTTTTCTTCGTGTTTGTCCTTCTTACCAACATGCCCCCGAAAAAGTGTTCCAGTGCTGGGTCTTCTCCACCTGCTCTGTATTTATCTTCCCTTTATTCAGCTCCCCTAATTCACTTAC
This sequence comes from Hygrocybe coccinea, assembly GCA_963555575.2. Taxonomy (NCBI): domain Eukaryota; kingdom Fungi; phylum Basidiomycota; class Agaricomycetes; order Agaricales; family Hygrophoraceae; genus Hygrocybe; species Hygrocybe coccinea. Next base: position 1,377,215 of record OY741991.2, read on the forward strand.
CTTTGGTTTAGCAGGCAAGGCACTGTGCATCTTCGGAAAAAAAAACCGGTGTATGTTTACAGTGACATCGAGGAGATGTGGGTGCTTGTTATTTGAAACAGTCTGATTTCTGATGTCTCATCCAGTGATGGCGAAAGTGATGAGGCCACACAGTGAGTATGGTTTACCTGCAATTTGACCAATTTATTTAACTCACTTGAATGATTTATTAGAGAGGATAAAACTCCTTCACCGATTCCCAAGCTGAAGGGATCCGCTAAGCGGTATGTAGTCATTTTTGATCTACTGGAATCCCTTGTCTTATTATTATTGGTTACACAGAAGCATCTCAACTACCAAGAGTACTCCCCGTTCTGTGAAAAAAGCTCGAGTTGCTTCTTCTCCAGAAATCTCCCAAGAAGAAGACATGCTGTATGTGACTTTGCATCATTTCAACGGTTGAATGTTTGATGTTGATAAGATACCCCAATAGTTCATTGAAGCCCCAAACCAAGTATTGCTCACCAGCGTTCCACCTACCTTACCCATCACTAATGCATCGGTTGGATCAACAGGTCTCTTCAAAAGGCGTCTTCTCAAAAGGTCTTCCACACAAGAGCCGATTCCCCTGAAGAGGATGTTTTTCGTTAAAAAGACAGTCTTTAATTTGAGAAGTACCCATTCATGTCATGCTTACTAGTTCATCCCCATCTAAGAAAGTCAAGAAAGAGAGGGAAGGAATGGTATACTTCGATGACTTTCCTGAATCGTAGGTGTTTTCCAACTTGTATTATAAAATTCACATTTTACTCTACCAGCCGAAGCTTCATCAAGTCCGGCACTAGCCCTGTCGAATGTGAAATTCTCTTTCCAGAACTAATGGACCCCACGCTGAAGAACACATATAGGAACCTTCCTGCCCTTCGGTGAGCATCAACCATTCCTTTCCAAGGACCATTTGTATTGTTGATTGTGCTGGATTTAGCAAAGGGACTTTGGTCACCGCCAATGCTGGCGTCAATCCCATTGAACCATTTTTGCTTAGCAACATTCCGACAATCTTTCCCTCAGCAAATATGAAGTATGTCTCTTGCTTACTTTGATCATGAGCTGTGGTTCAAATTATAACTGCTATCTAGACTTCTTTTCGAGGCCATCACCTTTACTAGGTCCGGTGTGTTCATGAATCCTTCCAGAGCATCCCCACATCTTGTCAAGACCAACCCGGTATTGGAAAGTGCATGATCCGTGGAGTATGCTAGCCAGGCTGGCTCATACGGTTTCAATCCATATATTGTTTTCACCTCTGTTTTGCTTGTGACCAGTTCCAACTTGATGTCCGAACCTGTTGGGATTTTCTGGCAGATTAGCAGACTGATGTGCACTCAGGCATGGGAGAGGTTCTGCACCTTTGTCTGCATGGTATTCAAGGTTCCTGAGCTGAGGGCCCAAATATTTGAGGGTTCGGTGGTGATTAGCACTCGTGCTAAACAAAAAGATAGGGATGACGGTAAGTACCAGTTACATCCTATTGCATTCGAGATCTTCTAATAACTTGGTTATTGTTTAGCTGGATCTACAGGAAGTAACATTGCGAAACTACTGGCCAGAAAGAAATCAGCTGCCAATCTGTCTCCGGTGAAAGCCATGTCATCTAACAGTAGGGCAGTGAAAGGTGCATTGAACTTTGAAGACCAAGGTGGGTAAAAATCATTGGATTAGGATTTGCGATGGTCTTAGGAAGTTTCCTGTTCCTGTATATGATGGCACGAGTGGCAGGGTGAATTTTACCAGGCTCGATCACCTTTTGTCCGACTTGAAGTTGTGGGAGGATGACTTGCTGGGAAAGATTTGTCTGGTTGGGTACACGGCGAATAACTGGATCCCCAAGGACAATGTGACCAAGCAGCTCTCCTTAAATATCCAGTGGGCCATAGTTTTAGCCAAGGAAGAGTAGAACTTAGGAAGTTGTTGGCTTGGGTGAAATTTTTTTTTACATGATTATTCAGAATCTGTTGGGTAGTTTAAATACCCAATATACCGTTCATTGTCTGGTTTTGAAGCTTGTTTGTTAAAGACCAAACTTTCATCCATGAAAAAGTTTTTCCATCCCTTACTGTCCTTGTGAAAAAAAATTTCACACATTACTTCAATTCATTGGCTTGCTATCAATTTGTTAGTGTGTTCTGAAACAGCCTGTGATTCTACTGTCCCAGGAGCTCTTTAAGTCTACTAAAAAGTCCAAGTCCCATTTGCCACCTAGTCACACCTTCTTTCTCCAACTCAGCCCTAGCCCACTTTTTCGAAGCCAGAAATGCACCAACGCTCTGGAACCCATACTCTACCCATCTAAACAAGCCCCCTGCTGTATACTGTGTGAAGGACATTCTTGTCTCTCCCTTTTGAATGGAGGTGTTGGAGTGGCGGAGAACGGCGGAAGGAATAATGGCGGTAGTTCCAGCAGGAAACTCAATAACCATCTTTAAATCCCACAGAATGAGGTGGCCCCCAAGCGTTGGATCGAAGTCGCCTAGTGGGGTGATGGAACACATCCCGAAAGACAAATTCTTGAAGTCGATGTGGTCAAAGCATACAGTCTGAGGTCCGAAATTGAAGGTGCTCGTCGACCAGATGCTGTTTTCGAATGCCCTCGCCAACTCTGGATACTTCTGGTACAGTGCTCCCATTTTTTCCTTGTAATAAGAATACAACTTCGGCATCCATGTCGCAAATGCTGCTGACGCAAATCCTGCAAGATGTCGAATGGCAGGGTGATTAATGAGCATCAGGAGGATTTCACTATCCTTCGCACTATTGCAAAGGTTTCCAGGCCTCTACTCAGGAAGGGAATCAGTTGACGAATCGGCAATACAAGAATGGAGTCTGCCTTCTGTTCCCCCCCATATGATGCCCCATGGCTCAGCACATAGAAAACGCTGCATCTATGACTCTCTTGTGTGACTGAGAAGCTAGCCAACGTCCTGGCATAGGCCATGACTTCTGCAGCATCTCGATGGGTCGTCTGACCTAGCTCACCATCCGGTCGACCTACCATGACAACTATCCCAAGACCTTCTTGGTTTTCAACAGGAAATGAGTCCCTATTATTGTATAATGAGCTTTTATCACCAGTAATGGGAATGAGACTTACTTTCCATCCCAATGGTGTAGGGTAAACTTGAATACTGAGTCAGAACCCACCATTTCCTCCAAAGTAAAGGTCCTTTGGTACCCATCCGCATTGACCGTGGTGTAGCCAATTTTTGTAACTGATGCTGCTTCAATGTCAAGGTTGAGTTCGGCAGTGACTTTGTTGGCCTCCTTGATGTGTTTTTTGGTGGTCGAAGGATGGACAGTGTAATCACCAAAGGAACGACTACTCCGTTCTTGCTGCCGCTTCATTTGTCATTTTTGTTTACTTTTCAGCTTTCGATATGCGATTACGGATTTCGGAGGTGGCTGATGAGGAGTGGGGGTCGTGGTGGATGATGTGGGTATCTCACGTTCATCGGAGTCGATATCAACATCGGAATCATGGTCAGAAGGTGAAACAGTGTCAGGTTGGTCAGCTGGACATATGGATTGGAAAGGGTAGTCCTCTGTGTCATCCTCCTGGTTGATGATTTCCGATTGGACTGCGTTGCCCAGTAGTTGTTCAAAATCAAATGAATTATTGGCCAAGATGGCCTGTGTCTGACAGATCAAATTCAGTAACTAGCTAGCTACCCTCACTGAAAAGGTATATTAATGTTTACCATTGAACGGGTTTGCATAGTGTTGGTACAGCGGTCCAGACAGGTTTGGGTTTTTGGTCACAGGTTATGCTGTTAAAACTGTACATTTGCACGTTTTGGAGTGACCGTTGTAGAGGTCTGATGACGCTCTGAGTACGTATCATCGATATATAACAGATACTCACGAACCCGACATGCCCCACTTCCTCATCCTCGAAACCGACGTAACCCGACATCACCCGCTGTACCCGACGTATACCTTCTACCAACGGCCGATCTTATACTGACACCGATGATTCATATCGCCCAAAATGATCACACATGACACCTCGGACTCCCATACCGACATTGGACTTATACCCCCTGTCCTCATTGGACATAGGTCCTTTATTTTCCATCTTTTTCATTATATCTTTTCCTCTCCATTTCCGTTCCTTCGTTGCCTCGCAACTCCCATCTTCTCCTTCCCATTTCGTATCTCCTTTGTAGTTACTATCGGCCGAAGTAACCTATACCGAAGTAGCTCACTCTTCATAGACCTATAAAAACGGTGACTGACAACCATAACAATAACAATCCAGTTCCCCCCTCTTTCTCTCACTAAGAATCGCTCAGAACACCTTAGAACCTCTCGTCGTCGTAACCCGTAGACTTTCCGCCTTTATATTTACTATTTTATCTCGTTTTATCGTTACCCGCTCGCCGTACCGACCCAACCCGCCGTACCCGACGTCGTCGGTATCGTCGGCTTCCCTATTTCTCACCCGTTATCGTCGTATTAGACGGTGGCTTCATTTATATTCTCTTACTACCACTTTACTACGACTCACGACACTGATTACCCTGTCACTTCCACGCTGACACCCCTTGGTTAGGATCATTCATTCCGAAGCCACCCCGAACATGCCTTTACACCGTGACTTGACATTTTGAGTGGAATTCATAAACAAGTCTATGTACATCATGTATCTACAATGCTGCAAGCATATTTTAGTCTTTCCATCTTTCACAAGACATCTTTCTGTTGTTTTCGAAGTCAGGAACGGACTTCTGTTTCAGGTAATCACCATTTTTCCACCTCTTTGCAGGCTCTTTCCTTGTTCGACACCACAACCCACGCAGCAACAGCAACGACGGAGAGAAAAGCCGGGAGGGTGGTGCGCCCACCTACCGGCCCAGGTGAGTCCCCAGTCCCTCACCTTCCCATCCACTCATCGCAATAACCACAATGATGATAGTGACATCCAATGACAACAACCCTAACAACAACAACAACAACAGGGCAAGTGCAACAGCAAGAGGGAATGGGGACAAGAAGTCTGGCCCCTCTCCCCTACTAACCCTTGCCCCTCCATTGCCACCCAAGCCCACCACCTCGCGAATGCAGATGGCTACGCCAATTGATGTGTGTGTGATGTTTGCGAGGTGAAGATGGTGCCAACATTGACAGCGATGATGGACAGGGTAGGATCAGCAATAAAGGTTCCTCTCCCTTGCTCTCCCTCTCCCCTTCTCCCGCTCAGATGGCCTCTCCTCCCTCCCTCCCCCTCCCCCTCGGAGTCCCTCTCCCTCTCCCTCTCTCTCTCCCTCTCCCTCCCCCTCTCTCCCTCAGAGTCCCTCCCTCTCCCCTTCTCTCCCTCCCTCTCCCTCTCCCCTTCTCTCTCTCCCCTTCTCTCCCTCCCTCTCTCTCGCCCCCCCTCTCTCTCTTACTCATCCTGTCTCATTTTCCATCTCTTATTTTGTATATTTTAATACTTAATTGTCAATTTGTACACGAACAAAACCCGCCCCCACTACAGTAAGTGATTTTTGTTTCAGTTTGTTTTTTTGGAACCGTGTGAAAATATTACTAAGCATTGTTTGACGCGTCGACGCGTCTTGGTTGACGCGCTTTGGTTGCTCTTTTAACCACCACAACAGGTCAGTACCAGTTACTTTACATGTAGTTTTGATAGTTTTGATAGTTTTGATAGTTTTCCTGGCCTGTGTGGCGTAGAAGGGTGGCCGTCTGGGCCGTGGAAGTTGTGATTGTGCAGTCTGTGTGCAATCCTCTTCCACCCTTCTGAAATCAGGGGAATGGCCACCTGGGCCATGGAGGGGGTGGACGTGCAGTCTGTGCACGTCCCTCCTCTAGTTCCTAATGTTATTCACCAGAGGGGGGTGATCTGCGCCACGGGAGTCGTAATCATGCAGTCTGTGCATGATTCGCTTCCATCCTTTGAGTGTGCAGTGTTGCGGACAGTCTTTCTGGACCCTTCAAAGACTCGAGACCAGGACTTTGTCGGACCTCCCTTGAGATTGGTCTGCAAACTGCAGATGGAGTAAAACTTGAAAAAAGGGCAGTCTCTCTGAACCCTTCGAAGACTTGAGACCAGGACTTTGTCGGATCTTCCTTGAGACTTGTCTGCAACACTAAGAACACTGGAACTGCTTGTCTTGTTTAATCTTGATCTATGATTGCCAGCCACTTAGAGTAGGGATGAGAGCAAGGCAATGCATGCATGTCATGCATAACGGTGCTGTCATGTTCTGTTGCAACATCATCACTGTAACCATCATCGGCGTCGGCGTCGTCCACGTCAGCACTGTCACTTCATCCATGTCAACTTAGTTGCTTTCATTGTCCATGTTGCCATTGTCTTCATTGTCTGTGTCCTCATCATCACCCCCATTGTCCACATTGGTAATAAATGAAAATGCATTTTGACGCGTCAAACAACAATTAGTAATAATTTCCCACGGTTCAAAAACTTTTTTCGACACGCGAATTTTCCAAAATGAGTAGTGGGGTTTGGGCATGGCATTTGATATGGGGATTTTAATCAGTGGGTACCCGACGGGTTATGGATGCGGCATGCTGCATGTGCTGTGGGATAGGAGTGCCGGCAAAATACTAATGAATTCATGTTTATATAAATAGTATTTATGAACTTGAGTTTGTGATAGGGTTTGATAAGCTCTCTTCAACTTCAGACCACTATTCAACGATGCCCCGCACGAAGCAAACCTCGAGGAAGTCAGTAGGTGCTGTTGCTCCCTGAAAAGCTGACCGATCTGCACCGGCTTCAATCCCGGCTGTGCGTCTAGTCTTGTCCTCTGATTCGGCGACTCCATTGCCCCCCCCACCCTCTGATGGCAAGAATGACGTCCGTGCTTACCTTTGAAAATGATTTTTACTCATAACTGACCTTCTCAAAGTTTTGCTACATTTGTCTGAACAGTGGACTGCTCATGGTCTGTGAGTACTGTCCACGGTCAGTCTGCGAATCATGTGTGTCCATCCACGCCCATCCAGCTTTGAAATCAGCCATTTTCATCTGCCCGGCATGCCATGAATCCAGTTTTAAAGGCCCCCATCATGAACCCTACCATGTGAGTCTATAGTAATATTTTACAATTTTAATCGCAACCAACACATGTTGTCAACTTAGGCACTCTACAACTTGAATGGTCCTGCGTATGTCAACAACTCTCTCGATCCCACCGCTCATATCCCTGCGACCACATCTCCCGTCCAAATTACCGGCGGGTTTCAAATGCACGCCCACTCCCAGGTGTCTCATGACAGCCTTTTGATCGTGCACTTTGTTACGAGTTCTTCCATTTATGGAAAACTCGTTCTTATAAACCTGGTTTTCAGCCATTGAGGCGATTCATTCATCTCAGGGACTGAGGGGAAATTGTGTCCCAATATAGCAACTGAGTTTGAAATCCCTTCTGACCGGTTTCATTCCAGAATTCAGAGACTCTTTTAGCCCTCACACTGCATGGGTTCTTATAAAAATTACCAAGGAAACTGTGAGGGATACTAGCTCTACATAAATAAAATATGGTGGCAATCTGGTCCTATTAGGATTGCCTGTGTGCCATTTCATGCAAGGGTAATAAGTATATGGAATATAACAAGTGTAATATTGCAATTAAAAATGTGGTGAATTTTAAATGTATTCTATCATATGAATGACACAATTTTGTCCACTCATGGTAGCCGTGAAATGTGGTATCTGAGTCTCTAGAATGCAAACAAGTGAGGGTGGTCCAGAGTTGTGGTGGAAATTCCAGTGGAGTTTGAAATCCATAGTGAGAGTGTTCGAGCTCAGATGAATCCAAAACCTTCTGTTACTCAACAGCCCCATCCCCCTCGTTTTCAAACTCTACTGCTAGCTCCCTGCTATTCCTACTGCTCTACAACTTTCCCATCCCCCTCTACTGTCCTCTAACCCTCTCCAGGACAGATTTTGACCTTCAAAAGGTCCCCAATGTCTGGCAATAGTGTCACCAGCACCCCTAGCAGAAAGGGTGCATTCTGACTGCTCTTGAGTGCCATGGAGGGTTTCTGAGGGCAGCAGGGGATGTGGTGCACCCACCTCCTGCTATACCAGATGAGTTGTCTGTTTTATTAGCTGTCCTGAATCTGAATTATTCATGGAGCGCTCACTCAAGTTTCACCTGCTCCTCCCAGCCTCCTTTCAGTCCTTCTGTAGTCCCAGCATCCATTTGTCACCCTCACCACAGCTTTCCCTATCTCTTGTGGCCTGTTCTGCCCCCTTTGTCACCCTCTTGCTCATGATCCCCCCTCTAATCTTTTCTTCCGCTTCATTGACGCCGATGTCATTCACTTATCACCAGCTGCTGTCATGCCTGAAGCAGACCAGGATTGTAGTAAATCCCTCTTCAGTATAAGGTGAGTGCTTGATTAAATATTAAATGTTTTGAGGGCCCATGACCAACAGTTCAATTTTGTCAACTCCCAGCATGCCATGTGGGTCCACCACCAAGTGCCTGCTTATTATCTCCTCTCCATTGTCTGCACCATCTCTTTGACTACCTATCGCTGCTATAGACCCCCCCTGCACCCCAAAAGGTGGTTTTGAGCTGAGAGAAGTCATGTGCACATCATGTGATCATGTGACTCGGGTTGCCTCTGCTGCTGGCAGCATCACAGCAAGGGAGGGTGCAAGACATGCCCTCCCGCCCCGTTTTCGATGACCCCCAGCCGGTACAGACCCCGCGCCTTGTTGCCGTAGAAAACGAGAGGCCGGGGGGTCCAACGCCTTCGCGTTCCCGCCTTGTGCCCAACCAGCCCCCCCCACTTTTTTCAACCACCAGGACAACCTCTCCCGCCCCATTTTCGACTACCCCCGGCCAGTACACACCCCCCGCGCCTCGTTTCCATAGAAAATGAGAGGCCAGGGGGTCCTACACCCTCGCGTTCCCACATTTTGCCCAACCAGCCCCCCCCCCCACTTTTTTTGGGCACCAGGACATCTCCCACTCCGTTTTCGACCACCCCCGGCTGGTACAGACCCCCCGCGCCTCGTTGCCGTGGAAAACGAGAGGCCGGGGGGTCCAACGCCCTCGCGTTCCGGCCTTGTGCCCAACCAGCCCCCCCCACTTTTTTGGCCACCAGGACAGCCCCTCCCGCCCCGTTTTCGACCACCCCTGGCCAGTACACACCCCCCGCGCCTCGTTTCCATAGAAAACGAGAGGCCGGGGGGTCCTATGCCCTCGCGTTCCCGCCTTTTGCCCAACCAGCCCCACCCCCACTTTTTTGGCCACCAGGATGGCCCCTCCCGCCCTGTTTTCGACCACCCCTGGCCAGTACACACCCCCCACGCCTTGTTTCCGTAGAAAACGAGAGGCTGGGGGGTCCAACGCCCTCGCGTTCCCACCTTGTGCCCAACCAGCCCCCCCCACTTTTTTCAGCCACCAGGACGACCTCTCCCGCCCCGTTTTTGACTACCCCCGGCCAGTACACACTCCCCACGCCTCGTTTCCATAGAAAACAAGAGGCTGGGGGGTCCTACACCCTCGCATTCCCACATTTTGCCCAACTTGGGGGAGTGGGCCATTGCAAGCATGGCATGAACGAGTTCTTCTGGGTTCCACTGATCAAATATAGTCCTACTGCTATTGAACAAGGTTATTTACACTTCTTAATACCATACTTGTCTGCAAATAGTCAACATTGTAGTGGACTGAATGTCAATTATACAACAGTTTACTCTGGTTTTCACTATCACCACTGTTACTAGTGGGGTGTGGGCCATTGCTTTGCATGGCAAGTTACTCGTCCCTTTTTGGAAATGAAAACATCAGGTATATTAAGACTGATATATGAACACCGTAACATTATTACCACTGCATGATAGTAAACCAATATTTGCAAAGTCATCTATGTTCCCTTCATTACCACAAAAACAATACTATTTATATACCATCCTGAACACAGAACTCTGTTGACAAATTTGCAAGTTGTAACACTTTCAGTTACCCCAATTCCCTAGCAGTTTGTTGTAATTCCTATTATATAAAGATGCAGCTCAGAGCTATAAAATGTGCTGGTCTTTCCAGGGGTTGAATATTGGTCCCTGGGCTCTAGCTTGGGATGTCCCAGGCCTAGCTTGTGCAAAGTGTATTTCAAAGAAATCCTGGTCCATTGACCCAGGGATGCTTGGTCTGTCCCATTAGTAATAGTGGTCTCACCCATGGTCCCAGGGAAGACCATGTTTGTCTTGACAATAATGGGCCAGCCCCATGATTCCATTGGCAGTCCTGCTTGTCCTTGCTCACCATGAAAGCATTACTACAAAAGGTTTGAAGCAGTGCTACAAAGATTTTGAAACCTACTACAAAAAGCTTGAAGCAGTACTACAAAGGTTTTGAAGCAGTACTACAAAATGTATTGAAGCACTACTACAAAGGTTTTGAAGCACTACTACAAAATGTTTTGAAAGGATACTACAAATGTTTTGAAGCAAAAATTTGAAATACTATCAACAATGTGGAGATGGCTTGCATACACTTTTAAACACTTTTGGCACTTTGCCTTCATCCTTTTACTTGTTTGGACCTCACATAAAGCCAATTTACAAAAGTTTCACTGGCTTTCATCAAGTATTTTGAGAATAACTATTGGAATACATTTGCAAACAACATTCTGTAAAGGTATATCAATGCTTACAGTGAATCTCCATGACTTCTCTCTACCATGACTTCAACTAAAACAAAATTTACTAAATGGACTCTATGGTCATTCATAGTGTTTCACAGCAATCAGAGGTGAAGGGAGACTCAGAGATGAAGGAAGACTCAGGGATGCAGTCAGAAAGGAGCTGGGACAAAGGAGATGGTATTCTCTCTTTGTATGCTAAATACAGTGAGTATTTATATGATAGGGTTGCCATAGTGTAGCTATTATGAAAATAGGGAAACACAAGCTAGCTACATGTGAAATGAAGGCGAAGCAATGGTGCAATAGGGTCAATAAGTGAGACAAGATGAGATGCATAGAAAATATTTGAAGAATAGTATTTGGAATAATACCCCTAACTGTGTGAAACAGTCTGATAAATCCACTATTTGACAGCCAGTTAAAGCGCAGCCATGCACAGGGCCTACATAGGATCAGATAATGTCAGAGATGAGCTGAGTTGAGCACTAAATGCTTGACTAAGCTAGAAAGTTAGTGTGATGTCTGTTGGAGTGGTGCAATGTGCGAGTGAAGAGATAGTAGAAGAAATGGGAAGTTGTAAAATGATGCACTGTGCATCAGATGACTGTGGGGAATAGGTGGAGTGCATAAAAGTGTGTCTAAAATTAGAATAGGTAAAATGGCATGTTTACAAGGTCAGAACGTGCAGATGCAATCAGTGGTGTTCAGCAAGTCAATGAAAATGTTCCACACTTTTCTTGCATTTTATTTTGTTTCAAATTAGCCATGTAAATTGTGCAACAATGTACAGACTTGTTGATATAACTTCACCACATTGTTGTACTTATGTTATTTCCAGTGCCTATACAAGCATTCTTGAACAGTCTGAACATTATTCGTCCATGGTGCAGTATCTTGTCCACCATATATTTCCAGTTCTCTTGTTACCAAAAAGTTGTATGAGCATCTGCCATGTGGTTGTGAGAATGTTGTCCGAATCAGTAACAACAAGAAAAGCTCAGCTCCAGCTGGAATGAGCTCCACTATTGCAAGCCATCTTGTCAATTAAATGGAAGCAAATACATTCAGAACTATATGAGAATGGGAAATTATAGAATGGCAGCACACTCAGTGGATTGATAACCCAGATGCTATTACCGATTATTGAAAGACTCACTGAATGATTTGACAAGTGGGTAATATTCCTATAATTTATTATCAAAGAGCCATACAAATCTTGCATAAAGAAGTTGACATGTGTTCAGGAAAGTTGTTGTGGTTACTTGGTATCAAATCCCTGAAAGATCACTGCTGAACATGTGTAAAACATCATTCAGCCAGGGTGTTGCAAGTTTTCTACATGTTTCCTGTATTGAGTTTCTGACCCACTGGCTGTAAATAAAATGCACATCCATGTACAGGCTATTTGACAATGGTTTCTGACAATGTTATATTTATTTGATATCTAAATACTTGGAAAACATTGTGGAACAGTTGTCAAAGAGGCTGAACACTGGCTGGAATGGGGTAGTATAACTATCTACAACCTATGTCACAAATGGTCATGAGATCTGTTGTCCTACCAATGGATGACAAAAGAATTCCACAACCATCTACAGCCAATCTGACAGAAATTGAGGCCATTTCTTGTATGTATTGAATTGCTCATGACTGGGAAAGCTTTGCCAACAGTTGTCAAACAGTCTGAAGACTGCTCAACAAGGGTGTGAGTGCTGTTATGCATTTTTGTTGTATTTGTTTTCTGATCAACTAGCCATGAGACAGGTGTACAACCATCTACAGCATTGTTAACACATTGGCATGACATTGATTGCATTGATTGCATTGATTCTCTTGCCCACTGGCCATAAAGAAATTCCATAACCATCTAGAGTGGTATTAGATTGTGATTACATTTCTTGCATTTTAGTAATTCTCTATGACTGGGAAACCTCTGTCGAACACTTGACAAAGGGTTGAACACTGTTCATTATGGGCTTGGGAGGTGTTATATATTTTCCTGATATTTATTGTTCTAGCAACTACCCATAAAACTGTTGTATGTCCATCTACAGCACATTTCATGCTTGGGGATGACCTTGGTCATTTTGAGTCTCTTGTCCACTTGACCCAAATCAATGCCACAGTTATCTACAGCCTATTTGACAGATGTTGACAATATCTCTGGTATGTATTTAGTTTTTTGTAACTGGGAAACTTTTCCTGAATAGTTAATGAACAGGCCAAACACTGTTCATCAGGGGCCTGGGAGCTGTGACAGATTTTGCATATATTTGTTTTCCTAAGAACTAGCCATAACACAGTTGTACACCCATTGCAACATATTTGAGATGTGGGCATGACATTGGTTGAATTGATTCTCAAACCCACTGGCCATGAATGAATTAGACAGCCATCTACAGCACATTTGACAGATGTTGACAACATCTCTTGTGTTGATTTAATTTTTTATGACTGGGGAACCCCTGCCAAACAGTTGACAAACGGCTGAATGGCATTTGACAAGGGCGTGTAAGCTCATACAGAATTTGCTTATATTTATTTCCTTACCAACTAGTCATACAACACTTGTATGGTCATATATGGCATATCGAACACATGGACATGAGATTGGTTGTACTGATCCTGTTATCCACTGGCTACCAATAAATTCCGCAACCATTGCCAGCATATCATACAGGTATTGATGACATTGCATGCAATTATCTTGATTGCTCATGAATAGGAAAATTCTCCTGAACAGTTATTGACCATGCTAGATTGTCATTCCTTCACCTTGTGCAACAGGTATTTGCAGGCCATTAGAAATTAAACAAGTACAGCAAAAACGTTCAACATCCATCCAAATTGTGGGCTGTATATGGCTCTGGAATTTATTTGTGGCCAGGATGAGAGAATCAATACAACTGTGCCATGCTCATGTATTAAAGATACTATAGATGGTTGTACAACAGTTGTATGACTTGTTGGTAAGGAAATAAATATAAGCAAATTCTGTATAAGCTTACAAAGGCTTGCCAAACGCCGTTCGATTTGTTCGTCAACTGTTCGGCAGGGGTTTCCCAGTCATAAAAAATTAAATAAATGCTACAAACATCGTCAGCACCCATCTAATATGCTGTCAATGGTTGTGGAATTTATTTGTGGCCAGTGGACAACAGAATCAATACAACTGTGCCATGCTCATGTATTAAAGATACTATAGATGGTTGTACAGCAGTTGTATGACTTCTTGGTAAGGAAATAAATATAAGCAAATTCTGTATATGCTATAGATGGTTGTACAACAGTTGTATGACTTGTCCAATATGCTGTAGCTGTTTGTAGATCTGTTTTATGGTCGGTTGGCATAATTCTATATATGTTTGTTTTGATTCTGTTACCAACCCTCCATAGGATGTTTGTACAACTATTTACGGTTTTTCCGATGGATGTCTTTATCTTATATCAACTAGTTCTCCTTATTGGAGACTCTGCAACCTGTTTTGTTTTGAAATGCTTGATTAAACCGTGCTTAATGACATTTGCTTAAAAATACAGATATGGATTTGTAATATCTACAAGGTACTTGTAGAAGACACTCGAAAATGTGTCTGCAAAAGATCCGAGTGGAGCTCGAACAGACTTTGCACCCTGCCTCATGTTGGACCACAGGCTTGTAGTGTGATATCTTTCAACCTCGTTCAAAAAATAGCAAACATGGTTGGTCTGTGAATCAACAATGAGTGAGATGTCCATCCGACAAAATACACTCATTGAAGGCTTTCCACCAATCACGCTTGACTCAATCGCATACAGGCCTTCGTATGTGCTTCGAACGAAGTCGAAGAATTGTTGTTTGCCTTGGTCTCGAATCGCAATGGAGCCTTGGTCCGGATTGCAAACATCTGTCTTCAACAGAATCCCTTGTGATTGGAATGATCTTGAACAGCATGGGGTATTATTAAAGTTCATGATGTGAGAGAGAGCATTTGCACATACCTCAATTCCTCCAACGTATAAAATGTTGTCACAATGTCCCACTTCCATGACTTCGTTTCCTTGTTGCAATGTGTGTGGACTGTATAGATGTCCCTTCCACCCACCAAAAATACCCGCCATTCTCCAACTTTGGCCAGTGGCTCAACGTAGGTTTGACCAAACCAACGTGAACCAGGAACCTCACTATTTTGATGCATATAATCCCAATTACGTCGTGGATCACCCGGGAATAAAACGTGGTGGCCAGTGTCACTGTGCGTTCTTTTCAATACAATATTTGGCGGAAATGGTTCGCCATCCATCAACAATTTCGCTTGTGGACGTATCGTGTGTGTCCTCGTAAGAGCTATGTGAAGCAGGTTCTGCATCTGGGTCCATTTCGAATGAACGGTGTTCATTTGTTTTGGTGGTGGCCATACATGGACTGTTCGACAAAGCTCCTCGATTCCAGCCAAGAAGCTTGACACATTTTCCAGCGTAATCCCATATTGATTACCACTATAAATTCTTTCATCAAACAAGGACCAGATGGCAATGATTTACACCCTCACATATATGACATTCCCATGTCAACTCCGCCCAGGACACAATCGGCTGATTTGAACTTTTCCCATGTTTCATTTTTTCGATGGTATTGGAGCATCGCATGATGGAACTCCGGCCAAAACATGTATTCAACATGGAATCATCGTACCGCTGTATTGGGATCATCGCATTGCCAATGATGCATTCGCATGGCAACGTAAACCTATTGATTATAGATTGCATCAGGTTTAAATTATCTAAATCACTAAGACACGATACATACCCATTCCTGGATGCAAACGCCATAACGAGTCTTGTGCTTCTTGATGTTGTGTATAAACCCCTCAAGATGTGACACAGTATCGTATTCTTTCTTTGATATTGTAGTTGTAACAAATGCCAGGTCATTGGTTGCGGCGGCTTTGCTGACAACGCACATCGTGGGATCAAGAATGAAGACAATTTGGAAGACCTGGTCAGTATTGGTAGTTGGCATTATTGTAGCCGTCGGTGTATAGTCCATTTCTACATCGGAGGGAGATGGTGTACGTGACGGTGATGGTGGCAATAGCAAAAGCTCCTCATCTGTAGGATTTTGGACACCTTGAGAGTTCTCTATGAACCTCCGGCCAAGACACACCGACTGTGGGCAGATTCCAGATGAGATACAATTGGAATGTTTCAATGCTGATCCGCAGTGTCGCTGACAAGAACTCCCTTCTCTGTTCCAAAGGATGGTTTGTGTCAGTGGTGATACGCATTTTCGTCCTGGACAGATATGGGTGCAAAATTCATAGCCGGATTCCTTGCGACCTCCTCGACCTCTAGGCATGTTTCAAAACTACAGAAATAAAGGTAGTAAATGTTCGATACGGTGGACACTGGAAGGTACTATATGCCGGTATTTGTTGTGGAATTGGAGGTGTTCACGAGGAAGAGGTTTAAGTTAAACTTGCTGACTAATGATTGATCGGAACCAGGTCATCTGACAATAACCTATAATAGGTAATGTGATGGATAAAGTATGGTGAATCAAGTTTGACTTGCTTGACAAATGGATGTCAAACGATATTTGGCAGGTTTGGAGTGTTGTCAACCATTTCACTGATATTTTCCTCAATTATCCCATGCAAAAGCATGTCTAGAGATGTATGTCGGATTTGCCATAAATAAATATCATTATCTAGTGCAAGCAATATAAATATCAAGTGAAATGCTAGTGTTGGAATTATACTTTATATAGGATTATAAACGACAACTATTGTAGCCATGATGATACACGTTAACCAATGCTTATTGGACAAGGATAATACTGTTAAATTAGCTATGTAGATATTGTTTCATGGCTTAGCATTGTTATTTGTATTGCAATGACCTGCCGAAAACAGTCATCTCTAGCATTTACTGCAGAGACAGGGAAATGGCATGGTCAGGAGAGGGTTCAACGTTCAAATGTAGTGTAACATCGGGTGTAGCACGAATTCTGCGAGTTCGATTGTTTCTGTGTAATTTCAATCTGTATTCTTAAAGCGTCTACTCTATTTACACTTTATATTATCTCAACCTATTATCATGTCTTTCAAGCAAGCCAAACGTTCTAAACTGACTCGGTGCCAACTTTATGATATTGCAGGCGATCAAATAAACATAAGTAAGTTTACTAGAAGTCTACTAACCATTTATGGTTTTGTATTATTGTGTTTTTAGTAATCACCCAGTTACCGGATGATCGTTCCGAAGTGAGGCAGGAAAGACGATTGAGAAAGGCAATGGATCGGCATGAGGAAGCTTTGCAACAGGAGATCGAGAAGTACATCCTAACAAATGTTTTAACCCCATGGTTGACTCCTCCCAATAGTGTTATCCTGATGATCCTAGCGTTTGTATTAGGTTTTATGATTGCCATATGGATATCGAGGCAGGAGTAATCGAATGGAAAATCCTCATTTTTGCACTTTATTGTACATGGTTTTACAAAGGCCTACATACAACCGTTTTCGAAAACCTTGCTCGGTGTTTTAATTTGGGTGCAAATAAACAAAATAAATCGAAAAATTCAGTAAAAGAAAAGAAATTGCTCCAGCGCCCTACAGCCATTCTTCCATTTGCCGAAAGGTACGTTTAGCTTCTCTATACCATGGCCTACCGCTAGGTCAGCTCTGATTCTGAGTTACAGGCACTGGAGTTGCTGGACGATGGATGGGAGGAGGGGGAGGTTATGGATGCTCTGGATACAACGAGTGGAGTTTGACATGCCAGAGACACATTCTAAAGGTCCATAGGCTATCAGGTTAGTGATAATATATCGATAATATCTCATCCTAAAGTGTTTCAAATGGACCATGACAACAGCAACGACCTCCCAAGCCGCCCTGCTGCCACTATGACTCAGAACCACTAACAAAAACCCCTCGCTACTACACAAGCAATAATGACAACGATGATGGAGAGTAGCTGGGGGGTGGTGTGCCACTGTGCCCGCCTACTGGCCTAGGCAAGTCCCTTCCGACCTCTGCTAACTGCTGGCTTGAAACGAGTGGGGCAAGGCCCACAAGGGTGGCCTTGACCACTACAACAACTGTTGAACGACAACAACAACGATTACCAGGACTGCTGAATGCAATGGCAAGATCAATCGAGGAGGACAGATAGGGCTGGGGCAACAGGTTGGGGATCGAGGACGAGAAGTCCCTGCTTCCTCCCTACTGTCCAGCCCCATCCCTCCCCACACCAGCACACCTTGCAAACATGGACGGCAGTGTCAATTGACACATGCCCGGCGTTTGCGAGGTCAGCCGCCACCAGTGTAACTTATGCATTATATTCTTCAAATGAAGCACCTCTTTTTTGTATGGCAGAAATTTATCTACATTTCATCTATCTACAGTTTTCGCAAGATAGATCAGTAAGTATGCCTTCGCAGCTTTCCTATATTTCAGTTTTTTGTTGAGCATGAAGGACATGAAACTGTTCGAGTGACTCAAGATCTGCCATTTGAAATGTTTTAGAATAAGATCTCTGATATTATCACTAACTTGATAGCCTATGGACCTTTAGAATGTCTCTCTGGCATGTCAAACTCCACTCGTCGTACCCAGAGCATCCATAACCTCCCCCTCTGCTCGGCATGCAATACCATTGCACGATCATTGTTGAATAATGTAATCCAAGGTAGGACAGTCCATTCTACCTGGGATTTGGGCGGCAGCATTCTTTTGACAATTGTTGTGGCCTGCCGAACGGTTGACGAACGGATCGAACGCCGCTCGGCAAGTGTTTGGTAAGCCATACAAGCAATTACAAGTATACGAATGATGCAGTGCTTGGTGAACAATTGTCAGATGGATATTGCCCGGCATGCAATACCATTTCACAATTGTTGTTGAATAATGTTATCCAAGGTGGGACAATTCATTCTGCCTGGAATCTGGGCAGCAGCATTTTCTTTACAATTGTTGTGGCCTGCCGAACAGTTGACGAATGGGTTGAATGCCATTCGGCAAGCATTTGGATGGATGTTGAACGTTTTTGCTGTACTTGTTTAATTTCTAATGGCCTGCAAATACCTGTTGCACAAGGTGAAGGAATGACAATCTAGCATGGTCAATAACTGTTCAGGAGAATTTTCCTATTCATGAGCAATCAAGATAATTGCATGCAATGTCATCAATATCTGTATGATATGCTTGCAATGGTTGCAGAATTTATTGGTAGCCAGTGGATAAGGGGATGAGCACAACCAATCTCATGCCCATGTGTTCGATATGCCATATATGACCATACAAGCGTTGTATGACTAGTTGGTAAGGAAATAAATACAAGCAAATTCTGTATGAGGTTACAAAGGCTTGTCGAACACCATTCAATCCATTCATCAACCGTTCGGCAGGGCTTTCCAAGTCATGACAAATTACATAAATGCTACAGATGTTGTCAACATCCTTCTAATATGCTGTCAGTGGTTGTGGAATTTATTTGTGGCCAGTGGACAACAGAATCAATACATCCTTGCCATGCCCATGTATTAAAGATACTATAGATGGTTGTACAGCAGTTGTATGACTAGTTGGTAAGGAAATAAATATAAGCAAATTCTGTATAAGCTTACAAAGGCTTGCCGAACGCCGTTCGATTCGTTCGTCAACTGTTCGGCAGGGGTTTCCCAGTCATAAAAAATTAAATAAATGCTACAAACATCGTCAGCACCCATCTAATATGCTATCAATGGTTGTGGAATTTATTTGTGGCCAGTGGACAACAGAATCAATACAACTGTGCCATGCTCATGTATTAACAATACCATAGATGGTTGTACAACAGTTGTATGACTTGTTGGTAAGGAAATAAATATAAGCAAATTCTGTATAAGCTTACAAAGGCTTGCCGAACGCCGTTCATTTCGTTCGTCAACCGTTCGGCAGGAGTTTCCCAGTCATAGAAAATTAAATAAATGCTAGAAACATTGTCAGCATCCATCTAATATGCTGTCAATGGTTGTGGAATTTATTTGTGGCCAGTGGACAACAGAATCAATACATCCGTGCCATGCCCATGTGGTAAATACGCTATAGATGGTTTTACAACAGTTGTATGACTAGTTGGTAAGGAAATAAATACAAGCAAATTCTGTATGAGGTTACAAAGGCTTGTCGAACACCATTCAATCCATTCATCAACCGTTCGGCAGGGCTTTCCAAGTCATGACAAATTACATAAATGCTACAGATGTTGTCAACATCCTTCTAATATGCTGTCAGTGGTTGTGGAATTTATTTGTGGCCAGTGGACAACAGAATCAATACATCCTTGCCATGCCCATGTATTAATATGCTTAAGATGGCTGTACAACAGTTGTGTGACTGTTGGTAAGGAAATAAATATAAGCAAAATCTGTACGACCTTACACATCCTTCTTGAATGCCATTCAGCTGTTTGTCAACTGTTCGGCAGGGGTTTCCCAGTCATAACAAAGTAAATAAATCCTACAAATGTCATCAACATCCAACTAATATGTTGTCAATGGTTGTGGAATTTATTTGTGGCCAGTGGATAAATGAGCACAACCAATGTCATGCGCATGTGTTAGATATGCTATGGATGACCCTACAACAGTTGTATCAGACCAATCCACACCAAGCTCCATTGTAATTCAAGACCTAAACAAGCAACAAATCTTCAACTTTGAAAGTCTGTATGCCAGCCCATCATGTGAGTTCTGGAGTTTCTTTTTACTACACTTCCTACACTCAATTAACCAAGCAAGTTGGGAGAATGGAGCTCATTCCACATTCCAAATTCAGCAGCTCTGACGAATTTGGTAGCTTTGATCCTGCTACCTTATTGTTCTTACTGATTAGGTCAACAAGTTCCCACAGTTACAAGAGGAAAAACTCACACGGTTTCATAATTATTCCCAGGACTTCAAATTTGTTCCCACAGTTTGTTAAATTTATTCCCACGGTATGGCGAATTGGCGTTTGTGGCGTTTGCGACCCTGAAGTGAAAACTGCCCGTATACAAAACGATTCCCTAATAGGGACTCGTAATTATTATTTGTTAGTGCTTTACCAACAAGTAAGAAAATGAATCTTACATATAACATTATATAATTTATTTCTAAAAATTCTATGTTTAATGGCCCACTTCTCTATTCAGAAGATATCCTTAGAGCTTGATATCCAATATGAATTTACAAATTTAAATGTCCCACTTTCCCACCCAATGACCAATTTTTCAAAATGGCCACCACCATCACAACAACAACAAGGACAAGAATAGATGACCAGGATGACTAAGATGACAGGAACAATGACCAGGATGACAAGGATAACAGAGCCAAAAATGATGAGAACAATAAGTTCATGGGTAACAATGAGGAGGACAACGATGAGGACAGTCCTGGCCATGACCACTAGTGAATAGCACAAGTATGGATAACCTGTTTGGGTTTGTACCCCAGGTTCCATGGGTACAGGTATGTATGGGTTATAAAAATCCAACTTGCAGCTAACCAGTTCCCACCATTGCAGGCCAGTGGGTATGTTACTTTGTAATATAATATAATATTATGTAATACTATTAATAATTGAATACTACTAAATAAAAGTTTTGAGGAATTCTGAGCTATTTTATATAGAGTTCAAATGGCACATGGACCATTGTAGAGATTCAACATCTCTCTGAGTGCATATTGTTGATTCTTCATGTATTCTATCTAGTGCAGGACATGGGTATACCCGCAGGTTATGGGGCCTGGACTCATACCTGTACCCAACACGGGTATGGATTTGAGGCCACGGGTACGGGTTCCATGCAAGTTTTGTGCACATCCCATAAAAAACATGCAAAAAACAGGTTTTTAAGGTAGTATTTGATTTCTACCGGATTAGATACTGATTGGATTGTCTTGATGTAAACTGGAGAACTGTTTAGAACACATTGGAGAGCATCCCTGCATTTTTTAGGGAATTTTAAGAGCTTCCGGTCCCATGGTATATGCAAGAAACAGTGAAAAAAACACCAAAAAATGAGGTTTTTGGTGTTTTTATCCTCCAAAAAAATACAGGCAGTACCCGTGAGGGTACTTCACGGGTACTGCGGGTATCTAGACCCTGGACTTGGACTTTACCCGCACAGTACCTGTACCCTAAACCCTTAAGGGTACCAGGTACCCCTGACCTGCACTAATGCAGATTCTTACATGTATTATCACATTGGAAGTGGTATGATTCCCCTCATTGAACCATGCTGACATCCTCCTCCTCACACTCCTATAGTGTCAGATCTTTATTCTTGGACATTGGATCATCCAATGGTATGAGGAACCATTAGAAGAGTATATTGGAGTATGTTTATCACAGCAAAGGTGGTATAGTCTTGTTCCATTGTGCCAAGTTGATCTTCAGTGTCAGATTGTATGTTGGAGAATCAAATGGTGTGAGGAGCCATTAGAGGATATATATTAGAGTATGTCTATAACATTGGAAGTGGTATGATCCCCCTCATTGAGCCATGCTGATCCCTTTCTCCTCATATCCCCTATACCCAGATCTCTACCCCTGGATTACAGGCCACAAAATGGCATGAGGAGCAGTTTGGGGAAGTGTAAGAATGGTCCCAGAAGTGGTATGATGTATCCCCTTGAGTCATGCTGACCCCCTCCTTCTCATCCCCCCCCCCCCCCCACCCCCCCAACCCATATCTCTATCCCCAGACAATGGATGGCCAAATTGCAGGAGAAGCTATTAAGAGGGGAGCCATTGGACTGTGGATATTGCCCCAGAAATGGTACAATGTTCCCCCTTATGCCATACTGACCCCCCCTCTCCATATCCAGATCTCTACCCCCAGACAACAGATGGCCCAACTGCATGGGGAACAGTCAGGGGGGACCCAATGGAGTGTAGGGATCCCCCCAAAAGTGGTACAATGTGGCCCCTCATGCCATACTGATCCCCTTCTCCTCATACCCCCCACACACCAGATCTCTACCCCCAGAGGATGGACAGCCAAATGGTGGGAGGAGCAGTTAGGGGGAACCTCATGGACTGTAAGTATTCCCCCAAAAGTGATCTGATGCCTCCCTATGTTACTTGAGTTATACTTTACTTGAGTGATAACATGAGTTGTCTCTTTCTTGTTAAGTTGTTATCAATTTCAATTTATTATTATTTAATCCAATTAATTTCATTAAAATGTCAAATTATTTACCACTATGGCTACAATGGGGGGTAATGGAGTATCAAGGACAGGAAAGAGAGGGGGAGTGATAGGAGAGTGAATGAGTGAATGAGAGTCATAGGACAGGACTGAAGGGGGGAATTGGATAGGGAGGTCAAAGACAGGCCAGGAGAAAGTGAAGAGGGTGGAAAATAGGTGCTGGGGCAACAGGGGAGCTGAAAGGAGCCTGGAAGAGTGCTGGACAGGAAGTGGGAGGGCTGGGAGGAGAGGGTGAGACCTGGGTGAGCACTCTATGGTCAGGTCACATCTAAAACAGCTAAAAAAAGGCAAAACTCACCTGGTACAACAGGAGGTGGGTGCACCACATCCCCTGCTGCCCTCAGAAACCCTCCCTGGTGCTCACAAGCAGCCGGAATGTGCCCATGTTGCTGGGGACAATGGTGGCACTGCTGCTGGACATGAGGGGCCTTTTGGGGGCCAAAAAGTTGCCTAGAGAAGGTTAGTAACCAATAGAGAGAGATGGGAAAGTTGTGGGGCAGCAGGGGAACCAGGGAGCTGGCAGCAGATCCCGGAATCTGGGGGATGGGATGTTGTGCAGCAGAAGGTTTTGGATTCATCTGAGCTCGAACGCTCTCACTGTGTATTTCAAACTCCGCTTCAATTTCAGCCACAACTCTGGACCATCCCCACTTATTCCCATTCTGTAGCCTCAAACATACCACTTGGCCACTACTTGTAGTGACAGAAAATGTCTAGAATCAGTTGTAGAACACACTCTAAATTCCTCAGATTTTATGGGTCCCTATTTCTACAGCCAGTTCTCATATACTGTCTGTATTGCCCCAGATCACTCCCCAAGCAGCTCAACAATGCTCTGCTTGCCCTCAAATTTATTCAGAAGCCACACAGGCTGTGAGTTGGATGGACTTGTATATGTACTTGAGAAAAATAACCTTTGAAAGAATTAATTAATTAGTACACTGGATAATGTTTAGTTTAGTTTGGTCTATATTAGGGGGTGAAAGTGACCTAACGATCTCCTCAATGCCCAAGAGGATTTTGCTTATTTAAGCAGCAAGTGCTTGAATTCATCAAACTCCACTTGAATCTCAGCCACCACTCTGGACCACCCTCACTTGTTTGCACTCTGGAGACTCAAATACCACATTTCACAGCTGCTTTAAGTGGACAAAAGTGTGCCATACATACCATAGAATACAGCTTGAATTTACCACATTTGTATGTTCAGTATTCAAACTGTCATTCTCCCTATACTCAATACCCTTGCATGAAATGACACACAGTAAGCTCAAGGAAGACCAGAATGCCTGCATATTTTTTTTCTATAAAGCTAGTATTCATCAGAGTCTTGTTGGCAAGTTTTGGGAGAATCCATGATGTGTAAAAGTTAATAGAGTTTTGGAATTCTGGAATGAAACCAGTTAGAAGGGATTTCAAACTCAGTTGCTATATTGGGACACAATTTTCCCTCAGTCCCTAAGATGAATCACCTCAATGGCTGAAAACCGGGTCTATAAGAACGAGTTTTCCATAAATGGAAGAACTCGTAACCAGCCCCCCCCCCACTTTTTTTGGCCACCAGGACAGCCCATCCCGCCCCGTTTTCAACCACCCCCGGCCAGTACACACCCCCCGCACCTCGTTGCCATAGAAAATAAGAGGCTGGGGGGTTCTACGCCCTCGCGGTCCTGCCTTCTGCCCAGCCAGCCCCACCCCTACTTATTGAAACTTGTTTAGTGGGCCAGTGCTTCGCATGGCATGAACGAGTTCTTTTATCTCCATCTTAGAATGTTTAAATCACAAACAATAGGATTTTCTTGTTTAGCAGATTAATTAATGTTCATTCAATTTTCTCTAATTTATTCAATGTCATTTCCCATCACTACTTCTTCTAACTAAGACAACAATACTTTCCCTAACTGTAGCATGACACTTCCACAACCAGCACATGAACGAGACACCTTGTGGGCTAATGAGCACTGACACATAGATGTCATTCATGAAATATCCAGCACCAACAATGACGACTTTGCCACCAACCATCTTGTGAACGTAGCCTGCACATCAATTAACATGTAGGCATTCTTCACAAGGTATCCAGCATCAAGAGCACCGAGAATGGCATATGGCTCATCTGAGTCCCCACCCCATACCTCGCTAAGGTAACAGACATGTCAATTAATGTGTGTCTGGCCTGAGGGAGGTGTTGGGATCTTGGCTTGCCACCAGTGACGCACTCATCATAGCGCTCGGATTCATGGTACCCACACGGTTACACCAGTGATACGCTGTAGGTAGCTATAGAAGGGGAGATCCCCAAACAAACTACCTAATAGGTGATTGCAAAAATGCGAAGATGTCTACTACATGTATGAAGGGATAGGAAGGTGTGGAAACTACTACTAAGTTTTTGAACAATAAGAATGTACATGCAACAGTCGCGATCAACTGTGCGACTTCGCGAACACAGTCGCGACAACAATATTAATATTAGAAGATGAAGACTGATGGACTCAAGACTAAAATTTGAGTGCTAGCTAAAAAGAGCTTTATAGCTCTTAAACTATGATTGAAAGGGAGGGAAAGTTGTATTTTCTCTGCTGGTAAAGCTACAATACATGAGCTTTTTTATACTATGACAATTGGAAGGTCGGAATGAAATGTCAGAGAATCGGAAAGGTTGGAAATAAAGGATGGAATAGGAGTAACCATCAGAAAGGTTTCTAGGATAAAGAAATATCGATAAGAGTTAGTAAAAGTGTGAAGAAAGGAAATCAAAGATGACATTAGAACAAAGAAGTATGAAAGGAAAAGATAGGAGAGCGATATAATATGTGAGATAAAAGGATATGTGATGGAGAAGTGATGTGAAAAGTGAAACAGAATGAATGGCATGGTGTCTGATGGGAACGGTATTGGTTCAATGTAGGATGGCTTTGTTTTGAAGGTGCAACAAGTTTGGAATGGATCAATAGTTGTCGAGAGATATCGGAAAAGTTCACAGACATTCGTAAAATCATGAGATATCAGGATATGGTCAATGGAGAGGTATAGTATATCTGATTCATATATTCAAAGCATAGGATCGTATGATGCGTATAACCGGTAACTGCTATACACACGTTTGATGGTGGGTAATGCAGACCTGTACTGCAAGTATGGATATGGTGTCAGGCTTAGAGACCCACTGGTTATCCATATTACACTCAACTTCATTATTTCCCTATATAGTTAGATTTGTCACATGTGACTGTCACCATCATGATTCTTGTTAAATTTAGCCCATATGGCTCAAAATTTCCTTATATGGTTAGACTAGTCACATGTGACTGTCACACTTGCCACATTAAACTAAAATGCCTACTACTCAAATCAGAGAATTGATACTAAAACTGACCCCACTTGCTTTAAATCACTAATATTCCCTTATATGGTTAGATCTGTGACATGTGACTGTCACCACTGTGATCAGCATGAAATTTCGCACATTGTATCAAAAATTGCCTTATATGGTTAGACTGGTCACATGTCAGGATCACATCACGCCTGAAATGGCTAAACCAGTTGTCAGTAAAATTTTCAGCTGATTCCATCAACAATTGAAGCTGTTATGAATATTTTATTCAAAACTGAATATAATTTGACCATTGTTTACGCATTTGTACATTGACCTATATTTGGATGCTTATGTAATCATGTCTAAACACGGCCCCAACTTTATGTTATTTTCCAATATAGAAACCAGAAGTACACCTTGTACTGAAAAAAAAAATCTCTATAGGAGATCAACTTTATCAATTAATCAATTAATTAATTAATTACGAATCTGCACTGAGCCTGGTCTGATAAAGAACGAGTCTTTTAATAAATTAAAAGAACTCGTAATATAATGCTAGATACAAAAAATGTAGATACTCTCAATAGATTTGTTTAGAAACTGCATCTTCGCAGTGAAATCATTTCTGATTATAAGAAATCTTGGTCACCAAAATCTCCATCTCAATAGGGGCTGGTCACTGCTTGACCGGTAACATCCACCTTCCACTACTGCATCTGAGCTGCTCTTTTGTTTCCTTGGACATTGAACGCTGATTTGGACGGCCTAGTTGGGTGTGAAGCTAAACTGCTTGGCCTTAGTTCGCTTTAGCACACTTGCTTCTCACACTCCACAGTACTTGCACTTTCAGTTGCTTTTATTAGCTTTCCAGCTTCTATCAGCTTTCCTGCGTCCTCAATTGTCACTTCCACCTGCCTGGCAGAAAAGGGGTGTACACCTGAGACATCAAAAGTGAAGGGAGAAATCCCCTTGTACTGTCTTGCGGCATATAGTTGTTTTGCAACAGCTATTTCACGTTCAGTTGGTTTGATTTTGAAGGGACTGCAAGGAGTGTCTGGTTCTCTGGCAACAACAACTGGCAACTCCCACTATACATCTTATTCGACTAGGCAACATTGTACATACTAAGAGACCTGAGCATATATTGTGGTGGTAACGTTGAGTCTGACCATCACAATTGCATCGTACAAGGGTTGGTGACAACCAGGGCTAGCCAAGATTACTAGCTTGCTCGTGCAAACGTGTGTGCAATTATATTGTGGGCTCTCTCTCGTACACTTTGAACACACTCAAATGTGTGCCGCTGGACGTGTCGCTTCTCATACACACTCTGACCATGTGTCGCTTCTTATACACACTCTGACCGTGTGTCGCTTCTCATACACACTCTGACCGTGTGTCCACTTGGAACTTGTGCTTATACATCATTGCCAACTCATTCACTTTGTAAGCATTATAGTTTTATTTATTATCTTATAATATAACAAGGCTAAGTTTGTATTCCAGATTCCTCTTCCATCTATGTCTCCAGAGGTGCAAACTGAGACTATTCCTGGGTGTGAGCCCATTCAAGAGGTGATCCAGGCTATTAACCATGCTCACCATTCTCAGCCTATTGATGCTGACATTGCTATGCATGAGCCTGAACATGCCTCCCATGTTATGGATATGGACATGGAGGAATTTTGGTCCCCAGGGCCAGAATCGGAAGATTCACTGTCTGAATTATCTGAATTGGAGGATTATCTCAGAGTTGGAGATCCAGGGACAATGGTGGAATTACAGAACCGTGACCCCAATCTACCAGTTTTATATGAAGTGTCTGACCATCCTTTAAGACAAAAATGCAGATGTGTTAATAAGACATATGTATATTTGCAAGACACCTCAGTCGCAGGCATGAAGCAGGCATGGGAAGTGGGGCAAAAACAGAAGATTCTTAATGGCAAAAGATCAGCCGTTGCCAAGTCTGGTTAGTGAAAACCATTAATGAACAATGTGACAGACAACTTGGCTAATTACATGCAATGTTAGGATCTTTGGAACTGTTTCCAGGTGATGCCGTGTTTGCACGAGATATGTATGGAGCTGGTGATCCAATGGATGATGTGATTCAATGCTGGATTACCGGAAAGTATGTTTATTTTCTTACCTTTGAACCTAATACATCTAAGGGATGTACGATCATCCGAAACAATCACTGCACTTGATAAAGCAAGAGATGGAGCACTTGGGCCCTGTGAAGACCGAACTAGTGATGCTGCCACATTTTCGGACGGTACTCATCATGGTGGAATTGCTTTTGAAAGAAGTGCTCGTGCAATCAAAGTACAAAAAGCTTGCTGCTATAACATGGGCATATCATATCAACAAAAGCCTAGTTTGAATGCACCCTGTGCGGAAGGAAAGCTGGAGGAGGGAAGATTTGATGAGGACTTAACAAAAAGAAGATTTATGGTTCAAGTAAGCTGATGTTTCTGGTCATTTTCCACAGATATTTAACAAATTATCTAGGCTAGTATATGTGCTGGTTTAGAGTCCAAAATGGAAGGTCCAACTGAAGGACTAGATATCATGAAAGAGCATTCCATGATGACCAACCTGCCATGCCTTGGTTCTGACAGCAACTATTACTGGCCTGCCATGCAATATAATGTGGCTTCAGCAAAGGCAGCAACAACAGGTAATTCACACATTTATAAACCAATTGTTAATGAAAGCTAAGTCAAGCTAGATGCAAATCTTAATGAAATGGGGTTTTTTGGAGATATCCATAATGACAAACGTGACGCACCTGCGGACTATTCTGCAATGATTGCAAACTCAGATGTTCCTGAAGACTATGATAAAGGCTGCTTTCATTTACTTGAAATTGGATGCCATATCTACCTGGACACCTTGATTATTGCTCATTTTTCTGGTTTGAGGACACATGGAGGATCTCCGCCAACTGCTCCTGTTGGTGCTCAACCTGTTCCATGGGCTTACCGGTGGATTGTCATTTTGTACCCTTCTCGGTCTATGGTGGAGGGTGAAGGTCTGCAAGCTCTAGCAGCAATGCCAGATCATAGTCCATTCACACTCAGGCCTGAAATGACTGAACTAGTGTAGGTTCCAAATGATCAACCAGCTATTCTTGAAACTCAACAAGCTTTTGTTTTGTAGTTCCAACTCTGACCAATTGAAAGCATGGTGTACTCAGGCAACATTTGCGGAAGATGGAGGAGTTATTATGAGTCCAGCAGCAAATGTGGACCATATGTCAAAATCTCTACTCTCTGTATCCCTCTTTTTTCTTTGGCAACTCCCTCCACACTACAATGTTCAAGTTGACTCTCAAAAATTCTTGGACTCCATATCACTGCGTCCTGACATTGATGGGCCTAGAATGACAGTGGGAACTTGGCCTCTTAGACCAGGCTGGAAAAATGAAGACGCATCTTCTGCCTCGGGCACCTTGAATGATCTTGTGGACAATACTGGCCCAGGAAGTTCACGAGAAGATGCAATTCAGAGATATAAAGCCTATCGTACAAAACTGGCCAAATTTATACCTTGGTTTGTTCTACAAGAACAGACCGTGGATAATATCACACAAAATATAGGTAGACCTGCTGGTACTTTCAAGAAAGGTGTGTAGTGGTGCTTGTAAAATATACAAGTCACTTATACCAGATAACAGGCCTTAAATGCAAACAAGCCTCACAAAAAGGAAAAGAACCTGAAACAGCTTCAAAGAGTGTGTACATTTATTTTTGTTAATCATGATATTGTTCTTACACTGTTCTAACAGAAATCAAACCTTCTTCTAATCTTGGTATGCAATGAGTATGGACATTATGACAGCTATTCAAGATGAAACTGTGGTTGGTGGTTTGGAATACAATGCAAGGCAACAAGAGAAACCTGGTGTATTAATACATTCAAATCAACCACTTATGTTTTTATAACCAGAGTATATTATAGAATCCAATACATTCTTGAAGTTGTTAACTGTCAACCGGCTGGAAAAGATGATGGAGAGTCTTGTGAATGCTTGCAGGGCCATTGGCAAATCAGGATTGGAGGGATATACTGCTGGAACATTGGAGAAAGTCTTGTCTGCACTTCTCAAAAAACCAGACTCAGTCATGGAATCCACAGTAGAAGCTATCGCTTCCATCTGGCCAACTATTCAATCCATTGGAGACCACGAGGCGCAATCTTTCATGAGTCTTCATCTTACCCGACACCAGCTAATGCTAGCCAATTATCTTGCATGGGCATGGCTGGAGTCAAGCTGTGCCAATCATTGTCAACTAGCTTTGACCGTCAATAAAGACTGTTCTATCACGCAAGCCACACGCACAGATTCACTCTGATACATATTGGAATGGCAGCCAGAGGGTTACTTATGAATTCAAAACCCAGCAAAAATACTCTAATGACACTCCTGAAGAACAGAATTCTCTTGTCATCCGTGTTATCCTGGATATAATTCGTGAATGGCTTGGATATCCAGCTTTTGATGATGGATCCTACCACCAATATTTATTCATTCGACACATTTTCCAATCTTTCCACATGGATGTCCTGTACTTGGCCGAGATTTGGGATGCTTATCTCAATGTCAAAAAATATGTGTTTGGGAATAGAAAGATGAAGAAAGTGAAAAAGGAACATTTTATCAAGGTGGTGGAGGATTGGAGCGCACATCCTCTCTCAGATAATGGCTCTGATGAATCCCAATATTTGAAGATCCTGGGATGCATTTTCAAGCAATACAGCCATGCTTTGTCTACCAAAGACACCACCTGGTTACGAGTTCTTCCATTTATGGAAGACTCATTCTTATGAGTCCAGGATCTATGGCAGTTCGTCAGTAATTAATGTTTGAAATCAACTCTAGAGCCAAATTCTGCATTTCTAATCCTTTCTTTCTGGAAAAATTCAGGAATAAACTAGATTTTTGGAATCTTGTCCTCAAATATTTTCAGGAATATAGGATTTATTTTGAGATTGTAAAAAATCAGAAACTGCTCTGATGGATGAGAAAAAGAATTTGTATGATGCGGAATTTGATCCTAAAAGGAAATTGTCACATTCAGTCACAGACTCTTGCTCATCAGCAAGATCGTCGGGGGTTGGTGTACAGGATAAAGTAAGTGTCTAGTGTCATTTTGTTAGTCTAGTATTGATGTTTGCACCTCCTCCCCATCCACATTGAAAATGTGGGGTTGGGGGATCTCAGGACCTCACACTCCTGCCATCTGCCCACCCCTTTTTTGCAACCACCAGGCCACCCTACCCTGCCGGTTTTCAACCACCCCCAGCCCATGTACACCCCCCATACCTTTTTTCCAGTGAAAAGGAGGAGTTGGGGGGTCTCAGGACTTCGCACTCCCACCATTTGCCCAACTACCACCATTCGTTTTTTTCAACCACCAGGCCACCCCACCCTGCCGGTTTTTGACCACCCCCAGCCCATGTATGCCCCCCACATCTCATTTGGATTCCAAACAAGTGGTCAGTGGGTCTCAGGCCCTCACTTCTGGCTTTCTGCTCACGCAACACCAAACCCATTTTTTCAACTACCAGAGTGCCCTTCTCACCCTGTTTTCAACCACCCCCATAAACCCCTCTTAATTGCAGCAATGTGTGAGATTACTTGATATAAGTAATAATTAGAAGAATGTATCGTCTTTGTTGCACCTTTGCCAATCCCAACACTATTATTAAGAATTGTGGGAATATCTTCAAAGTGACTACCAGAAAATCCTCTTGATGTATACCAAGCTGTACCAACCCACCTCCTTGAACCTTTAGTATTTTATATTGGGCCCAACAAAACAAAAACTTTTCAATAGGAGTTTGATGATGATATGATTTTGTAAAGCATGTTCTCAAATATTTCGGTGAGAAAGTGGACAAGAAAAAAAAACCAGTGCAACCTCAGAATATCATATTGATTCAAACAAAAACCGACCAGTTTATATGAAAGTTACATGACCATGAGCTTCAAAATTTAGTCCACATTGGAGGCCTTGTCAGCCTCGTCCTCATCATCAGTAAATGCTACACCTCTTTTCCGAATTTTTGAAGATACTTTGACTTGAAGACGTTGTGTTTTCAAGAGCGCCTTTGAAGCCTCCTTCATAAAACAAGTTATAACAAGAAACTATAACAAGAATAGTCCACACACCTCCGCCAATTTGTCGTCAATGAGAGCCATTGACTGAAGTACTAAACCAAGCTTGAAAGTCTTATCTTCCTTGGGGCAAAATGCACGAAATGAGAGTCGAAGGTCCACGACTACACCAGGAACAAAGCTAGTTGGTGTTGTATGTTCGTACCTACATGTTTCCGTGAGTTTGCATTGCAGAAAAAGTTGTGTACTCACTTGTATTTTTTGTCCGTGGTTACAAGCCTGGAAAAATATCCGACATCATCGGCAGTGGTGTGAAAGTATCGACTTTGATCCACAGATGCCAAAACACCATGGGGATCAACAAGAGGACTGAAGGGGACAATATCAGAGTGAGTAGCAAGTTTCGCACTTGTAAAGTATCTCTTGTGTGCTTCAACAGTCATATATCCAGAAAATGTACCGGGTGTCCAAGGCTGAAGTTTGAAGGGACTAATACCCTTGGCAAACGTGGCATGGATGGATTGAATATTCTCGATAGCCAAGTCGAATTGAGGTGAATTCGGCCCTGTCAAAGTGACATGTTGTCGCAAAAATTTGATCCTAGCTTCAGAACTATCAACGATATGAGAGTTAAGTTTCCGGGATCTTGATATAGCCTGGTAGTGCTCACCTTGGAAGTCGGCTGACTGGGGGTAAGTCACATTCAGCTATGATTCCAGTAAGCCGAAGTATAATTTCCTCCATCTCCTTTCCATCTAATTTTTGTACAAGTTCGTATTGTGCCATGGCTTGATTATACTGGATCTTGGCTTTCAAGTGTAAGCCATTCTCCTAGTATATTTTTCAATACTTCATCGGCCATATGGGAAAGAACACATGCCTTGTTAAATGCACTCAAATACCTCTGGTGGTGTTTTCCTTCATATGCCAAGGTTGAAAAGGATTCAACAGATTCAGCTGTCATTGAAGAACTTAACAAATATAGCTGACAACAACAGTTCCCTCTCACCGGCTGCTTTGTAGTTGTAGAATTGATTCATGACCGTCGGTTGAGTTCAGGTGGAACCACTGAGGAATACGGTAAACTATACCCGGTGCTTTCCTATTTTTAATAAAAATTCTTGGAATTTTAAACTATATTTAGTTATGCTGAGCTGGATGGGCTGGTGCTTTTCAGGGGTACTTTCCAAAATGACATGGTTGCTTTCAGAAAATACACATCATCGTGACTGTTGGTGGAACTTTGTCAATGATATTGCATAAATCAAAATGAGTCTGTATTATATTGGACCTTTTATCTTGAATCCGATGTATTGGATCCTGTTGTAAGGCACTCATATGTTTCAGCCAGCTGTGAATCTTTTTGATCAAGAAAGTACTGGCTGTTGAACAAGTTATTTTCTGCATTTGGTATTTTCAAAGCTATAGAGAGGCACCACAAGGCACCATGAGGCACAGGAAGTGATGGAAATTTCTTTTTTAAAATATATCAGAAGGTTGTTGAACAAGTATGTATCCTTATAAGTACAGATTATTTTCTGCATCTGGTATTTTCAAAGACATCAGAGAACTACAGAGAGACACCACAAGGCACTGAGCCGAATGGGTGGAAAATTTGATTTTAAAACATATTACAGGGCTGTATTCCTGTTTTGTGCCGTTAAAATTTAATATCGAAGTCCTGTTTCAAAGGAAAGTCTCCGTGTCTCATTGTCCTCTCTCTATCTACATGCCACCAAAGAAGTATTCCAGCATTGAGTCCTCTCCCACTGCACGGTAACATTTCTCTCTGTTCTTCTGTGTTAATTTATTTACTATCATGCTGGTTGGCAGGCAAAGCCGAAAAAGTGGTTGGACGGGCAAGCCTTTGTATGTTTACAGTGATGTTGAGGAGATGTACGCATTTGTTGCTGAAATGGTATTGCATCTGACCAATCTCCAGCAGTGATGATGAGGAAGAGGCCACTGAGTGAGTACAGCTTTCTACGTTACTTGACTGGGTTCATTTATTTATTTTATTAGAGATGAGATGACGCCTTCACCAAAGCCTAAGACAGGGAAGCCAGGCAAAAGGTGTGTAAAGATTTTCGTTATTTAGCCAATTCAGTTTGATCTGTTCAATATAAGGACTTTGACTGCCAGGAGTGCCCCTCGCTCCTCAAAGAAAGCCCGCGTTGCATCATCCCCGGAGTTGTCTGAACAAGAGGTGACAATGTAAGTTAATTTCTTGTTTCTGTTGATTGTCCTTTCTGATATTGTAACAGTCCGTCAAAGCATGAATCCAAGTATTTATTAGTTTAGCCTACCTTGATTATCTCTCTGATATGTTGATTTGACTATAGATCGCCTCAAAAGGCATCCGCTCAAAAAGGATCTTATCAAAAGGCATCATCCAAACAGGTCACCCACACCAGGGTTGATTCTCCTGAAGAGGATGTTTTTTGGTAGGAGGCCAGCCTTTAGTTTTTGACCGCCCTAATTTGGCTTATACTATTATACCAGTTCATCGACATCCAAGAAACCTAAAGAAGAGATGGTATATTTGGAGGACTTTCCTGAATCGTAGGTGCTTACATGTTTCATTACTTTATCCACACTACATCATAATCCGGTAGCAAAATTTTCATCAAGTCCAGTGATAGTCTGGTCAAATGTGAAGTTCTTGTCCGAGAACTGATGGATTCCATGTTGGTGGACACATACAAGAACCTCCCGGCTCTTCGGTGAGTATTGGTTTTTTGATAGTAATTTTGATTGATGACTGTCCTCCGATCAGAAAAGGGACTCTGGTCACAGCCAATGCTGGGATTGATCCTATAGAGCCATTTTTGCTTAGCAATGTTCCGAAAATCCTTCCCTCTGCAAACATGAGGTATGTCTCTCCTTCACTTATATCATGAGCTGTTGTTCAAACTATTAATTGTGTACTTAGACTTCTTGTGGAGGCGATCACCTTTATCAGGTCTGGGGTGTTCATGAATCCTTCAAGAGCATCCCCGACTCTTGTTAAGAGTAACCCAGTATCTGAAAGCGCACGATCTGTTGAATATGCGAGCCAGGCTGGCTCACATGGCTTCAATCCCTATCTTGTTTTTACCTCTGTTTTGCTTGTGACCAGTTCTAACTTGATGTCCAAACCTGTTGGGATTTTCCAGCAGATTGGTGGACTGATGTGCACTCAAGAGTGGGAGAGGTTTTGCGCCTTTTTCTGCATGGTATTCAAGGTTCCTGAGCTGAGGGCTCAAATACTGGAGGGTTCGATCATGATTAGCACTCGTGCTAAACAAAGAGATAAGGATGAGGGTAAGTATCTCTTGTCATATCATATGCATATTACAACTTATTTTAAACTGATGTTTTTCAGCTGGAACTGCAGGAAGTAATATCGCAAAACTGCTGGCTAGGAAGAAGTCCCTTGCGAATTTGTCTCCTGTGAAAGCACTCTTCCAATAGTATGGTGGTTAAAGGTGCCCTGAACTTTGAAGATCAGGGTGAGTACAAGTTAATTGGTTAGAGTTTGCGGTGATCTTAAGAATTCGCCAGTTCCCATATATGACGGCACAAATGGGACGGTAAATTTTACCAAGCTCCATCAACTTTCAGCCGACTTGAAGTTGTGGGAGGATGACTTGGTGGGGAAGATTTGTCTAGTTGGCTACACGGCGAACAGCTGGATCCCCAAGGACAACCTGACCAAGCAGCTCTCTTTAAATATTCAGTGGGTCATCGTTCTAGCCAAGGAGGATTAGGACTGAGCAAATAGTCGGCTTCGATGATATTTTTTACTTGTAATATTCAGAATCAGTAGGGTTATTTGATACCCCAATATACCGCATTATTGTCTGCTTGTGAAGACAAGTTCAACTTGTTTGTTAAAGACGCAACTTTCATAGGTGAAAACATGAAGTATATAGAAAACAAAATACTTTTTATTGAAATTGTGCTGATAACAAAAACAACTATGTAAGTAATAGAAAATAAAAATAAAATAATCTGCTAACTGTCAATTAAAAGCTGTTTAAGGCAATCTTGTTCCATTACAAGAGGAATTGGAAACAATGATGCATCATCCAAATTAGCTCCCTTACTCCATGAAACTTGTGCTTCAGCTGCAGCATCTCCAAGCTCGATCAAATTAGCCTTTTTTCCACAGTTGAAAATCAATCGATTTTGCCACCGAACAATCTTGCAAAGAATATGCTCCACAAAAAGAACACCATATCCCAGACTGAATCCCATGGAAGACCGGTCAGACTCTGCCAAGTTATCATCAAAGTGTTGGAAGACACAATTGAAAGCTTTGTGGGTGCGATCAAGAGATGTAACATCGAATCCAAGTTCTTGAAGGCCACGATATGCACCAGCTGTTTTCATCTTCCATATCCAGGTTGTTATATCGTCCATTGTTGGTGGTGAACAAAGACCAGCAAAAACAAAGTTGTTGGTGAGCTGAAATGCAGTAAGAGATGAATGATTTGTTGATCCTAGTCCAGATACATTGAGCTTCAGGATAAACTGATGCATCTCCTGCCATGTTGGTATCTCCCCAGTAAAAGAAGTTGGATCTTTGTTAAAAAGTGATCCAATCAAGTTGGCCCACTTCTGTTGAAAACTATTACTGAAGAGTGGTGTAAACCGCTTCACAAGGTTATCTCTACAAGGTATATCAGGAAACAGACCAAGCTGACTACTAGGCTGTCCCCAGATTGTTGGTGAGTCAACATGAATATAACCTCTTGAAGCTTGCTCGCGTCTGTCCAAAGCACAAAAGCCAGTTTTCTTCTTTTTTCCCTTGCCTGAAATAATTTTGGGCCTTTTAAAAGAAGAAGATAGGGGTGGAGCCAGAGGATTGTGGTGGAGATCGGTGTAGAAATGAGAGTTTTTTTTGATTATGTAGTCAAACTTATTGATGCATTCATCCAATGATGCAGACCAGAAAGTACAAGAATCCAGGAAAGGAATGGTATCTTCACATTGAGAACTGACCATGAACACCAATGCATTGGCCAGTCCTAGAGGTCCAGTAAGCTGTTTGGCTGGTAAGTGCTTTGCAAACAGGGTTGCATATAGACTAGTATGGCGAAAAGGATAGGACTGGCTGAGTGGATGGATCTGTTCATATTTTGGTTTAGTTTGGCCCAGAAGAATACGATGGAGGTGAAGGTCTTGTATTCCCTGTTCACGATGGAAGGATAAAGCTTCTCGACAAATTAATCCAAGAGCACCAAAATGAGGTGCTTTATTAGAGGACAAGATGTCCTCTACTCTCCTAACAGGTGGAATGGGGGCAAGAGGGGACCGTAGACTGTGTTTTTTCTTGTATGACCTGAAAACTGTTGAACCACTACCAGGCAGAATAGATACAGTCTTTTCTCCAAGATCTGCAAGAGCACTGCTAATCAAATGTCCAATGTAATCACACCACTCCACTATTTTAGGTTCAGCATCAAGTAAGAATTTGATATGAGCAACCAGAGGTTTCATGATGCTTTTGTAATTACGAGTGAGTGCATTGGCAAATGCATCATCTTTTTGCAACTTCTTTTCAAACATTCTAGCTGGACTGGACAAAAATTCCCTAATTCCATCAGATGCCAACACATTCTCCCCAACAGTATCAATCAAAGCCATGATTGTGCCACCTCGAACAATGGAGCGATCAATAATGTTCTTGTTGTGAGTTTTTTTCATTTCCTTAGGATCTTTGCGACGTCAGATGGTATTAAATAGAGTATCGGCTCTGTCCAGTGAGGGGACAAGGAGAGCATTGCACCAAAGTTCAAAAAGAACTTCAGAGACTACAGCATAAAGTGCTTCATCATGATCGTTAATCATCTGATCAATAATGGGCATAATTATAAAGTCATTGGAATCAGACTTCATATGGGTGTCAATGAAATTCAGTGGTATATAGCACAGCCTTGCAAACTCTTCATTCAGCTCAGCATCTGCTGCAGGTAAATCCATAGTCTTTGCTGGGGTTTTGCGTCTTTTTTTCCCATGGATGCTGGTTTGTTTTTGTCGAGCACGAACACATTGGACATACTGGACTATGTGGTCAACACAGTTTGAAAATGATGGGTAGTTGGACTTTATTTCCATGAGCTTATGGCTGCTGGCTATCTGTCTTGCCAAACCTGGTCCTGATTCCTGATACCATTGGAAAAATAGAAGGTAAGACCAGCACATTTGCCATTGAATAGCTCTTTGAAGGAAATGCAGCTTTTCAGCTTCAACCACAAGAGAAGGGAGTATATTAACTGAGCCAACAATCTGCTCCATGATCAACATAGCTTCATCATTAAGTGTCATATTATTATTTGATTCTGGTGAGAGCTCCATGAATGTTGTGACCTGATTGTCAAGGTTGACTCGATCTTGAAGCAGCTGGATGAGAGTATTGGAGTCCATTGGTGTACCTATGATTGGCCGACCAGCATTTAATGCCACAGCTTCCTCTTGGAGTCTTGTGACATCAAGAAGTATATTGATCATTTTAAAGGAAGTAGTTGGAGTGGGACCTGAATGGTGTGAAATTGTAGGCATGGTGATCATAGGAGAATCATTTGATACTGTGGGTTGAATGACTGGTGCTGAGGATTCATCATCATCTGTCCACTCTTCATTTGAGGTTTCCTCTTCATAATCAACTGAGCCATCCCGTGAATTTGGTTCATGAGAAGGACGAATATTGTTATGAAGATCTGATTGGAACTGATAAAAAAGATATGGAGCAGATTGTCTAAAAACAATCTAATAAACATGATATCCCAATGATAATAAAATAAACTCATACAAGATAGCCTCATACTCATACCACAAATCATCAGATTCTTCATAGCCCTTGAATCTTACATGCCATTGGGTAATACCCTATACAAATAACAAAAAAGTCTAAGTCTCAAAACATTTCCCCTGAAAATGAGTAAAATGATACTCACATCAATTATAGCTACCTCCTGAATTGATTCAATCTCATACTCTCCACTATCATCAGACACTTCAGTCAAAGACAAAGAGGCTTTTCTTTTTGAGTGAGACTTTTTAGAACTACTGGACTGCATAATATTGTCTTCTTGCATATCAATTACAGATCTGGGAGGGGAAGACAAAGGAGTTGAAGTTGTGGAATCAAAAGTAACAACTTGGGGAGTTGGTGAAACAAATGTAGATGATGCCAGAGCAGGTAGAGTTGAGTGAGGATTCTCAACAACTACAGGACGAGGTTTGATGGGAAGGCGAACATTATGAGGTGCAAGGAGTTGAAGGGAGGGTTCTGACAATTTTTTGTAAGCATCTCGCAATTTTCTTTGAATATTTCCATAGGTCCTCTTCAGAATAGGAATATGATGTTGGTCACATATCTTCTGCACATACCAAGAATAATGCCCCCTCATCTGTCTGACCATAGCTCGGTCTTCTACAGGATCATATGGAAGAGGATCCATGTGACAAACATCACTACTTTCATTGACATAAGTCATGATGGATATCATAGTGGAGGGATGCATAGGTGATTTTATTTTGGACAAAAGAGCAGTATTCCAGTAATTAAAAACAAGGTCTCTTGCAAGGAAATTTTGGTGAGTTCTAATATCTCCAAAAATGCACAGGCCATCATTGGCAAATGTAGGATATCCGCGGCCAAAATGGGAGTGAGATCCCATGTTTCCAAATCCAGTTAATGGTGTGACAAGAAATGGGGTAGAGCGTGTGAATGCAGCATTATTAGGATAGACAACCAATCCAACCCGATTTTGTATGCCAACTAAGTTGGAAAGTGAACCAAGGCCAGTTTCTGAAAGCCACTCTTCTGCAGTAAATGAGTTCAAAGTTGGCTTTTCACTACCATGAAGATCCTTTCCTTTGAAGACTGCAAAAAACAAAGCAATACCAATTGCTCTGAAATACAAAGCAGGCCTTGGAAAAAAGAATGGACCAGAATCACTTCCTTTAAATCAAATAAAATTTTCATAAACAAAAGTTTGAGATATATTGTACATTTACAAACATACCTGGAGGTAAACACAAAGCCAAAATGAAGAGTGTGAACCCAGGATGGAAATCATTTCCATCAGTATGCAATCGACCCTGGAATTGACCAATCATAGAAGCCAGATCACCTATATCAGATGACACATTGATTTGGAGTCCAGTGTTGTTGGGTGAAGAACCACCAAAACCAGGAACATTATTCTCCTTGAAAATCCACTCAAACATGTCCCATTCAAACTTGGAGATGCATGTGGGCATAATGAGTCTAAAGAGGCGATGACAAACACGAAGAAGTTGACATATTTGTGGATGCTGAACTTGAACTGCAGGTGCAACTGTTCCTTGTCCATCTCCCTCAATCTTTGTGGTGGCTAAACTGGAGGATCCATTCCGGGGATCACCAGCATGTCTAGTGGATCGGTCATTGTGTTTAAGGCCTAGGTCATATATTGCAGGAATAGCAGGCTGGCCATTAGAGGTAGCTGGTTTTCCAAAAGCAATCTTGAGTATTTGGTTTGCTAATCTTTCAATTTCAGGACCACATGGATACTGTTGCATAGAAGAAACAGTTTGAATACAGGCAACTGTGATGATGCGTTTGTCTGAGCCATTTATAGAATTGACAAAAGGTATGCCAACAGGCATAAGAATCATACCAGGGACAGGGACATGTTCAAGATGTCCATTAACTAAAGCTGGCCCAACATCAGGAGGGACTATGGTATGGAGTAGGGCATCCATAATTTTGGCTTTCTTGGCAGTTTGGAAATCAGCCACATATATATAGCCTCTGCGGAAACGGTTATCCTTAACCAACTTGTATATTGGCACAATGGGATAAACAAAACCAGAACCTGTAGGTGGATTGATGGGGGAAGGTGAAACTAAAGTATCTGGTGATGACACAGGGTTCTTGGATATCTGATCTTCTGGCCAAAAATATGGAAAAGGTAGTGTTGTATATGGATCCAAAGGTAAAATGTTGGATATGTCTCTAATGCCAAATTGTACAGGATCATCTGGATTATAGTTCCCCATAAGAAAACTATTAAATAAAAAAACATAAAGTAAGAGAAATTTCTGATCAAAACTAACATAAAATATTCTCCTGACTTCTTGAAAGGATAGCAGTAGTATCCATGATCATCTGTTCAGTATCCAACCCTCTTGAAGGACTAGATGTAGAGGGACCAGATGTAGGAGAATCTGCAATGACTGATTGCAAATGCAGTGGAAAGCTGGAATTGCCAGAGACATCCTAGAAATAAATACAGAAATAAATACTTTATTCTGGCAATATCAAAACAACTAACCATATTGGTATAACTGGAGGGAGTTTTGATTATATTTGCAACTTATTTGGCCTAAAGAGTCCAGAGCTTTAAGAGAAATCACAGGCTGAAGTCTATATTGTCTGGATAAACCAATACAATAAGAACTTGCAAAGGAATCGCCTATATTGTCTGGATAAACCAGTACAATAAGAAATCTCAAGTGATTGTCTATATTGTCTGGATAAACCAATACAATGATAGTAATCTGAGATAATGAGAGGACCAAGGGGTAATACTAAAACAATGGCATTATTCAGTATGGTTTAGTACAATCAGTACGATAAAGCTTGACAGGATGTGCTCACCTGAGGTCAGAGGCAACAGAGGTAGTAATAGGCTAAGCTAGAGGGCCAAGGGTAATACTGAATGAAAGACAGTCAACACTCACTCAAAT
This sequence comes from Hygrocybe coccinea, assembly GCA_963555575.2. NCBI lineage: Eukaryota > Fungi > Basidiomycota > Agaricomycetes > Agaricales > Hygrophoraceae > Hygrocybe > Hygrocybe coccinea. The sequence continues at coordinate 1,419,277 of OY741991.2, forward strand.
CACTTTACAATCCACCATAATACTTACCCAGGGTCAGACGCAACAATGGCAGTGAAAAGTTGAGGTGGAGGGTTAAGTTTAATCCTGAAACACAATCAACATTCAGTACAGTTCTGTCAATCAGTGGCATGAAGCATAACACTACAGTACTTACCCAGGGTCAGATGCAAGATGAGCGGGGCAACACCAAGTAATAGTGCCAAGAAGCAATATCGAAAGACACTGTCACAGGTAACATTCAAGACAGTTCAGTACAATCAGTATTGCAAAGTATAAAGCTTGACCTACCTGTGGTGAGAAGCAACAGTCACTGCGATATGACTTTGGAGGCTGGAAGTCCGGTATGAAAAGTCAAACTTCTATATTTGAACAATGCCAAATATTAATAATTAAATATTGTGAGAATATAGTCAGAGTGACTACCAGAAAATCGCCTCGATCATCCAGGCGATTTTTTGGTAGTCAGTTTGGAGTCCCGATATGGTAGCGTCGGGATTGCCTCGTATGGGCAAGAGCGCCATGGCCTCTTTATTATTTAAATACATAATAATTTATTTTACATATTTACTGGGGGGAAAGCCGTCGATTCGGGGGGGGGGTTATATGTAATTTTAGGATGCGCACGGACCAGGGAGTACTTATCCAACCAAACAAAGGCGAAGTCACATCCTCTACTTAGGCAGGCAGCCCCCCGCGCCATTTCGGACTGTGGGGCACTCGAGTGGACTGCAGGGCATGACGGGGGCTTTGTTTTGAGTGGGATAGAGGTTTTGTTTTGAGGGATCGAGGTGCATCGTCTCTCATGTTGTCCCCAGCTGACTACAGCCTCCAACCTCCACTTTGGCAGGATAGCATGCCGCATCCGGCCCCGTTTTCAACCACCCCAGCTCAGTCTACACCCCCCGGACCTCGTTTGCGCTGAAAATGAGGGGTCGGGGGGTCTCGGGACCTCAGATTCCCGCCATCTGCTCAAGACCACACCCCACTTTCGTTGACCACCAGGACGGACCCTCCTGCCCCGTTTTCAACCACCCCCGGCCAGTACATGCCCCCCCCACCTTGTTGCCGTAGAACACGAGAGGCTGGGGGGTTTGGTGCCCCCGTGTGCTCGCCTTCTGCCCCAGCCCTCCCCCCCCCAACTTTTTGACACCCAGGATGACTCCTCCTGTACATTTTCGACCACCCCCGGCCAGTACATGACCCCTGCGCCTCGTTGCCATAGAAAACTAGAGGCCGGGGGTCTTAATCCATCGCATATCCGCCTTCTGCCCCAGCCCTGCCCCCCCCGACTTTTTTGACCACCAGGACGACCCTCCCGCCCCATTTTAGATCACCCCCAGCCAGTACATGACCCCCGCGCCTCGTTGCCGTAGAAAACGAGAGGCCGGGGGGTTTGGTGCCCCCGCGTGCTCGCCTTCTGCCCCAGCCCTCCCCCCCCCAACTTTTTGACCCCCAGGACGACTCCTCCCGCCCATTTTCGACCAGCCCTGGCCAGTACATGACCCCCGCACCTCGTTGCCATAGAAAACGAGAGGACGGGGGGTCGTAATCCACCGCATGTCCGCCTTCTGCCCCAGCTCTTCCCCCCCAACTTTTTTGACCCCCTGGACGACTCCTCCTGTACATTTTCGACCACCCCCAGCCAGTACATGACCCCCGCGCCTCGTTGCCGTAGAAAACGAGAGGACGGGGGGTTCTAATCCATCGCGTGTCCGCCTTGTGCCCCAGCTCTCCCCCCCACCATTTTTTTGACCACCACAGCCCTCCCGCCTCGTTTTCGACCACCCCCGGCCAGTACATGCCCCCCGCGCCTTGTTGCCGCAGAAAAACAGAGGACGGGGGGTCGTAATCCATCGCTTGTCCACCTTCTGCCTCACCAGCCCCCCCCACTTTCTTTGATCACCATGACCAGTCCCCCTGTCCCTTTTTTGACCACCCCCTCCCAGTACACATTCCCCCTGTCCTCCAATCTCCACTTTGGTAGGACACCCCCCTGTGCCATTTCATTTAGATTGCTGGGCACTCGATTTCACTCTGGGGCATCATGGGGGTGTTGAGGTGAGCATAAGTGGCAGAAGTGAGAATCTAGATCTGTTAGGGAGGTAGTACATGCATAATACAATGGTCTGGCTTTCTTGTTAAAGTGTGAATTAAATAAGGCAATCACAACTCAGACTTGATCATCGTTCAACAACAACATATTTGCATTGCCATTGGTTTAGCCAAGGCAATCCACAGTGTCAGGCCCCATACTTTGAACAGTGACTAGACTTGTTGCCATTGGTTTAGCCAAGGCAATCCATAGTCTCAGGCACAGTAGTGTCTAACCGACACCATACATCAAACAGCTCCTGCTCCTGACTGCTTGTTGCCATTGGTTTAGCCAAGGCAATCTTCTCACATTCCTCCCTATGTCATCCAATTCTCCAGCCCTGGTAGTGAGTATTTCTCCATAAACTGTCATCAACCCAACTAAATTTCATCTAATAGTCAGATGTGCCTACTGGGCGAGTTGTGATCATCAATGGTCAACGATACTTTTCCCCCAATTCTTGCCGAGATGTCCACATCCCTCCAGCCCCTCCTAGCGAGTCAGACATGGGTCTTGAATGTAACTTTTGGGGATCCTCTCCCCAATTACAGGATTTCAATGTTCCCCGCTGGATGACACAGGAGTTTGCGTTTTTAAGTGTCATGCCTCTACACCCCAAGTTCACAGGCAAGCTATTTGAGGCCCTCAATTCTATCCCACCTGTTGAACATCTGGGGCCCAAATTATACTGCTTACCGCTTACAACCATCCAGTCTTGGCGGGGCATTGAACGAGACCTCACAACTGTGCTTGAAATCTTCAACTGGCAGAGTGGTGGATATGTTGTTGGTTTCTTCCCTCTGCCCTCCAACCTGGGCTATACGCAAGCTCATGCTACAGCTCATATTGCACGTCGACAAGCCATCCGTTCACGGGATTGGTTCGCAGTATTGATGGCATCTGTATCTTATCTCCTGCATTCTTACTGTACAAACACATGGTTTCAGCGGCTGGCTGACAAAGGAGTGCCCCAAACTTGGATTGCCAACCTCCAAATATCGGAAGTGTGTGCCACTAGTATTGAGCGTGTAGGAGCATTCATAATGTTGGATGATCCAAGCCGAGATTTTCCCGAGCTTCAATATTTACGTCTCCTAAATGTACCAATGTAGTACCCTTGGGATGAGCATGAAGTCACCATGGCAAAAGAGAAACCTCATATGGCACCCTACTGGTTCCCTACACAAGAACAATTGGCATCACCAACCATTCTCAACTTCTACAATACCATTCCACCTCTGGTTGCCAACACCTCCATGCCACCAACATCACAAGTATCTCTGCCAGCACTACCACAGCCAAAGCCATCATCTTCTCGCCCAGGTACACCTCCAAGCTCAAATTCAGGTCAGAAGCTTGGCCAAACATGGAAGGAATTTTTCAAAGCAAGAGATGAACATTGGGCACAGCATAAAGAAACTATCATGGAGCAAAAGGCTTGAATTGCTCGACAACATAACCCCAGTCTGAAGAAGGCCAGCTTTTTTGAATGGCTCAAGAATTCCACTGGCCAATATATTCGTCACCATCTATCCCGTGCAGAGGGTATCGGACTCTTTGACTTTTACACATCAGACCAGCACAAATATCATGCAGCCAGCAATACTTGGGATCTCTGTGATGATTTTGCAGAGAACATTGCTTGTGATGATCCAGATGACAGCGATGAAGACTTTTACAGTTGGGATGTTGCTCCACCACCACCACTGGACTCCATTAATTCCTTCATCATTCCACAACTTTCACAACCACTTCTAGAAGACGAGAGTTTTATTCCTACTGAAACACCCTCCATCTTGGCAGATCGTCATGGCTTCGTGGAACCTCACATTCAACTGAACCCACCTATTATACAGAGTACTGCTACTGAACTCAGAAAAACCATGGAGGCTCTGGGATTCAAGTGTCTTGAGTTTACAGGCCCTAGGATATTGCAAGATGCCACTGTTGAATTTGTTGCAGATCTAATTGGGGTGGGAGCTGGTGGAGGCAGTGGAATTCGAGATAACCACACTCCTCAACAACTTGCCAACCTCAATCAAGGAGTCCATAATAGACCACAGCTAGAAATTCACAAGCAGGTTATCACACCAAGCCCACGTTCAGACCTTTGGGATCTTGACTCCAGGAACCAGCGCAATGCTCTTCTTTTGAGCAGAGTAGGTTATGCTCGCCGTCTTCCTGTTCCCTCAAATTACGAGTTCTTCCATTTATGGAAAACTCGTTCTTATAAACCCGGTTTTCAGCCATTGAGGTGATTCATTCATTCATCTCAGGGACTGAGGGAAAAATGTATCCCAATATAGCAACTGAGTTTGAAACACATTTGGACTGGTTTCACTCCAGAATTGAGTGGCTCTATTAGCTTTCACCCAGCATGGATTCTTACAGAAATTACCAAGGGAACCATGCTAGATACTTGTTTTCCTGAAAAAATTCATGGAGGCAATCTGGTCATATTTGGGCTGTCCGTGTGCCATTTTAATCAAGAGTAACGAGTATATGCAACATAACAGTTGTAATACTGAAAATGAAAATGTGGTAAATTCTAGATGTATTCTATGGTATGCATCCTAAATTTCATGCCACTAAAAGGAACTGTGTAATGTGGCTTCCAAGTCTACAGCATGCAAATGAGCAACGGATGGCCCACAGTCATGGCTAAAATTAAATCGGAGTTTATAATTTATAGTGGGAGCATTCACACTCAGACAAACTCAAAATGCTCTGTCTTCAACGTCTCCTCTTTGAAATTCTTGCTGTTTCTCTACTGACCTTGTGGGTTCACAGACCTCATATGTACCTCTATCACCCTCAAAGTTCCACTGGATAAATCTTGGTGGTATTCCCTTGATTTCCTGCCCCCACACCTTCAGATTCAACTGGAGGTTAATGCATACGAATTATTTTGTGAGTGAAAATCTATTTATAAATGCACAGAAAATCTTATGGTGTAATGGCTTTGCAGTTGAGAAGCAGGATACAGTTATGGGACCAGCAATTCAAACTTGGAGCTGACCAGCAATTGTTTTGTGTTTTTGTAAGTGAAATGCTGCTAATTGATAATTGATTAATTATGTCTGAGGTGATTATGTAAATGCGTAAGTCCATATATGGGTCAAAAAGTGGCTAGCAAAATCGCCTCAATGCCCGAGGCGATTTTGCTAGCCACTTTCTGCTTACTCAGCGGTGGGCAGCTTCAACATCAACCCCCACGACGCCGGCGCACCCATGTAAGATTGAGAAGGTTTGTGTGATTTTTTGTTGTTTCATATTCTGGTTTTATTGACTAAACCCATTACAGGTAAGAACGAGGGGTCGGCGCCTGGCCCAGCCAACTCCCCCCCCCTCACTAACATCTGAACAGCGAGGACCCCCCATTCCCCCCGGTTTTCGGTAATCACCAGCTGCTACACACCCCCGGCGCCGTTTTCCGTTGAAAACGAGCGTTCGGGGGGTCTCGTTGACCCGCGTTGTCGCCCTGTCCCATCTGACCCCCCACTAACATCTCAACAGCGAGGACCCCCCATTCCCCCCTGTTTTCCGTGATCCCCAGCTGCTACACACCCCCGGCGCCGTTTTCCGTTGAAAACGAGCGTTCGGGGGGTCTCGTTGACCCGCGCCGCCTCCCTGTCCCATCTAACCCCCCCCACTAACATCTCAACAGCAAGGACCCCCCATTCCCCCCGGTTTTCGGTGATCCCCAGCTGCTACACACCCCCGGCGCCGTTTTCCATTGAAAACGAGCGCTCGGGGGGTCTCGTTGCCCCACGTTGTCGCCCTGTCCTATCTAACCCCCCCACTGATTTCTCAACAGCTAGGACCCCCCATTCCCCCCGGTTTTCTGTGATCCCCAGCTGCTACAAACCCCCGGCGCTGTTTTCCGTTGAAAATGAGCGCTCGGGGGGTCTCGTTGCCCCGCGTTGTCGCCCTGTCCCATCTAACCCCCCCCCCACTAACAACTCAACAGCGAGGACCCCCCACCTATCCCGGTTTTCGGTGATCCCCAGCTGCTACACACCCCCGTTAGTTACTGTGGCCACTGAGGGCCTTGGCTCCGCTGTATCCATTATATTATACATTAATTTCTAAATATTATATAATTTCCAAAAATTTCGTGAATAAGGGGTTATTGAATTAGGAGACAATACATTGCTCCTTGCTTCTTACTCTCTGCCCGTTGCTTTATAGTTGTTTTGGGTGTCCCAGACAACATAAACTGCCTGACTCTTGGTCTTCTATACTGAGACTAGTCATTCTCAACCCTCTGTACTTGCCTTTTGGGACACTGGTTCTCGATCTTGTCTTGATCCTATCTGGAACTTTTGGGATTGCTTCTGGAGACATCATTCTAATTGGTTACTGTGACTGTAGTGCTGCACATTGGTTTATTGATAAGAGATTAGAGCAAGGTGAATTGCAGAGAAGTGCTACTTCCCTGGGTTCTCTTTACGAGTGTTTCCCAGTTGCTCCTGACTTCCAGTCAGTGCACCGCTCTCTGTAATACAGTGTGTAGGGAGATTGGGCTGGCGGGTTTACAGTTGCCTCCCCTTCCCAGTGGAAGACTCTCCATTATCAACTACTGCTGTCTGCACCGATTTCATCTTTTTGAGAATAGACTGGTAGTGTGTGCTAGAGCCACAGACAACTGAGTTTCAACTTCACTTCCTAACTCCTCTGCACATCCTCTTTGTGTCCATGGATCTCTCAGCCTTGATTAACATGGAAATGTGTGAAGAAAACACAGAGGTGAGTTTTAAATACTCATTTTTATTGCATTATTTGCTCATAGGCTATTGTAGCATAATGACAATCAGTTCAATGTCCTGGATCTGAATTCTAGAGGTCTTAATCCTTTTGCACCACTTGATTCCCTATCAAATGTAAATTCTCACCACATGGGTCAGCAGTTTTCACCATTTATTTTTTTAATTCCGCTAATTTTGTATCTATTTTCACCTTAACTATATATAGGTACCATACCAATATATCCACTTATACCTGATGTTGGAGGTCCGTCTGAATATGCTGACACGGTCAGTTATTTCTTTGTTTATTATATAATACTAGACTGAATTGATTTTTATTTTTATTTGAACAGGTGTTTACGAACTTGGATACTATGGTTGCTGGCTCAAGCAATCAGGAAGATCCTACAGGTTTGTTTGCACAACATGACATGTCCTGGGTCTTGTTTAATATTTTTATGTTGTAGAGACCTATGATTTTGGGCCAGATGAACCAGTTCGCTTTGGTATTCAAGATGTATATAGCATACCTCCTTTGAATCCCTACACAACTGAGCCACCTTATGACTTATTCTGGCCTGAAGAGCAACTATCCAAGACACCTGTATCATCACCAAAACTATTGCAGCCACCACTTCCTACTACTCCTCCTGCTGGTTCTGGATTTATTTATCCCAATGCACCTTCTTATACATTGGTTCAAGACAACCGTTATCGCAGAGGATATACATATGTGGCCGACTTCAACCCTGCTCAGAAAAGTATGGTTATGGAAAAACTTCTCCATACCATTATTCCTCCAGATATAGGTCCTAGAGTGGTCGATGGAAAGCTCACATACGATCCCATTCCTGGCATGATCCTGATGCCTGTTGGTATACCATTTGTCAATCGAATAAATGGCTCTGACCAACATGTCATCACTGTGGCTTGTATTCAAACGGTTTCATCCATGCAACAGTATCCATGTGGCCCAGAAGTCAGTCGACTTGCTGATGAAGTTTTGGAAATAGCCTTTGGAAAGCCAGGTGTCGATGGCCAACCTGCAGTTCCTGCCATATATGATCTTGGACTTAAACACAACAACAGGTCCACTAAAGATGTTAGCGATCCCCGAAATGGTTCTTCCAGCTTGGCTACAACCAAGATTGAGGGTGATGGACGTGGAGTAGTTGCACCAGCTGTCCAAATCCAACATCCTCAGATATGCCGGCTTCTTCGCATCTGTTATCTTCTATTTCGACTCATCATGCCCACTTGCATCTCGAAACTGGAATGGGATATGTTCGAATGGATTTACTTAGAAAACAATGTGCCAGGATTTGGTGGTCCTTTACCGAACAACACTGGACTCCAAGTAAATGTATCATCTGATATTGGTGATCTGGCTTCCATGATTGGTCAGGTCCAGGGTAGATTGCATACCGATCGCAATGATTTTCATCCTGGATTTACTCTCTTTATTCTGGCCATACGGTTACCACCAGGTAAATATTTTTATAACATTTCATTTCCAAATACATTTATTAATCCTTTGGACCATAGGAAGTGATTCAGGTCCTTTTTTCTTCCCAAGGCCTGCTTTGTATTTCAGAGCAATTGGTGTTGCCTTGTTCTTTGCAGTATTCAAGGGACCAGATCTTCATGGTGGTGAAAAGCCAACTGTAAATCCAGACCCAGTTACGGCAGAACAGTGGCTCGCACAGACTGGTCTTGGTCAGCTTGCTGATTTGGTTGGCATGCAAAATCGCGTCGGCATAGTGCTTTATCCTAACCATGCTGCATTTATGCGGGTCACCCCATTTCTCATAACTCCAGTAACCGGTTTCGGAAACATGGGATCTCAATCCCATTTCACCCGTGGATATCCTACCTTTGCGAATGATGGTCTACCCATCTTTGGCGATATTGAAACGCACAAGAATTTTCTTGCACGCGATGTCGTTTTCAATACCTGGAATACCAGTCTTCTTGGTGACATATCACCTACACATCCTACCAAAATGCTGTCTGGTATGACTTACACCAACGAGAGGGGGGAAACCTGTAAGATGGCACCGCTTCCATATGATCCAGTCAAAGACAGCTCACTAGTATGACGGATGAGGGGATACTATTCCTGGTATGTCCAGACAATATGCCAGGAACATTATATTCCCATCACAAAGACGGCCTATGGACGTACTCAGCAGCGTTTACGAGAATCATACAAACATTCCTTGGAATCCTCTCATGCACGACCACCTATCTTGCCAAATGTTCGGCTTCCCATCAAAGCACGTCATGCTATGGCTGGGGATCAGCAATCAACAGCTGACCCAGTTGCTTCTAGTTCTGTGCTCTCAACTGTCTTGCCTCCTCCCTCTGAATCAGTGATGGATACAAATTTTGAAGAGCCTATTGTACCTATTCGCCGATCAAAGCGCAAGGCTCTTGCTTTGGCTCGAGAGACTGATGAGATTGAGTCTATCCAGGAAGTTGCAACACTTGATGTGGGTATTATTTCACTGCTTTATATTGTTGCTGTGTTTTCTTGTAGCTTAACTCTTGATTTGTTCAGGGTATCCCCCAGTGGTGTGTACGATTCAAGGGATGTGGACCTGCTGACGACTTGTGGTATGAGTATGAGGCTATTGCGTATGTGTTTATTGTATTCATTTGAAATATCTTATCAGTTTAATCTGTTGAATTTAGAAGAGATGCTGGCCGTCTTCTGAAGCAATTTCAACTGAATTCTCAAGACCGTATTGTTTCCTTGGCCAATCTGGTTTTTTCAGCTGAATTAAGTGATGAGGGAACCTCTGAGGGAGATGGAGACTGGGAGGATAACAATGATCCAGATCCAGAGGTAATATCTTTGGCATACTCTCAACTTGTCACTATATCTAATCAATGTATCCAGCCATCCAGTTCTTCCATAGCTGCAAGCTCCATGATGCCTGTGATATTACCATTCCTGGCACCGGTGCCATATACTTCTTTCAAGATGCTTGATATGCTTCTTGATGCAGCAAGGCTCCAGCAGGAAGCTGTTGCACTAGAAGCTGGTCGGAATTTTGTTGGAAAGCCTCTGGATTCCAAAACCCTTGTTCAGCTTCTTCAAGCTCGTCTTGACCTGGATAACCAAGTGACGGCTTTCATGGAACTTCTGCCAGAATCAAAGGACAAGCATGGGATATACAATGAGGAAGCCATGTTGCTGTTGGAACAGATAATTGGCTCAGTCAACATTCTCCCTACTCTTGTGGTTGAATCTGAAAAACTGCATTTTCTCCAAAGGGCAGATGTGCCGTTCCTACTTGGTCTTCTTCCAATGGTACTCGGATATTGGCCCACGTCTGGCAAGGCAGATGGCTCATTGTCATCAGCTGTCTAATATTGAAGCCACCTTTCCATCATTCGTAAACTGCATCAATCATGTTGTGCAATATGTCACCTGTGTTCGTACTCAACAGCAAAATGGTTTTCGTCACAAAGCCAAACGTCGCAAGACCTCAGCTCAGAATACCAATTTACCAGGTCCAGATTCAGAGCTCAATGAAGAATTTGCACGCCTCTCGATCATATCCTCACATTTCGTGGACACTCGAATCGATCCCAGTTCTTCTGGTATCATAATTCTACCAGTGGTCAATCGAACTGTCACCAATAATGATGAAGGACTTTATGCTATGGTTTCAGAAGTCCTCTTTGCGCTATGGTGTGATGCGCTCATTGTCCCTTCCCTGGATAGAGTGGATGACATCTTCAACACATCAAGACGTCGAAAAAATCCCAACAATTCCACTCATAAAAAGAATGTAATTGATCGCTCAATTGTTCGAGGTGGTATTGTTATGGCCTTGGTCAATACTGTTGGGGAGGGCATACTGGCATCTAATGGAATTCACAGTTTCCTTTCTAGTCCTGCCAGGATGTTTGCAAAAAAAGTGCAGAAGGACGATGCCTTTGCCAGTAAACTCCTTCGAGATTATGCGACTGCCATGGAACCTCTGATTACTCATGTCCAAGCCTTGCTGGATTCTAACTCAAAAATAGAGGAATGGTGCGATTATATTGGCGGTTTGGTGAGTGGTGCATTGGTGGATCTTGGTGATAGAACCCTCTCCGCTCTGCCAAGTGGTGCCTCCAAGCAGTCAAGAGCCAACAAGAAATCTGTCTTGCGGTCCCCACTCAATCCTGCTCTTCCTGTCCAGAAATTGGAGGATATATTGACAGACTCTAAAGCACCACATTTTGGTGCTCTTGGATTAATCTGCCGTAAAGCCTTATCTGCTGGTCGCAACAAAGGTGTTCAACACCTTGATCTCAGTCGCGTTCTCTTGGGCCAAACCAAGCCAAAGTACCAACAGACCCACACACTCAATCAAACTTATCCATTCCCACATACTAGTCCATATGCAACTCTGTTTGCAAAACACTTGCCCGCTAGCAAGCTCACTGGACGTCTGGGTCTAGCCAACATGTTGGTTTTCATGGTTAGTTCTCAATGCGAGGACACCGTCAAGTTTTTGGATGACGTTACTTTCTGGTCCGATACACTGGAGGAATGTATAGAGATGTTTGATCAGATTGTCAGAAGAAACTCGCATTTCTACACCGATCTACACTACAATCCAATTTCACCAGCTTCATCTGGAACGGGCAAGCCGAAGAAGAAAACTGGATTTCATGCCCTCGATAGACGTGAGCAAGCAGCCTCGGGGTATATTCATCTTGACTTGCCAACAATATGGGGTCAGCCTTCTAGTCAGCTCAGTTTGTTCCCAGATGTGCCACATCGAGATCATTTGGTGAAACGGTTTACTGAACTCTTCAGTAATGCTTTCCAGACCAAGTGGACAAAGTTCTTGGGACCACTTGTTGGCATAGATCCTGCCAGCCGTCCAGAAAATCTACCAACATGGAACGATATGCATCAGTTTATTCACAAGCTTGGTGTAACTGGCTTAGGTTCAATCACACAACCCACCCTTACCGCTTTTCAACTCACAAATAATCTTGCATTTGCTGGAATCTGCACACCACCTCTTGTGGAAAACGTCACAGCCTGGATATGGAAGATGAAGAAGGCTGGCGCTTATTGTGGCCTGCAGGAACTGGGATTCAATGTCACATCTCTTCACAGGACCCACATGTCATTCAATTGTGTTTTCCGACACTTTGATGATAACTTGTCAGTGCAAGATCGGTCTTCCATGGGATTCGATATTGAGTGTGGTGTCATTTTTGTGGAGCATATCCTTTGCAAGGTTGTTCGGTGGCAGAGTCGCTTGGCCTTTAATTGTGGTAAAAAGGCCAGTCTGATTTACGAGTTCTTCCATTTATGGAAAACTCATTCTTATCAACCCGGTTTTCAGCCATTGGGGTGATTCATTCATCTCAGGGACTGAGGGAAAATTGTGTCCCAATATAGCAACTGAGTTTGAAATATCTTCTGACCGGTTTCATTCTGGATTTCAGAAACTCCATTAGCCTTCACACTGTATGGATTCTCACAAGAATTGTCCAGGGAAATGTGATGGATACTAGCTTTCTATAAACAAAATATAGAGGCAATCTGGACTTATTTGAGCTGTCTGTGCACCATTTGATGCAGGGGTAATGAGTATATGGAAAACAACAGTTGTAGTACTGAATGTAAAAATGTGGTAAATTCTAGATGTATTCTATGGTATGTATTCTAAATTTCATGCCACTAAAATGAAATGTGAACTGTGGTTTTCAAGTCTACAACATGGAAACAAGTAGAGTGGTTGAGTTATGGCTAAAATTAAATCGGAGTCTATAATTCATGGTGGGAGCATTCACACTCAGACAAACTCAAAATGCTCTGCCTGCGATGTCCACCCCTTCAAATTCTTGCTGTTGCTCTACCAACCTTGTGGGTTCACAGTCCTCAGATATGCCTCTATCACCCTCAAAGATCTATTGGATGAATTTTCTACATTATGCACTAGCCTCCAGTCAAATCTCAAGGCGTGGGGGAATTATTTTGTGAGTGAAAATTTGTGTATAAATGCCCAGAAAAGCCAGTGATGTTATGACTTTGCAGTTGAAAAGCAGGACACAGTTATAGGGCCAGCAATTGAAACTTGGAGCTGTCAAGGAATTGTTGTGTCTTTTGTGAGTGGAATGCTACTAATTTGTGATTGATTAATTATGTCTGAAGTAATTATGTAAATGCGTAAGTCCATATATGGGACCAAAAGTGGCTAGCAAAATCGCCTCAATGCCCGAGGCGATTTTGCTAGCCACTTTCTGCTTATTCAGCAGTGACAACCTCAACAGCAACCCCCACGACGCCGGCCCACAAATGTGAGATTTCATAGGTAAGTCTGAATGATTCTCCTTGTATCCTGGTGTAAATGACTAATCCCATTACAGGTAAGAACGAGGGGTCAGCGCCTGGTCCAACCAGGTCCAACCAATTTCCCCCCCACTCACATCTCAACAGCGAGGACCCCCCACCTAACCCGGATTTCGGTGTTCCCCAGGCGTTACACACCCCCAGCGCCATTTTTCATTGAAAACGAGCGCTCGGGGGCTCTCGTTGCCCCGCGTTGCCGCCCTGTCCCATCTAACCCCCCCCCACTAACATCTCAATAGCCAGGACCCCCCATCCCACCTGGTTTTTGGTCATCCCCAGCTGCTACCCACCCCCGGCGCCGTTTTCCGTTGAAAACGACCGCTCGGGGGCTTTCATTGCCCCGCGTTGTCGCCCTGTCCCATCACCCCCCCCCCACTAACATCTCAATAGCCAGGACCCCCCATCCCGCCTGGTTTTCGGTCATCCCCAGCTGCTACACACCCCCGGCGCCCATTTTCCGTTGAAAATGGGCGCTCGGGGGCTCTCGTTGCCCCCCGTTGCCTCCCTGTCCCATCTAACCCCCCACTAACATCTCAACAGCCAGTACCCCCCATCCCGCCCGGTTTTCGGTCATCCCCAGCTGCTACACACCCCCGGCGTCGTTTTCCGTTGAAAACGAGCGCCCGGGGGCTGTCGTTGCCTCGCGTTGCCGCCCTGTCCCATCTAACCCCCCCCCCACCAATTTCTCAACAGAGGACCCCCACCCAACCCGGTTTTCGGTGATCCCCAGCTGCTACACACCCCCGTTAGTTACTGTGGCCACTGAGGGCCTTGGCTCCGATGTATCTATTATATTATATATTAATTTCTAAATATTATATAATTCCCAAAAATTTCGTGAATAAGGGGTTATTGAATTAGGAGACAATACATTGCTCCTTGCTTCTTACTCTCTGCCCGTTGCTTTATAGTTGTTTTGGGTGTCCCAGACAACATAAACTGCCTGACTCTTGGTCTTCTATACTGAGACTAGTCATTCTCAACCCTCTGTACTTGCCTTTTGGGACACTGGTTCTCGATCTTGTCTTGATCCTATCTGGAACTTTTGGGATTGCTTCTGGAGACATCATTCTAATTGGTTACTGTGACTGTAGTGCTGCACATTGGTTTATTGATAAGAGATTAGAGCAAGGTGAATTGCAGAGAAGTGCTACTTCCCTGGGTTCTCTTTACGAGTGTTTCCCAGTTGCTCCTGACTTCCAGTCAGTGCACCGCTCTCTGTAATACAGTGTGTAGGGAGATTGGGCTGGCGGGTTTACAGTTGCCTCCCCTTCCCAGTGGAAGACTCTCCATTATCAACTACTGCTGTTTGCACCGATTTCATCTCTTTGAGAATAGACTGGTAGCGTGTGCTAGATCCACAGACAACTGAGTTTCAACTTCACTTCCTAACTCCTCTGCACATCCTCTTTGTGTCCATGGATCTCTCAGCCTTGATTAACATGGAAATGTGTGAAGAAAACACAGAGGTGAGTTTTAAATACTCATTTTTATTGCATTATTTGCTCATAGGCTATTGTAGCATGATGACAATCAGTTCAATGTCCTGGATTCGAATTCTAGAGGTCTTAATCCTTTTGCACCACTTGATTCCCTATCAAATGTAAATTCTCGCCGCATGGGTCAGCAGTTTTCACCATTTATTTTTTTAATTCCGCTAATTTTGTATCTATTTTCACCTTAACTATATATAGGTACCATACCAATATATCCACTTATACCTGATGTTGGAGGTCCATCTGAATATGCTGACACGGTCAGTTATTTCTTTGTTTATTATATAATACTAGACTGAATTGATTTTTATTTTTATTTAAACAGGTGTTTATGGACTTGGATACTATGGTTGCCAGCTCAAGCAATCAGGAAGATCCTACAGGTTTGTTTGCATAACATGACATGTCCTGGGTCTTGTTTAATATTTATGTTGTAGAGACCTATGATGCTGGGCCAGATGAACCAGTTCGCTTTGGTATTCAAGATGTATATAGCATACCTCCTTTGAATCCCTACACAACTGAGCCACCTTATGACTTATTCTGGCCTGAAGAGCAACTATCCAAGACACCTGTATCATCACCAAAACTATTGCAGCCACCACTTCCTACTACTCCTCCTGCTGGTTCTGGATTTATTTATCCCAATGCACCTTCTTATACATTGGTTCAAGACAACCGTTATCGCAGAGGATATACATATGTGGCCGACTTCAACCCTGCTCAGAAAAGTATGGTTATGGAAAAACTTCTCCATACCATTATTCCTCCAGATATAGGTCCTAGAGTGGTCGATGGAAAGCTCACATACGATCCCATTCCTGGCATGATCCTGATGCCTGTTGGTATACCATTTGTCAATCGAATCAACTGCTCTGACCAACATATCATCACTGTGGCTTGTATTCAAACAGTTTCATCCATGCAACAGTATCCATGTGGCCCAGAGGTCAGTCGACTTGCTGATGAAGTTTTGGAAATAGCCTTTGGAAAGCCAGGTGTCGATGGCCAACCTGCAGTTCCTGCCATATATGATCTTGGACTTAAACACAACAACAGGTCCACTAAAGATGTTAGCGATCCCCGAAATGGTTCTTCCAGCTTGGCTACAACCAAGATTGAAGGTGATGGACGTGGAGTAGTTGCACCAGCTGTCCAAATCCAACATCCTCAGATATGCCGGCTTCTTCGCATCTGTTATCTTCTATTTCGACTCATCATGCCCACTTGCATCTTGAAACTGGAATGGGATATGTTCGAATGGATTTACTTAGAAAACAATGTGCCAGGATTTGGTGGTCCTTTACCGAACAACACTGGACTCCAAGTCAATGTCTCATCCGATATTGGTGATCTAGCTTCCATGATTGGTCAGATTCAGGGTAGATTGCATACAGATCGCAATGATTTTCATCCTGGATTTACTCTCTTTATTCTGGCCATACGGTTACCACCAGGTACATATTTCTATTACATTTCATTTCCAAATGCATTTATTAATTCCTTTCAACCACAGGAAGTGATTCAGGACCTTTTTTCTTCCCAAGGCCTGCTTTATATTTCAGGGCAATTGGTATTGCCTTGTTCTTTGCAGTATTCAAGGGACCAGATCTTCATGGTGGTGAAAAGCCAACTGTAAATCCAGACCCAGTTACAGCAGAACAGTGGCTTGCACAGACTGGTCTTGGTCAGCTTGCTGATTTGGTTGGCATGCAAAATCGTGTTGGGATAGTTCTATGTTGGAATTGGTAACGTCGTACATTTATTCATTGACTATGTTATTCGGTTGTATATGCGTTTATCTGATCTTATCAGATAACTACTCTCAAGGACTATCTTCGTATGTAATATTCATTACTCATCGGAGAGTATCCGGGTCTGCCCGTGAGGGGCTTCTGCCATTGGCTAGTTTACATCATTAGTCATCGCTGTAGTTTAGTATATATACTTGGTATCCGATGTAGTAGACACTCCATCGGATTATTACAAGTTCGTATCAGACCTTCTACAGTCTCTTAGTATACGTCTTTTGGGGTTCCCAGAGACGTTACTTAAGTGTTGGCTAACGCTACCATCGACCGTATAATCCGCATTCTAACATAATCCGATACCACCTGCTCCGGTTCCTCCGCTATGTCTACTACTTCGTCGTCACGATCGTCTGGCTCCCGTGCCTCTCGACCCTCTGTACCGTCGTACGACTCAGCGCAAGAAGCCGAGCAAGCCGTTATGCTCGAACTTGGACGCGATCCGGCTAATCGATCCGCAGATGCTATTTTCACGTATTTCCATTCGATTATCCTCATCATCATCGCCTACGTTCGCCTTCTTTCGCAACAACTCGGACAGAGACTCACGTCTATCGAACTCGCGCTTGAGAAGCGCGTTGATGCTACCGACAACGTCGTCTCCCTCCTCGATACGAAAGTCAAGGCGCAGGATGCCAAGCTTGCGACCGCAGTTCGTACTGCTCTCGCTGCCTCTGCTCCTACGCCCTCCGGTGCCTCAGCCTCTGGTTCATCGACTCCATCGACGACTACGCAACGCACCGCTACTCGTGGCCAGTCGGCACCATCTACCGCCGCCACTCAAGGCTCCTCTGGACGCTTACTTAAGTGCTCCAAATGTCATGCCCGCGGTCATCACGCTGATGACTGCCGTTCCTCGAACCCTGCTGCCGTACGTCGCCGAGTTTCACAGAATAAGAAGTTGAGGGGAGGTCAGCGTTTTGACGCTTCAGCACTTACCCCATCCAACCTCTCCCTTCTCCCCTCGCTCCCCTCGGCAGCACCTACTCTTTATGCGCCGCCAACAACCTACGTACCGGGCCCCGCTCCAACCGTCATCGCGGAGGCCGCCGAGCTTCGTCGGCGCATAGCGCAATCCAACCGCGACAGGCGCCGCAATCGTGCGCGCACCTCGACCCCCACCTCCTCGTCTAAGTAGTGATGGATGTACTCCGTTAAGGGGAGGTGTTGGAATTGGTAACGTCGTACATTTATTCATTGACTATGTTATTCGGTTGTATATGCGTTTATCTGATCTTATCAGATAACTACTCTCAAGGACTATCTTCGTATGTAATATTCATTACTCATCGGAGAGTATCCGGGTCTGCCCGTGAGGGGCTTCTGCCATTGGCTAGTTTACATCATTAGTCATCGCTGTAGTTTAGTATATATACTTGGTATCCGATGTAGTAGACACTCCATCGGATTATTACAAGTTCGTATCAGACCTTCTACAGTCTCTTAGTATACGTCTTTTGGGGTTCCCAGAGACGTTACTTAAGTGTTGGCTAACGCTACCATCGACCGTATAATCCGCATTCTAACATTCTATATCCAAACCATGCTGCATTTACGCGGGTCACGCCATTTCTCATAACTCCAGTAACAGGCTTTGGAAACATGGGATCTCAATCACATTTCAATCGTGGATATCCTACCTTTGCAAATGACGGTCTACCCATCTTTGGCGATATTGAAACACACAAGAATTTTCTGGCACGTGACATTGTCTTCAATGCCTGGAATACCGGTCTTCTTGGTGACATATCACCTACACATCCTGCCAAAATGCTGTCTGATATGACTTACACCAACGAGAGGGGGGAAACCTGTAAGATGGCACCGCTTCCATATGATCCAGTCAAAGACAGCTCACTAGTACGACGGATGAGGGGATACTATTCCTGGTATGTCCAGACAATATGCCAGGAACATTATATTCCCATCACAAAGACGGCCTATGGACGTACTCAGCAGCATTTACGAGAATCATACAAACATTCCTTGGAATCCTCTCATGCACGACCACCTATCTTGCCAAATGTTCGGCTTCCCATCAAAGCACGTCATGCTATGGCTGGGGATCAGCAATCAACAGCTGACCCAGTTGCTTCTAGTTCTGTGCTCTCAACTGTCTTGCCTCCTCCCTCTGAATCAGTGATGGATACAAATTTTGAAGAGCCTATTGTACCTATTCGCCGATCAAAGCGCAAGGCTCTTGCTTTGGCTCGAGAGACTGATGAGATTGAGTCTATCCAGGAAGTTGCAACACTTGATGTGGGTATTATTTCACTGCTTTATATTGTTGCTGTGTTTTCTTGTAGCTTAACTCTTGATTTGTTCAGGGTATCCCCCAGTGGCGTGTACGATTCAAGGGATGTGGACCTGCTGACGACTTGTGGTATGAGTATGAGGCTATTGCGTATGTGTTTATTGTATTCAAATATCTTATCAGTTTAATCTGTTGAATTCAGAAGAGATGCTGGCCGTCTTCTGAAGCAATTTCAACTGAATTCTCAAGACCGTATTGTTTCCTTGGCCAATCTGGTTTTTTCAGCTGAATTAAGTGATGAGGGAACCTCTGAGGGAGATGGAGACTGGGAGGATAACAATGATCCAGATCCAGAGGTAATATCTTTGGCATACTCTCAACTTGTCACTATATCTAATCAATGTATCCAGCCATCCAGTTCTTCCATAGCTGCAAGCTCCATGATGCCTGTGGTATTACCATTCCTAGCACCGGTGCCATATACTTCTTTCAAGATGCTTGATATGCTTCTTGATGCAGCAAGGCTCCAGCAGGAAGCTGTTGCACTAGAAGCTGGTCGGAATTTTGTTGGAAAGCCTCTGGATTCCAAAACCCTTGTCCAGCTTCTTCAAGCTCGTCTTG
This sequence comes from Hygrocybe coccinea, assembly GCA_963555575.2. Classification (NCBI taxonomy): domain Eukaryota; kingdom Fungi; phylum Basidiomycota; class Agaricomycetes; order Agaricales; family Hygrophoraceae; genus Hygrocybe; species Hygrocybe coccinea. Next base: position 1,438,666 of record OY741991.2, read on the forward strand.
ACCTGGATAACCAAGTGACAGCTTTCATGGAACTTCTGCCAGAATCAAAGGACAAGCATGGGATATACAATGAGGAAGCCATGTTGCTGTTAGAACAGATAATTGGCTCAGTCAACATTCTCCCTACTCTTGTGGTTGAATCTGAAAAACTGCATTTTCTCCAAAGGGCTATCCAGTGGCAGATGTGCCGTTCCTACTTGGTCTTCTTCCAATGGTACTCAGATATTGGCCCACGTCTGGCAAGGCAGATGGCTCACTGTCATCAGCTGTCTAATATTGAAGCCACCTTTCCATCATTCGTAAACTGCGTCAATCATGTTGTGCAATATGTCACCTGCGTTCGTACTCGACAGCAAGATGGTTTTAATCACAAAGCCAAACGACGCAAGACCTCAGCTCAGAATACCAATTTACCAGGTCCAGATTCAGAGCTCAATGAAGAATTTGCACGCCTCTCGATCATATCCTCACATTTCGTGGACACTCGAATCGATCCCAGTTCTTCTGGTATCATAATTCTACCAGTGGTCAATCGAACTGTCACCAATAATGATGAAGGACTTTATGCTATGGTTTCAGAAGTCCTCTTTGCGCTATGGTGTGATGCGCTCATTGTCCCTTCCCTGGATAGAGTGGATGACATCTTCAACACATCAAGACGTCGAAAAAATCCCAACAATTCCACTCATAAAAAGAATGTAATTGATCGCTCAATTGTTCGAGGTGGTATTGTTATGGCCTTGGTCGATACTGTTGGGGAGGGCATACTGGCATCTAATGGAATTCACAATTTCCTTTCTAGTCCTGCCAGGATGTTTGCAAAAAAAGTGCAGAAGGACAATGCCTTTGCCAGTAAACTCCTTCGAGATTATGCGACTGCCATGGAACCTCTGATTACTCATGTCCAAGCCTTGCTGGATTCTAACTCAAAAATAGAGGAATGGTGCGATTATATTGGTGGTTTGGTGAGTGGTGCATTGGTGGATCTTGGTGATAGAACCCTCTCCGCTCTGCCAAGTGGCGCCTCCAAGCAGTCAAGAGCCAACAAGAAATCTGTCTTGCGGTCCCCACTCAATCCTGCTCTTCCTGTCCAGAAATTGGAGGATATATTGACAGACTCTAAAGCACCACATTTTGGTGCTCTTGGATTAATCTGCCGTGAAGCCTTGTCTGCTGATCGCAACAAAGGTGTTCAACACCTTGATCTCAGTCGCGTTCTCTTGGGCCAAACCAAGCCAAAGTACCAACAGACCCACACACTCAATCAAACTTATCCATTCCCACATACTAGTCCATATGCAACTCTGTTTGCAAAACACTTGCCCGCTAACAAGCTCACTGGATGTCTGGGTCTAGCCAACATGTTGGTTTTCATGGTTAGTTCTCAATGTGAGGACACCGTCAAGTTTTTGGATGACGTTACTTTCTGGTCCGATACACTGGAGGAATGTATAGAGATGTTTGATCAGATTGTCAGAAGAAACTCGCATTTCTACACCGATCTACACTACAATCCAATTTCACCAGCTTCATCTGGAACGGGCAAGCCGAAGAAGAAAACTGGATTTCATGCTCTCGATAGACGTGAGCAAGCAGCCTCGGGGTATATTCATCTTGACTCGCCAACAATATGGGGTCAGCCTTCTAGTCAGCTCAGTTTGTTCCCGGATGTGCCACATCGAGATCATTTGGTGAAACGGTTTACTGAACTCTTCAGTAATGCTTTCCAGAACAAGTGGACAAAGTTCTTGGGACCACTCGTTGGCATAGATCCTGCCAGCCGTCCAGAAAATCTACCAACATGGAACGATATGCATCAGTTTATTCACAAGCTTGGTGTAACTGGCTTAGGTTCAATCACACAACCCACCCTTACCGCTTTTCAACTCACAAATAATCTTGCATTTGCTGGAATCTGCACACCACCTCTTGTGGAAAACGTCACAGCCTGGATATGGAAGATGAAGAAGGCTGGCACTTATCGTGGCCTGCAGGAACTGGGATTCAATGTCACATCTCTTCACAGGACCCACATGTCATTCAATTGTGTTTTCCAACACTTTGATGATAACTTGTCGGTGCAAGATCGGTCTTCCATGGGATTCGATATTGGGTGTGGTGTTATTTTTGTGGAGCATATTCTTTGCAAGGTTGTTCTGTGGCAGAGTCGCTTGGCCTTTAATTGTGGTAAAAAGGCCAGTCTGATTGGGCTTGGAGATGCAGTGGTTGAAAGGGAGATCCAATGGACCAAGGGAGCGAACTACAATGATGCGTCACTTTTTCCAATCCCTCTGACAATGAGTACAGAGCGTTTGACTGAGCTCTTGGTTAGCGGTGGGTTGTCTTTTGTCTATCACTTACTTACTGGTCCATTCTAATGTTCTTGGTATTTTTAGTTCCCTCATCATGAAATCTGAACATCTATTATCTGTTTCTTTGATCTGCCATGATTGTAATATTTTGATTTGCATACAAGCACTACTTCAAAATGTAATTTGTTCATTGACTACTACTTATTCTCTTGTTCATCTTCAGAAAAGTCTGCATTCCGCTTCAATGTTTTTATGACTTTAGGCATTTGAAATGATGCCTGTGCGAGTGCAAGTGCAGCTTTCTGGAAAGAAGTCTTAAGCTATTCAGATAACAAATAATAAATAGCTTCAGACCTTGGTGAGTGTATCGTCAATCAAAGCCAGCGATCGAAGTATTGTCACAAGTCTGAAATCTTTGCTGACATTATTGTTGCGACCACTGGCAACTGGGACAACCAAAAATGAGAGTCGTGCTTCAACGATATCTCCAATGGAAATATTGGACGGGTTCATGTGAATATACCTAAGGTACAGTATTTGGCATGGCAATCCACATATAGCTGAACAACTTACTGGAAACCACCGTCATCCTTTTTCTTCCTTTGAAAATAGCCAACTTCGTTGTCCACAGTATGGCGGTATCTGGAATCTACAGATGCCAAAATTCCATTGGGATCAACAAGGTCATTAAAAGGTACAACTTGAGCAGATGCTGCAATTGCCCCAGTGCTGAAATATCGGTTCCCAGCCCCAACAACAATCCATTCTTTAAACCTATCAGGATTCCAGTCTTGTAACTTGTCGGAACGCATATACTTGGCAAAGGTAGAGCAAATAGCAGAAATATCCTCCAATGCCGCTTTGTATTTGTGAGTATCGAGACCAGTCAATTGTATGGCTTGTCTGATACGCATCGGGTTTCTGAATTTTGTCAGCATATATTAATAATTGTTTATCCCAATCCACCAGAAATACCTAGGAAGTGTAAGAATGGGTGGTAATTCACAGCGAATAAGAATTCCAGTAAGACGGAGCACTATTTCTTCAGGTTCGCCTCCAGGTCCTTCCTTTACAAGTTGATACTGACGACGATCTTTATTATAGTGCACTTGCAGTAAAGCATGAAGGCCATTTTCCTGTTAACAGCTAAGCTTTTCTGTCTCGCAAAATATTTTGAATCTCACTTTAGTCAAAGTACAGAGATAGTTAGCTTGCTTGGAGCCATTATACTGTGCAGAAGCTTCAACTTCCACCTGTTCACCTGTGGTTTAACAGTTATATGAAGTCTTGAGTCAACGTATCAGAGCAGAAAAATTCACTCACCAGCAGCGACTAAATCGTAAAACTGATTCATGAATAAGTCTAGGAGAGAGCAATGTTTGGATACGGTATATGCTTTCACACGTTGTATTCAAGTAATAAAAGTGTACCTTTTACTAAAGATTGCTTACAGGTTTTTATTCCCTCTAAATAAAAGTTTCTCAACAGAAAATATTGCTATCTGTTCTCTGTACAAAATATGTTTGAATTCAACATTCTTTCTAATAATTAACAACTAAATATTTGTTTCGTACATGTTTGTTTGTTTGGTATGTGTTTTGTAGCATGGAATGTTCTGGAAACAAGATCACGTTTGTATGTGTGCTGTTATTTGTAGGAGGCTTGTCGAACACAAACTTAACATTGTCAGCATTTTTTCACGACCACCATGTCTCGCCGTGTTGCAGCAAAGCAAGCTTCTTCCAAGTGGGTTCTCATGTCTTTAGATATCATGACTTTTCCAGTTTATTGACTTGTTATTTGTGGTACAATTAGAGCTATTTCTCGCCAACGAACGAGCAGGCAAATCAAGCATGAACCCGTTTCCAGGTATTAACCGGTCTTCTTTCAATACAAGTCAATTGCTAACTCATCTTTTTGATAGTGACATGGATTTACTGTACGTTGAAATTATTATATACATCAGTTTATGACTTAACTTGGGGACAGTGCGGAATCAGACAATGATATCGTCAAGTATAGTTCCTTTCTTGTCCATTGTAACCATTCATCACTCATCACTCATCACTTTATAATGAAATAGAGAGATGTCATCAAAGATTAGTACGCCAACTCCTGCAAAATCTTCCAGATCCCTACAACGTTCCAAGAAACGCCCTGTGCCTGGTTCAGAATCAGAACAATCTGTTGTGGAGGAGATACCGTAAGTGCTACTATTTCTCATTCCAGAAGATTTATTAAACTTAGAATAGAGTCGTCAAACGTCAAAAGTCTTTGTGTGTCAACTTACTTGAATATGTGTGTTATAATACTGATTTGGGAATTTAGAAATACACAAAAGACCAACTCCAAAGCTGTTCCGTTGATTGATGATGTTGATGTATTTTCGTAAGCACACGTTCATATTATCCAACTTACTGATGGTTTATAAATATTAGGGTTAAATCTAAGGTCAAGCAACCGAAAGGGTATTTATAATTCATCTTTAGATTTCTTATTCATTATTAAAATCCCTTAGCCATCGGGCTCAGAAAATATTGATCGATGTCGATGCTGAAGAATCTGAAGGGTACGTAACATTTTTTTGTGTTTAATTCTAAAGTATGTGTTAAGATTCTATAAATAGTCTTGCCATTGATGATAATACGGTCCCTGACAATGTTTCCGAGGACATAGTATCTACCAAAGCGACTCATAAGAAGTAGGTTTGATTCAAATCCAAGTAGTTTTTCTAATATTGGATTATAGGTCTGTTGATAATGACGGTGATGTTGTTGAGCATATCAAGTTAGTCTGTCGTGCAGTACTAGTAGTCTTTCTGTTACTCATTAAACTTTATAGTGCAAATGTCAAAGGAAGAAAGAAACAGTACGTCTTCTAATCCAGCTATGAAGTTCATGTTCTTAATTTACACAATATCAGAGCATATGTACAGGAAACTTCAAATATTACAGATGGATCTGAAGGCCAGGATGATGAAGCTACTACACGTTCTTCTGGAAAGAACGCCAAGTGGGTGCCTTGATGGTTTTATTTATTTTATCATTTTATCATTTTATTTTAGAATTGTGGTTAAGAGCAAATTCAAGCCAGCGATCTCGAAGGAGATGATGGCTCAAATAGATGCTGAGAATAGGTCAGGCAACATATTTATCAATTATGATTGTCATTTTGATTTTGCTATAGAATGATAAAAGGCAAGAACAAAGTCAAAGAAGAGGTCGACAAACCTGTGTACTTTGAGGACCTCCCTGAAGCGTATGTGTTACTTATATAATGCCATATCAGTATCTAAATAGAAGCAGAAATGCGTTTATGAATCCATCTGCTGAGCAAGCTCCAGTGGACTGTGAAGTTACCAATCCAGAGCTGTTCGATCCGATGATTGCTGATTCTTATGCAAATCTTCCGCCTCTCCGGTATGTATATTAGTTATCATGTCATGTTATATCTCTCACCTTTGCTGTAGTGCTGGTGCTCTTGTTACGTCCAATAATGGTCCCAACCCTATGGGTCCATTTAGTTTGAGCTGTATTCCTGCTGCTTGTCCTGGTGTCAATATGAAGTGAGATTTGTTTGCAATTAAATTAACAATTGGCCACTCATCATGCCGTCAATATAGTGTTCTCATCAAGGCAATCACTTTTACTAAGGCGGGGATTTTCGTCAACCCCTCACGTGCAGCTCCATCTCTTATCAAGTCTGCCACCTCTGAGTCCATTCGAAGCACCAGATATGCTATTCAGGCAAATGCGTCATATAGTTATCTCTACACCATCTTCACATCTGTTCTTGCGGTTAACTCTTCCAATTTGCTTGACACTGATCCTCAAGGAATGTTCCGCCAGATAACTGGTACTTTGGGCACTCAGGAGTGGGAGCGGTTCTGTGCTTTCTTTTGCATGGTTTTCAAAGCCGAAGAACTTCATGCTCAAATCTATGAGGATGCGATATCGATCAGCACTAGAGCCAGACCCAAGGACAGCACAGGTATATCATCATTAATTAATTTGCGTACATTTGATTGCTGATTGACTTGTAGATCGGTCTCAACAAGGGTTCAGCCGTTTATTGTCCCGAGGCTCCCCTAGCAAATCACCCATTAAGGTTGCAGGATCATCCAAAGCTGGAGCGGTTAAAGGTGCTCTCAATTTTGATGATCCCGGTTAGTTATACATTTCTTTCAAGAATATTGGCTTTGGTTAACGAGTTGACATTTCCCAAAGTGCCTGTGTATGATGGAAGAATGGGCAACTTCAATATGGGTCGACTTCAATCTCTCAATGCGACCTTGAAACCTTGGACCGGTGATTTGGCTGGTACAATTTGCCTTGTTGGATATACGGCAAATACTTGGGTCGGCAAAGAACAGTCCACGCAATTGTCTCTCAATGTGCAATGGGTTGTCGTTCTTGCTTTGTGCGATGAGTGATATCAATTTCATACTTCAATGGACAACCGAATATATTTTTCACGACTTTTTTGACTGGTTTTTGAATACCCTGTACGTACTTGTACGTAGTTTTTCTTATACAATCAATAGCAGGCCTATATTTGTCATTATTTGATTACAAATTGTTAACTTTCCCACAATTTGAACTTGGTTGCGATACATCATCTGCTACTGCATATCATGCTTGCCTACTGTGTTGTGTTTCTAGTGCTCCTGCTCTCCTCTGTTCTCTCCAGTCTTTTGGTTTGTTTGCAATGTCTTTTCTGAACATACATGGATACTGACTTTACCTTTGATCTGTTTTGCACGGTAGGCTGGTTCAATTGTGCGGCATCAAATTGATAATTTAGATGTTTTCACAAGTACGCGTTGAAATTGAAACATTATCATTTATTAATAATCATACATAGATGCCAATGCATCAATAAGTACGTAAACTGTTTCGCAAAGACCGGTTGATTGCTCTAACCTATGATCAACATAACAGAACTGTCTAGTGGCCTTGTCCACAAGATACAAGGCTGGATGTTATATTATCATCCTGATACATCCCAGGATACAGTCTTTTCTTATTGTTCTGCTTATACACGACAGAACTTGAGTTTAAGGACACAAATATCTTCTTATCGTCTTGCTTATGTGTCCCAAGACAGAGTGTTGAATTATTTTCCTGACAAACTCCAGGATATGGTGTTCTCTTATTGTTCTGATTATACACCACAGAACTTGAGTTCAAGGACACAAATATCCTCATATCATCTTGCTCATGTGTCCCAAGACATGCTTTTATATCATTATCCTGACACATCCCACAACATGGTGTTTTTTGATTGTTCTGTTTATTCACCACAGAACTTGAGTTCAAGAACACAGATATCCTCTCATCATTTTGCTTATGTATTTCAAAGCAACATATTATCCTATCATAATAATATATCTCAGGATATAGTGCATTTTTATTATTCTAAGTATGCATTCATAGTTAATTACTGTTCTTTTTATAACATCTCAAGCCTAACGGACAAAACAAAACAAGATCCTTTCCACTCAAATTATATTAGTTCAAGCCAGTGGTTTTCAACAGCCAATACACAGCGATCTTTTATTATTGAATTTTACATACGATTTCTTCTATATATTAATGCATCTGTGCATAACTTATTATTTATACATGAAATAATCTACAAAAAGTGTCAAAGAATACATGTGACTCTAATGCAAAACATGTATGCAGCACATGATTTTTCCATATATATACAAAGATATCGAACATTAATACTATCCAGTATATTGTTTATCATTCACATATTTCTTGTATATTATTTGCAATATGTTATATGTATTAAGGATTTATCTATTTGGCTCCCCGGGGAGCCAAATAGACACTCCCATGTATTAATGCTTTGAAATATCATACTACATTAGATAAATATTACAACAATATTGTCAAGGATAACAGGGATTTGCATGAAATTATTGGTGGTGGTTCAAAATTATTTCAACTTAATGAACTTTCTCCGTATTTATCAAATACCATAATGTATTCTACCAATGTGAAATTCAGATTCAGAGAATATATAGAACAATCAGAAACAAAGTGTGATACATTAAATGCAGTTACATGTTCTGTTCCATGGGAGGTCTTATTACCACTGCTAACAATAGATCAATTAAAGTTTGTTGCAGCAACTCATAATATTATCACATATGCTAGATCTCGTAGTGTAGATATTCAGACCTCTATCAAGAGTCATATCTGTACAAATTGTGCTCAATATCTATCTGTATTTGATGTTATTGATATTGATATTCTAAATCATGAATCAAAGATGGCTAATACAAGAGCAGTGAAACAATATCAAAGCCAGAAAAATGTTGAATATAAAGCAAAAAATTTATATTCAGTGACTAAATATCAACAGAAAAAAGGTAATGCATATAAAGTAAATCATGCAAAATCAAATCAAAAGTATAAAAACAAAAACAAAAATAAAGATTTGTTTCCACCTTCTTCTCTCACATCCGCACTACAACATACAATCATTGCCAATGCATGTCAAGATATGTCACCTGATCAGATATCAGAATCAGGATGTGCTGTATGTGGTCAATTGACACCAATGAAAGATTTATTAAAACTCTCTGATGTCAACATAGATTTGAAAATATTAAAAAATCCAGATGTGACACAATCAGAGCGGTTTACTGCTACAGATTCCATCAAAGGCTTGGATGGTCCTGTGTTAATTAAACAGTTGCACAATATATGCATGAGTTGCCATAAATCTTTGATAAACAACAAAGTCCCAATATTGTCATTAGCAAATGGAAAATGGTTGGGAGATGTTCCAATACAGTTAAAAGATTTATCATTTGCAGAACAGTTGCTGGTTGCAAGAGTAAGACACAATCATTGTATTGTGAGAGTATCTTCAGGAATGCATAAAATGAGAGCGAATGCGATCACATTTGCTAATCCTATTCCCAAAGTATATGATATTCTACCTCCACCCATTGAGGACTTGGATGAAGTGTTAGCATTTATTTATACAGGGCCATGTAAGCCTACTAAATCAGACTTTGAGAGAACACCTCTTCTTGTAAGAAGAAACAAAGTTAAAGCTGCATTGGAATGGTTAAAGTTGAATCATTGTGATTATTACGATCTGGAAATATCACAGAGAAATCTTGATCAGTATCCAGAAAATGGCCCACCAGTTGTAGTAGATTATCATCAATCATTTACAAACAAAAATCCAGAGTCAACAGCTATTAACGACATTGAAGAAGAAGAAGGTGTTGAATCAGGACAATGTCCATTTGTGGTTCATGGGCTGACCGGTGAAGAATATTCCAACAAGAGTGCCAAAGCTCTCAAAGCTGTTGCAATAAAACATTTAACTTCAAATCAAAAGATTCTGGCTGTTGGTCATGCAGCTTATCCTGAATCCATCTACAGCAATCCACAGTTATTTCCTCAAATGATGCCCTGGCTGTTTCCATATGGTCTTGGTGGAATAGGCAATGCCTATCAACAGGGAGAACTATCAGATATTAGGCACAAAAGACATTTGCTTATGTATTATGACAAAAGATTTCAAAAAGATCCATATTTTCCATTGATTGCATTCAATCATGAACAGATAAAACAATGCACTACAGCAGGGTATCTATTGGCAGAAAAGTCAAAATTCCAAGAAATTTCTAACAGATTGTTGGATGTTGATGTTCATACACTGGCTGACATTTCTAAAAGAATGGAAAATGGTGATAAGGTAATACCAGACACAGATGAGGAGAAATTGTGTTTTAAACTTATTAATGACATTGATCATGTTGGAGGTGGGGTGAAGGGATCTGTTACTAGCAAAAAATATATGCGTAATGAAATTTGGTCTTTAATTTCATTTGTTGGTGCACCATCTTGGTTTATTACATTTGCTCCAGCTGACAACAAACATCCGATATCATTATATTTTGCAGACACTAAAGAAACATTTAATCCTGTTCTAAGAGATTACAATGAAAGATATCGGTTAATTGCTCATAATCCAGTGGCTGGTGCAAGATTTTTTCATTTTATGACACAATTATTCATTAAGCATATACTTGGTGTTGGAGAAAGTCATCCAGGAATCTATGGTGATACAAAAGCATATTATGGGACAGTTGAACAACAAGGACGGTTGACATTGCATATGCATATGCTCTTGTGGCTTAAAGGGGCATTATCACCACAACAAATCAGAGACAAAATAATGGATCCAACCTCTGATTTTCAACAAAGATTGGTGGAGTACCTTGAGAGTGTTCATATTGGAGAGTTTATCACTGGATCCATGGCTGATGTCAAAGCCAAAGTTGAAGAAAACAGTCATGATGATGATTACAAAGATCCAACTCAGACATTACCAGAAGCACCTCCACCTATGTGCAATAAGCTGGATCATGTTTGTAATGATCATTGTTCCAATAAATCACGACTTCATGCCTGGTGGAATAAATTTTCCAGTACAGTTGATGATTTGATTATGCGGTCCAATATACATAACTGTGGTAAAAATATGTCAACTGGTGAAAAGGCTAACAAAAAAGATAGACCAACATGTATGAATAAACATGGAAAATGCAAAGCTAGATTTCCAAGACAAACCTTTGAACAGACTCAAGTTGATCCTAAATCAGGAGCTTTGAACATGAAAAAAGGCGAAGCTTGGATCAATACATTGACACCATGCATAACATATTTACTTCGATGCAACTCAGATGTAACAAGTCTTCTTTCAGGTACTGCTATCAAAGCTATAGTTGCATATGTGACTGATTATGTTACAAAACCTGGTCTGAAAACATACAGTATCTTTGACTCCATCAGAAGTGTTTTCACTAAAAATTCTGAAATGCTGGGTGGATCTATGAAACAAAAAGACAAAGCTAGACGTTTGATAATACAGATAATCAATTCATTGACATCAAAAATGGAAATAGGTGGTCCAATGGCATCTTTGTATCTGTTAGGTAATCCAGATCACTATACAAGTCACAAGTTTGTAACAGTATACTGGAAAAGTTATGTGAGAGAAACAATGAATGTGTTCAAATCTGACAAGGATTCTGCTGAAAACAGTGAAACAGACAAGGTTCTCTTGCAAAAAAACCAAAATCAATATGTTGGCTTTTCTGCAGTTCATGATTACATTTATAGGCCAGATATTTATAATATTACATGCTTGTATGAATGGATACAAAAGGCAAGACGAGTAAAAATACCTACTCCAACACAGAAAACCAATCCTGCACAAACCAGTGATGATGAGCTGGACTTGATTGATTCAAATGAACAATACAAAGCAACAGCTGAATACAATTTCATCTTACCAGACAACATTGATGTTAATATAGATGATGAGCTCAATCTGGGAAATAATAAGTACAGAGTTGACAGTTGCCATGAAAATAGTGATGACAGTAGCAGTTATGATAGCAATACTGATTCAAGTGTGTCTATTATTGCTGATGAAGATGGAAATGATATTTCTGAAGAGAACAGTGATAATACCAGTGATGTTGATGGATGCTCAAAGTCAATTGGTTCTGAAGACACAGACGATAAACATGCTGATAAATATTTTTTGTCGGCTCATCCATTACATGGATCACATTGGATAGAATATCATCCATCATATAAAAAAGTTGTACCTAACTTTGTAGGAGGTTCACTTCCAAGAAGAGATCGAGGAGACAGAGAGTACTACTGTGCCACCATGTTGACTTTATTCAAGCCCTGGAGAACAGGTCATGATCTCAAAAATGACAATCAATCATGGGATGAAGCATTCACAGATTACAAATTCACACCAAGTCAAAGGCAAATAATGGATCACTTTAACATTAGATATGAATGCAATGACGCTCGAGATGATTATTCAGCTCAGCTAAAACAGAATGATGGTACAACTGGCATATTTCATTCTTGGATGACATCAGATGAAATAAATGACATGGATGAAAATGAGAATGGCTCTGGTGATGATTTTGGTGATGATGAAGGCATTGAAAATGAGGATTATGGATTAAATAAATACTCCACCCTTGGTTCAAAGGGACGATTAATCAAAGCCCAAATGGATGCCACTGAGGATAGTGTAAGAAATGCTGGCTGGCTAGAGACCAGTCCTGATGGCATTAATACAATTGATACCGCTCCACTCACACCTGAAATTGTACAGCCTGGTGGTAAATGGAAAACAGCTGTTCAAGATAAAAGACAAGAAATCATTGCTGATAGAAATGCACGTGTTGCTGATGCTGAACATACTAAAACAACTCATGCTTCTGGTGTTGTTGAAAATGAAGTCAAAATTGTTGACCAATCATATTTGAGACACAATTTCAAAGCAAAGATGCAAGCAGCTCAGGAATTGATAGATGGCACAGTTGATCTTTTCAAACTAAATACAGAACAACAAAGAGCATTTAGAATTGTTGCCAATCACACCGTGACTTTAAATTCAGATCAGCTAAAAATGTACTTAGGTGGCATGGGTGTAACTGGCAAAAGTCAAGTGATTAAAGCACTCAAGCATTTGTTTCAACAACGACATGAATCACATCGTCTTGTCATACTGGGTCCAACTGGCACATCAGCAGCATTATTGGGTGGCTCTACTTATCATTCATTCTTGGGAATCCAAATGAACAGTGAGACTGGTAATCAAAGTGTAACAATTGCACAAGTAAAAGCAAGATTGGAGGGAATTGATTATATTTTCATAGATGAAGTATCTATGCTGTCATGCCATGAATTATACAAGATCAGTTCACAGCTTGCCAAAGCTCTTAATGTATTTGACATGCCATTTGGAGGCATCAATATGATTTTTGCTGGAGACTTTGCACAATTGCCACCAGTAGGAGGTGCATCATTGTATAGTGGATCAGTAGGAACACAGGTAGACTCTGGCCTGAAGCCACATTATCAAGAAGCAGCTATTGGCAAGGCACTGTGGCATCAGATAACCACTGTTGTGATTTTGAGAGAAAACATGCGTCAAAAAACACAAACACCTGAAGATGCATCATTGCGAACTGCCCTGGTAAATATGCGGTATGGAGCATGCACTCCTGAAGACATCAGATTTTTGAGAAAGAGAATTGCTGGCAAACGTCCAGATCAGCCAAATGTAGCTGCAAAAAATTTCAGAAATGTTGCTATTATCTGTGGAGTGCACTCTCAGAAAGACAGAATCAACCAGCTTGGATGTGAGCGTTTTGCAGAAGATACAAATCAAAAGTTGACCAACTTCTACTCAACGGACAAATGGGGCAAAGAAAGTGACCCAGCAAAGAAAACTAAATGGGGGAAATCCAAAGCAGCTTCAAAGACTATACACAAGTCAAATCAGATTGATTTTGATGAGCAACTTGAGATTTGGAAACTCAACCATGGCGCAACTGAACATTTTCCTGGCAAGCTTTCATTGTGCCATGGTATGCCTGTTATGATCAGGAACAATGATGCAACAGAATTATGTATCACTAAAGGCCAAGAAGGGTTTGTTGTTGGCTGGCAATCAATGAAAGGCTCATATGATAAACGTGTTCTAGATACACTTTTTGTGGAATTGGACAATCCACCACAGTTGATTCAAATACCAGGTCTACCAGATAATGTTGTTCCCATTGTGAAGAATACAAAGACAATTCAATGTCTGTTCCCAAGTGATCTCAAAGAATCTGTTGAAAGACAACAGGTGTGGGTCCTGCCCAACTTTGCTATGACAGCCCATGCATCTCAGGGCAAAACCCGCCCCTATAATGTTGTACATTTAAACAGCTGCTTTTCACACATGTCCTATTATACAGCTCTGTCCAGAAGTGCAAGTGCAGCAGGCACCATTATTATCCAAGGCTTTGACCCCAATGTGATTACAAGAGGTTGCAGTGGCTATCTCAGACAAGAATTCAGAGAACAGGAAATATTGGATGATATCACAAGACTGCGATATGAAGAACAACTACCTGACCACTTGAATGGACAACTCTGCAATACATTGATTCGTCAATATCAAATATGGAAAGGCACTGATTATGTCCCTGCCAAGGTAGATGCAGCATTAAAATGGTCTGCCAGAGATCCATTATCTATGCTTCCTGTGGTTGTTGACAGTTCATGGCAGCTCATTGGGAAATCTACTAATGCAAGTCTTACAAAGCAAAATTCACTTCAACAAGCCAGTCTTGGTTTTGTGGCTGCAAAAGGGAGCTCACCAGTAAAGCAATCTTTGAAACGTACTTACAATGAACATGATGAGCCACAATCTTTGAGCAGGAAAAAGAGAAATATAACTCATGACAGCAGTTCCACTATCCTTGCACCCCGTGGCTTATGTTGGGATGAAATCAACTGGAGTTGTGCATATGATTCAATCTTTGTTATTCTGTACAATATGTGGGCAGAACATCCTCCAATTTGGACAACCAGATTTCAGTCAATTGGTAACATTTATCTGTCAATGCTTGTACAAGGGTTTAATATGATGGATCAACAATTGAGCTTTGAAAATGTAAGAAATGCAGTGAGAATGAAACTCCATGCAAAGGATCCACAGCAATTTCCCATGGGTGCTAATGGTACCAGTGTTGCTACACTATGTATGGAAATGTTGAAACCACAAGCTTGTATTGCATCCTCAAAGCTCATTTGCTCTCACTGTAACTATGAAGGACAAGAAAAAGATGACAACCTTGCCTATCTATTGCATGCTGATCCATCTGTTTCTGGCTCAACATCTGATTGGGTGCAAACCATTGCACACAATGTTAGAAATAAATGTCCACAATGCAATGGTTCAATGATGCGTACCATATACCATACAAAGACACCTGATTTGCTAGTATTGGAATACCCCAACATAAACATGATTACCAGCCATCAAATAACTGTAAGTGTACAGGAAAAGTCAGTAAATTTGTATCTAAGAGGTATTGTATATGCTGGAGGATATCATTTTACATCTCGATTTATATCAAAAGCTGGGACAATTTGGTATCATGATGGTATGACAACTGGAGCAACATGTAAGCACAATGGCCATATGGGTATGATGTCAGATGATTATCTTAGCAAATATGACAATAAAATACTTGTACTAGCAATTTATGCACGAACATAATAATAATTTATATGGTTGGAAAGTTATTCATTGGATGGGAAAGTGGGACATTCAAATTTGTAAATTCATTTTGAATATCAAACTCTTAGGGATATCTTCTGGGTGGGAAAGTGGGCCATTAGATATAGAATTGTTAGAAATAAATTATATAATGTCATACAGTACAGTTTTTATTGATAATTGTTGGTATAGCACCAAAAAATAATGATAGCAGTGGTGATATTGAAAGCCAGGGTAAACTGTTGTATAACTGACATTCAGTGCACCACAATGTCCATTGTCCAGTTAAAGACAAGTATAGCATTATGAAGTGTAAATAACATTGCTCAATCGCAGTAAGAATGCTTGATCAAAAAATTTTGGAAGTAATAAAGGACATGAAAGGAGTGAATAGAACCAAGAAGAACTCGTTCATGCCACGCTTGCAATGGCCCACTACCCCAAGTAAATAACATATGCAAATCATGTCACAAGTCATTGAAGAAGGGAAAACAACCCCTTCATGCACTTGCAAATGGGCTGTGGATTGGTGATGTGCCAGCAGCTTTACAAAACTTATCATATGCTGAACAGCTGATAATTGCAAGGGTCAGACACAATAGATGCATTGTCAGAGTCTCTTCAGGCATGCACAAGATGAGAGCCAATGTAATTACATTGGCATGAACGAGTTCTTCTTGGTTCTATTCACTCATTTCATGTCCTTTATTACTTCCAAAATTTTTTGATCAAGCATTCTTACTGCGATTGAGCAATGTTATTTACACTTCATAATGCTATACTTGTCTTTAACTGGACAATGGACATTGTGGTGCACTGAATGTCAGTTATACAACAGTTTACCCTGGCTTTCAATATCACCACTGCTATCATTATTTTTTGGTGCTATACCAACAATTATCAATAAAAACTGTACTGTATGACATTATATAATTTATTTCTAACAATTCTATATCTAATGGCCCACTTTCCCACCCAGAAGATATCCCTAAGAGTTTGATATTCAAAATGAATTTACAAATTTGAATGTCCCACTTTCCCATCCAATGAATAACTTTCCAACCATATAAATTATTATTATGTTCGTGCATAAATTGCTAGTACAAGTATTTTATTGTCATATTTGCTAAGATAATCATCTGACATCATACCCATATGGCCATTGTGCTTACATGTTGCTCCAGTTGTCATACCATCATGATACCAAATTGTCCCAGCTTTTGATATAAATCGAGATGTAAAATGATATCCTCCAGCATATACAATACCTCTTAGATACAAATTTACTGACTTTTCCTGTACACTTACAGTTATTTGATGGCTGGTAATCATGTTTATGTTGGGGTATTCCAATACTAGCAAATCAGGTGTCTTTGTATGGTATATGGTACGCATCATTGAACCATTGCATTGTGGACATTTATTTCTAACATTGTGTGCAATGGTTTGCACCCAATCAGATGTTGAGCCAGAAACAGATGGATCAGCATGCAATAGATAGGCAAGGTTGTCATCTTTTTCTTGTCCTTCATAGTTACAGTGAGAGCAAATGAGCTTTGAGGATGCAATACAAGCTTGTGGTTTCAACATTTCCATACTTGGGGTAGTGGGCCATTGCAAGCATGGCATGAACGAGTTCTTCTTGGTTCTATTCACTCCTTTCATGTCCTTTATTACTTCCAAAATTTTTTGATCAAGCATTCTTACTGCGATTGAGCAATGTTATTTACACTTCATAATGCTATACTTGTCTTTAACTGGACAATGGACATTGTGGTGCACTGAATGTCAGTTATACAACAGTTTACCCTGGCTTTCAATATCACCACTGCTATCATTATTTTTCGGTGCTATACCAACAATTATCAATAAAAACTGTACTGTATGACATTATATAATTTATTTCTAACAATTCTATATCTAATGGCCCACTTTCCCACCCAGAAGATATCCCCAAGAGTTTGATATTCAAAATGAATTTACAAATTTGAATGTCCCACTTTCCCATCCAATGAATAACTTTCCAACCATATAAATTATTATTATGTTCGTGCATAAATTGCTAGTACAAGTATTTTATTGTCATATTTGCTAAGATAATCATCTGACATCATACCCATATGGCCATTGTGCTTACATGTTGCTCCAGTTGTCATACCATCATGATACCAAATTGTCCCAGCTTTTGATATAAATCGAGATGTAAAATGATATCCTCCAGCATATACAATACCTCTTAGATACAAATTTACTGACTTTTCCTGTACACTTACAGTTATTTGATGGCTGGTAATCATGTTTATGTTGGGGTATTCCAATATTAGCAAATCAGGTGTCTTTGTATGGTATATGGTACGCATCATTGAACCATTGCATTGTGGACATTTATTTCTAACATTGTGTGCAATGGTTTGCACCCAATCAGATGTTGAGCCAGAAACAGATGGATCAGCATGCAATAGATAGGCAAGGTTGTCATCTTTTTCTTGTCCTTCATAGTTACAGTGAGAGCAAATGAGCTTTGAGGATGCAATACAAGCTTGTGGTTTCAACATTTCCATACATAGTGTAGCAACACTGGTACCATTAGCACCCATGGGAAATTGCTGCGGATCCTTTGCATGGAGTTTCATTCTCACGGCATTTCTTACATTTTCAAAGCTCAATTGTTGATCCATCATATTAAACCCTTGTACAAGCATTGACAGATAAATGTTTCCAATTGCCTGAAATCTGGTTGTCCAAATTGCAGGATGTTCTGCCCACATATTGTACAGAATAACAAAGATTGAATCATATGCACAACTCCAGTTGATTTCATCCCAACATAAGCCACGGGGTGCAAGGATAGTGGAACTGCTGTCATGAGTTATATTTCTCTTTTTCCTGCTCAAAGATTGTGGCTCATCATGTTCATTGTAAGTACGTTTCAAAGATTGCTTTACTGGTGAGCTCCCTTTTGCAGCCACAAAACCAAGACTGGCTTGTTGAAGTGAATTTTGCTTTGTAAGACTTGCATTAGTAGATTTCCCAATGAGCTGCCATGAACTGTCAACAACCACAGGAAGCATAGATAATGGATCTCTGGCAGACCATTTTAATGCTGCATCTACCTTGGCAGGGACATAATCAGTGCCTTTCCATATTTGATATTGACGAATCAATGTATTGCGGAGTTGTCCATTCAAGTGGTCAGGTAGTTGTTCTTCATATCGCAGTCTTGTGATATCATCCAATATTTCCTGTTCTCTGAATTCTTGTCTGAGATAGCCACTGCAACCTCTTGTAATCACATTGGGGTCAAAGCCTTGGATAATAATGGTGCCTGCTGCACTTGCACTTCTGGACAGAGCTGTATAATAGGACATGTGTGAAAAGCAGCTGTTTAAATGTACAACATTGTAAGGGCGGGTTTTGCCCTGAGATGCATGAGCTGTCATAGCAAAGTTGGGCAGGACCCACACCTGTTGTCTTTCAACAGATTCTTTGAGATCACTTGGGAACAGACATTGAATTGTCTTTGTATTCTTCACAATTGGAACAACATTATCTGGTAGACCTGGTATTTGAATCAACTGTGGTGGATTATCCAATTCCACAAAAAGTGTATCTAGAACACGTTTATCATATGGGCCCTTCATTGATTGCCAGCCAACAACAAACCCTTCTTGGCCTTTAGTGATACATAATTCTGTTGCATCATTGTTTCTGATCATAACAGGCATACCATGGCACAATGAAAGCTTGCCAGGAAAATGTTCAGTTGCGCCATGGTTGAGTTTCCAAATCTCAAGTTGCTCATCAAAATCAATCTGATTTGACTTGTGTATAGTCTTTGAAGCTGCTTTGGATTTCCCCCATTTAGTTTTCTTTGCTGGGTCACTTTCTTTGCCCCATTTGTCCGTTGAGTAGAAGTTGGTCAACTTTTGATTTGTATCTTCTGCAAAACGCTCACATCCAAGCTGGTTGATTCTGTCTTTCTGAGAGTGCACTCCACAGATAATGGCAACATTTCTGAAATTTTTTG
The DNA here is from genome assembly GCA_963555575.2 of Hygrocybe coccinea. Taxonomy (NCBI): domain Eukaryota; kingdom Fungi; phylum Basidiomycota; class Agaricomycetes; order Agaricales; family Hygrophoraceae; genus Hygrocybe; species Hygrocybe coccinea. Next base: position 1,458,133 of record OY741991.2, read on the forward strand.
CAGCTACATTTGGCTGATCTGGACGTTTGCCAGCAATTTTCTTTCTCAAAAATCTGATGTCTTCAGGAGTGCATGCTCCATACCGCATATTTACCAGGGCAGTTCGCAATGATGCATCTTCAGGTGTTTGTGTTTTTTGACGCATATTTTCTCTCAAAATCACAACAGTGGTTATCTGATGCCACAGTGCCTTGCCAATAGCTGCTTCTTGATAATGTGGCTTCAGGCCAGAGTCTACTTGTGTTCCTACTGATCCACTATACAATGATGCACCTCCTACTGGTGGCAATTGTGCAAAGTCTCCAGCAAAAATCATATTGATGCCTCCAAATGGCATGTCAAATACATTAAGAGCTTTGGCAAGCTGTGAACTGATCTTGTATAATTCATGGCATGACAGCATAGATACTTCATCTATGAAAATATAATCAATTCCCTCCAATCTTCCTTTTACTTGTGCAATTGTTACACTTTGATTACCAGTCTCACTGTTCATGCGGATTCCCAAGAATGAATGATAAGTGGAACCACCCAATAATGCTGCTGATGTGCCAGTTGGACCCAGTATGACAAGACGATGTGATTCATGTCTTTGTTGAAACAAATGCTTGAGTGCTTTAATCACTTGACTTTTGCCAGTTCCACCCATGCCACCTAAGTACATTTTTAGCTGATCTGAATTTAAAGTCACGGTGTGATTGGCAACAATTCTAAATGCTCTTTGTTGTTCTGTATTTAGTTTGAAAAGATCAACTGTGCCATCTATCAATTCCTGAGCTGCTTGCATCTTTGCTTTAAAATTGTGTCTCAGATATGATTGGTCAACAATTTTGACTTCATTTTCAACAACACCAGAAGCATGAGTTGTTTTAGTATGTTCAGCATCAGCAACACGTGCATTTCTATCAGCAATGATTTCTTGTCTTTTATCTTGAACAGATGTTTTCCATTTACCACCAGGCTGTACAATTTCAGGTGTGAGTGGAGCGGTATCAATTGTATTAATGCCATCAGGACTGGTCTCTAGCCAGCCAGCATTTCTTACACTATCCTCAGTGGCATCCATTTGGGCTTTGATTAATCGTCCTTTTGAACCAAGGGTGGAGTATTTATTTAATCCATAATCCTCATTGTCAATGCCTTCATCATCACCAAAATCATCACCAGAGCCGATCTCATTTTCATCCATGTCATTTATTTCATCTGATGTCATCCAAGAATGAAATATGCCAGTTGTACCATCATTCTGTTTTAGCTGAGCTGAATAATCATCTCGAGCATCATTGCATTCATATCTAATGTTAAAGTGATCCATTATTTGCATTTGACTTGGTGTGAATTTGTAATCTGTGAATGCTTCATCCCATGATTGATTGTCATCTTTGAGATCATGACCTGTTCTCCAGGGCTTGAATAATGTCAACATGGTGGCACAGTAGTACTCTCTGTCTCCGCGATCTCTTCTTGGAAGTGAACCTCCTACAAAGTTAGGTACAACTTTTTTATATGATGGATGATATTCTATCCAATGTGATCCATGTAATGGATGAGCTGACAAAAAATATTTATCAGCATGTTTATCATCTGTGTCTTCAGAACCAATTGACTCTGAGCATCCATCAACATTGCTAGTATTATCACTATTCTCTTCAGAAATATCATTTCCATCTTCATCCGCAATAATAGACCCACTTGAATCAGTATTGCTATCATAACTGTCATCACTATTTTCATGGCAACTGTCAACTCTGTATTCATTATTTCCCAGATTGAGCTCATCATCTATGTTAACATTAATGTTGTCTGGTAAGATGAAATTGTATTCAGCTGTTGCTTTGTATTGTTCATTTGAATCAATCAAGTCCAGCTCATCATCACTGGTTTGTGCAGGATTGGTTTTCTGTGTTGGAGTAGGTATTTTTACTCGTCTTGCCTTTTGTATCCATTCATATAAACATGTAACATTATAAATCTCAGGTCTATAAATGTAGTCATGAACTGCTGAAAAGCCAACATATTGATTTTGGTTTTTTTGCAAGAGAACCTTGTCTGTTTCACTGTTTTCAGCAGAATCCTTCTCAGATTTGAACACATTCATTGTTTCTCTCACATAACTTTTCCAATATACTGTTACAAACTTGTGGCTTGTATAGTGATCTGGATTACCTAGCAAATACAAAGATGCCATTGGACCACCTATTTCCATCTTTGATGTCAATGAATTGATTATCTGTATTATCAAACGTCTAGCTTTGTCTTTTTGTTTCATAGATCCTCCCAGCATTTCAGAATTTTTAGTGAAAACACTTCTGATGGAGTCAAAGATACTGTATGTTTTCAGACCAGGTTTTGTAACATAATCGGTCACATATGCCACTATAGCTTTGATGGCAGTACCAGAAAGAAGACTTGTTACATCTGAGTTGCATCGAAGTAGATATGTAATGCATGGTGTCAATGTATTGATCCAAGCTTCACCTTTTTTCATGTTCAAAGCTCCTGATTTAGGATCGACTTGAGTTTGTTCAAAGGTTTGTCTTGGAAATCTAGCTTTGCATTTTCCATGCTTATTCATACATGTTGGTCTATCTTTCTTGGTAGCCTTTTCACCAGTTGACATATTTTTACCACAATTATGTATATTGGACCGCATAATCAAATCATCAACTGTACTTGAAAATTTATTCCACCAAGCATGAAGTCGTGATTTATTGGAACAGTGATCATTACAAACACGATCCAGCTTATTACACATGGGTGGAGGTGCTTCTGGTAATGTCTGAGTTGGGTCTTTGTAATCATCATCATGACTATTTTCTTCAGCTTTGGCTTTGACATCAGCCATGGATCCAGTGATAAACTCTCCAATGTGAACACTCTCAAGGTATTCCACCAATCTTTGTTGAAAATCTGAGGTTGGATCCATTATTCTGTCTCTGATTTGTTGTGGTGATAATACTCCTTTAAGCCACAAGAGCATATGCATATGCAATGTCAACCGTCCTTGTTGTTCAACTGTTCCATAATATGCTTCTGTGTTGCCATAGATTCCTGGATGATTTTCTCCAACACCAAGTATATGCTTAATGAATAATTGTGTCATAAAATGAAAAAACCTTGCACCAGCCACTGGATTATGAGCAATTAACCGATATCTTTCATTGTAGTCTCTCAGAACAGGATTGAATGTTTCTTTAGTGTCTGCAAAATATAATGATATTGGGTGCTTGTTGTCCGCAGGAGCAAATGTAATAAACCAAGAGGGTGCACCAACAAATGAAATTAGAGACCAAATTTCATTACGCATATATTTTTTGCTAGTGACAGATCCCTTTACACCACCTCCAACATGATCAATATCATTAATGAGTTTAAAACACAATTTTTCCTCATCTGTTTCTGGTGTTACTTTATCACCATTTTCCATTCTTTTAGAAATGTCAGCCAATGTATGAATGTCAACATCCAACAACCTGTTAGAAATTTCTTGAAATTTTGACTTTTCTGCCAACAAATATCCTGCTGTAGTGCATTGTTTTATCTGTTCATGATTGAATGCAATCAATGGAAAATATGGATCTTTTTGAAATCTTTTGTCATAATACATAAGCAAATGTCTTTTGTGCCTAATATCTGATAGTTCTCCCTGTTGATAGGCATTGCCTATTCCACCAAGACCATATGGAAACAACCAGGGCATCATTTGAGGAAATAACTGTGGATTGCTGTAGATGGATTCAGGATAAGTTGCATGACCAACAGCCAGAATCTTTTGATTTGAAGTCAAATGTTTTATTGCAATAGCTTTGAGAGCTTTGGTACTTTTGTTGGAATATTCTTCACCTGTCAGCCCATGAACCACAAATGGACATTTTCCTGATTCAACACCATCTTCTTCTTCAATATCATTAATAGCTGTTGACTCTGGATTTTTGTTTGTAAATGATTGATGATAATCTACTACAACTGGTGGGCCATTTTCTGGATACTGATCAAGATTTCTCTGTGATATTTCCAGATCATAATAATCACAATGATTCAACTTTAACCATTCCAATGCAGCTTTAACCTTGTTTCTTCTTACAAGAAGAGGTGTTCTCTCAAAGTCTGATTTAGTAGGCTTACATGGCCCTGTATAAATAAATGCTAACACTTCATCCAAGTCTTCAATGGGTGGAGGTAGAATATCATATACTTTAGGAATAGGATTAGCAAAAGTAATTGCATTTGCTCTCATTTTATGCATTCCAGAAGACACCCTCACAATACAACGATTATGTCGCACTCTTGCAACCAGCAACTGTTCTGCAAATGATAAATCTGCCAACTCTACTGGAACATCTCCTAACCATTTTCCATTTGCTAGTGACAACAGTGGAATTTTATTTTTTGCCAAAGATGTATGACAACTTGTGCATATATTGTGTAGCTTTTTAATCAACACAGGGCCATCCAGATCTTTAATAGGATCCTCACTAGTAAAACGTTCTGCTTGAGTTACTCCTTGATTTACCAATATTTTCAAGTCTAAGTTGACATTACAGAGCTTTAATAAATCTTTAATTGGAGTCAATTGACCACATATAGCACATCCTGATTCTGATATCTGATCAGATGACATGTCTTGACATGCATTAGCGATAATTGTATGTTGTAAAGCAGCTGTGAGAGGTGGAGGTGGAAATATGTTTTTGTGTTTATTTTTGTATTTCTGTTCTGACTTTACATGACTTAATTTATATTCTACACCTTTTTTTTGTTGATATTTTGTCACAGAATGTGAATTCTTTACTCTGTATTCTACACCTTTTGCTTGTTGATATCTTGTTACTGATTGCAAATTTTTGACTTTGTATTCCATATTTTGGTTTTGATATCGTTTCACTGCTCTTGCATTAGATGCCTTTAATTCCTTATTTAAAACTTCAATATCTATGACATCAAATACAGATAGATATTGAGCACAATTTGCACATGTATGGCTTTTGATTGAAGTTTGAATATCTGCCTTATGAGATCTAGCATATGTGACAATATTATGAGCTCCTGCAATGGACTTTAGTTGATCTGTTGTCAATTGTGGTAATAATACATCCCATGGAACAACACAGATTACTGTATTTAACATATCACTCCTTGTATCTGATTGTTTTATATAGTCTTTGAATCTGAATTTCACATTAGTAGAATACACATCGGAATTTGATAAATAAGGCAACAGTTCATTAAATATGAACAACTTTGATCCACCACCAACAATATTATGCATATTTGTATTGTTGTCCTCCATGTCATCAGTATAGCAATATTTATCAGATGCAGAATGATGTTTCAAAGCACTGGTATACATAACATTAAAATCTAGAAAATAATGTGAATAATATAACACAAATACTTGAAAGATAAACAATAAACTATATATCATTGATATTTTATATTTTTCTATATACACTGCAAAGTCATATGCTGTATACATGTTTTGCAGCAGCTGTAGACGTATTCTTTGACACTTTCTGAGAAGTATTTCATGGACGAATAATAAGTCATGCATGGATGCATTGACATATAAAAGAAATCGTATATAGAATTCAATAATAAAAGATAGTTCTTTGTTGGGCTTTGAAATCCAATGGGTATTCAATGAATGATAATGATCTAACTGAGGAAGAGGTTGTATTGTTTCGTCTGTTATCTTTGAGATATTTTGAGAAGAATAGTAATCTCCAATATTGTTTAATATTCTTTTTGAGGGCACATGATGAGCAAGACGATCACAGATTGTCGGCATTCTTAAAATCAAGTTTGGTAGTGTATAAACAGAACAATAGAAAAACATTATATTCAGGGATGTATCAGGATGATAAGATAACAGCCTATCTTGGGACACATAAGCAAGACAATGAGATATTTGTGTCCTTGAACTCAGATGATATAACTCCTGGGGTGTATCAGGATAATAACATAGCACCCTGTCTTGAGACACATGAGCAAGACAATAAGATATTTGTGTCCTTGAATTCAAATGATATAAATCCTGGGGTGTATCAGGACGATGACATAGCACCCTGTCTTGGGACACATGAGCAAGACAATAAAATATTTGTGTCCTTGAACTCAAATGATATAAATCCTGGGGTGTATCAGGATGATGATTTAACACCCTGTCTTGGGACATATGAGCAAGACGATGAGAAAATATCCATGTCCTGGAACTCAAGTTTTGTGGTAGATAAACAGAATGATAAGCAAACACCATATCCTGGCATATGTCAGGGTGATAATTCAACACCGGGCCTTGTACCATTTGGACAAGACCTTCAGAAAATTCTATTATTCCCATGATAAATTAGATACATTCCAACAGTTCTTCTGAGGAAATAAACGTACTCAATAATACATTGGCAGCTATTTATGATTATTCATATCAGTTAAAGATCCGTAAGATATTGCTTTGTTTAAGTACGTACTTATTGAAACAGTTTCATTATCTGTATGTCGAGTCCAGTGCTGGACATGTGAACAGGCCTTGTATGTAAAGCGAGTAAAATGTATCGTCAATATGTATCATTAAAGACAATAAAGAACATGCAAAACCCACATAACTGTTCCACAGACTGGAGAGAGTAGGAAGAAGCAGAAGCAATAGAAACAGAACACAGTGGAATGACATGGTAATCATGAACAGGTTGTTAAACGTTCACAACTGTTGAGTTTAAATTTCAAAGCAAACAATTTATTTGTAATCAAACAAACAATGACAAATATATAGACCTGCTATTGATCATATAAAAAATACTGCGTACATTTAAGTATGCAAGGGGTATTCAGAAACACTGCAGAACAATAAACTGATAAAGAGGAACGTAAAAAAAAGTTGCAAATATAGACCCGCTATTGAAAAAATGCCACAAACAAATACATGAAGGGTAGTCAGAATCGGAGGAACTGGTTTTTAGGAACCGGTAAAGGAGGGGGCATATGTAAAAAGAGTCATGTGAAGTCTTGAGCCAATCAGAGAATAAAAATCAATACTAATCCATGCACGACGCAAGAACAACAACCCATTGCACATTAAGTGACAATTGTGTGGAAAGCTCCTTGCCGACCCAAGTATTCGCGGTGTATCCAACAAGCGATATGGTGCCAGTTAAATCACCAGTCCAAAGTTCCATGGTTGTACCCAGAAGATGGAGTTGATTCATATTGAAGTTGCCTGTCCTTCCATCATATACAGGAACTTGTACAAGTCTATGAGTGAACGTTGACAAAAAAATTTAAATTTTATGCACTAACCATTATCGTCGAAATTAAGAGCACCTTTAACGGCTCCAGTCCTGGACGGTCCTGCTACTTTAACAGGTGATTTCCTCGGGGAGCCTCTGGACAACAAACGGCCGAATCCTTGTTGAGATCCTTCTAAATATATATAATCAACAATTGAAAACACAAAAGTTAATACCAAAGTACCGGTGCCATCCTTGGGCTTTGCTCTTGTACTGATCGTTATCGTATCCTCATAAATTTGAGCATAAAGGTCTTGAACCTTGAAAACCATACAAAAGAAAGCACAGAAACGCTCCCACTCTTGGGTACACAAAGTACCAGTTATTTGACGGAACATTCCTTGAGGGTGAGGCTCAAGTAAATTGGAGGAATTAACGGCAAGGACAGAAGTGAAAACAGCATATGAGAAATTGGTAGAAGCATTTGCTTGAATAGCATATTTCGTGCTTCGAGCAGAGTCAGAAGAGGCAGACTTTACAGTCGACGGTGCTGCACGTGAGGGATTGATAAACATTCCCGCTCTTGCAAAGAGAATTGCCTTGATTATGACACTATTATTATATCAGTGAGCAATGACTACATTGGTATATGTTTAATCTGAATATATCTCACTTCATCTTGACATCTGGATAGAGCTCAGAAATGCGGGTTAGGCCAAAGGCACCCATAGGATTTGGACCATTGTTGGAGGTCATAAGAGTACCGTTACTTGATTGAACATGTAAGTGAGTGGCAATATGACTCAAAAAATAAAATACACACCGAAGAGGAGGAAGATCCCCATATGTACCTGCAATCATGGGATCGAACAATTCAGGATAAGTGACTTCACAGTTCAAAGGTGCTTTTTCAGCAGTTGGATTCATAAACGCATCACTATTATATAATCAGATGCTGTATACAGTATTAGATAAGCAATACAACGTACGCTTCAGGAAAATCCTCAAAGTATACAAGATTATCTTCGTCTTTCACCTTATTCTTGCCCTTCAGCATCGATCTAAAATCCAAGGAATACGCTGAACATGATGATTAAATAAATACATAAACACACTGACTTGGTCTCAGCAATATGAGCTGCCATCTCCTTAGATATCGCCGGTTTGAATTTGCTCTTGATGACAGTTCTAGAGAAAAATGAAAAGGCAAATAGAAGAGAGACTAAATGAAGTCGCACTTGGTATTCTTTCCAGAAGCACGTGTCGTCACCTCATCAGTCTGATCTTGGTTCTCAAAACCGTCTGTGGCACCCAAAGTTTCCTGTACATGCATTCTAATATAATGCAAATTATAATAATGATGTTAGTTCAATGTTAAGCTTGGAGACTTACTGTTGTTTTTTTCCTTTGACATTTGACCTACAAAAAGAGTATTAGCTCCATACAAATATTTAACAAATAATAGACAAACTTGACAGGCTCCAAATCGCTGTCGGCATCCACAATCCTGTGTAATTGTATCAGAAATATACGGTACAATTATTGAACAAAAACATACTTCTTATAAGTCAACTTCACCATTTTCTTAGCATGTCCCAAGGGCTGGTCGTCATCCGAAACATTGTCAGTGACCGTATCATCTGGTACAGAAAGACTATTGTTGATAACATCTTAGTCCATATCTATATATAAAATGATGAAGTGGCTTACCCTTCAGATTCTTCCGCCTCAACATCCACATTGTCCAGGAATGTGTTATCATTGATGGCAAGACTATTTATAGAAACTTAATACATATTCCAGAATTAAAGACATAAAAATATTACGTACCCTTCAGATTCTTGGGCATCAACATCAATTGATATCTTGTGAGACTGACGGCTAATGGATTTTAATATTGAATAAGATATCTCAAGATGAGTTATAAATACCCTTTCAGTTGATTGTTAGCCTTAGATTTAACCCTAATGTTGATAAACCATCGGTAAGTTTGATAAAGTGAATGTGTGTCTGCTTACGAAGATATATCAACTTCATCAACTTCATCATCGTCAATCAATGGAACAGCTTTGAACTTGGTCTTTGGTATATTTCTGGATTCTCAAATCAGCATTGTAACAAACATATTCAAGTAAGTGGTAACACACAAAGACTTTTGACGTTTGACGACCCTATTCTGACTTTAATACATATTCTGGAATCAGAAATAGTAACACTTACGGCATCTCTTCCACAGCAGGTTCATCCGATTCGGAACCAGGCACAAGGCGTTTCCTGAAACGCCGTGGGGATCTGGAAGATTTTGTAGGATTTGGCATACTAATCTTTGTGGCCGTCTCTCTATTTTATTATGAAGTGATGAGTGATAAACGGATACTATGGAAAAGAAAGACAGTATACTTGACAACATCATTGTCCGATTCTGCACTGTCTTCAAATGTAAGTCATAAGTTGACGTATATATTAATTTCAACATACAGTAAATCCATGTCACTATCAAGATGTTTTAGCAATCAACTTGTATTGAAAAGAAGTGAGGTTAATACCTGGAAACAGGTTCACGGTTGATTTGTCTGTTCGTTTGTTGGCGAGAAACAGATCTAATCGTACCACAAATAATCCATCAATAAATCTGAAAAGTCATAATATATATAAAGAAATGAGAACCCACTTGGAAGAAGTTTGCTTTGCTGCAACACGGCGAGGCATGGTGATTGTGAAAAGATACCGACAATGTAAAGTTTGTATTCCGAACAAGCCTCCTACAAATAACTATACACATGCAAACGTGATCTTGTTTCCAGAACATTCCATGTTATAAAACACGTACCAAACAAACACGTACAAGACAAATATTCAGTTGTTGATTGTTAGAATGTCAAATTCAAAATCATTTTGTATATAGGACAGATACAAAGAAAGCAATATTTTCTGTTGAGAAACATTTATTGGAGGGAACGGTCAAAAGCCTGTAAGCAATGTGTGATAGAAGGCACACTTTTATTACTTCAATATAACGTGTGAAAGCATATACGGTATTCAAACATCGCTCTCTTTTAGACTCATTGATGAATCAGTTTTATGATTTAGTTGCTGCTGGTGAGTGGAAATTTCTGCTCAGATATTTGACATGGGAATTCATATAACATCCACAGGTGAACAGGTGGAAGTTGAAGCTTCTGCACAGTATAATGGTTCTAAACAAGCTAACTATCTCTGCACGTTGACTAAAGTGAGATTAAGAATATTTTGTGAAACAGAAAAGCTTAGCTGGTTAACAGGAAAATGGCCTTCATACTTTACTGCAAGTGCACTATAATCAAGATCGTCGTCAGTATCAACTTGTAAAGGAAGGACCTGGAGGCGAACCTGAAGAAGTCGTGCTCCGTCTTACTGGAATTCTTATTCGCTGTGAATTACCACCCATTCTTACACTTCCTAGGTATTTTTCAGTGGATTGGAATAAACAATTATTAATATATGCTCATGAATTTCAGGAATCCGATGCGTATCAGACAGGCAATACAAATGACTGGTCTGGATACTCACAAATACAAAGCCGCATTGGAGGGTATTTCTGCTATTTGCTCTACCTTTGCCAAGTATATGCGTTCCGACAAGTTACAAGACTGGAATCCTGACAGGTTTAAAGAATGGATTGTTGTGGGTGCTGGAAACCGATACTTCAGCACTGGGGCAATTGCAGCATCTGCTCAAGTCGTACCTTTCAATGACCTTGTTGATCCCAATGGAATTCTGGCATCTGTAGATTCCAAATACCGCCATACCATGGATAATGAAGTCGGCTATTTTCAAAGGAAGAAAAAGGATGATGGTGGTTTCCAGTAAGTTTCTTAGCCATATGCAGATTTCCATGCCAAATACTCTACCTCAGGTATATTCACATGAACCCATCCAACATTTCTGTTGGAGATATCGTTGAAGCACGACTTTCATTCTTGGTTGTCCCAGTTGCCAGTGGTCGTAACAATAATATCAGCAAAAATTTCAGGCTTGTGACAATACTTCGGTCTCTTGCTTTGATCGACGATAAACTCACCAAGGTCTGAAACAAGTTATCATTTGTTATTTGAATAGCTTAAGACTTTATTTCAGAAAGCTGCACTTGCACTCGCACAGGCATCATTTCAAATGCCTAAAGTCATAAAAACATTGAAGCGGAATGCAGACTTTTCTGAAGATGAACAAGAGAATAAGTAGTACTCAATGAACAAATTACATTTTGAGATAGTTCTTGTATGCAGTTCAAAATATTACATTCAAAGTAGATCAAAGAAACAGATAATAGACGTTCAGATTTCATGATGAGGGAACTAAAAATACCAAGAACATTAGAATGGACCAGTAAGTAAGAGATAGACAAAAGACAACCCACCGCTAATCAAGAGCTCAGTCAAACGCTCTGTACTCATTGTCAGAGGGATTGGAAAAAGTGACGCATCATTGTAGTTTGCTCCTTTGGTCCATTGGATCTCCCTTTCAACCACTGCATCTCCAAGCCCAATCAGACTGGCCTTTTTACCACAATTAAAGGCCAAGCGACTCTGCCACCGAACAACCTTGCAAAGGATATGCTCCACAAAAATAACACCACACCCAATATCGAATCCCATGGAAGACCGATCTTGCACCGACAAGTTATCATCAAAGTGTCGGAAAACACAATTGAATGACATGTGGGTCCTGTGAAGAGATGTGACATTGAATCCCAGTTCCTGCAGGCCACGATAAGCGCCAGCCTTCTTCATCTTCCATATCCAGGCTGTGACGTTTTCCACAAGAGGTGGTGTGCAGATTCCAGCAAATGCAAGATTATTTGTGAGTTGAAAAGCGGTAAGGGTGGGTTGTGTGATTGAACCTAAGCCAGTTACACCAAGCTTGTGAATAAACTGATGCATATCGTTCCATGTTGGTAGATTTTCTGGACGGCTGGCAGGATCTATGCCAACGAGTGGTCCCAAGAACTTTGTCCACTTGGTCTGGAAAGCATTACTGAAGAGTTCAGTAAACCGTTTCACCAAATGATCTCGATGTGGCACATCTGGGAACAAACTGAGCTGACTAGAAGGCTGACCCCATATTGTTGGCGAGTCAAGATGAATATACCCCGAGGCTGCTTGCTCACGTCTATCGAGGGCATGAAATCCAGTTTTCTTCTTCGGCTTGCCCATTCCAGATGAAGCTGGTGAAATTGGATTGTAGTGTAGATCGGTGTAGAAATGCGAGTTTCTTCTGACAATCTGATCAAACATCTCTATACATTCCTCCAGTGTATCGGACCAGAAAGTAACGTCATCCAAAAACTTGACGGTGTCCTCGCATTGAGAACTAACCATGAAAACCAACATGTTGGCTAGACCCAGACGTCCAGTGAGCTTGCTAGCGGGCAAGTGTTTTGCAAACAGAGTTGCATATGGACTAGTATGTGGGAATGGATAAGTTTGATTGAGCGTGTGGGTCTGTTGGTACTTCGGCTTGGTTTGGCCCAAGAGAACGCGACTGAGATCAAGGTGTTGAACACCTTTGTTGCGACCAGCAGATAAGGCTTCACGGCAGATTAATCCAAGAGCACCAAAATGTGGTGCTTTAGAGTCTGTCAATATATCCTCCAATTTCTGGACAGGAAGAGCAGGATTGAGTGGGGACCGCAAGACAGATTTCTTGTTGGCTCTTGACTGCTTGGAGGCGCCACTTGGCAGAGCGGAAAGGGTTCTATCACCAAGATCCACCAATGCACCACTCACCAAACCACCAATATAATCGCACCATTCCTCTATTTTTGAGTTAGAATCCAGCAAGGCTTGGACATGAGTAATCAGAGGTTCCATGGCAGTCGCATAATCTCGAAGGAGTTTACTGGCAAAGGCATCGTCCTTCTGCACTTTTTTTGCAAACATCCTGGCAGGACTAGAAAGGAAACTGTGAATTCCATTAGATGCCAGTATGCCCTCCCCAACAGTATCGACCAAGGCCATAACAATACCACCTCGAACAATTGAGCGATCAATTACATTCTTTCTATGAGTGGAATTGTTGGGATTTTTTCGACGTCTTGATGTGTTGAAGATGTCATCCACTCTATCCAGGGAAGGGACAATGAGCGCATCACACCATAGCGCAAAGAGGACTTCTGAAACCATAGCATAAAGTCCTTCATCATTATTGGTGACAGTTCGATTGACCACTGGTAGAATTATGATACCAGAAGAACTGGGATCGATTCGAGTGTCCACGAAATGTGAGGATATGATCGAGAGGCGTGCAAATTCTTCATTGAGCTCTGAATCTGGACCTGGTAAATTGGTATTCTGAGCTGAGGTCTTGCGACGTTTGGCTTTGTGACGAAAACCATTTTGCTGTTGAGTACGAACGCAGGTGACATATTGCACAACATGATTGATGCAGTTTACGAATGATGGAAAGGTGGCTTCAATATTAGACAGCTGATGACAATGAGCCATCTGCCTTGCCAGACGTGGGCCAATATCCGAGTACCATTGGAAGAAGACCAAGTAGGAACGGCACATCTGCCACTGGATAGCCCTTTGGAGAAAATGCAGTTTTTCAGATTCAACCACAAGAGTAGGGAGAATGTTGACTGAGCCAATTATCTGTTCCAACAGCAACATGGCTTCCTCATTGTATATCCCATGCTTGTCCTTTGATTCTGGCAGAAGTTCCATGAAAGCCGTCACTTGGTTATCCAGGTCAAGACGAGCTTGAAGAAGCTGAACAAGGGTTTTGGAATCCAGAGGCTTTCCAACAAAATTCCGACCAGCTTCTAGTGCAACAGCTTCCTGCTGGAGCCTTGCTGCATCAAGAAGTATATCAAGCATCTTGAAAGAAGTATATGGCACCGGTGCCAGGAATGGTAATATCACAGGCATCATGGAGCTTGCAGCTATGGAAGAACTGGATGGCTGGATACATTGATTAGATATAGTGACAAGTTGAGAGTATGCCAAAGATATTACCTCTGGATCTGGATCATTGTTATCCTCCCAGTCTCCATCTCCCTCAGAGGTTCCCTCATCACTTAATTCAGCTGAAAAAACCAGATTGGCCAAGGAAACAATACGGTCTTGAGAATTCAGTTGAAATTCCTTCAGAAGACGGCCAGCATCTCTTCTAAATTCAACAGATTAAACTGATAAGATATTTGAATACAATAAACACATACGCAATAGCCTCATACTCATACCACAAGTCGTCAGCAGGTCCACATCCCTTGAATCGTACACGCCACTGGGGGATACCCTGAACAAATCAAGAGTTAAGCTACAAGAAAACACAGCAACAATATAAAGCAGTGAAATAATACCCACATCAAGTGTTGCAACTTCCTGGATAGACTCAATCTCATCAGTCTCTCGAGCCAAAGCAAGAGCCTTGCGCTTTGATCGGCGAATAGGTACAATAGGCTCTTCAAAATTTGTATCCATCACTGATTCAGAGGGAGGAGGCAAGACAGTTGAGAGCACAGAACTAGAAGCAACTGGGTCAGCTGTTGATTGCTGATCCCCAGCCACAGCATGACGTGCTTTGATGGGAAGCCGAACATTTGGCAAGATAGGTGGTCGTGCATGAGAGGATTCCAAGGAATGTTTGTATGATTCTCGTAAACGCTGCTGAGTACGTCCATAGGCCGTCTTTGTGATGGGAATATAATGTTCCTGGCATATTGTCTGGACATACCAGGAATAGTATCCCCTCATCCGTCGTACTAGTGAGCTGTCTTTGACTGGATCATATGGAAGCGGTGCCATCTTACAGGTTTCCCCCCTCTCGTTGGTGTAAGTCATACCAGACAGCATTTTGGTAGGATGTGTAGGTGATATGTCACCAAGAAGACTGGTATTCCAGGTATTGAAAACGACATCGCGTGCAAGAAAATTCTTGTGCGTTTCAATATCGCCAAAGATGGGTAGACCATCATTCGCAAAGGTAGGATATCCACGGGTGAAATGGGATTGAGATCCCATGTTTCCGAAACCGGTTACTGGAGTTATGAGAAATGGGGTGACCCGCATAAATGCAGCATGGTTAGGATAAAGCACTATGCCGACGCGATTTTGCATGCCAACCAAATCAGCAAGCTGACCAAGACCAGTCTGTGCGAGCCACTGTTCTGCCGTAACTGGGTCTGGATTTACAGTTGGCTTTTCACCACCATGAAGATCTGGTCCCTTGAATACTGCAAAGAACAAGGCAACACCAATTGCTCTGAAATACAAAGCAGGCCTTGGGAAGAAAAAAGGACCTGAATCACTTCCTATGGTTCAAAGGATTAATAAATGTATTTGGAAATGAAATGTTATAAAAATATTTACCTGGTGGTAACCGTATGGCCAGAATAAAGAGAGTAAATCCAGGATGAAAATCATTGCGATCGGTATGCAATCTACCCTGGACCTGACCAATCATGGAAGCCAGATCACCAATATCGGATGATACATTTACTTGGAGTCCAGTGTTGTTCGGTAAAGGACCACCAAATCCTGGCACATTGTTTTCTAAGTAAATCCATTCGAACATATCCCATTCCAGTTTCGAGATACAAGTGGGCATGATGAGTCGAAATAGGAGATAACAGATGCGAAGAAGCCGGCATATCTGAGGATGTTGGATTTGGACAGCTGGTGCAACTACTCCACGTCCATCACCCTCAATCTTGGTTGTAGCCAAGCTGGAAGAACCATTTCGGGGATCGCTAACATCTTTAGTGGACCTGTTGTTGTGTTTAAGTCCAAGATCATATATGGCGGGAACTGCAGGTTGGCCATGGACAGCTGGCTTTCCAAAGGCTATTTCCAAAACTTCATCAGCAAGTCGACTGACTTCTGGGCCACATGGATACTGTTGCATGGATGAAACCGTTTGAATACAAGCCACGGTGATGACATGTTGGTCAGAGCCATTTATTCGATTGACAAATGGTATACCAACAGGCATCAGGATCATGCCGGGAATGGGATCGTATGTGAGCTTTCCATCGACCACTCTAGGACCTATATCTGGAGGAATAATGGTATGGAGAAGTTTTTCCATAACCATACTTTTCTGAGCAGGGTTGAAGTCGGCCACATATGTATATCCTCTGCGATAACGGTTGTCTTGAACCAATGTGTAAGAAGGTGCATTGGGATAAATAAATCCAGAACCAGCAGGAGGAGTAGTAGCAGGTGGTGGGTGCAATAGTTCTGGTGATGATACAGGTGTCTTGGATAGTTGCTCTTCAGGCCAGAATAAGTCATAAGGTGGCTCAGTTGTGTAGGGATTCAAAGGAGGTATGCTATATACGTCTTGAATACCAAAGCGAACTGGTTCATCTGGCCCAAAATCATAGGTCTCTACAACATAAAAATATTAAACAAGACCCAGGACATGTCATGTTGTGCAAACAAACCTGTAGGATCTTCCTGATTGCTTGAGCCAGCAACCATAGTATCCAAGTTCATAAACACCTGTTCAAATAAAAATAAAAATCAATTCAGTCTAGTATTATATAATAAACAAAGAAATAACTGACCGTGTCAGCATATTCAGACGGACCTCCAACATCAGGTATAAGTGGATATATTGGTATGGTACCTATATATAGTTAAGGTGAAAATAGATACAAAATTAGCAGAATTAAAAAAATAAATGGTGAAAACTGCTGACCCATGTGGTGAGAATTTACATTTGATAGGGAATCAAGTGGTGCAAAAGGATTAAGACCTCTAGAATTCAGATCCAGGACATTGAACTGATTGTCATTATGCTACAATAGCCTATGAGCAAATAATGCAATAAAAATGAGTATTTAAAACTCACCTCTGTGTTTTCTTCACACATTTCCATGTTAATCAAGGCTGAGAGATCCATGGACACAAAGAGGATGTGCAGAGGAGTTAGGAAGTGAAGTTGAAACTCAGTTGTCTGTGGCTCTAGCACACACTACCAGTCTATTCTCAAAGAGATGAAATCGGTGCAGACAGCAGTAGTTGATAATGGAGAGTCTTCCACTGGGAAGGGGAGGCAACTGTAAACCCGCCAGCCCAATCTCCCTACACACTGTATTACAGAGAGCGGTGCACTGACTGGAAGTCAGGAGCAACTGGGAAACACTCGTAAAGAGAACCCAGGGAAGTAGCACTTCTCTGCAATTCACCTTGCTCTAATCTCTTATCAATAAACCAATGTGCAGCACTACAGTCACAGTAACCAATTAGAATGATGTCTCCAGAAGCAATCCCAAAAGTTCCAGATAGGATCAAGACAAGATCGAGAACCAGTGTCCCAAAAGGCAAGTACAGAGGGTTGAGAATGACTAGTCTCAGTATAGAAGACCAAGAGTCAGGCAGTTTATGTTGTCTGGGACACCCAAAACAACTATAAAGCAACGGGCAGAGAGTAAGAAGCAAGGAGCAATGTATTGTCTCCTAATTCAATAACCCCTTATTCACGAAATTTTTGGAAATTATATAATATTTAGAAATTAATGTATAATATAATGGATACAGCGGAGCCAAGGCCCTCAGTGGCCACAGTAACTAACGGGGGTGTGTAGCAGCTGGGGATCACCGAAAACCGGGATAGGTGGGGGGTCCTCGCTGTTGAGTTGTTAGTGGGGGGGGGGGGTTAGATGGGACAGGGCGACAACGCGGGGCAACGAGACCCCCCGAGCGCTCATTTTCAACGGAAAACAGCGCCGGGGGTTTGTAGCAGCTGGGGATCACCGAAAACCGGGGGGAATGGGGGGTCCTAGCTGTTGAGAAATCAGTGGGGGGTCAGATGGGACAGGGCGACAACGCGGGGCAACGAGAGCCCCCGAGCGCTCATTTTCAACGGAAAACAGCGCCGGGGGTTTGTAGCAGCTGGGGATCACCGAAAACCGGGGGGAATGGGGGGTCCTAGCTGTTGAGAAATCAGTGGGGGGGTTAGATAGGACAGGGCGACAACGCGGGGCAACGAGACCCCCCGAGCGCTCGTTTTCAACGGAAAACGGCGCCGGGGGTGTGTAGCAGCTGGGGATCACCGAAAACCGGGGGGAATGGGGGGTCCTCGCTGTTGAGATGTTAGTGGGGGGGGTTAGATGGGACAGGGAGGCGGCGCGGGTCAACGAGACCCCCCGAGCACTCGTTTTCAACGGAAAACGGCGCCGGGGGTGTGTAGCAGCTGGGGATCACCGAAAACCGGAGGGGATGGGGGGTCCTGGCTGTTGAGAAATCAGTGGGGGGTCAGATGGGACAGGGCGACAACGCGGGGCAACGAGAGCCCCCGAGCGCTCGTTTTCAACGGAAAACGGCGCCGGGGGTTTGTAGCAGCTGGGGATCACCGAAAACCGGGGGGAATGGGGGGTCCTGGCTGTTGAGATGTTAGTGGGGGGGGGGTTAGATGGGACAGGGAGGCGGCGCGGGTCAACGAGACCCCCCGAACGCTCGTTTTCAATGGAAAACGGCGCCGGGGGTTTGTAGCAGCTGGGGATCACGGAAAACAGGGGGGAATGGGGGGTCCTCGCTGTTGAGATGTTAGTGGGGGGTCAGATGGGACAGGGCGACAACGCGGGTCAACGAGACCCCCCGAACGCTCGTTTTCAACGGAAAACGGCGCCGGGGGTGTGTAGCAGCTGGGGATTACCGAAAACCGGGGGGAATGGGGGGTCCTCGCTGTTCAGATGTTAGTGAGGGGGGGGGAGTTGGCTGGGCCAGGCGCCGACCCCTCGTTCTTACCTGTAATGGGTTTAGTCAATAAAACCAGAATATGAAAGAACAAAAAATCACACAAACCTTCTCAATCTTACATGGGTGCGCCGGCGTCGTGGGGGTTGATGTTGAAGCTGCCCACCGCTGAGTAAGCAGAAAGTGGCTAGCAAAATCGCCTCGGGCATTGAGGCGATTTTGCTAGCCACTTTTTGACCCATATATGGACTTACGCATTTACATAATCACCTCAGACATAATTAATCAATTATCAATTAGCAGCATTTCACTTACAAAAACACAAAACAATTGCTGGTCAGCTCCAAGTTTGAATTGCTGGTCCCATAACTGTATCCTGCTTCTCAACTGCAAAGCCATTACACCATAAGATTTTCTGTGCATTTATAAATAGATTTTCACTCACAAAATAATTCGTATGCATTAACCTCCAGTTGAATCTGAAGGTGTGGGGGCAGGAAATCAAGGGAATACCACCAAGATTTATCCAGTGGAACTTTGAGGGTGATAGAGGTACATATGAGGTCTGTGAACCCACAAGGTCAGTAGAGAAACAGCAAGAATTTCAAAGAGGAGACGTTGAAGACAGAGCATTTTGAGTTTGTCTGAGTGTGAATGCTCCCACTATAAATTATAAACTCCGATTTAATTTTAGCCATGACTGTGGGCCATCCGTTGCTCATTTGCATGCTGTAGACTTGGAAGCCACATTACACAGTTCCTTTTAGTGGCATGAAATTTAGGATGCATACCATAGAATACATCTAGAATTTACCACATTTTCACTTTCAGTATTACAACTGTTATGTTGCATATACTCGTTACTCTTGATTAAAATGGCACACGGACAGCCCAAATATGACCAGATTGCCTCCATGAATTTTTTCAGGAAAACAAGTATCTAGCATGGTTCCCTTGGTAATTTCTGTAAGAATCCATGCTGGGTGAAAGCTAATAGAGCCACTCAATTCTGGAGTGAAACCAGTCCAAATGTGTTTCAAACTCAGTTGCTATATTGGGATACATTTTTCCCTCAGTCCCTGAGATGAATGAATGAATCACCTCAATGGCTGAAAACCGGGTTTATAAGAACGAGTTTTCCATAAATGGAAGAACTCGTAACATAGTGTAGCAACACTGGTACCATTAGCACCCATGGGAAATTGCTGTGGATCCTTTGCATGGAGTTTCATTCTCACTGCATTTCTTACATTTTCAAAGCTCAATTGTTGATCCATCATATTAAACCCTTGTACAAGCATTGACAGATAAATGTTACCAATTGACTGAAATCTGGTTGTCCAAATTGGAGGATGTTCTGCCCACATATTGTACAGAATAACAAAGATTGAATCATATGCACAACTCCAGTTGATTTCATCCCAACATAAGCCACGGGGTGCAAGGATAGTGGAACTGCTGTCATGAGTTATATTTCTCTTTTTCCTGCTCAAAGATTGTGGCTCATCATGTTCATTGTAAGTACGTTTCAAAGATTGCTTTACTGGTGAGCTCCCTTTTGCAGCCACAAAACCAAGACTGGCTTGTTGAAGTGAATTTTGCTTTGTAAGACTTGCATTAGTAGATTTCCCAATGAGCTGCCATGAACTGTCAACAACCACAGGAAGCATAGATAATGGATCTCTGGCAGACCATTTTAATGCTGCATCTACCTTGGCAGGGACATAATCAGTGCCTTTCCATATTTGATATTGACGAATCAATGTATTGCAGAGTTGTCCATTCAAGTGGTCAGGTAGTTGTTCTTCATATCGCAGTCTTGTGATATCATCCAATATTTCCTGTTCTCTGAATTCTTGTCTGAGATAGCCACTGCAACCTCTTGTAATCACATTGGGGTCAAAGCCTTGGATAATAATGGTGCCTGCTGCACTTGCACTTCTGGACAGAGCTGTATAATAGGACATGTGTGAAAAGCAGCTGTTTAAATGTACAACATTATAGGGGCGGGTTTTGCCCTGAGATGCATGGGCTGTCATAGCAAAGTTGGGCAGGACCCACACCTGTTGTCTTTCAACAGATTCTTTGAGATCACTTGGGAACAGACATTGAATTGTCTTTGTATTCTTCACAATGGGAACAACATTATCTGGTAGACCTGGTATTTGAATCAACTGTGGTGGATTGTCCAATTCCACAAAAAGTGTATCTAGAACACGTTTATCATATGAGCCTTTCATTGATTGCCAGCCAACAACAAACCCTTCTTGGCCTTTAGTGATACATAATTCTGTTGCATCATTGTTCCTGATCATAACAGGCATACCATGGCACAATGAAAGCTTGCCAGGAAAATGTTCAGTTGCGCCATGGTTGAGTTTCCAAATCTCAAGTTGCTCATCAAAATCAATCTGATTTGACTTGTGTATAGTCTTTGAAGCTGCTTTGGATTTCCCCCATTTAGTTTTCTTTGCTGGGTCACTTTCTTTGCCCCATTTGTCCGTTGAGTAGAAGTTGGTCAACTTTTGATTTGTATCTTCTGCAAAACGCTCACATCCAAGCTGGTTGATTCTGTCTTTCTGAGAGTGCACTCCACAGATAATAGCAACATTTCTGAAATTTTTTGCAGCTACATTTGGCTGATCTGGACGTTTGCCAGCAATTCTCTTTCTCAAAAATCTGATGTCTTCAGGAGTGCATGCTCCATACCGCATATTTACCAGGGCAGTTCGCAATGATGCATCTTCAGGTGTTTGTGTTTTTTGACGCATGTTTTCTCTCAAAATCACAACAGTGGTTATCTGATGCCACAGTGCCTTGCCAATAGCTGCTTCTTGATAATGTGGCTTCAGGCCAGAGTCTACCTGTGTTCCTACTGATCCACTATACAATGATGCACCTCCTACTGGTGGCAATTGTGCAAAGTCTCCAGCAAAAATCATATTGATGCCTCCAAATGGCATGTCAAATACATTAAGAGCTTTGGCAAGCTGTGAACTGATCTTGTATAATTCATGGCATGACAGCATAGATACTTCATCTATGAAAATATAATCAATTCCCTCCAATCTTGCTTTTACTTGTGCAATTGTTACACTTTGATTACCAGTCTCACTGTTCATTTGGATTCCCAAGAATGAATGATAAGTAGAGCCACCCAATAATGCTGCTGATGTGCCAGTTGGACCCAGTATGACAAGACGATGTGATTCATGTCGTTGTTGAAACAAATGCTTGAGTGCTTTAATCACTTGACTTTTGCCAGTTACACCCATGCCACCTAAGTACATTTTTAGCTGATCTGAATTTAAAGTCACGGTGTGATTGGCAACAATTCTAAATGCTCTTTGTTGTTCTGTATTTAGTTTGAAAAGATCAACTGTGCCATCTATCAATTCCTGAGCTGCTTGCATCTTTGCTTTGAAATTGTGTCTCAAATATGATTGGTCAACAATTTTGACTTCATTTTCAACAACACCAGAAGCATGAGTTGTTTTAGTATGTTCAGCATCAGCAACACGTGCATTTCTATCAGCAATGATTTCTTGTCTTTTATCTTGAACAGCTGTTTTCCATTTACCACCAGGCTGTACAATTTCAGGTGTGAGTGGAGCGGTATCAATTGTATTAATGCCATCAGGACTGGTCTCTAGCCAGCCAGCATTTCTTACACTATCCTCAGTGGCATCCATTTGGGCTTTGATTAATCGTCCCTTTGAACCAAGGGTGGAGTATTTATTTAATCCATAATCCTCATTTTCAATGCCTTCATCATCACCAAAATCATCACCAGAGCCATTCTCATTTTCATCCATGTCATTTATTTCATCTGATGTCATCCAAGAATGAAATATGCCAGTTGTACCATCATTCTGTTTTAGCTGAGCTGAATAATCATCTCGAGCGTCATTGCATTCATATCTAATGTTAAAGTGATCCATTATTTGCCTTTGACTTGGTGTGAATTTGTAATCTGTGAATGCTTCATCCCATGATTGATTGTCATTTTTGAGATCATGACCTGTTCTCCAGGGCTTGAATAAAGTCAACATGGTGGCACAGTAGTACTCTCTGTCTCCTCGATCTCTTCTTGGAAGTGAACCTCCTACAAAGTTAGGTACAACTTTTTTATATGATGGATGATATTCTATCCAATGTGATCCATGTAATGGATGAGCCGACAAAAAATATTTATCAGCATGTTTATCGTCTGTGTCTTCAGAACCAATTGACTTTGAGCATCCATCAACATCACTGGTATTATCACTGTTCTCTTCAGAAATATCATTTCCATCTTCATCAGCAATAATAGACACACTTGAATCAGTATTGCTATCATAACTGCTACTGTCATCACTATTTTCATGGCAACTGTCAACTCTGTACTTATTATTTCCCAGATTGAGCTCATCATCTATATTAACATCAATGTTGTCTGGTAAGATGAAATTGTATTCAGCTGTTGCTTTGTATTGTTCATTTGAATCAATCAAGTCCAGCTCATCATCACTGGTTTGTGCAGGATTGGTTTTCTGTGTTGGAGTAGGTATTTTTACTCGTCTTGCCTTTTGTATCCATTCATACAAGCATGTAATATTATAAATATCTGGCCTATAAATGTAATCATGAACTGCAGAAAAGCCAACATATTGATTTTGGTTTTTTTGCAAGAGAACCTTGTCTGTTTCACTGTTTTCAGCAGAATCCTTGTCAGATTTGAACACATTCATTGTTTCTCTCACATAACTTTTCCAGTATACTGTTACAAACTTGTGACTTGTATAGTGATCTGGATTACCTAACAGATACAAAGATGCCATTGGACCACCTATTTCCATTTTTGATGTCAATGAATTGATTATCTGTATTATCAAACGTCTAGCTTTGTCTTTTTGTTTCATAGATCCACCCAGCATTTCAGAATTTTTAGTGAAAACACTTCTGATGGAGTCAAAGATACTGTATGTTTTCAGACCAGGTTTTGTAACATAATCAGTCACATATGCAACTATAGCTTTGATAGCAGTACCTGAAAGAAGACTTGTTACATCTGAGTTGCATCGAAGTAAATATGTTATGCATGGTGTCAATGTATTGATCCAAGCTTCGCCTTTTTTCATGTTCAAAGCTCCTGATTTAGGATCAACTTGAGTCTGTTCAAAGGTTTGTCTTGGAAATCTAGCTTTGCATTTTCCATGTTTATTCATACATGTTGGTCTATCTTTTTTGTTAGCCTTTTCACCAGTTGACATATTTTTACCACAGTTATGTATATTGGACCGCATAATCAAATCATCAACTGTACTGGAAAATTTATTCCACCAGGCATGAAGTCGTGATTTATTGGAACAATGATCATTACAAACATGATCCAGCTTATTGCACATAGGTGGAGGTGCTTCTGGTAATGTCTGAGTTGGATCTTTGTAATCATCATCATGACTGTTTTCTTCAACTTTGGCTTTGACATCAGCCATGGATCCAGTGATAAACTCTCCAATATGAACACTCTCAAGGTACTCCACCAATCTTTGTTGAAAATCAGAGGTTGGATCCATTATTTTGTCTCTGATTTGTTGTGGTGATAATGCCCCTTTAAGCCACAAGAGCATATGCATATGCAATGTCAACCGTCCTTGTTGTTCAACTGTCCCATAATATGCTTTTGTATCACCATAGATTCCTGGATGACTTTCTCCAACACCAAGTATATGCTTAATGAATAATTGTGTCATAAAATGAAAAAATCTTGCACCAGCCACTGGATTATGAGCAATTAACCGATATCTTTCATTGTAATCTCTTAGAACAGGATTAAATGTTTCTTTAGTGTCTGCAAAATATAATGATATCGGATGTTTGTTGTCAGCTGGAGCAAATGTAATAAACCAAGATGGTGCACCAACAAATGAAATTAAAGACCAAATTTCATTACGCATATATTTTTTGCTAGTAACAGATCCCTTCACCCCACCTCCAACATGATCAATGTCATTAATAAGTTTAAAACACAATTTCTCCTCATCTGTGTCTGGTATTACCTTATCACCATTTTCCATTCTTTTAGAAATGTCAGCCAGTGTATGAACATCAACATCCAACAATCTGTTAGAAATTTCTTGGAATTTTGACTTTTCTGCCAATAGATACCCTGCTGTAGTGCATTGTTTTATCTGTTCATGATTGAATGCAATCAATGGAAAATATGGATCTTTTTGAAATCTTTTGTCATAATACATAAGCAAATGTCTTTTGTGCCTAATATCTGATAGTTCTCCCTGTTGATAGGCATTGCCTATTCCACCAAGACCATATGGAAACAGCCAGGGCATCATTTGAGGAAATAACTGTGGATTGCTGTAGATGGATTCAGGATAAGCTGCATGACCAACAGCCAGAATCTTTTGATTTGAAGTTAAATGTTTTATTGCAACAGCTTTGAGAGCTTTGGCACTCTTGTTGGAATATTCTTCACCGGTCAGCCCATGAACCACAAATGGACATTGTCCTGATTCAACACCTTCTTCTTCTTCAATGTCGTTAATAGCTGTTGACTCTGGATTTTTGTTTGTAAATGATTGATGATAATCTACTACAACTGGTGGGCCATTTTCTGGATACTGATCAAGATTTCTCTGTGATATTTCCAGATCGTAATAATCACAATGATTCAACTTTAACCATTCCAATGCAGCTTTAACTTTGTTTCTTCTTACAAGAAGAGGTGTTCTCTCAAAGTCTGATTTAGTAGGCTTACATGGCCCTGTATAAATAAATGCTAACACTTCATCCAAGTCCTCAATGGGTGGAGGTAGAATATCATATACTTTGGGAATAGGATTAGCAAATGTGATCGCATTCGCTCTCATTTTATGCATTCCTGAAGATACTCTCACAATACAATGATTGTGTCTTACTCTTGCAACCAGCAACTGTTCTGCAAATGATAAATCTTTTAACTGTATTGGAACATCTCCCAACCATTTTCCATTTGCTAATGACAATATTGGGACTTTGTTGTTTATCAAAGATTTATGGCAACTCATGCATATATTGTGCAACTGTTTAATTAACACAGGACCATCCAAGCCTTTGATGGAATCTGTAGCAGTAAACCGCTCTGATTGTGTCACATCTGGATTTTTTAATATTTTCAAATCTATGTTGACATCAGAGAGTTTTAATAAATCTTTCATTGGTGTCAATTGACCACATACAGCACATCCTGATTCTGATATCTGATCAGGTGACATATCTTGACATGCATTGGCAATGATTGTATGTTGTAGTGCGGATGTGAGAGAAGAAGGTGGAAACAAATCTTTATTTTTGTTTTTGTTTTTATACTTTTGATTTGATTTTGCATGATTTACTTTATATGCATTACCTTTTTTCTGTTGATATTTAGTCACTGAATATAAATTTTTTGCTTTATATTCAACATTTTTCTGGCTTTGATATTGTTTCACTGCTCTTGTATTAGCCATCTTTGATTCATGATTTAGAATATCAATATCAATAACATCAAATACAGATAGATATTGAGCACAATTTGTACAGATATGACTCTTGATAGAGGTCTGAATATCTACACTACGAGATCTAGCATATGTGATAATATTATGAGTTGCTGCAACAAACTTTAATTGATCTATTGTTAGCAGTGGTAATAAGACCTCCCATGGAACAGAACATGTAACTGCATTTAATGTATCACACTTTGTTTCTGATTGTTCTATATATTCTCTGAATCTGAATTTCACATTGGTAGAATACATTATGGTATTTGATAAATACGGAGAAAGTTCATTAAGTTGAAATAATTTTGAACCACCACCAATAATTTCATGCAAATCCCTGTTATCCTTGACAATATTGTTGTAATATTTATCTAATGTAGTATGATATTTCAAAGCATTAATACATATAACATATTGCAAATAATATACAAGAAATATGTGAATGATAAACAATATACTGGATAGTATTAATGTTCGATATCTTTGTATATATATGGAAAAATCATGTGCTGCATACATGTTTTGCATTAGAGTCACATGTATTCTTTGACACTTTTTGTAGATTATTTCATGTATAAATAATAAGTTATGCACAGATGCATTAATATATAGAAGAAATCGTATGTAAAATTCAATAATAAAAGATCGCTGTGTATTGGCTGTTGAAAACCACTGGCTTGAACTAATATAATTTGAGTGGAAAGGATCTTGTTTTGTTTTGTCCGTTAGGCTTGAGATGTTATAAAAAGAACAGTAATTAACTATGAATGCATACTTAGAATAATAAAAATGCACTATATCCTG
Source organism: Hygrocybe coccinea (assembly GCA_963555575.2). Lineage (NCBI taxonomy): Eukaryota > Fungi > Basidiomycota > Agaricomycetes > Agaricales > Hygrophoraceae > Hygrocybe > Hygrocybe coccinea. The sequence continues at coordinate 1,485,364 of OY741991.2, forward strand.
AGATATATTATTATGATAGGATAATATGTTGCTTTGAAATACATAAGCAAAATGATGAGAGGATATCTGTGTTCTTGAACTCAAGTTCTGTGGTGAATAAACAGAACAATCAAAAAACACCATGTTGTGGGATGTGTCAGGATAATGATATAAAAGCATGTCTTGGGACACATGAGCAAGATGATATGAGGATATTTGTGTCCTTGAACTCAAGTTCTGTGGTGTATAATCAGAACAATAAGAGAACACCATATCCTGGAGTTTGTCAGGAAAATAATTCAACACTCTGTCTTGGGACACATAAGCAAGACGATAAGAAGATATTTGTGTCCTTAAACTCAAGTTCTGTCGTGTATAAGCAGAACAATAAGAAAAGACTGTATCCTGGGATGTATCAGGATGATAATATAACATCCAGCCTTGTATCTTGTGGACAAGGCCACTAGACAGTTCTGTTATGTTGATCATAGGTTAGAGCAATCAACCGGTCTTTGCGAAACAGTTTACGTACTTATTGATGCATTGGCATCTATGTATGATTATTAATAAATGATAATGTTTCAATTTCAACGCGTACTTGTGAAAACATCTAAATTATCAATTTGATGCCGCACAATTGAACCAGCCTACCGTGCAAAACAGATCAAAGGTAAAGTCAGTATCCATGTATGTTCAGAAAAGACATTGCAAACAAACCAAAAGACTGGAGAGAACAGAGGAGAGCAGGAGCACTAGAAACACAACACAGTAGGCAAGCATGATATGCAGTAGCAGATGATGTATCGCAACCAAGTTCAAATTGTGGGAAAGTTAACAATTTGTAATCAAATAATGACAAATATAGGCCTGCTATTGATTGTATAAGAAAAACTACGTACAAGTACGTACAGGGTATTCAAAAACCAGTCAAAAAAGTCGTGAAAAATATATTCGGTTGTCCATTGAAGTATGAAATTGATATCACTCATCGCACAAAGCAAGAACGACAACCCATTGCACATTGAGAGACAATTGCGTGGACTGTTCTTTGCCAACCCAAGTATTTGCCGTATATCCAACAAGGCAAATTGTACCAGCCAAATCACCGGTCCAAGGTTTCAAGGTCGCATTGAGAGATTGAAGTCGACCCATATTGAAGTTGCCCATTCTTCCATCATACACAGGCACTTTGGGAAATGTCAACTCGTTAACCAAAGCCAATATTCTTGAAAGAAATGTATAACTAACCGGGATCATCAAAATTGAGAGCACCTTTAACCGCTCCAGCTTTGGATGATCCTGCAACCTTAATGGGTGATTTGCTAGGGGAGCCTCGGGACAATAAACGGCTGAACCCTTGTTGAGACCGATCTACAAGTCAATCAGCAATCAAATGTACGCAAATTAATTAATGATGATATACCTGTGCTGTCCTTGGGTCTGGCTCTAGTGCTGATCGATATCGCATCCTCATAGATTTGAGCATGAAGTTCTTCGGCTTTGAAAACCATGCAAAAGAAAGCACAGAACCGCTCCCACTCCTGAGTGCCCAAAGTACCAGTTATCTGGCGGAACATTCCTTGAGGATCAGTGTCAAGCAAATTGGAAGAGTTAACCGCAAGAACAGATGTGAAGATGGTGTAGAGATAACTATATGACGCATTTGCCTGAATAGCATATCTGGTGCTTCGAATGGACTCAGAGGTGGCAGACTTGATAAGAGATGGAGCTGCACGTGAGGGGTTGACGAAAATCCCCGCCTTAGTAAAAGTGATTGCCTTGATGAGAACACTATATTGACGGCATGATGAGTGGCCAATTGTTAATTTAATTGCAAACAAATCTCACTTCATATTGACACCAGGACAAGCAGCAGGAATACAGCTCAAACTAAATGGACCCATAGGGTTGGGACCATTATTGGACGTAACAAGAGCACCAGCACTACAGCAAAGGTGAGAGATATAACATGACATGATAACTAATATACATACCGGAGAGGCGGAAGATTTGCATAAGAATCAGCAATCATCGGATCGAACAGCTCTGGATTGGTAACTTCACAGTCCACTGGAGCTTGCTCAGCAGATGGATTCATAAACGCATTTCTGCTTCTATTTAGATACTGATATGGCATTATATAAGTAACACATACGCTTCAGGGAGGTCCTCAAAGTACACAGGTTTGTCGACCTCTTCTTTGACTTTGTTCTTGCCTTTTATCATTCTATAGCAAAATCAAAATGACAATCATAATTGATAAATATGTTGCCTGACCTATTCTCAGCATCTATTTGAGCCATCATCTCCTTCGAGATCGCTGGCTTGAATTTGCTCTTAACCACAATTCTAAAATAAAATGATAAAATGATAAAATAAATAAAACCATCAAGGCACCCACTTGGCGTTCTTTCCAGAAGAACGTGTAGTAGCTTCATCATCCTGGCCTTCAGATCCATCTGTAATATTTGAAGTTTCCTGTACATATGCTCTGATATTGTGTAAATTAAGAACATGAACTTCATAGCTGGATTAGAAGACGTACTGTTTCTTTCTTCCTTTGACATTTGCACTATAAAGTTTAATGAGTAACAGAAAGACTACTAGTACTGCACGACAGACTAACTTGATATGCTCAACAACATCACCGTCATTATCAACAGACCTATAATCCAATATTAGAAAAACTACTTGGATTTGAATCAAACCTACTTCTTATGAGTCGCTTTGGTAGATACTATGTCCTCGGAAACATTGTCAGGGACCGTATTATCATCAATGGCAAGACTATTTATAGAATCTTAACACATACTTTAGAATTAAACACAAAAAAATGTTACGTACCCTTCAGATTCTTCAGCATCGACATCGATCAATATTTTCTGAGCCCGATGGCTAAGGGATTTTAATAATGAATAAGAAATCTAAAGATGAATTATAAATACCCTTTCGGTTGCTTGACCTTAGATTTAACCCTAATATTTATAAACCATCAGTAAGTTGGATAATATGAACGTGTGCTTACGAAAATACATCAACATCATCAATCAACGGAACAGCTTTGGAGTTGGTCTTTTGTGTATTTCTAAATTCCCAAATCAGTATTATAACACACATATTCAAGTAAGTTGACACACAAAGACTTTTGACGTTTGACGACTCTATTCTAAGTTTAATAAATCTTCTGGAATGAGAAATAGTAGCACTTACGGTATCTCCTCCACAACAGATTGTTCTGATTCTGAACCAGGCACAGGGCGTTTCTTGGAACGTTGTAGGGATCTGGAAGATTTTGCAGGAGTTGGCGTACTAATCTTTGATGACATCTCTCTATTTCATTATAAAGTGATGAGTGATGAGTGATGAATGGTTACAATGGACAAGAAAGGAACTATACTTGACGATATCATTGTCTGATTCCGCACTGTCCCCAAGTTAAGTCATAAACTGATGTATATAATAATTTCAACGTACAGTAAATCCATGTCACTATCAAAAAGATGAGTTAGCAATTGACTTGTATTGAAAGAAGACCGGTTAATACCTGGAAACGGGTTCATGCTTGATTTGCCTGCTCGTTCGTTGGCGAGAAATAGCTCTAATTGTACCACAAATAACAAGTCAATAAACTGGAAAAGTCATGATATCTAAAGACATGAGAACCCACTTGGAAGAAGCTTGCTTTGCTGCAACACGGCGAGACATGGTGGTCGTGAAAAAATGCTGACAATGTTAAGTTTGTGTTCGACAAGCCTCCTACAAATAACAGCACACATACAAACGTGATCTTGTTTCCAGAACATTCCATGCTACAAAACACATACCAAACAAACAAACATGTACGAAACAAATATTTAGTTGTTAATTATTAGAAAGAATGTTGAATTCAAACATATTTTGTACAGAGAACAGATAGCAATATTTTCTGTTGAGAAACTTTTATTTAGAGGGAATAAAAACCTGTAAGCAATCTTTAGTAAAAGGTACACTTTTATTACTTGAATACAACGTGTGAAAGCATATACCGTATCCAAACATTGCTCTCTCCTAGACTTATTCATGAATCAGTTTTACGATTTAGTCGCTGCTGGTGAGTGAATTTTTCTGCTCTGATACGTTGACTCAAGACTTCATATAACTGTTAAACCACAGGTGAACAGGTGGAAGTTGAAGCTTCTGCACAGTATAATGGCTCCAAGCAAGCTAACTATCTCTGTACTTTGACTAAAGTGAGATTCAAAATATTTTGCGAGACAGAAAAGCTTAGCTGTTAACAGGAAAATGGCCTTCATGCTTTACTGCAAGTGCACTATAATAAAGATCGTCGTCAGTATCAACTTGTAAAGGAAGGACCTGGAGGCGAACCTGAAGAAATAGTGCTCCGTCTTACTGGAATTCTTATTCGCTGTGAATTACCACCCATTCTTACACTTCCTAGGTATTTCTGGTGGATTGGGATAAACAATTATTAATATATGCTGACAAAATTCAGAAACCCGATGCGTATCAGACAAGCCATACAATTGACTGGTCTCGATACTCACAAATACAAAGCGGCATTGGAGGATATTTCTGCTATTTGCTCTACCTTTGCCAAGTATATGCGTTCCGACAAGTTACAAGACTGGAATCCTGATAGGTTTAAAGAATGGATTGTTGTTGGGGCTGGGAACCGATATTTCAGCACTGGGGCAATTGCAGCATCTGCTCAAGTTGTACCTTTTAATGACCTTGTTGATCCCAATGGAATTTTGGCATCTGTAGATTCCAGATACCGCCATACTGTGGACAACGAAGTTGGCTATTTTCAAAGGAAGAAAAAGGATGACGGTGGTTTCCAGTAAGTTGTTCAGCTATATGTGGATTGCCATGCCAAATACTGTACCTTAGGTATATTCACATGAACCCGTCCAATATTTCCATTGGAGATATCGTTGAAGCACGACTCTCATTTTTGGTTGTCCCAGTTGCCAGTGGTCGCAACAATAATGTCAGCAAAGATTTCAGACTTGTGACAATACTTCGATCGCTGGCTTTGATTGACGATACACTCACCAAGGTCTGAAGCTATTTATTATTTGTTATCTGAATAGCTTAAGACTTCTTTCCAGAAAGCTGCACTTGCACTCGCACAGGCATCATTTCAAATGCCTAAAGTCATAAAAACATTGAAGCGGAATGCAGACTTTTCTGAAGATGAACAAGAGAATAAGTAGTAGTCAATGAACAAATTACATTTTGAAGTAGTGCTTGTATGCAAATCAAAATATTACAATCATGGCAGATCAAAGAAACAGATAATAGATGTTCAGATTTCATGATGAGGGAACTAAAAATACCAAGAACATTAGAATGGACCAGTAAGTAAGTGATAGACAAAAGACAACCCACCGCTAACCAAGAGCTCAGTCAAACGCTCTGTACTCATTGTCAGAGGGATTGGAAAAAGTGACGCATCATTGTAGTTCGCTCCCTTGGTCCATTGGATCTCCCTTTCAACCACTGCATCTCCAAGCCCAATCAGACTGGCCTTTTTACCACAATTAAAGGCCAAGCGACTCTGCCACAGAACAACCTTGCAAAGAATATGCTCCACAAAAATAACACCACACCCAATATCGAATCCCATGGAAGACCGATCTTGCACCGACAAGTTATCATCAAAGTGTTGGAAAACACAATTGAATGACATGTGGGTCCTGTGAAGAGATGTGACATTGAATCCCAGTTCCTGCAGGCCACGATAAGTGCCAGCCTTCTTCATCTTCCATATCCAGGCTGTGACGTTTTCCACAAGAGGTGGTGTGCAGATTCCAGCAAATGCAAGATTATTTGTGAGTTGAAAAGCGGTAAGGGTGGGTTGTGTGATTGAACCTAAGCCAGTTACACCAAGCTTGTGAATAAACTGATGCATATCGTTCCATGTTGGTAGATTTTCTGGACGGCTGGCAGGATCTATGCCAACGAGTGGTCCCAAGAACTTTGTCCACTTGTTCTGGAAAGCATTACTGAAGAGTTCAGTAAACCGTTTCACCAAATGATCTCGATGTGGCACATCCGGGAACAAACTGAGCTGACTAGAAGGCTGACCCCATATTGTTGGCGAGTCAAGATGAATATACCCCGAGGCTGCTTGCTCACGTCTATCGAGAGCATGAAATCCAGTTTTCTTCTTCGGCTTGCCCGTTCCAGATGAAGCTGGTGAAATTGGATTGTAGTGTAGATCGGTGTAGAAATGCGAGTTTCTTCTGACAATCTGATCAAACATCTCTATACATTCCTCCAGTGTATCGGACCAGAAAGTAACGTCATCCAAAAACTTGACGGTGTCCTCACATTGAGAACTAACCATGAAAACCAACATGTTGGCTAGACCCAGACATCCAGTGAGCTTGTTAGCGGGCAAGTGTTTTGCAAACAGAGTTGCATATGGACTAGTATGTGGGAATGGATAAGTTTGATTGAGTGTGTGGGTCTGTTGGTACTTTGGCTTGGTTTGGCCCAAGAGAATGCGACTGAGATCAAGGTGTTGAACACCTTTGTTGCGATCAGCAGACAAGGCTTCACGGCAGATTAATCCAAGAGCACCAAAATGTGGTGCTTTAGAGTCTGTCAATATATCCTCCAATTTCTGGACAGGAAGAGCAGGATTGAGTGGGGACCGCAAGACAGATTTCTTGTTGGCTCTTGACTGCTTGGAGGCGCCACTTGGCAGAGCGGAGAGGGTTCTATCACCAAGATCCACCAATGCACCACTCACCAAACCACCAATATAATCGCACCATTCCTCTATTTTTGAGTTAGAATCCAGCAAGGCTTGGACATGAGTAATCAGAGGTTCCATGGCAGTCGCATAATCTCGAAGGAGTTTACTGGCAAAGGCATTGTCCTTCTGCACTTTTTTTGCAAACATCCTGGCAGGACTAGAAAGGAAATTGTGAATTCCATTAGATGCCAGTATGCCCTCCCCAACAGTATCGACCAAGGCCATAACAATACCACCTCGAACAATTGAGCGATCAATTACATTCTTTTTATGAGTGGAATTGTTGGGATTTTTTCGACGTCTTGATGTGTTGAAGATGTCATCCACTCTATCCAGGGAAGGGACAATGAGCGCATCACACCATAGCGCAAAGAGGACTTCTGAAACCATAGCATAAAGTCCTTCATCATTATTGGTGACAGTTCGATTGACCACTGGTAGAATTATGATACCAGAAGAACTGGGATCGATTCGAGTGTCCACGAAATGTGAGGATATGATCGAGAGGCGTGCAAATTCTTCATTGAGCTCTGAATCTGGACCTGGTAAATTGGTATTCTGAGCTGAGGTCTTGCGTCGTTTGGCTTTGTGATTAAAACCATCTTGCTGTCGAGTACGAACGCAGGTGACATATTGCACAACATGATTGACGCAGTTTACGAATGATGGAAAGGTGGCTTCAATATTAGACAGCTGATGACAGTGAGCCATCTGCCTTGCCAGACGTGGGCCAATATCTGAGTACCATTGGAAGAAGACCAAGTAGGAACGGCACATCTGCCACTGGATAGCCCTTTGGAGAAAATGCAGTTTTTCAGATTCAACCACAAGAGTAGGGAGAATGTTGACTGAGCCAATTATCTGTTCTAACAGCAACATGGCTTCCTCATTGTATATCCCATGCTTGTCCTTTGATTCTGGCAGAAGTTCCATGAAAGCTGTCACTTGGTTATCCAGGTCAAGACGAGCTTGAAGAAGCTGGACAAGGGTTTTGGAATCCAGAGGCTTTCCAACAAAATTCCGACCAGCTTCTAGTGCAACAGCTTCCTGCTGGAGCCTTGCTGCATCAAGAAGCATATCAAGCATCTTGAAAGAAGTATATGGCACCGGTGCTAGGAATGGTAATACCACAGGCATCATGGAGCTTGCAGCTATGGAAGAACTGGATGGCTGGATACATTGATTAGATATAGTGACAAGTTGAGAGTATGCCAAAGATATTACCTCTGGATCTGGATCATTGTTATCCTCCCAGTCTCCATCTCCATCAGAGGTTCCCTCATCACTTAATTCAGCTGAAAAAACCAGATTGGCCAAGGAAACAATACGGTCTTGAGAATTCAGTTGAAATTCCTTCAGAAGACGGCCAGCATCTCTTCTAAATTCAACAGATTAAACTGATAAGATATTTGAATACAATAAACACATACGCAATAGCCTCATACTCATACCACAAGTCGTCAGCAGGTCCACATCCCTTGAATCGTACACGCCACTGGGGGATACCCTGAACAAATCAAGAGTTAAGCTACAAGAAAACACAGCAACAATATAAAGCAGTGAAATAATACCCACATCAAGTGTTGCAACTTCCTGGATAGACTCAATCTCATCAGTCTCTCGAGCCAAAGCAAGAGCCTTGCGCTTTGATCGGCGAATAGGTACAATAGGCTCTTCAAAATTTGTATCCATCACTGATTCAGAGGGAGGAGGCAAGACAGTTGAGAGCACAGAACTAGAAGCAACTGGGTCAGCTGTTGATTGCTGATCCCCAGCCATAGCATGACGTGCTTTGATGGGAAGCCGAACATTTGGCAAGATAGGTGGTCGTGCATGAGAGGATTCCAAGGAATGTTTGTATGATTCTCGTAAATGCTGCTGAGTACGTCCATAGGCCGTCTTTGTGATGGGAATATAATGTTCCTGGCATATTGTCTGGACATACCAGGAATAGTATCCCCTCATCCGTCGTACTAGTGAGCTGTCTTTGACTGGATCATATGGAAGCGGTGCCATCTTACAGGTTTCCCCCCTCTCGTTGGTGTAAGTCATATCAGACAGCATTTTGGCAGGATGTGTAGGTGATATGTCACCAAGAAGACCGGTATTCCAGGCATTGAAGACAATGTCACGTGCCAGAAAATTCTTGTGTGTTTCAATATCGCCAAAGATGGGTAGACCGTCATTTGCAAAGGTAGGATATCCACGATTGAAATGTGATTGAGATCCCATGTTTCCAAAGCCTGTTACTGGAGTTATGAGAAATGGCGTGACCCGCGTAAATGCAGCATGGTTTGGATATAGAACTATCCCAACACGATTTTGCATGCCAACCAAATCAGCAAGCTGACCAAGACCAGTCTGTGCAAGCCACTGTTCTGCTGTAACTGGGTCTGGATTTACAGTTGGCTTTTCACCACCATGAAGATCTGGTCCCTTGAATACTGCAAAGAACAAGGCAATACCAATTGCCCTGAAATATAAAGCAGGCCTTGGGAAGAAAAAAGGTCCTGAATCACTTCCTGTGGTTGAAAGGAATTAATAAATGCATTTGGAAATGAAATGTAATAGAAATATGTACCTGGTGGTAACCGTATGGCCAGAATAAAGAGAGTAAATCCAGGATGAAAATCATTGCGATCTGTATGCAATCTACCCTGAATCTGACCAATCATGGAAGCTAGATCACCAATATCGGATGAGACATTGACTTGGAGTCCAGTGTTGTTCGGTAAAGGACCACCAAATCCTGGCACATTGTTTTCTAAGTAAATCCATTCGAACATATCCCATTCCAGTTTCAAGATGCAAGTGGGCATGATGAGTCGAAATAGAAGATAACAGATGCGAAGAAGCCGGCATATCTGAGGATGTTGGATTTGGACAGCTGGTGCAACTACTCCACGTCCATCACCTTCAATCTTGGTTGTAGCCAAGCTGGAAGAACCATTTCGGGGATCGCTAACATCTTTAGTGGACCTGTTGTTGTGTTTAAGTCCAAGATCATATATGGCAGGAACTGCAGGTTGGCCATCGACACCTGGCTTTCCAAAGGCTATTTCCAAAACTTCATCAGCAAGTCGACTGACCTCTGGGCCACATGGATACTGTTGCATGGATGAAACTGTTTGAATACAAGCCACAGTGATGATATGTTGGTCAGAGCAGTTGATTCGATTGACAAATGGTATACCAACAGGCATCAGGATCATGCCAGGAATGGGATCGTATGTGAGCTTTCCATCGACCACTCTAGGACCTATATCTGGAGGAATAATGGTATGGAGAAGTTTTTCCATAACCATACTTTTCTGAGCAGGGTTGAAGTCGGCCACATATGTATATCCTCTGCGATAACGGTTGTCTTGAACCAATGTATAAGAAGGTGCATTGGGATAAATAAATCCAGAACCAGCAGGAGGAGTAGTAGGAAGTGGTGGCTGCAATAGTTTTGGTGATGATACAGGTGTCTTGGATAGTTGCTCTTCAGGCCAGAATAAGTCATAAGGTGGCTCAGTTGTGTAGGGATTCAAAGGAGGTATGCTATATACATCTTGAATACCAAAGCGAACTGGTTCATCTGGCCCAGCATCATAGGTCTCTACAACATAAATATTAAACAAGACCCAGGACATGTCATGTTATGCAAACAAACCTGTAGGATCTTCCTGATTGCTTGAGCTGGCAACCATAGTATCCAAGTCCATAAACACCTGTTTAAATAAAAATAAAAATCAATTCAGTCTATTATTATATAATAAACAAAGAAATAACTGACCGTGTCAGCATATTCAGATGGACCTCCAACATCAGGTATAAGTGGATATATTGGTATGGTACCTATATATAGTTAAGGTGAAAATAGATACAAAATTAGCGGAATTAAAAAAATAAATGGTGAAAACTGCTGACCCATGCGGCGAGAATTTACATTTGATAGGGAATCAAGTGGTGCAAAAGGATTAAGACCTCTAGAATTCGAATCCAGGACATTGAACTGATTGTCATCATGCTACAATAGCCTATGAGCAAATAATGCAATAAAAATGAGTATTTAAAACTCACCTCTGTGTTTTCTTCACACATTTCCATGTTAATCAAGGCTGAGAGATCCATGGACACAAAGAGGATGTGCAGAGGAGTTAGGAAGTGAAGTTGAAACTCAGTTGTCTGTGGATCTAGCACACGCTACCAGTCTATTCTCAAAGAGATGAAATCGGTGCAAACAGCAGTAGTTGATAATGGAGAGTCTTCCACTGGGAAGGGGAGGCAACTGTAAACCCGCCAGCCCAATCTCCCTACACACTGTATTACAGAGAGCGGTGCACTGACTGGAAGTCAGGAGCAACTGGGAAACACTCGTAAAGAGAACCCAGGGAAGTAGCACTTCTCTGCAATTCACCTTGCTCTAATCTCTTATCAATAAACCAATGTGCAGCACTACAGTCACAGTAACCAATTAGAATGATGTCTCCAGAAGCAATCCCAAAAGTTCCAGATAGGATCAAGACAAGATCGAGAACCAGTATCCCAAAAGGCAAGTACAGAGTGTTGAGAATGACTAGTCTCAGTATAGAAGACCAAGAGTCAGGCAGTTTATGTTGTCTGGGACACCCAAAACAACTATAAAGCAACAGGCAGAGAGTAAGAAGCAAGGAGCAATGTATTGTCTCCTAATTCAATAACCCCTTATTCACGAAATTTTTGGGAATTATATAATATTTAGAAATTAATATATAATATAATAGATACATCGGAGCCAAGGCCCTCAGTGGCCACAGTAACTAACGGGGGTGTGTAGCAGCTGGGGATCACCGAAAACCGGGTTGGGTGGGGGTCCTCTGTTGAGAAATTGGTGGGGGGGGGGTTAGATGGGACAGGGCGGCAACGCGAGGCAACGACAGCCCCCGGGCGCTCGTTTTCAACAGAAAACGACGCCGGGGGTGTGTAGCAGCTGGGGATCATCGAAAACCGGGCTGGATGGGGGGTCGTGGCTGTTGAGAAATTAGTGGGGGTGGGGGTTGGATGGGACAGGGCGACAACGCGGGGCAACGAGACCCCCCGAGCGCCCATTTTCAACGGAAAACGGGCGCCGGGGGTGTGTAGCAGCTTGGGATGACCGAAAACCGGGCGGGATGGGCGGTCCTGGCTGTTGAGAAATTAGTGGGGGGGGGGTTGGATGGGACAGGGCGACAACGGGGGGCAACGAGAGCCCCCGAGCGCTATTTTCAATGGAAAACGGGCGCCGGGGGTGTGTAGCAGCTTGGGATGACCGAAAACCGGGCGGCATGGGGGGTCCTGGCTGTTGAGATGTTAGTGGGGGGGGGTTAGATGGGACAGGGAGGCAACGGGGGGCAACGAGAGCCCCCGAGCGCTCGTTTTCAACGGAAAACGACGCCGGGGGTGTGTAGCAGCTGGGGATGACCGAAAACCGGGCGGGATGGGGGGTACTGGCTGTTGAGATGTTAGTGGGGGGTTAGATGGGACAGGGAGGCAACGGGGGGCAACGAGAGCCCCCGAGCGCCCATTTTCAACAGAAAACGGGCGCCGGGGGTGTGTAGCAGCTGGGGATGACCGAAAACCGGGCGGCATGGTGGGTACCGGCTGTTGAGATGTTAGTGGGGGGGGGGTGATGGGACAGGGCGACAACGCGGGGCAATGAAAGCCCCCGAGCGGTCGTTTTCAACGGAAAACGACGCTGGGGGTGTGTAGCAGCTGGGGATGACCGAAAACCAGGCGGGATGGGGGGTCCTGGCTATTGAGATGTTAGTGGGGGGGGGGTGATGGGACAGGGCGACAACGCGGGGCAATGAAAGCCCCCGAGCGGTCGTTTTCAACGGAAAACGGCGCCGGGGGTGGGTAGCAGCTGGGGATCACCGAAATCCGGGTTAGGTGGGGGGTCCTCGCTGTTGAGATGTGAGTGGGGGGGAAATTGGTTGGACCTGGTTGGACCAGGCGCTGACCCCTCGTTCTTACCTGTAATGGGATTAGTCATTTACACCAGGATACAAGGAGAATCATTCAGACTTACCTATGAAATCTCACATTTGTGGGCCGGCGTCGTGGGGGTTGCTGTTGAGGTTGTCACTGCTGAATAAGCAGAAAGTGGCTAGCAAAATCGCCTCGGGCATTGAGGCGATTTTGCTAGCCACTTTTGGTCCCATATATGGACTTACGCATTTACATAATTACTTCAGACATAATTAATCAATCACAAATTAGTAGCATTCCACTCACAAAAGACACAACAATTCCTTGACAGCTCCAAGTTTCAATTGCTGGCCCTATAACTGTGTCCTGCTTTTCAACTGCAAAGTCATAACATCACTGGCTTTTCTGGGCATTTATACACAAATTTTCACTCACAAAATAATTCCCCCACGCCTTGAGATTTGACTGGAGGCTAGTGCATAATGTAGAAAATTCATCCAATAGATCTTTGAGGGTGATAGAGGCATATCTGAGGACTGTGAACCCACAAGGTTGGTAGAGCAACAGCAAGAATTTGAAGGGGTGGACATCGCAGGCAGAGCATTTTGAGTTTGTCTGAGTGTGAATGCTCCCACCATGAATTATAGACTCCGATTTAATTTTAGCCATAACTCAACCACTCTACTTGTTTCCATGTTGTAGACTTGAAAACCACAGTTCACATTTCATTTTAGTGGCATGAAATTTAGAATACATACCATAGAATACATCTAGAATTTACCACATTTTTACATTCAGTACTACAACTGTTGTTTTCCATATACTCATTACCCCTGCATCAAATGGTGCACAGACAGCTCAAATAAGTCCAGATTGCCTCTATATTTTGTTTATAGAAAGCTAGTATCCATCACATTTCCCTGGACAATTCTTGTGAGAATCCATACAGTGTGAAAGCTAATGGAGTTTCTGAAATCCAGAATGAAACTGGTCAGAAGATATTTCAAACTCAGTTGCTATATTGGGACACAATTTTCCCTCAGTCCCTGAGATGAATGAATCACCCCAATGGCTGAAAACCGGGTTGATAAGAACGAGTTTTCCATAAATGGAAGAACTAGTAAAATAATCAACCAAATGGAACGGGGCACAAAACCACACCTACTCAGTGGTCTCTTTACTTTCACCATCGCTGCTGGAAGAGATTGGTCAGAAACAGTTACCGTTCAAGTAACCAGCACTTACATCTCCTCAATATCACTGTGAACATAAACTGGCTTGCCTTTGTAACCACGCTTGCTGCTTTGCCTGCTAATCGGAGATGGTGGTAAGTAAATAAAGTATCACAGAAGAGGATAAAAAAATGTTACAGTGCAGCCGGAGAGGACCCAGTGCTGGAAAGCCTTTTCGGAGGCATATGGATGGGAGATGAGAACGACGAGTGTGACAAAGAACCCTGCCAGTGTCCAAGGACTCCAAGACTAAATAAATCATAGCGGAACGAAATAGGCACGAAATGTTCTTCTGATATATTCCAAAGAAAATTCCATGCCCTGTCGATCTCACCAGCCCTGTCAAACAAAATAGGACTCTGATTCTAAATTGTAGCGGAATGAAACAGGCACAAAAAACTGATACATTCTAGAGAAAACTCCCTCTGATTTCTCCCTCAGAACTGAACAGCCCAGTTTCAACTGTTCAACAGCTCAGCCTGCCTAAATGTAGTTGGAATTCCAGGTATTTCCATCAGAAATAGGCAAGCACAGCCAACATGCATATCATACAAGAGTAGTCCTCTACATTTTCTCTCCGATGTCTTTGAAAATACCAGATGTAGAAGATAATTTGTACTTATAAAGATACATACTTGTTCAAATTCAACAACCTTCTGATGTATTTTCGAAAAAGAAAATTCCATCACTTCCTCTCCATGCCCCATGGTGCCTTGTGGTGCCTCTAGCCCTTTAATTCTTTGACAATACCAAATGCAGAAAATACTGGTGCTTTGTTGATCAAAAAAATAAATTTCACTGGCTCTATAGAACAGACAGGTACCGTACAAATGGGTGTTGTGCCTTACGACAGGATCCAATATAATTGAATTCATGATAGAAGGCTGAATGTAATAGACTCATTTTTATCTATGCGATGCCATTAACAAGGTTACCAATTACAAAGTTCCACCGACAGGCACAACAACATGTCTTTTTGAAAAGAGCCATGTCATTTTAATAAGTACCCCAGAAAAGCACCAGGGCCTTGGCCTTGGTCTTCTTTACATGAGATCATGGAACCTGAGCTTTGCATATCTAAATATAGTTTAAAATTCCAGGAATTTCGATTAGAACTTGTTTAGTGGGCCAGTGCTACGCATGGCATGAACGAGTTCTTCTAAAGTTTATATCTTTACTTCACTGTCCTGTTATACACAATATTGAGTCACAATAAGCTTACCCTTCCCACCTATTATTCCAGTGCCAAATTTGTTATAAACCTACTCATAGGGCTCAGCACGGGTAACCTGTGAGTTTTTGATTCTGCAATTTATTTTGAAGTTTATAGGCTCAATTTACATGGATTCACTTTGCAGTATAGGGAGAAAATGTTTGTTTTGTGTTAAATAAGATGTCTGCAGAGTGTTGGATATAATTGTGCAATATGAAAGGCACTATTGTGCACACAATGCAATGGGTATAACAGGTATAAACCCCCAAGTATCATGTACGCAAAAAGGCAGACAGAGCAGGGGGTGAATTTCTCATTTGAGTTTATAGATGATATTTTATAGGTTTTATTTGTATGCAGTGTGGATAATGATGAGAATGATGGACATAGGTTTGCCAAGAGTTTTCAAGATCTATTATCCACCAAAAGTCCAGGTTATTCCAACAATATGGATATTTTGTTCTGTATGTAAATGCCCATACCCGTGCTTACCTACTCAGCCCTTTATTTTAATTACAGATGAAATTGCATATATTGCCAGCACAAGGTTTTTGACTCTGCATTGTCTAACATCAGCATCAGATAGATTATCAAGCATGCCATCATATAAACAAGTATTTTCAGAAGTCATACTATTCATGAAACCAAATCTTCTTGTTTGCATTTATGATTCTACTAGTAAAATGATATTGTCCATGAATACAAGAAAGGGAGAGGACAGTGGGAGAGGGAGAAGGGGGGAGACAGGTGTTAGCCACGACCTTGCTCTTGTCCTTGTCCTTGTTTCTGTCCTTGTCCCCATCCTTGTCATCATTGTGCTCATTGTCCCTGTGCTCATCCTCATTCTCATCATCTTCCCTGTCATCATCACTCCTGTCCTTGTTCTCATCCTCTTTGTTCCTGTCATCTTTGTCCTCATCGTTGTCCCTGTTCTCGTCCTTGTTGTTGCCATGGTGGTGGTGGTGGGTCCTCATCCACGGTCCTTGCCTTGTCATCTTTGTGTTGTCCGTAACTCTTGCCGCCCATTGTTATTGTCTTTGTCGTCCTTGTCAGTGCGTGGTATTGTTGGTGCTGGTGACGCGTGGATTGGTGGGTTTTTTGTTTGAGCCAAAAATGTGTGACCATGTTTGTTGAGGTGTGACATTGTGAGGAAATAAGTCACATGGTCCGTGCGCCATTTCACTCCTATATAAGGGGGCTCAAAATCCCATTACGATCCCCTCAAGTAAGTTATTTTATAGTACTTAATTAATATTAGTAATAATAATATATTATTTTAGAGCACAACATACCCATCAGCAACCTGCCATACTTGCAGTGTTGGGTACAGGTTAGCTGCGGGTTTCATTTTGTAACCCATACCTGTAGCCACAGAACCCACAGGTGCAGACCTGTGTGGTTTGAAAACCCGTGCATATGTCTATTCAAATTAGTGTTGGGGAAGTTCGATCTCAGACCTATCCAAATCTGGTTTAGACCGAACCGAAACTGCCGGTCTCGGTTTCGGTTTGGGAATTTCTAGTGGAGACCGAACCATTTGGTTTCAGTTTGGTGGATTTGGCAGCGGGCCGAAACAGTTTCAAACTGAGTTTGAACTGCAAACTGATGGTCGCAAGTCAGCCACTTGGCTGACTTGCAAAGTCACCTAAAGTCCCTTCAACCACCAACAACGCCCCCAACGTACGTGAAACGAAGACGCTAGAGCACCCGAGGTCGGCAAAATGGGTGGCACATGTATGTTTTTATTTTATTTTGTTTTGTTTTGTTTTATTCGACACTAACAATTATTTTGAGGTCCACGGCCACCACCACAGCCATCACCATCACCACCACCACCATGACAACGATAACAACAACGGCAACAACAATGGCAACGGTTACAACCACTGTCAACACCACGCCGGACGCGCCAACAGCAACACCCACTGCCCACCCCCAGTGCCACACGCGCGCAAACGAACGTGAATCGGGTGGAGTCAACAAGGTGGAAGAGCAGCAGGGGGTGGTGCATCCACCCCCACTCCTTTGTGGTATGTATTTTTATTGAATTTTTTACTGATTTTATTTGTATATCACAGAAAGGCCAATGCGGGGTCAATGCAGCCATCGTCACGTGTACAATGCGTATGACGCGTCCGGCCACCCATGCGAAGAGGCTCCTATGCCACCACCACCATGCGTCCGCCGAAAACAACCAAAACGGCTGCAACCCAGCCATCGTCGCGTGAGGCACCACCACCACCACCACCACCACCACCATCATCACGCGTCCACCGAAAACGGCCAACATGGTCAACCCACCATCGCAGGAACAATGCATGTGATGCGTCAGGACACCACCACCACCACCTGGATGCAACCGAGGTGGAACGCATGCATTGTACACATGCGTTTTGCCAGGACTGGGCCTTGCGGCCTCCTGCTCCCCAATCCCACCTCATGATGAGGCCGGCCACGTCAATTGACGTGTGCGACTCTCTCACGAGGTCAGAAATGGAGCAGGGCAACTCACCTGCCCCCCACTCCCACCTTGTGAAGGTGCTGGCTACGTCAACGGTGTGCGGCTCTCGCACAGTCTCAGTTCAGACCAAATTTGGACCAAACCAAACCAATCAAAATGGTTTCGATCGGTTTTGGTCTGGTTCCTGGAAATCTTGGCAGGAACCGAATGGTTCGGTCTCGGTTTGGGGTAAAAAGGCCAAAAACCAGACCAAACCGAACTTCCCCAACACTAATTCAAATTACATGGCTAATATCATTAAATCACTAATATTTCCTTATATAGTTAGATCTGTGACATATGGCAATCACCACTGTGATCAGCATGAAATTCCGCATATTATATCAAAAATTTCCTTATATGGTTAGACTTGTCCCATGTGACCGTTACACTTGCCATATGAAACTATCACACTTACCACCTATGGCTAATATCAAAACTGACTGAGTTTGTGTTAAATCACCAATACTTCCTGATATGGTTAGGTCTGTGACTTGTGACTGTCACCACTGTGATTAGCATAAAATTTCGCATATTATATCAAAAATTTCCTTATATGGTTAGACTGGTCACATGTGACTGTTACACTTCCTATATCAAACTATCACACTTACCACTCAAATCATATGGCTAATATCAAAACTGACTGAGTTTGTGTTAAATCACCAATACTTCCTGATATGGTTAGATCTGTGACTTGTGACTGTCACCACTGTGATCAGCATAAAATTTCGCATATTATATCAAAAATTTCCTTATATGGTTAGACTGGTCACATGTGACTGTCACACCTTGCCAGAAATAGTCACATTAGTCAGCAGTTCAAATTTCAGCTGATTCTATCAACAATTGAAGCTGTTATGAATATTTTATTCAAAACTGAATACAATTTGAGCATTGTTTCAGCATTTATACATTGACCCATATTTGGATGCTTATATAATCATGTCCAAACATGGCCTGAACCTTATGTTATCTTCCAATGTAGAAACCAGAAGCATACCTTGTACTCAAAAAAGAAATCTCTATAGAAGATCAACTTTATCAATTAATTACTTACATAAGAATCGTGGGAATATTTTCAAAGTGACTACCAGAAAATCCTCTCGATCGTCGAGAGGATTTTCTGGTAGTCAGTCTGAATATATTCCCACGATTCTTAATATTGGCAAAGGTGTTTAATTATAAGTAATCTTACAAGGAAAAACAAAGCCATTCAGAGGGGTTTATATGACTGGCTGGGGTTGGTTGAAAACAGGGCAGGAAGGGGCATTCTGGTAGTTGAAAATGGAGGTTGGTGGTTGAAAATAGCACGGGGTGCTGTTCTTGGTAGCCTGGCAAAGTGGTTGGTGGAGGCTGAAAGCCATGGATGGGGACAACTTGAGACACCCCAATCCCACTCAAAAGAGTGCCCTTGTGATGCACTGTAATCATTGTGTATTTAAATAATTAAAGGCCCATGGTGCTTTTGCCCATATGAGGCAATCCCAACACTACTATATTGGGACTCCAAACTGACTCTGAATATATTCTCACGATATTTAATGATAATTTAAATTTGTTATTTAATTATTAATATTAAATTATATATAATGGGGAGTCCTGGGACTCCCCGACCCCTCGTTTTCGATGGAAACAAGGTGCGGGGGGTGTACATGGGCTGGGGGTGGCTGAAAACCAGAGGGTTGGGGCGGTCTGGTGGCTGAAAAACAAGGGTTAGTGGTGCGTGGGCAGATGGCAGGAGTGCGAGGTCAGGAGACCCCCCGACCTCTCGTTTTCACCGGAAACGAGGTGGGGGGGGTGTACATGGGCTGAGGCTGGCTGAAAACCGGTGGGGTGCGGTGGTCTGGTGGTGGAAAAGGAGTGGGTGATGGTGGGTGGGCAGATGGTGGGATTGTGAGGTGCTCAGACCCCCCGACCCCTCGTTTTCCACGGAAACGAGGTGTGGGGGGTGTACATGGACCGGGGGTGGCTGAGAACCAGAGGGGTGGGGTGGCCTGGTGGTTGAAAAAAAAGGGGGGGTAGTTGGGCATATGGCGGGAGAGCGAGGTCAGGAGACCCCCTGGCCCCTTGTGTTCACTGGAAACGAGGTGCGGGGAGTGTATATGGGCTGGGGGTGGCTGAAAACTGGCAGGTTGGGGTGGCCTGGTGGTTGAAAAAAAGGGGGTGATGGCGGGTGGGCAGATGGTGGGCGGGCGAGGTCCTGAGACCCCCCGACCTCTCGTTTTCAACGGGGATGAGGCGCAGGGGGTGCAAACATTAATACTACACCAAAGAAAATAACATTAGCCACTTACCTTAGGCTGTACACCAACCCCCACAACGATCTTGCTGTTGAGCAAGAGTCTGTGACCGACCGTGACAATTTCCTTTTAGGATCAAATTCCGCATCATACAAATTTCTTTTCCTATCCATCAGAGTGGTTTCTGATTTTTTACAATCTCAAAATAAATCCTATATTCCTGAAAATATTTGAGGACAAAATTTCAAAAATCTAGTTTATTCATGAATTTTTCCAGAAAAAAAGGATTAGAAATGCAGAAATTGGCTCTAGGGTTGATTTCAAACATTAATTAATTAATTAATTACTGACAAACTGCCATATATCCTGGACTCATAAGAACGAGTCTTCCATAAATGGAAGAACTCGTAAATAGGCAAGCACTGGGTGTAATTACCGCATTGAAGTAGTCCTCAGTAAGTTTCTGCCTGAACTCAACAGCCATGAATCAATTCTACGACCACAAAGCAGCTGGTGAGAGAGAACCGTTGTTGTCAACTATATTCATCAAGTCTTATAAATTCCTAAATGACAGCCGAATCCCTTGAGTCTTTCTCAACGTTGGCATACGAAGGAAAGCACTGCCAGAGGTATTTGAGTGCGTTCAACAAGGCATGTGTTCTGTCCCATATAGCCTATGATGTTTTGAACCGTGTATTAGGAGAATGGCTTACACTTGAAAGCCAAAACCCAGTACAATCAAGCCATGGCACAATACGAACTTGTACAGGAATTAGACGGAAAAGAGATGGAGGAAATCATACTTCGGCTTACTGGAATCATTGCTGAGTGTGACTTACCCCCAGTCAGCCGACTTCCAAGGTGAGCGCTACCTGGCTATATCAAAATCTTGGAGACCTGACTTGCAAGTCTTTGATAGTTCCGAAGCCAGGGTCAAATTTCTACGACAACATGTTACTTTAACAGGGCTAAATTCACCTGGATTCGACTTGGCTATGGAGAATATCCAGACCATCCACGCCATATTTGCCAAGGGTATCAGTCCCTTCAAACTCCAACCTTGGACACCTGGTACATTTTCGGGATATGCGACGGTTGAAGCGCACAAAAGATACTTTACAAGTGCAAAACTTGCTATTCACTCTGACATTGTTCCCTTTGGTCCTCTCATTGATCCCCATGGTGTTTTGGCATCTGTGGATCAAAGTCGATACTTTCACACCACTGCCGATGACGTCGGATATTTTTCCAGGCTTGTGACCACTGACAAAAAATACAAGTGAGTACACAACTTTCTCTGCAATGCAAACTCAAGGAAACATGTAGGTACGAACATACCACACCAACCAGCTTTGTTCCTGGTGTGATAGTGGACCTTCGGCTCTCATTTCGTGCATTTTGTCCCAAGGAAGATAAGACTTTCAAGCTCGGTTTGGTACTTCAGTCAATGGCTCTCATTGACAACAAATTCGCAGAGGTGTGTGGACTACTCTTGTTATAGTTTCTCATTATAACTTATTTTATAAAGGAGGCTTCAAAGACACTTTTGAAATCCCAGCATCTTCAGGTCAAAGTGTCATCAAAAATTCGGAAAAGAGGTGTAGCATTTACTGATGATGAGGATGAGGCTGACAAGGCCTCCAATGTGGATTAAAATTTATAGCTCACCGTTATTCAATTTTCATGAGTTTTTGTACCAACTTATTTCTAGACTATACAAATTTTTTTTCTTGTCCGCCTGAGCAGTGTTTGAACTCATAAATTATGTATTTATGGAAATATTTGAGGACATGCTCTACAAAAACTAGTTCATTCATGATTTTTGTCAGAAGAAGTGATTTGGGGTCCAAGGTGGGGGGATGGGGGGCGGCAGGGGGGTATGAGAAGGAGAGGGTCAGTACAACTCAATGGCAAGCATTGAACCACTTCTGGGGCCATACTTACAGTCCATTGGGTCCCCCCTAACTGCTCCTGGTGCGATTTAGCGGTCCGTCGTCTGGGGGTAGAGATCTGGTGTGTGAGGGGGTATGAGGAGGAGGGGGTCAGTATGACTCAACAGGAAACATCGTACCACTTTTGGGGTGATCCCTACACTCCATTGGGTCACCCCTAACTGCTCCCCATGCGGTTTGGCAGTCCGTCGTCTGGGAGTAGAGATCTGGGATGTGGGGGGTATGAGGAGGAGGAGGTCAGTATGGCGAAAGGGGAAACATCGTACCACTTTTGGGGTGTTCCCTACACTCCATTAAGTCCCTCCTGATTACTCCGTGTGTGGATTGGCCGTCCGACTGCAGGGGGTAGAGATCTGGTGTATGGGGCATGAGGAGGAGAGGGTCAGTAAAACTCAATGGGAAGCATCGAACCACTTCTGGGGGCATACTTACAGTACATTGGATTCCACCTGACTACTCCTGGCTTGCTTTTGTAGTCCATGATCCAGGGGTAGAGATCTGGTATGTTGAGACGGAGGAGGAGAGTGTGACTGTTTGTGACAATTTCCTTTTTCGATCAAATTCCGCGTCATACAAATTTTTTTTCTCACCCATTGGAGTGGTTTTTGATTTTTTATGACCTCAAGGTAAATCCTATATTGCTGAAAATATTTGAGGACAAAATTCAAAGGATCAAGTTCATTCATGATTTTTCCCAAAAAAAACGGGTTAGAAATGCAGAATTTGGCTCTATGGTCGATTTCAAACATTAATTAATTAATTAATTAATTACTGACGAACTGCCATATATCCTGGACTCATAAGAACGAGTCTTCCAAAAATGGAAGAACTCGTAACTTGTGATTTGCCAGTGCCAGCCATGCCTCCAATATACATTTTCAGATGTTCACTACAAGATGAAGCATGGTTTGCAATAATTCTGAATGCCCTATCTTGTTCTGTATTCAAGTGGAACTTTTGAACAGTAGTGTCAATCATCTGCTGTCTTTGTGCATTCTCTGCTTTGAAATTGTGCATAAAATATGACTGGTCAACAACCATTACATTATTTTCATTAGGGTCTGAATATTGTTTGCTATGGTTATGTGACTTTGTAGGAATATTCTGGTTACGCTCCTCAAGAATTTGTTGTCTTTTGTCTTGAACTGCAGATTTCCATTGAGATGCTGACTGATGCACTTCTATGTCAAGTGGATTTATATTCACTGCTACATTGCCTTCTGGATAGTCATCTAGCCAACCCACATTTCTAACAACATTTTCTGTAGATTCCATTTGTGCTTTGATCAATCTGCCATGACTTCCAAGTTCAATGTATTTGTTTAAATGATATTCTCCATTCTGACCATCTTGATCATCTGCTACATAATCTATGTCTTCACCATTTTGACTGTAGTCATCATCAAGATGTGATATCATGTCTCCGGTCATAAACTGTGGGCAGGTACCATCTGGTAACATTTCACCCTTTTTGAGTTGGGCTGAGAAATCATCTCTGGCATCATTGCATTCATATCTCAAATTGAAATGGTCCATGATTTCTATTTGTCCTTTTGTAAATTCATGAACCTCAAATGCTTCATCCCATGATTGGTTCTCTAATTTCAAATCATGACCAGATCTCCATGGTTTGAACAAAGTTAACATGGTTGTGCAATAATATTCTCTATCTCCTCTGTCACGTCTAGGAAGTGAACCTCCAATGAAATTTGGAACCAAATGATATTTTTCATTGAAGTCAATGCAATGTGTGTCGTAAAGAGGATGATCTTGTAAGAACAATATGTGTTCTAGATTTTCAGAATGTACACTGTCTGTCTCATCTGCATAATCATCAATATCATGATCAAATACTGTGATATCATCACCAATGTTGAGGTCGTCGGAATCAACATCAGATTCACCATGACGAGTAGCTGATTCTCTAGAACCACAAGCATTAGTTGCATCTTGTAATGCTGGCTCTAGAAGTAATTCATCTTCACTGTGAATTTCATCATGAACTACTTTTGTCTGGATTTTAACTTTTTTGGCACATTGAATCCATTCATACAGATTGACATCTTCAAATATTTCTGGTCTGTAAATGTAATCATGCACCATTGATGTTCCAACAAATGTGCCATGCTGATTTCGGAGAACTACTCTTTCTGGCTCACTTGACGTTTCTATATTTCCATCTGTTCTCCAAGCATTCAAAACTTCTCTAACATAATTTTTCCAATACACAGGAATAAACTTGTGGCTGGTGTAATGATCAGGATTGCCCAGCAAATATAGAGCTGACATGGGTCCACCAATTTCCAGTTTGGCTGTTAATGGATTGATGATTTGGGTGATTAATTTTCTAGCTTTGTCTTTTCTCTGCATTGAACCACCAAGCATTTCAGAATTTCGGTCAAATACACTTCTGATTGTATCAAATATGCTATAAGTTTTCAGCCCTGGTTTGGTTATATAGTCAGATATGTATGCCACAATGGCCTTGATTGCAGTGCCAGATAAAAGACTTGTGATATCAGAGTTGCAGCATAATAAAAATGTTACAAGTGGGGTCAATGTGTTGATCCATGCTTCACCTTTTTTCACATTCAGTGCACCAGACTTTGGATCAACTTGAGTGGATTCAAACAATGGTCTTGGAAATCTAGCTTTGCATTTTCCATGTTTGTTCATGCAAGTGGGTCTGTCTTTTCTGTTGACTTTCTCAGCATTAGACTTGTATCTACCACAATTATGAACATTGGAGTGAAGTATCAAATCATCCACAGTGTTTTTGAATCGGTCCCACCATGATTCAACATTCTTGCATTCAATGCATTCAGCTCGATCATTCATGTCTTTATGTTTGTCATTGCACAGAGGAGGTGGCATTTCAGGCAAGGTTTGAGTTGGATCCTTGTAATCTTTTTTGACTGATTGAGCATTGAGTTTGGCTTTCACTTCATCCATTGTACCAGTCATAAATTCTCCAATGTGAACACTTTCAAGATATTCTACAAACTTTTTTTGGAAGTTTGAATTAGGATCCATGATTCTATCTCTGATCTCTTGTGGTGACAAGCTTGCTTTGAGCCATAACATCATATGCATGTGAAGAGTTAACCGTCCTTGCTGTTCAACAGTACCATAATATGCATTTGTATCTCCATAAAATCCAGAGTGATTGGAGCCAACTCCAAGCACATGTTTGATGAACAACTTGACCATAAAATGAAAGAATCTTGCACCAGCCACTGGATTTTGTGCAATCAGTCTGTATCTCTCATCATATTCTCGCAAGTTTGGAGAAAACTCTTCTTTGATGTCAGCAAAATATAAGCATATTGGATGCATAATATCTGCAGGTGAAAAGGTGATAAACCAAGATGGGGCCCCACAGAATGACATCAAAGACCAGATTTCATTTCTCATATATTTCTTATTTGTCAATGATCCTTGTACATGACTGCCAACATGGTCAATGTCTTTGATCAGTTGAAAACAAAGCTTTTCTTCATCAGTATCAGGTTTGACTTGTTCACCTTCTTCCATCTTTCTGGAAATGTAATTCAGAACACCAACATCAACATCCATTAATCTCTGGGATATCTGATCAAACTTTGCTTTCTCAGCCAATAAGTAGCCACCAGTAGTTGCCTGCTTGATTTGTTCATGATTAAATGCAATCAATGGAAAGTGTGGATCTCTCTGAAAGCGCTTGTCATAATACATTAACAAATGTCTTTTATGTGCAATGTCAGATAGAGATCCTTGCTTTATATTATTTCCAACACCACCAAGTCCATATGGAAACAGCCAAGGCATCATTTGTGGAAATAACTGTGGATTGCCATAGATTGACTGTGGATCTTTGTCATGTCCAATAGCAAGCACCATGCAGTTGTTCTTCAAATGTTTCAAAGCAATAGCCTTTAATGCTTTGACACTCTTGGTTGAATATTCCTCACCAGTCAAGCCATGAACAACAAATGGACATTTGCCAGTTTCTGTCCCTTCTTCAGTTTCCATATCATGAACTGCAGTTGATTCTGGACTTTTGTTGGTGAATGACTGGCGGTAATCAACAACCACTGGTATATCATTTTCAGGATATTGATTTAAATTCTCTTGAGATATTTCCAAGTCAAAGTAATCACAGTGGTTTAACTTTAACCAATTCAATGCATTTGCTACTTTGTTTCTCCTGACAAGCAGAGGTGTTCTTTCAAAGTCAGACTTGGTTGGTTTGCATGGACCAGTGTATATAAAGGCCAGAACTTCATCTAATTCATCAGCTGGAGGTGGCAAGATATCATATAGTTTGGGAACTGGATTTGCAAATGTAATTACATTGGCTCTCATCTTGTGCATGCCTGAAGAGACTCTGACAATGCATCTATTGTGTCTGACCCTTGCAATTATCAGCTGTTCAGCATATGATAAGTTTTGTAAAGCTGCTGGCACATCACCAATCCACAGCCCATTTGCAAGTGCATGAAGGGGTTGTTTTCCCTTCTTCAATGACTTGTGACATGATTTGCATATGTTATTTAAATTATGAATCAAAATGGGCTTATCAATGCACTGCACTGGATCTTCCAAGGAAAATCTTTCTTGTTGAGTAGCTGAAGCTTGTGTTAACAAATTCAAATTTAAATCAAGTGAAGAAAGTCTTGTTAGATGATGGACAGCTGTTAATCGCCCACATACTGCACAACCTGCTTCTGTAAATTTGTTAGGGCTACTTTCTCCACAAAAGTTTGCTATAATAGTATGTTGTAAGGATTGGGATGGAGGCAGAGGAGGAAATTCTTGTTTGTTTCTATATGATTGGGCTGCAATTTGATTTTGTTCTTTGCATCTGTCAGAATTGTTGTCACGAAAACTTTGAACAGCCTTTTGATTAAGAAAATTATGTTTCTCTGAATCTGCAGACAAAGATCTTTGAACTGCTGCTAAATTTTGTTGCTGATGTCTTTCTGGATATTCTAAAAAATATCTTTGAACTGCTGTGAGATTCTGTTGCTGAGATTTATCTGGATGATCTGATTTATATCTGTTTACAGCTAGAATATTTTGTTGCTGATGTTTCTCAGGATGTTCTAATTTATATCGTTGAACAGTTGCCAGTGTTTCTCAGGGTGTTCCAAGTTATATCTTTCAACAGCTGCAATGTTTTGTTGTTCATGCTTTTCAGGATGTTCCAAGTTATATTTTTGAACAGCTGCAATATTTCGTTGTTGATGCTTTACAATGTTTTTTATATTGTATTTTTGAACTGCACAAAGATTTTGTTGATGATGCTTGTTAATGTTTTTATTGTGCGACCTCTTTACAGCTTCAATATTAGTTAAACTCTTTTTTGCTGCTATCTTTAGCTCATCTGTATACTTAAACACTGAAATGTAAGAAGGACAGTCAATGCACTTGTGATTTGCAATTTCAATTTGAATATCTGCATGCTTCATTTTTGCTGTCAAATAGATAGAATGATATGCAGCTATTAATTTAAGATTTGCAATGGTTAATTTGCTCACTAACATTGCTAGTGAAATGTCTAAAAATATAAGAGAGTCATTGGAAAATTCCTGAAGAGTCATATTCTCCTTAGATATGTATGATCTAAATGTATAGCTTCCTGTTTTTCCTTGATGGAGTGGAGAAGATTCTAATCCAAGTTCCAATGTGGTAAAAATAGGTTTTTTGCCACCACCCACATATGTTCTAGATGTACGATTGTTGTTATCAATATTTTGAGATAATATGGCTGTGTTATGGAAATTAAATGACTTTGCTGCTTGGTTCAGCAGTAATATCAAAGTAGCAAAATGCCAGGTTACAATCCCATTACCAAACTGTAATATAGCATAGAAACATTTATTGTACTGCAAGAATAGTATAGCTAATATAAAATACCCTGACTGAGATAACAATGAACATATCATTGCATTGCAAATGCATGGACCAGACAAAAACAACAAAGAATTCAATCTTTTGAACAAAGAGAACAATACACCTAACTGCCTGCGCAAAGAAAACAACACACCCAACTGTCTGGGCAGAGAAAACAACACACCCAACTGTCTGGGCAGAGAAAACAATACACCCAACTGTCTGGGCAGAGAAAGCAATACACCCAACTGTCTGGGCTGAGAAGACAATACACCGGATTGATTGGGCTGGCAGATTCTGGTTGAATCTATCTGACAAGCAATAAACCATTCTGCTGCAACCAGTGATTTAGTATATTCAGTAGATCTAAAACTAGTTGGATTTACTGACCGAAATCTTTCCAAAGCAATTGGCTAACTCCATAAATACTTTTACTGGATTTTTTGTTTATGTGAGCGTAGGCAGACAACCACTAACATGAATCAAATTAGTAATTTAAATGTGTTGAATGCCAATACAAATAGGACCTGTGGGTGATTCAATTGTAATAGAATGGTCAGCAGCACAAGTAGCAGTAGGATAAAGTTTTTGAAAGTCATGGGGATGTAGTTTGAGTTGAGAAAAAAGGTTTTCAAACTTATCATGTGACATGTGATGATATAATAATAAATAGACCACGTGATCAGATAATACTCATTGTACGTCGAGTAATAACTTGTTATATCAAGTAAACAATTTATTCACAGGTAAACAGTGTTTTGAAGCTTTACCTGCCTAAGTTACCAGGTAACTTATTTGCTTAGCTACTTTACAAAGAGCAAAAAATGAACAAAAAGCAAAACATGAAGAATGAAGAATGAATTAAATAATTAAGTGATCAGCTTTGTGAGATGGTTTTCCGAATAAATTATTCAAATGCCAGCCTGCTTTATAACTTTTTCTGCAGCTTCAGCTGCACGTTGCTTTAGCCTTACAGCACGTCTTTGACCCTTAAGGGCTTGGAGCCAGTCTGAGGCTTTGAGGGGTTGTTCTGTCCCTCTGCGAATTCCACTGAGACGTTTGCAGAACCAGGCTTCATTGTCTGGTGTCCACCAACCAGCATTGACTCCAGCTGATACAGACATCCATGTGCTGTAAAGGGGCCACCATGACTTTTTAGCAATTTGGTCTTCGTGGCCTTTAAAATGTATGTCAGTACTATTTAGAAGCAAAAATTGTATATATATTGCGTACCAGTTAAAACTTCATGAAGGCCACAGATAAGATCAAGTTCATCAGTGGTCAATGAATCATCACAGAGAAATCCAGGATGTAATGGATCCTTGATAATTATCCCAATCCCACATTGTACTGATGTATTTGACGGGCCATCCAGAATATCTTCTTGATTGAATGTGCTTTCTGCAAGTCGCCAAATTAACCCTCCTAGTTCACGAGCAGCACATGCATGACGCTGGGATAGGAGATTGTCCCTATAGTGTTCATAAACAGCATAATCTGCAACTGTGAACTGGTACTCCTTGTAACGCAAAGAGACATTCACGTTCATTGGCAACTCAACCCGATTTTGTGAAGGCCAAATACCAGGAAGCCGGATCATGGTGTGAAAAGGAATACCAGTTGTTAGAAAAAACTTGGCAATTTCCCAGGTTGTGTGAAATGGCAATCGGCAGGCATGAAGAAGGTCAATGGCAGATGACAATGCCAAAATCCAGGACATTTGCCCATCATCAGGCAAACTAAGTAAGAACCAATGTTCTACTTTGCTGGGAGTATGATTTGAGGGAACAGGAAGACGGCGAGCATAACCTACTCTGCTCAAAAGAAGAGCATTGCGCTGGTTCCTGGAGTCAAGATCCCAAAGGTCTGAACGTGGGCTTGGTGTGATAACCTGCTTGTGAATTTCTAGCTGTGGTCTATTATGGACTCCTTGATTGAGGTTGGCAAGTTGTTGAGGAGTGTGGTTATCTCGAATTCCACTGCCTCCACCAGCTCCCACCCCAATTAGATCTGCAACAAATTCAACAGTGGCATCTTGCAATATCCTAGGGCCTGTAAACTCAAGACACTTGAATCCCAGAGCCTCCATGGTTTTTCTGAGTTCAGTAGCAGTACTCTGTATAATAGGTGGGTTCAGTTGAATGTGAGGTTCCACGAAGCCATGACGATCTGCCAAGATGGAGGGTGTTTCAGTAGGAATAAAACTCTCGTCTTCTAGAAGTGGTTGTGAAAGTTGTGGAATGATGAAGGAATTAATGGAGTCCAGTGGTGGTGGTGGAGCAACATCCCAACTGTAAAAGTCTTCATCGCTGTCATCTGGATCATCACAAGCAATGTTCTCTGCAAAATCATCACAGAGATCCCAAGTATTGCTGGCTGCATGATATTTGTGCTGGTCTGATGTGTAAAAGTCAAAGAGTCCGATACCCTCTGCACGGGATAGATGGTGACGAATATATTGGCCAGTGGAATTCTTGAGCCATTCAAAAAAGCTGGCCTTCTTCAGACTGGGGTTATGTTGTCGAGCAATTCAAGCCTTTTGCTCCATGATAGTTTCTTTATGCTGTGCCCAATGTTCATCTCTTGCTTTGAAAAATTCCTTCCATGTTTGGCCAAGCTTCTGACCTGAATTTGAGCTTGGAGGTGTACCTGGGCGAGAAGATGATGGCTTTGGCTGTGGTAGTGCTGGCAGAGATACTTGTGATGTTGGTGGCATGGAGGTGTTGGCAACCAGAGGTGGAATGGTATTGTAGAAGTTGAGAATGGTTGGTGATGCCAATTGTTCTTGTGTAGGGAACCAGTAGGGTGCCATATGAGGTTTCTCTTTTGCCATGGTGACTTCATGCTCATCCCAAGGGTACTACATTGGTACATTTAGGAGACGTAAATATTGAAGCTCGGGAAAATCTCGGCTTGGATCATCCAACATTATGAATGCTCCTACACGCTCAATACTAGTGGCACACACTTCCGATATTTGGAGGTTGGCAATCCAAGTTTGGGGCACTCCTTTGTCAGCCAGCCGCTGAAACCATGTGTTTGTACAGTAAGAATGCAGGAGATAAGATACAGATGCCATCAATACTGCGAACCAATCCCGTGAACGGATGGCTTGTCGACGTGCAATATGAGCTGTAGCATGAGCTTGCGTATAGCCCAGGTTGGAGGGCAGAGGGAAGAAACCAACAACATATCCACCACTCTGCCAGTTGAAGATTTCAAGCACAGTTGTGAGGTCTCGTTCAATGCCCCGCCAAGACTGGATGGTTGTAAGCGGTAAGCAGTATAATTTGGGCCCCAGATGTTCAACAGGTGGGATAGAATTGAGGGCCTCAAATAGCTTGCCTGTGAACTTGGGGTGTAGAGGCATGACACTTAAAAACGCAAACTCCTGTGTCATCCAGCGGGGAACATTGAAATCCTGTAATTGGGGAGAGGATCCCCAAAAGTTACATTCAAGACCCATGTCTGACTCGCTAGGAGGGGCTGGAGGGATGTGGACATCTCGGCAAGAATTGGGGGAAAAGTATCGTTGACCATTGATGATCACAACTCGCCCAGTAGGCACATCTGACTATTAGATGAAATTTAGTTGGGTTGATGACAGTTTATGGAGAAATACTCACTACCAGGGCTGGAGAATTGGATGACATAGGGAGGAATGTGAGAAGATTGCCTTGGCTAAACCAATGGCAACAAGCAGTCAGGAGCAGGAGCTGTTTGATGTATGGTGTCGGTTAGACACTACTGTGCCTGAGACTATGGATTGCCTTGGCTAAACCAATGGCAACAAGTCTAGTCACTGTTCAAAGTATGGGGCCTGACACTGTGGATTGCCTTGGCTAAACCAATGGCAATGCAAATATGTTGTTGTTGAACGATGATCAAGTCTGAGTTGTGATTGCCTTATTTAATTCACACTTTAACAAGAAAGCCAGACCATTGTATTATGCATGTACTACCTCCCTAACAGATCTAGATTCTCACTTCTGCCACTTATGCTCACCTCAACACCCCCATGATGCCCCAGAGTGAAATCGAGTGCCCAGCAATCTAAATGAAATGGCACAGGGGGGTGTCCTACCAAAGTGGAGATTGGAGGACAGGGGGAATGTGTACTGGGAGGGGGTGGTCAAAAAAGGGACAGGGGGACTGGTCATGGTGATCAAAGAAAGTGGGGGGGGCTGGTGAGGCAGAAGGTGGACAAGCGATGGATTACGACCCCCCGTCCTCTGTTTTTCTGCGGCAACAAGGCGCGGGGGGCATGTACTGGCCGGGGGTGGTCGAAAACGAGGCGGGAGGGCTGTGGTGGTCAAAAAAATGGTGGGGGGGAGAGCTGGGGCACAAGGCGGACACGCGATGGATTAGAACCCCCCGGCCTCTCGTTTTCTACGGCAACGAGGCGCGGGGGTCATGTACTGGCTGGGGGTGATCTAAAATGGGGCGGGAGGGTCGTCCTGGTGGTCAAAAAAGTCGGGGGGGGCAGGGCTGGGGCAGAAAGCGGATATGCGATGGATTAAGAGCCCTGGCCTCTAGTTTTCTACGGCAACGAGGCGCGGGGGTCATGTACTGGCCGGGGGTGGTCGAAAATGGGCGGGAGGAGTCGTCCTGGGGGTCAAAAAGTTGGGGGGGGGAGGGCTGGGGCAGAAGGCGAGCACGCGGGGGCACCAAACCCCCCGGCCTCTCGTTTTCTACGGCAACAAGGCGGGGGGGGCATGTACTGGCCGGGGGTGGTCAAAAACGGGGCGGGAGGGTCCGTCCTGGTGGTCAACAAAAGTGGGGTGTGGTCTTGAGCAGATGGCGGGAATCTGAGGTCCTGAGACCCCCCGACCCCTCGTTTTCAGCGCAAACGAGGTCCGGGGGGTGTAGACTGGGCCGGGGTGGTTGAAAACGGGGCCAGATGCAGCATGCTATCCTGCCAAAGTGGAGGTTGGAGGCTGTAGTCAGCTGGGGACAACATGACAGACGACGCACCTCGATCCCTCAAAACAAAACCTCTATCCCACTCAAAACAAAGCCCCTGTCATGCCCTGCAGTCCACTCGAGTGCCCCGCAGTCCGAAATGGCGCGGGGGGCTGCCTGCCTAAGTAGAGGATGTGACTTCGCCTTTGTTTGGTTGGATAAGTACTCCCTGGTCCGTGCGCATCCTAAAATTACATATAACCCCCCCCCCGAATCGACGGCTTTCCCCCCAGTAAATATGTAAAATAAATTATTATGTATTTAAATAATAAAGAGGCCATGGCGCTCTTGCCCATACGAGGCAATCCCGACGCTACCATATCGGGACTCCAAACTGACTACCAAAAAATCGCCTGGATGATCGAGGCGATTTTCTGGTAGTCACTCTGACTATATTCTCACGATATTTAATTATTAATATTTGGCATTGTTCAAATATAGAAGTTTGACTTTTCATACCGGACTTCCAGCCTCCAAAGTCATAT
This sequence comes from Hygrocybe coccinea, assembly GCA_963555575.2. NCBI lineage: Eukaryota > Fungi > Basidiomycota > Agaricomycetes > Agaricales > Hygrophoraceae > Hygrocybe > Hygrocybe coccinea. Next base: position 1,518,501 of record OY741991.2, read on the forward strand.
CGCAGTGACTGTTGCTTCTCACCACAGGTAGGTCAAGCTTTATACTTTGCAATACTGATTGTACTGAACTGTCTTGAATGTTACCTGTGACAGTGTCTTTCGATATTGCTTCTTGGCACTATTACTTGGTGTTGCCCCGCTCATCTTGCATCTGACCCTGGGTAAGTACTGTAGTGTTATGCTTCATGCCACTGATTGACAGAACTGTACTGAATGTTGATTGTGTTTCAGGATTAAACTTAACCCTCCACCTCAACTTTTCACTGCCATTGTTGCGTCTGACCCTGGGTAAGTATTATGGTGGATTGTAAAGTGATTTGAGTGAGTGTTGACTGTCTTTCATTCAGTATTACCCTTGGCCCTCTAGCTTAGCCTATTACTACCTCTGTTGCCTCTGACCTCAGGTGAGCACATCCTGTCAAGCTTTATCGTACTGATTGTACTAAACCATACTGAATAATGCCATTGTTTTAGTATTACCCCTTGGTCCTCTCATTATCTCAGATTACTATCATTGTATTGGTTTATCCAGACAATATAGACAATCACTTGAGATTTCTTATTGTACTGGTTTATCCAGACAATATAGGCGATTCCTTTGCAAGTTCTTATTGTATTGGTTTATCCAGACAATATAGACTTCAGCCTGTGATTTCTCTTAAAGCTCTGGACTCTTTAGGCCAAATAAGTTGCAAATATAATCAAAACTCCCTCCAGTTATACCAATATGGTTAGTTGTTTTGATATTGCCAGAATAAAGTATTTATTTCTGTATTTATTTCTAGGATGTCTCTGGCAATTCCAGCTTTCCACTGCATTTGCAATCAGTCATTGCAGATTCTCCTACATCTGGTCCCTCTACATCTAGTCCTTCAAGAGGGTTGGATACTGAACAGATGATCATGGATACTACTGCTATCCTTTCAAGAAGTCAGGAGAATATTTTATGTTAGTTTTGATCAGAAATTTCTCTTACTTTATGTTTTTTTATTTAATAGTTTTCTTATGGGGAACTATAATCCAGATGATCCTGTACAATTTGGCATTAGAGACATATCCAACATTTTACCTTTGGATCCATATACAACACTACCTTTTCCATATTTTTGGCCAGAAGATCAGATATCCAAGAACCCTGTGTCATCACCAGATACTTTAGTTTCACCTTCCCCCATCAATCCACCTACAGGTTCTGGTTTTGTTTATCCCATTGTGCCAATATACAAGTTGGTTAAGGATAACCGTTTCCGCAGAGGCTATATATATGTGGCTGATTTCCAAACTGCCAAGAAAGCCAAAATTATGGATGCCCTACTCCATACCATAGTCCCTCCTGATGTTGGGCCAGCTTTAGTTAATGGACATCTTGAACATGTCCCTGTCCCTGGCATGATTCTTATGCCTGTTGGCATACCTTTTGTCAATTCTATAAATGGCTCAGACAAACGCATCATCACAGTTGCCTGTATTCAAACTGTTTCTTCTATGCAACAGTATCCATGTGGTCCTGAAATTGAAAGATTAGCAAACCAAATACTCAAGATTGCTTTTGGAAAACCAGCTACCTCTAATGGCCAGCCTGCTATTCCTGCAATATATGACCTAGGCCTTAAACACAATGACCGATCCACTAGACATGCTGGTGATCCCCGGAATGGATCCTCCAGTTTAGCCACCACAAAGATTGAGGGAGATGGACAAGGAACAGTTGCACCTGCAGTTCAAGTTCAGCATCCACAAATATGTCAACTTCTTCGTGTTTGTCATCGCCTCTTTAGACTCATTATGCCCACATGCATCTCCAAGTTTGAATGGGACATGTTTGAGTGGATTTTCAAGGAGAATAATGTTCCTGGTTTTGGTGGTTCTTCACCCAACAACACTGGACTCCAAATCAATGTGTCATCTGATATAGGTGATCTGGCTTCTATGATTGGTCAATTCCAGGGTCGATTGCATACTGATGGAAATGATTTCCATCCTGGGTTCACACTCTTCATTTTGGCTTTGCGTTTACCTCCAGGTATGTTTGTAAATGTACAATATATCTCAAACTTTTGTTTATGAAAATTTTATTTGATTTAAAGGAAGTGATTCTGGTCCATTCTTTTTTCCAAGGCCTGCTTTGTATTTCAGAGCAATTGGTATTGCTTTGTTTTTTGCAGTCTTCAAAGGAAAGGATCTTCATGGTAGTGAAAAGCCAACTTTGAACTCATTTACTGCAGAAGAGTGGCTTTCAGAAACTGGCCTTGGTTCACTTTCCAACTTAGTTGGCATACAAAATCGGGTTGGATTGGTTATCTATCCTAATAATGCTGCATTCACACGCTCTACCCCATTTCTTGTCACACCATTAACTGGATTTGGAAACATGGGATCTCACTCCCATTTTGGCCGCGGATATCCTACATTTGCCAATGATGGCCTGTGCATTTTTGGAGATATTAGAACTCACCAAAATTTCCTTGCAAGAGACCTTGTTTTTAATTACTGGAATACTGCTCTTTTGTCCAAAATAAAATCACCTATGCATCCCTCCACTATGATATCCATCATGACTTATGTCAATGAAAGTAGTGATGTTTGTCACATGGATCCTCTTCCATATGATCCTGTAGAAGACCGAGCTATGGTCAGACAGATGAGGGGGCATTATTCTTGGTATGTGCAGAAGATATGTGACCAACATCATATTCCTATTCTGAAGAGGACCTATGGAAATATTCAAAGAAAATTGCGAGATGCTTACAAAAAATTGTCAGAACCCTCCCTTCAACTCCTTGCACCTCATAATGTTCGCCTTCCCATCAAACCTCGTCCTGTAGTTACGAGTTCTTCCATTTATGGAAAACTCGTTCTTATAAACCCAGTTTTCAGCCATTGAGGTGATTCATTCATTCATCTCAGGGACTGAGGGAAAAATGTATCCCAATATAGCAACTGAGTTTGAAACACATTTGGACTGGTTTCACTCCAGAATTGAGTGGCTCTATTAGCTTTCACCCAGCATGGATTCTTACAGAAATTACCAAGGGAACCACGCTAGATACTTGTTTTCCTGAAAAAATTCATGGAGGCAATCTGGTCATATTTGGGCTGTCCGTGTGCCATTTTAATCAAGAGTAACGAGTATATGCAACATAACAGTTGTAATACTGAAAGTGAAAATGTGGTAAATTCTAGATGTATTCTATGGTATGCATCCTAAATTTCATGCCACTAAAAGGAACTGTGTAATGTGGCTTCCAAGTCTACAGCATGCAAATGAGCAACGGATGGCCCACAGTCATGGGTAAAATTAAATCGGAGTTTATAATTTATAGTGGGAGCATTCACACTCAGACAAACTCAAAATGCTCTGTCTTCAACGTCTCCTCTTTGAAATTCTTGCTGTTTCTCTACTGACCTTGTGGGTTCACAGACCTCATATGTACCTCTATCACCCTCAAAGTTCCACTGGATAAATCTTGGTGGTATTCCCTTGATTTCCTGCCCCCACACCTTCAGATTCAACTGGAGGTTAATGCATACGAATTATTTTGTGAGTGAAAATCTATTTATAAATGCACAGAAAATCTTATGGTGTAATGGCTTTGCAGTTGAGAAGCAGGATACAGTTATGGGACCAGCAATTCAAACTTGGAGCTGACCAGCAATTGTTTTGTGTTTTTGTAAGTGAAATGCTGCTAATTGATAATTGATTAATTATGTCTGAGGTGATTATGTAAATGCGTAAGTCCATATATGGGTCAAAAAGTGGCTAGCAAAATCGCCTCAATGCCCGAGGTGATTTTGCTAGCCACTTTCTGCTTACTCAGCGGTGGGCAGCTTCAACATCAACCCCCACGACGCCGGCGCACCCATGTAAGATTGAGAAGGTTTGTGTGATTTTTTGTTGTTTCATATTCTGGTTTTATTGACTAAACCCATTACAGGTAAGAACGAGGGGTCGGCGCCTGGCCCAGCCAACTCCCCCCCCCTCACTAACATCTGAACAGCGAGGACCCCCCATTCCCCCCGGTTTTCGGTGATCCCCAGCTGCTACCAACCCCCGGCGCCGTTTTCTGTTGAAAACGAGCGTTCGGGGGGTCTCGTTGACCCGCGCCGCCTCCCTGTCCCATCTAACCCCCCCCCACTAACATCTCAACAGTGAGGACCTCCCATTCCCCCCGGTTTTCGGTGATCCCCAGCTGCTACAAACCCCCGGCGCTGTTTTCCGTTGAAAATGAGCGCTCGGGGGGTCTCGTTGCCCCGCGTTGTCGCCCTGTCCCATCTAACCCCCCCCCACTAACATCTCAACAGCGAGGACCCCCCACCTATCCTGGTTTTCGGTGATCCCCAGCTGCTACACACCCCCGTTAGTTACTGTGGCCACTGAGGGCCTTGGCTCCGCTGTATCCATTATATTATACATTAATTTCTAAATATTATATAATTTCCAAAAATTTCGTGAATAAGGGGTTATTGAATTAGGAGACAATACATTGCTCCTTGCTTCTTACTCTCTGCCTGTTGCTTTATAGTTGTTTTGGGTGTCCCAGACAACATAAACTGCCTGACTCTTGGTCTTCTATACTGAGACTAGTCATTCTCAACACTCTGTACTTGCCTTTTGGGATACTGGTTCTCGATCTTGTCTTGATCCTATCTGGAACTTTTGGGATTGCTTCTGGAGACATCATTCTAATTGGTTACTGTGACTGTAGTGCTGCACATTGGTTTATTGATAAGAGATTAGAGCAAGGTGAATTGCAGAGAAGTGCTACTTCCCTGGGTTCTCTTTACGAGTGTTTCCCAGTTGCTCCTGACTTCCAGTCAGTGCACCGCTCTCTGTAATACAGTGTGTAGGGAGATTGGGCTGGCAGGTTTACAGTTGCCTCCCCTTCCCAGTGGAAGACTCTCCATTATCAACTACTGCTGTTTGCACCGATTTCATCTCTTTGAGAATAGACTGGTAGCGTGTGCTAGATCCACAGACAACTGAGTTTCAACTTCACTTCCTAACTTCTCTGCACATCCTCTTTGTGTCCATGGATCTCTCAGCCTTGATTAACATGGAAATGTGTGAAGAAAACACAGAGGTGAGTTTTAAATACTCATTTTTATTGCATTATTTGCTCATAGGCTATTGTAGCATAATGACAATCAGTTCAATGTCCTGGATCTGAATTCTAGAGGTCTTAATCCTTTTGCACCACTTGATTCCCTATCAAATGTAAATTCTCACCACATGGGTCAGCAGTTTTCACCATTTATTTTTTTAATTCTGCTAATTTTGTATCTATTTTCACCTTAACTATATATAGGTACCATACCAATATATCCACTTATACCTGATGTTGGAGGTCCGTCTGAATATGCTGACACGGTCAGTTATTTCTTTGTTTATTATATAATACTAGACTGAATTGATTTTTATTTTTATTTGAACAGGTGTTTATGAACTTGGATACTATGGTTGCTGGCTCAAGCAATCAGGAAGATCCTACAGGTTTGTTTGCACAACATGACATGTCCTGGGTCTTGTTTAATATTTTTATGTTGTAGAGACCTATGATTTTGGGCCAGATGAACCAGTTCGCTTTGGTATTCAAGACGTATATAGCATACCTCCTTTGAATCCCTACACAACTGAGCCACCTTACGACTTATTCTGGCCTGAAGAGCAACTATCCAAGACACCTGTATCATCACCAGAACTATTGCACCCACCACCTGCTACTACTCCTCCTGCTGGTTCTGGATTTATTTATCCCAATGCACCTTCTTACACATTGGTTCAAGACAACCGTTATCACAGAGGATATACATATGTGGCCGACTTCAACCCTGCTCAGAAAAGTATGGTTATGGAAAAACTTCTCCATACCATTATTCCTCCAGATATAGGTCCTAGAGTGGTCGATGGAAAGCTCACATACGATCCCATTCCTGGCATGATCCTGATGCCTGTTGGTATACCATTTGTCAATCGAATAAATGGCTCTGACCAACATGTCATCACTGTGGCTTGTATTCAAACGGTTTCATCCATGCAACAGTATCCATGTGGCCCAGAAGTCAGTCGACTTGCTGATGAAGTTTTGGAAATAGCCTTTGGAAAGCCAGCTGTCCATGGCCAACCTGCAGTTCCCGCCATATATGATCTTGGACTTAAACACAACAACAGGTCCACTAAAGATGTTAGCGATCCCCGAAATGGTTCTTCCAGCTTGGCTACAACCAAGATTGAGGGTGATGGACGTGGAGTAGTTGCACCAGCTGTCCAAATCCAACATCCTCAGATATGCCGGCTTCTTCGCATCTGTTATCTCCTATTTCGACTCATCATGCCCACTTGTATCTCGAAACTGGAATGGGATATGTTCGAATGGATTTACTTAGAAAACAATGTGCCAGGATTTGGTGGTCCTTTACCAAACAACACTGGACTCCAAGTAAATGTATCATCTGATATTGGTGATCTGGCTTCCATGATTGGTCAGGTCCAGGGTAGATTGCATACCGATCGCAATGATTTTCATCCTGGATTTACTCTCTTTATTCTGGCCATACGGTTACCACCAGGTAAATATTTTTATAACATTTCATTTCCAAATACATTTATTAATCCTTTGGACCATAGGAAGTGATTCAGGTCCTTTTTTCTTCCCAAGGCCTGCTTTGTATTTCAGAGCAATTGGTGTTGCCTTGTTCTTTGCAGTATTCAAGGGACCAGATCTTCATGGTGGTGAAAAGCCAACTGTAAATCCAGACCCAGTTACGGCAGAACAGTGGCTCGCACAGACTGGTCTTGGTCAGCTTGCTGATTTGGTTGGCATGCAAAATCACGTCGGCATAGTGCTTTATCCTAACCATGCTGCATTTATGCGGGTCACCCCATTTCTCATAACTCCAGTAACCGGTTTCGGAAACATGGGATCTCAATCCCATTTCACCCGTGGATATCCTACCTTTGCGAATGATGGTCTACCCATCTTTGGCGATATTGAAACGCACAAGAATTTTCTTGCACGCGATGTCGTTTTCAATACCTGGAATACCAGTCTTCTTGGTGACATATCACCTACACATCCTACCAAAATGCTGTCTGGTATGACTTACACCAACGAGAGGGGGGAAACCTGTAAGATGGCACCGCTTCCATATGATCCAGTCAAAGACAGCTCACTAGTATGACGGATGAGGGGATACTATTCCTGGTATGTCCAGACAATATGCCAGGAACATTATATTCCCATCACAAAGACGGCCTATGGACGTACTCAGCAGCGTTTACGAGAATCATACAAACATTCCTTGGAATCCTCTCATGCACGACCACCTATCTTGCCAAATGTTCGGCTTCCCATCAAAGCACGTCATGCTGTGGCTGGGGATCAGCAATCAACAGCTGACCCAGTTGCTTCTAGTTCTGTGCTCTCAACTGTCTTGCCTCCTCCCTCTGAATCAGTGATGGATACAAATTTTGAAGAGCCTATTGTACCTATTCGCCGATCAAAGCGCAAGGCTCTTGCTTTGGCTCGAGAGACTGATGAGATTGAGTCTATCCAGGAAGTTGCAACACTTGATGTGGGTATTATTTCACTGCTTTATATTGTTGCTGTGTTTTCTTGTAGCTTAACTCTTGATTTGTTCAGGGTATCCCCCAGTGGTGTGTACGATTCAAGGGATGTGGACCTGCTGACGACTTGTGGTATGAGTATGAGGCTATTGCGTATGTGTTTATTGTATTCAAATATCTTATCAGTTTAATCTGTTGAATTCAGAAGAGATGCTGGCCGTCTTCTGAAGCAATTTCAACTGAATTCTCAAGACCGTATTGTTTCCTTGGCCAATCTGGTTTTTTCAGCTGAATTAAGTGATGAGGGAACCTCTGAGGGAGATGGAGACTGGGAGGATAACAATGATCCAGATCCAGAGGTAATATCTTTGGCATACTCTCAACTTGTCACTATATCTAATCAATGTATCCAGCCATCCAGTTCTTCCATAGCTGCAAGCTCCATGATGCCTGTGATATTACCATTCCTGGCACCGGTGCCATATACTTCTTTCAAGATGCTTGATGTACTTCTTGATGCAGCAAGGCTCCAGCAGGAAGCTGTTGCACTAGAAGCTGGTCGGAATTTTGTTGGAAAGCCTCTGGATTCCAAAACCCTTGTTCAGCTTCTTCAAGCTCGTCTTGACCTGGATAACCAAGTGACGGCTTTCATGGAACTTCTGCCAGAATCAAAGGACAAGCATGGGATATACAATGAGGAAGCCATGTTGCTGTTGGAACAGATAATTGGCTCAGTCAACATTCTCCCTACTCTTGTGGTTGAATCTGAAAAACTGCATTTTCTCCAAAGGGCTATCCAGTGGCAGATGTGCCGTTCCTACTTGGTCTTCTTCCAATGGTACTCGGATATTGGCCCACGTCTGGCAAGGCAGATGGCTCATTGTCATCAGCTGTCTAATATTGAAGCCACCTTTCCATCATTCGTAAACTGCATCAATCATGTTGTGCAATATGTCACCTGCGTTCGTACTCAACAGCAAAATGGTTTTCGTCACAAAGCCAAACGTCGCAAGACCTCAGCTCAGAATACCAATTTACCAGGTCCAGATTCAGAGCTCAATGAAGAATTTGCACGCCTCTCGATCATATCCTCACATTTCGTGGACACTCGAATCGATCCCAGTTCTTCTGGTATCATAATTCTACCAGTGGTCAATCGAACTGTCACCAATAATGATGAAGGACTTTATGCTATGGTTTCAGAAGTCCTCTTTGCGCTATGGTGTGATGCGCTCATTGTCCCTTCCCTGGATAGAGTGGATGACATCTTCAACACATCAAGACGTCGAAAAAATCCCAACAATTCCACTCATAAAAAGAATGTAATTGATCGCTCAATTGTTCGAGGTGGTATTGTTATGGCCTTGGTCGATACTGTTGGGGAGGGCATACTGGCATCTAATGGAATTCACAGTTTCCTTTCTAGTCCTGCCAGGATGTTTGCAAAAAAAGTGCAGAAGGACGATGCCTTTGCCAGTAAACTCCTTCGAGATTATGCGACTGCCATGGAACCTCTGATTACTCATGTCCAAGCCTTGCTGGATTCTAACTCAAAAATAGAGGAATGGTGCGATTATATTGGCGGTTTGGTGAGTGGTGCATTGGTGGATCTTGGTGATAGAACCCTCTCCGCTCTGCCAAGTGGTGCCTCCAAGCAGTCAAGAGCCAACAAGAAATCTGTCTTGCGGTCCCCACTCAATCCTGCTCTTCCTGTCCAGAAATTGGAGGATATATTGACAGACTCTAAAGCACCACATTTTGGTGCTCTTGGATTAATCTGCCGTAAAGCCTTATCTGCTGGTCGCAACAAAGGTGTTCAACACCTTGATCTCAGTCGCGTTCTCTTGGGCCAAACCAAGCCGAAGTACCAACAGACCCACACGCTCAATCAAACTTATCCATTCCCACATACTAGTCCATATGCAACTCTGTTTGCAAAACACTTGCCCGCTAGCAAGCTCACTGGACGTCTGGGTCTAGCCAACATGTTGGTTTTCATGGTTAGTTCTCAATGCGAGGACACCGTCAAGTTTTTGGATGACGTTACTTTCTGCTCCGATACACTGGAGGAATGTATAGAGATGTTTGATCAGATTGTCAGAAGAAACTCGCATTTCTACACCGATCTACACTACAATCCAATTTCACCAGCTTCATCTGGAACGGGCAAGCCGAAGAAGAAAACTGGATTTCATGCCCTCGATAGACGTGAGCAAGCAGCCTCGGGGTATATTCATCTTGACTCACCAACAATATGGGGTCAGCCTTCTAGTCAGCTCAGTTTGTTCCCGGATGTGCCACATTGAGATCATTTGGTGAAACGGTTTACTGAACTCTTCAGTAATGCTTTCCAGACCAAGTGGACAAAGTTCTTGGGACCACTTGTTGGCATAGATCCTGCCAGCCGTCCAGAAAATCTACCAACATGGAACGATATGCATCAGTTTATTCACAAGCTTGGTGTAACTGGCTTAGGTTCAATCACACAACCCACCCTTACCCCTTTTCAACTCACAAATAATCTTGCATTTGCTGGAATCTGCACACCACCTCTTGTGGAAAACGTCACAGCCTGGATATGGAAGATGAAGAAGGCTGGCGCTTATTGTGGCCTGCAGGAACTGGGATTCAATGTCACATCTCTTCACAGGACCCACATGTCATTCAATTGTGTTTTCCGACACTTTGATGATAACTTGTCAGTGCAAGATCGGTCTTCCATGGGATTCGATATTGAGTGTGGTGTCATTTTTGTGGAGCATATCCTTTGCAAGGTTGTTCGGTGGCAGAGTCGCTTGGCCTTTAATTGTGGTAAAAAGGCCAGTCTGATTGGACTTGGAGATGCAGCGGTTGAAAGGGAGATCCAATGGACCAAAGGAGCAAACTACAATGATGCGTCACTTTTTCCAATCCCTCTGACAATGAGTACAGAGCGTTTGACTGAGCTCTTGATTAGCGGTGGGTTGTCTTTTGTCTATCTCTTACTTACTGGTCCATTCTAATGTTCTTGGTATTTTTAGTTCCCTCATCATGAAATCTGAACGTCTATTATCTGTTTCTTTGATCTACTTTGAATGTAATATTTTGAACTGCATACAAGAACTATCTCAAAATGTAATTTGTTCATTGAGTACTACTTATTCTCTTGTTCATCTTCAGAAAAGTCTGCATTCCGCTTCAATGTTTTTATGACTTTAGGCATTTGAAATGATGCCTGTGCGAGTGCAAGTGCAGCTTTCTGAAATAAAGTCTTAAGCTATTCAAATAACAAATGATAACTTGTTTCAGACCTTGGTGAGTTTATCGTCGATCAAAGCAAGAGACCGAAGTATTGTCACAAGCCTGAAATTTTTGCTGATATTATTGTTACGACCACTGGCAACTGGGACAACCAAGAATGAAAGTCGTGCTTCAACGATATCTCCAACAGAAATGTTGGATGGGTTCATGTGAATATACCTGAGGTAGAGTATTTGGCATGGAAATCTGCATATAGCTAAGAAACTTACTGGAAACCACCATCATCCTTTTTCTTCCTTTGAAAATAGCCGACTTCATTATCCATGGTATGGCGGTATTTGGAATCTACAGATGCCAGAATTCCATTGGGATCAACAAGGTCATTGAAAGGTACGACTTGAGCAGATGCTGCAATTGCCCCAGTGCTGAAGTATCGGTTTCCAGCACCCACAACAATCCATTCTTTAAACCTGTCAGGATTCCAGTCTTGTAACTTGTCGGAACGCATATACTTGGCAAAGGTAGAGCAAATAGCGGAAATACCCTCCAATGCGGCTTTGTATTTGTGAGTATCCAGACCAGTCATTTGTATTGCCTGTCTGATACGCATCGGATTCCTGAAATTCATGAGCATATATTAATAATTGTTTATTCCAATCCACTGAAAAATACCTAGGAAGTGTAAGAATGGGTGGTAATTCACAGCGAATAAGAATTCCAGTAAGACGGAGCACTACTTCTTCAGGTTCGCCTCCAGGTCCTTCCTTTACAAGTTGATACTGACGATGATCTTGATTATAGTGCACTTGCAGTAAAGTATGAAGGCCATTTTCCTGTTAACCAGCTAAGCTTTTCTGTTTCACAAAATATTCTTAATCTCACTTTAGTCAACGTGCAGAGATAGTTAGCTTGTTTAGAACCATTATACTGTGCAGAAGCTTCAACTTCCACCTGTTCACCTGTGGATGTTATATGAATTCCCAAGTCAAATATCTGAGCAGAAATTTCCACTCACCAGCAGCAACTAAATCGTAAAACTGATTCATCAATGAGTCTAAAAGAGAGCGATGTTTGAATACTGTATATGCTTTCACACGTTATATTGAAGTAATAAAAGTGTGCCTTCTATCACACATTGCTTACAGGCTTTTGACCGTTCCCTCCAATAAATGTTTCTCAACAGAAAATATTGCTTTCTTTGTATCTGTCCTATATACAAAATGATTTTGAATTTGACATTCTAACAATCAACAACTGAATATTTGTCTTGTACGTGTTTGTTTGGTACGTGTTTTATAACATGGAATGTTCTGGAAACAAGATCACGTTTGCATGTGTATAGTTATTTGTAGGAGGCTTGTTCGGAATACAAACTTTACATTGTCGGTATCTTTTCACAATCACCATGCCTCGCCGTGTTGCAGCAAAGCAAACTTCTTCCAAGTGGGTTCTCATTTCTTTATATATATTATGACTTTTCAGATTTATTGACGGATTATTTGTGGTACAATTAGATCTGTTTCTCGCCAACAAACGAACAGACAAATCAACCGTGAACCTGTTTCCAGGTATTAACCTCACTTCTTTTCAATACAAGTTGATTGCTAAAACATCTTGATAGTGACATGGATTTACTGTATGTTGAAATTAATATATACGTCAACTTATGACTTACATTTGAAGACAGTGCAGAATCGGACAATGATGTTGTCAAGTATACTGTCTTTCTTTTCCATAGTATCCGTTTATCACTCATCACTTCATAATAAAATAGAGAGACGGCCACAAAGATTAGTATGCCAAATCCTACAAAATCTTCCAGATCCCCACAGCGTTTCAGGAAACGCCTTGTGCCTGGTTCCGAATCAGATGAACCTGCTGTGGAAGAGATGCCGTAAGTGTTACTATTTCTGATTCCAGAATATGTATTAAAGTCAGAATAGGGTCGTCAAACGTCAAAAGTCTTTGTGTGTTACCACTTACTTGAATATGTTTGTTACGATGCTGATTTGAGAATCCAGAAATATACCAAAGACCAAGTTCAAAGCTGTTCCATTGATTGACGATGATGAAGTTGACGAAGTTGATATATCTTCGTAAGCAGACACACATTCACTTTATCAAACTTACCGATGGTTTATCAACATTAGGGTTAAATCTAAGGCTAACAATCAACTGAAAGGGTATTTATAACTCATCTTGAGATATCTTATTCAATATTAAAATCCATTAGCCGTCAGTCTCACAAGATATCGATTGATGTTGATGCTCAAGAATCTGAAGGGTACGTAATATTTTTATGTCTTTAATTCTGGAATATGTATTAAGTTTCTATAAATAGTCTTGCCATCAATGATAACACATTCCTGGACAATGTGGATGTTGAGGCGGAAGAATCTGAAGGGTAAGCCACTTCATCATTTTATATATAGATATGGACTAAGATGTTATCAACAATAGTCTTTCTGTACCAGATGATACGGTCACTGACAATGTTTCGGATGACGACCAGCCCTTGGGACATGCTAAGAAAATGGTGAAGTTGACTTATAAGAAGTATGTTTTTGTTCAATAATTGTACCGTATATTTCTGATACAATTACACAGGATTGTGGATGCCGACAGCGATTTGGAGCCTGTCAAGTTTGTCTATTATTTGTTAAATATTTGTATGGAGCTAATACTCTTTTTGTAGGTCAAATGTCAAAGGAAAAAAACAACAGTAAGTCTCCAAGCTTAACATTGAACTAACATCATTATTATAATTTGCATTATATTAGAATGCATGTACAGGAAACTTTGGGTGCCACAGACGGTTTTGAGAACCAAGATCAGACTGATGAGGTGACGACATGTGCTTCTGGAAAGAATACCAAGTGCGACTTCATTTAGTCTCTCTTCTATTTGCCTTTTCATTTTTCTCTAGAACTGTCATCAAGAGCAAATTCAAACTGGCGATATCTAAGGAGATGGCAGCTCATATTGCTGAGACCAAGTCAGTGTGTTTATGTATTTATTTAATCATCATGTTCAGCGTATTCCTTGGATTTTAGATCGATGCTGAAGGGCAAGAATAAGGTGAAAGACGAAGATAATCTTGTATACTTTGAGGATTTTCCTGAAGCGTATGTTGTATTGCTTATCTAATACTGTATACAGCATCTGATTATATAATAGTGATGCGTTTATGAATCCAACTGCTGAAAAAGCACCTTTGAACTGTGAAGTCACTTATCCTGAATTGTTTGATCCCATGATTGCAGGTACATATGGGGATCTTCCTCCTCTTCGGTGTGTATTTTATTTTTTGAGTCATATTGCCACTCACTTACATGTTCAATCAAGTAACGGTACTCTTATGACCTCCAACAATGGTCCAAATCCTATGGGTGCCTTTGGCCTAACCCGCATTTCTGAGCTCTATCCAGATGTCAAGATGAAGTGAGATATATTCAGATTAAACATATACCAATGTAGTCATCGCTCACTGATATAATAATAGTGTCATAATCAAGGCAATTCTCTTTGCAAGAGCGGGAATGTTTGTGAATCCCTCACGTGCAGCACCATCGACTGTAAAGTCTGCCTCTTCTGACTCTGCTCGAAGCACGAAATATGCTATTCAAGCAAATGCTTCTACCAATTTCTCATATACTATTTTCACTTCTGTCCTTGCCGTTAATTCCTCCAATTTACTTGAGCCCCACCCTCAAGGAATGTTCCGTCAAATAACTGGTACTTTGTGTACCCAAGAGTGGGAGCGTTTCTGTGCTTTCTTTTGTATGGTTTTCAAGGTTCAAGACCTTTATGCTCAAATTTATGAGGATACGATAACGATCAGTACAAGAGCGAAGCCCAAGGATGGCACCGGTACTTTGGTATTAACTTTTGTGTTTTCAATTGTTGATTATATATATTTAGAAGGATCTCAACAAGGATTTGGCCGTTTGTTGTCCAGAGGCTCCCCGAGGAAATCACCTGTTAAAGTAGCAGGACCGTCCAGGACTGGAGCCGTTAAAGGTGCTCTTAATTTTGACGATAATGGTTAGTGCATAAAATTTAAATTTTTTTGTCAACGTTCACTCATAGACTTGTACAAGTTCCTGTATATGATGGAAGGACAGGCAACTTCAATATGAATCAACTCCATCTTCTGGGTACAACCATGGAACTTTGGACCGGTGATTTAACTGGCACCATATCGCTTGTTGGATACACCGCGAATACTTGGGTTGGCAAGGAGCTTTCCACACAATTGTCACTTAATGTGCAATGGGTTGTTGTTCTTGCGTCGTGCATGGATTAGTATTGATTTTTATTCTCTGATTGGCTCAAGACTTCACATGACTCTTTTTACATATGCCCCCTCCTTTACCGGTTCCTAAAAACTAGTTCCTCCGATTCTGAATACCCTTCATGTATTTGTTTGTGGCATTTTTTCAATAGCGGGTCTATATTTGCAACTTTTTTTTACGTTCTTCTTTATAAGTTTATTGTTCTGCAGTGTTTCCGAATACCCCTTGCATACTTAAATGTACGCAGTATTTTTTATATGATCAATAGCAGGTCTATATATTTGTCATTGTTTGTTTGATTACAAATAAATTGTTTGCTCTGAAATTTAAACTCAACAGTTGTGAACGTTTAACAACCTGTTCATGATTACCATGTCATTCCACTGTGTTCTGTTTCTATTGCTTCTGCTTCTTCCTACTCTCTCCAGTCTGTGGAACAGTTATGTGGGTTTTGCATGTTCTTTATTGTCTTTAATGATACATATTGACGATACATTTTACTCGCTTTACATACAAGGCCTGTTCACATGTCCAGCACTGGACTCGACATACAGATAATGAAACTGTTTCAATAAGTACGTACTTAAACAAAGCAATATCTTACGGATCTTTAACTGATATGAATAATCATAAATAGCTGCCAATGTATTATTGAGTACGTTTATTTCTTCAGAAGAACTGTTGGAATGTATCTAATTTATCATGGGAATAATAGAATTTTCTGAAGATCTTGTCCAAATGGTACAAGGCCCGGTGTTGAATTATCACCCTGACATATGCCAGGATATGGTGTTTGCTTATCATTCTGTTTATCTACCACAAAACTTGAGTTCCAGGACATGGATATTTTCTCATCGTCTTGCTCATATGTCCCAAGACAGGGTGTTAAATCATCATCCTGATACACCCCAGGATTTATATCATTTGAGTTCAAGGACACAAATATTTTATTGTCTTGCTCATGTGTCCCAAGACAGGGTGCTATGTCATCGTCCTGATACACCCCAGGATTTATATCATTTGAATTCAAGGACACAAATATCTTATTGTCTTGCTCATGTGTCTCAAGACAGGGTGCTATGTTATTATCCTGATACACCCCAGGAGTTATATCATCTGAGTTCAAGGACACAAATATCTCATTGTCTTGCTTATGTGTCCCAAGATAGGCTGTTATCTTATCATCCTGATACATCCCTGAATATAATGTTTTTCTATTGTTCTGTTTATACACTACCAAACTTGATTTTAAGGATGCCGACAATCTGTGATCGTCTTGCTCATCATGTGCCCTCAAAAAGAATATTAAACAATATTGGAGATTACTATTCTTCTCAAAATATCTCAAAGATAACAGACGAAACAATACAACCTCTTCCTCAGTTAGATCATTATCATTCAACCCATAGGATTTCAAAGCCCAACAAAGAACTATCTTTTATTATTGAATTCTATATACGATTTCTTTTATATGTCAATGCATCCATGCATGACTTATTATTCGTCCATGAAATACTTCTCAGAAAGTGTCAAAGAATACGTCTACAGCTGCTGCAAAACATGTATACAGCACATGACTTTGCAGTGTATATAGAAAAATATAAAATATCAATGATATATAGTTTATTGTTTATCTTTCAAGTATTTGTGTTATATTATTCACATTATTTTCTAGATTTTAATGTTATGTATACCAGTGCTTTGAAACATCATTCTGCATCTGATAAATATTGCTATACTGATGACATGGAGGACAACAATACAAATATGCATAATATTGTTGGTGGTGGATCAAAGTTGTTCATATTTAATGAACTGTTGCCTTATTTATCAAATTCCGATGTGTATTCTACTAATGTGAAATTCAGATTCAAAGACTATATAAAACAATTAGATACAAGGAGTGATATGTTAAATACAGTAATCTGTGTTGTTCCATGGGATGTATTATTACCACAATTGACAACAGATCAACTAAAGTCCATTGCAGAAGCTCATAATATTGTCACATATGCTAGATCTCATAAGGCAGATATTCAAACTTCAATCAAAAGCCATACATGTGCAAATTGTGCTCAATATCTATCTGTATTTGATGTCATAGATATTGAAGTTTTAAATAAGGAATTAAAGGCATCTAATGCAAGAGCAGTGAAACGATATCAAAACCAAAATATGGAATACAAAGTCAAAAATTTGCAATCAGTAACAAGATATCAACAAGCAAAAGGTGTAGAATACAGAGTAAAGAATTCACATTCTGTGACAAAATATCAACAAAAAAAAGGTGTAGAATATAAATTAAGTCATGTAAAGTCAGAACAGAAATACAAAAATAAACACAAAAACATATTTCCACCTCCACCTCTCACAGCTGCTTTACAACATACAATTATCGCTAATGCATGTCAAGACATGTCATCTGATCAGATATCAGAATCAGGATGTGCTATATGTGGTCAATTGACTCCAATTAAAGATTTATTAAAGCTCTGTAATGTCAACTTAGACTTGAAAATATTGGTAAATCAAGGAGTAACTCAAGCAGAACGTTTTACTAGTGAGGATCCTATTAAAGATCTGGATGGCCCTGTGTTGATTAAAAAGCTACACAATATATGCACAAGTTGTCATACATCTTTGGCAAAAAATAAAATTCCACTGTTGTCACTAGCAAATGGAAAATGGTTAGGAGATGTTCCAGTAGAGTTGGCAGATTTATCATTTGCAGAACAGTTGCTGGTTGCAAGAGTGCGACATAATCGTTGTATTGTGAGGGTGTCTTCTGGAATGCATAAAATGAGAGCAAATGCAATTACTTTTGCTAATCCTATTCCTAAAGTATATGATATTCTACCTCCACCCATTGAAGACTTGGATGAAGTGTTAGCATTTATTTATACAGGGCCATGTAGGCCTACTAAATCAGACTTTGAGAGAACACCTCTTCTTGTAAGAAGAAACAAGATTAAAGCTGCATTGGAATGGTTAAAGTTGAATCATTGTGATTATTATGATCTGGAAATATCACAGAGAAATCTTGATCAGTATCCAGAAAATGGCCCACCAGTTGTAGTAGATTATCATCAATCATTTACAAACAAAAATCCAGAGTCAACAGCTATTAATGATATTGAAGAAGAAGATGGTGTTGAATCAGGAAAATGTCCATTTGTGGTTCATGGGCTGACAGGTGAAGAATATTCCAACAAAAGTACCAAAGCTCTCAAAGCTATTGCAATAAAACATTTGACTTCAAATCAAAAGATTCTGGCTGTTGGTCATGCAACTTATCCTGAATCCATCTACAGCAATCCACAGTTATTTCCTCAAATGATGCCCTGGTTGTTTCCATATGGTCTTGGTGGAATAGGCAATGCCTATCAACAGGGAGAACTATCAGATATTAGGCACAAAAGACATTTGCTTATGTATTATGACAAAAGATTTCAAAAAGATCCATATTTTCCATTGATTGCATTCAATCATGAACAGATAAAACAATGCACTACAGCAGGATATTTGTTAGCAGAAAAGTCAAAATTTCAAGAAATTTCTAACAGGTTGTTGGATGTTGACATTCATACATTGGCTGACATTTCTAAAAGAATGGAAAATGGTGATAAAGTAACACCAGAAACAGATGAGGAAAAATTGTGTTTTAAACTCATTAATGATATTGATCATGTTGGAGGTGGTGTAAAGGGATCTGTCACTAGCAAAAAATATATGCGTAATGAAATTTGGTCTCTAATTTCATTTGTTGGTGCACCCTCTTGGTTTATTACATTTGCTCCTGCGGACAACAAGCACCCAATATCATTATATTTTGCAGACACTAAAGAAACATTTAATCCTGTTCTGAGAGACTACAATGAAAGATATCGGTTAATTGCTCATAATCCAGTGGCTGGTGCAAGGTTTTTTCATTTTATGACACAATTATTCATTAAGCATATACTTGGTGTTGGAGAAAATCATCCAGGAATCTATGGCAACACAGAAGCATATTATGGAACAGTTGAACAACAAGGACAGTTGACATTGCATATGCATATGCTCTTGTGGCTTAAAGGAGTATTATCACCACAACAAATCAGAGACAGAATAATGGATCCAACCTCTGATTTTCAACAAAGATTGGTGGAATACCTTGAGAGTGTTCACATTGGAGAGTTTATCACCGGATCCATGGCTGATGTCAAAGCCAAAGCTGAAGAAAATAGTCATGATGATGATTACAAAGACCCAACTCAGACATTACCAGAAGCACCTCCACCTATGTGTAATAAGCTGGATCATGTTTGTAATGATCACTGTTCCAATAAATCACGACTTCATGCTTGGTGGAATAAATTTTCAAATACAGTTGAGGATTTGATTATGCGGTCCAATATACATAATTGTGGTAAAAATATGTCAACTGGTGAAAAGGCTACCAAAAAAGATAGACCAACATGTATGAATAAGCATGGAAAATGCAAAGCTAGATTTCCAAGACAAACCTTTGAACAAACTCAAGTCGATCCTAAATCAGGAGCTTTGAACATGAAAAAAGGTGAAGCTTGGATCAATACATTGACACCATGCATTACATATCTACTTCGATGCAACTCAGATGTAACAAGTCTTCTTTCTGGTACTGCCATCAAAGCTATAGTGGCATATGTGACCGATTATGTTACAAAACCTGGTCTGAAAACATACAGTATCTTTGACTCCATCAGAAGTGTTTTCACTAAAAATTCTGAAATGTTGGGAGGATCTATGAAACAAAAAGACAAAGCTAGACATTTGATAATACAGATAATCAATTCATTGACATCAAAGATGGAAATAGGTGGTCCAATGGCATCTTTATATCTGCTAGGTAATCCAGATCACTATACAAGCCACAAGTTTGTAACAGTATACTGGAAAAGTTATGTGAGAGAAACAATGAATGTGTTTAAATCTGACAAGGATTCTGCTGAAAACAGTGAAACAGACAAGGTTCTCTTGCAAAAAAACCAAAATCAATATGTTGGCTTCTCTGCAGTTCATGATTACATTTATAGACCTGATATTTATAATGTTACATGCCTATATGAATGGATACAAAAGGCAAGACGAGTAAAAATACCTACTCCAACACAAAAAATCAATCCTGCACAAACCAGTGATGATGAGCTGGACTTGATTGATTCAAATGAACAATACAAAGCAACAGCTGAATACAATTTCATCTTACCAGACAACATTAATGTTAACATAGATGATGAGCTCAATCTGGGAAATAATAAGTACAGAGTTGACAGTTGCTATGAAAATAGTAATGACAGTAGCAGTTATGATAGCAATACTGATTCAAGTGTGTCTATTATTGCTGATGACGATGGAAATGATATTTCTGAAGAGAACAGTGATAATACCAGTGATGTTGATGGATGCTCAGAGTCAATTGGTTCTGAAGACACAGATGATAAACATGCTGATAAATATTTTTTGTCGGCTCATCCATTACATGGATTACATTGGATAGAATATCATCCATCATATAAAAAAGTTGTACCTAACTTTGTAGGAGGTTCACTTCCAAGAAGAGATCGAGGAGACAGAGAGTACTACTGTGCCACTATGTTGACTTTATTCAAGCCCTGGAGAACAGGTCATGATCTCAAGGATGACAATCAATCATGGGATGAAGCATTCACAGATTACAAATTCACACCAAGTCAAAGGCAAATAATGGATCACTTTAACATTAGATATGAATGCAATGATGCTCGAGATGATTATTCAGCTCAGCTGAAACAGAATGATGGTACAACTGGCATATTTCATTCTTGGATGACATCAGATGAAATAAATGACATAGATGAAAATGAGATTGGCTCTGGTGATGATTTTGGTGATGATGAAGGCATTGACAATGAGGATTATGGATTAAATAAATACTCCACCCTTGGTTCAAAAGGACGATTAATCAAAGCCCAAATGGATGCCACTGAGGATAGTGTAAGAAATGCTGGCTGGCTAGAGACCAGTCCTGATGGCATTAATACAATTGATACCGCTCCACTCACACCTGAAATTGTACAGCCTGGTGGTAAATGGAAAACAGCTGTTCAAGATAAAAGACAAGAAATCATTGCTGATAGAAATGCACGTGTTGCTGATGCTGAACATACTAAAACAACTCATGCTTCTGGTGTTGTTGAAAATGAAGTCAAAATTGTTGACCAATCATATCTGAGACACAATTTTAAAGCAAAGATGCAAGCAGCTCAGGAATTGATAGATGGCACAGTTGATCTTTTCAAACTAAATATGGAACAACAAAGAGCATTTAGAATTGTTGCCAATCACACTGTGACTTTAAATTCAGATCAGCTAAAAATGTACTTAGGTGGCATGGGTGGAACTGGCAAAAGTCAAGTGATTAAAGCACTCAAGCATTTGTTTCAACAAAGACATGAATCACATCGTCTTGTCATACTGGGTCCAACTGGCACATCAGCAGCATTATTGGGTGGTTCCACTTATCATTCATTCTTGAGAATCTGCATGAACAGTGAGACTGGTAATCAAAGTGTAACAATTGCACAAGTAAAAGCAAGATTGGAGGGAATTGATTATATTTTCATAGATGAAGTATCTATGCTGTCATGCCATGAATTATACAAAATCAGTTCACAGCTTGCCAAAGCTCTTAATGTATTTGACATGTCATTTGGAGGCATCAATATGATTTTTGCTGGAGACTTTGCACAATTGCCACCAGTAGGAGGTGCATCATTGTATAGTGGATCAGTAGGAACACAAGTAGACTCTGGCCTGAAGCCACATTATCAAGAAGCAGCTATTGGCAAGGCACTGTGGCATCAGATAACCACTGTTGTGATTTTGAGAGAAAACATGCGTCAAAAAACACAAACACCTGAAGATGCATCATTGCGAACTGCCCTGGTAAATATGCGGTATGGAGCATGCACTCCTGAAGACATCAGATTTTTGAGAAAGAGAATTGCTGGCAAATGTCCAGATCAGCCAAATGTGGCTGCAAAAAATTTCAGAAATGTTGCTATTATCTGTGGAGTGCACTCTCAGAAAGACAGAATCAACCAGCTTGGATGTGAGCGTTTTGCAGAAGATACAAATCAAAAGTTGACCAACTTCTACTCAACGGACAAATGGGGCAAAGAAAGTGACCCAGCAAAGAAAACTAAATGGGGGAAATCCAAAGCAGCTTCAAAGACTATACACAAGTCAAATCAGATTGATTTTGATGAGCAACTTGAGATTTGGAAACTCAACCATGGCGCAACTGAACATTTTCCTGGCAAGCTTTCATTGTGCCATGGTATGCCTGTTATGATCAGGAACAATGATGCAACAGAATTATGTATCACTAAAGGCCAAGAAGGGTTTGTTGTTGGCTGGCAATCAATGAAAGGCTCATATGATAAACGTGTTCTAGATACACTTTTTGTGGAATTGGACAATCCACCACAGTTGATTCAAATACCAGGTCTACCAGATAATGTTGTTCCCATTGTGAAGAATACAAAGACAATTCAATGTCTGTTCCCAAGTGATCTCAAAGAATCTGTTGAAAGACAACAGGTGTGGGTCCTGCCCAACTTTGCTATGACAGCCCATGCATCTCAGGGCAAAACCCGCCCCTATAATGTTGTACATTTAAACAGCTGCTTTTCACACATGTCCTATTATACAGCTCTGTCCAGAAGTGCAAGTGCAGCAGGCACCATTATTATCCAAGGCTTTGACCCCAATGTGATTACAAGAGGTTGCAGTGGCTATCTCAGACAAGAATTCAGAGAACAGGAAATATTGGATGATATCACAAGACTGCGATATGAAGAACAACTACCTGACCACTTGAATGGACAACTCTGCAATACATTGATTCGTCAATATCAAATATGGAAAGGCACTGATTATGTCCCTGCCAAGGTAGATGCAGCATTAAAATGGTCTGCCAGAGATCCATTATCTATGCTTCCTGTGGTTGTTGACAGTTCATGGCAGCTCATTGGGAAATCTACTAATGCAAGTCTTACAAAGCAAAATTCACTTCAACAAGCCAGTCTTGGTTTTGTGGCTGCAAAAGGGAGCTCACCAGTAAAGCAATCTTTGAAACGTACTTACAATGAACATCATGAGCCACAATCTTTGAGCAGGAAAAAGAGAAATATAACTCATGACAGCAGTTCCACTATCCTTGCACCTCGTGGCTTATGTTGGGATGAAATCAACTGGAGTTGTGCATATGATTCAATCTTTGTTATTCTGTACAATATGTGGGCAGAACATCCTGCAATTTGGACAACCAGATTTCAGTCAATTGGTAACATTTATCTGTCAATGCTTGTACAAGGGTTTAATATGATGGATCAACAATTGAGCTTTGAAAATGTAAGAAATGCAGTGAGAATGAAACTCCATGCAAAGGATCCACAGCAATTTCCCATGGGTGCTAATGGTACCAGTGTTGCTACACTATGTATGGAAATGTTGAAACCACAAGCTTGTATTGCATCCTCAAGGCTCATTTGCTCTCACTGTAACTATGAAGGACAAGAAAAAGATGACAACCTTGCCTATCTATTGCATGCTGATCCCTCTGTTTCTGACTCAACATCTGATTGGGTGCAAACTATTGCACACAATGTTAGAAATAAATGTCCACAATGCAATGGTTCAATGATGCGTACCATATACTATACAAAAACACCTGATTTGCTAGTATTGGAATACCCCAACATAAACATGATTACCAGCCATCAAATAACTGTAAATGTACATGAAAAGTCAGTAAATTTGTATTTAAGAGGTATTGTATATGCTGGAGGATATCATTTTACATCTCGATTTATATCAAAAGCTGGGACAATTTGGTATCATGATGGTATGACAACTGGAGCAACATGTAAGCACAATGGCCATATGGGTAATATATCAGATGATGATCTTAGAAGATATGACAATAAAATACTTGTACTAGCAATTTATGCATGAACATAATAATAATTTATATTCTTGGAAAGTTATTCATTAGGTGGGAAAGTGGGACATTCAAATTTGTACATTCATTTTGAATATCAAATTCTTAGGAATATCTTCTGGGTGGGAAAGTGGGCCATTAGATAATAGGATTGTTAGGAATAAATTATATAATGTCATACACTACAGTTTTTATTGATAATTGTTGGTATAGCACTGACAAATAATGATAGCAGTGGTGATATTGAAAGCCAGGGTAAACTGTTGTGTAACTGACATTCAGTGCACCACAATGTCTATAGTCCAGTTAAAGACATAAATAACATTGCTCAATAGCAGTAAAAATGCTTGATTAGAAAATTCTAGAAGTAATAAAGGACATGAAATGAGTGAATAGAACCAAGAAGAACTCGTTCATGCCA
Source organism: Hygrocybe coccinea (assembly GCA_963555575.2). NCBI lineage: Eukaryota > Fungi > Basidiomycota > Agaricomycetes > Agaricales > Hygrophoraceae > Hygrocybe > Hygrocybe coccinea. The sequence continues at coordinate 1,543,028 of OY741991.2, forward strand.
CGCTTGCGATGGCCCACTACCCCAAGTTGTGATGCATGCACGTCAGGATGTTTTAGGTGAAATTTCTGCACAGCTGCAAGATTTTGTGTTGCATGCTTGTCAGGATTTTGACTCTGAAATTTCTGTACAGCTGCCAGATTTTGACTTGCATATTTGTCAGGATTTTGTGCTTTGAATTTTAGAACAGCAGCAAGATTGTATTTGGAATGCTTTTCTGGATTCTGAGCTTTGAACCTATTAACAGCTTGTATATTCAAAGTTTTCTTATAAGTTGCAATTGCTTTTTTATCAATAACTTCAAAAACAGATACATAACCAAAGCAACTGGAGCATCTATGATTTTCAATTGCAGTTTGAATTGAAGCATGATTCATTTTTGAATGGACAAGAATGCTATGGCTGGCTGCAATCACCTTCAGATTGGCAATAGTCAATTTTGGAATCAACTGTGCAACTGGACAATTAACAATTACAAGTGATTTTTCAGATGATGATTCCAGTAAGAGTGCTTCAGTTTCTAGCATATAAGAGTGGAATATACATTCAACTGTATCATTGTCTTTGGATGAATCAGGAATCAGTTCATGAAGTAAAAATACATTTGCCTTGCCTCCACCAATACATTCAATATGAATATCACCAGCCTTGACAAATGCATTTTCAAAGTTGAATCCATCAAATACTTGCAAGGTTTTATCACAAATATAATGAACAGCCATTTGAGAAGCTAGAAAATGATGTAGTGCCAAAAAGAACAAGAAAATTGCTCCATTGGCCAATACAGGTTGTTTGATTATAAATTTCAAGTAAGCTCTGAAGTCATGTTTTTTAAACAGATTCTGTTGTAGTTTCAACTTGATATAAAAACATTTATCAGCCATAGTAGTAGTACAATGATATACAGAGAGTAAATGAAGCATGTTTAAAAAGATTCTGACATAGAGTTCAATCAAGAAAGACTTAAAAGTTGATTGCTTGTCTGAAACAACAAAGTGAGCATTATTGTGAATATTTTCAATCTCTTGGGACTTTTGCACTGTGACAAAATCAATGAACTTGGTTCCAGAGTCATTGGTAGATGAATTCACATGGAATGATACCAAACTTGAAAACACAGTAAGGATTTTATCATTTGGTATGTTATCTTTGTACAATTGCAATGGAGTGACATGGATATTTGATATGATAGGGACAGTTTTAATGACATGAGCAGTTTGTATGACACTTGTAAAAGGCACATGGCCAATTCCAATGACAGTACATTGTGCCATAGGCATTGCAATGATCAAAATCATAATGCATTGTGACATGAATGACAATTTTAACATGGTGATGAACATTGTGATGAACATTTTAGAGTTTTTTTCAGTTGGAAAGACTACATAATAAAGAGGTTATGTCAAATATATCTGAAGAAGACAAATCAATAACATACCAATGAAAAATACAACAGATATAGCAGAAAAAATGCCAAAAATGCAAGAAATTTCACATTTTTGGACTATAAAAGGAAATATTATGTAAGCATATGACCCTGAATGATGCGGAATTCATACCTGAGCCAGAAAATATCCCAAGTAAATCTGTAAGTTAAAAATTGAGTTTAGACAAGCTAAAAAGGTGAAAAAACGGGAAATTTGTACATACATTGCATATTGACAGCAAGACGACCTATAATATGATAGATTATGTCAACAAACAAGAATATACACAAATAGAACACATTACCAATGGTCCAAACAGCAAAACACGAGCCAATAAAAGAAAAAGCATGAAATTTCAATGAAATTTCGACTTTTTTGTCTAAATAAGGAAATATTATGTCAGCATTGGACCCTGAATAGTGTGGGGATGTCACCTGATCCAGAAGGCATTTATTTGAAGTCTATAAGTGGAAAACTGAGCTTAAACAAGCCAAAAAGGTGAAAAAACGCGAAATTTTACGTGCCAAATGAGGAAGGTGGTGGTTCAGGTTTAAGAAGCAAAAGGCACATTAAAACTCAGAGTCTGGGTTCAAATGGTGAACTGACCAATGATTACATAATCATGATTATGTAAACAAATTGACCAAGATCAAATTTGAAATACAATGCAATCTAACCATTTTGGGCTTTGTTTATTTGTATTTGTTTGTCTTGCAAGAAAATTACATGTCATATAAGATAAATTCAGAAATGATTAGATTAGTGTGGTTATAATTTGTTTTTATTTATATCTATTTGTACATATTTGTAATGAGCTTAACGTTGATATATGTGATGAAATTCTAAATTGCATGAGGTTTGTTAACATACAATGCAGAATTACCATATATGGTTAGCTCTGTGACATGTGACTGTCACCATTGTGAATTTCTGCACATTATATGGAAATTGTCTTATATGGTTAGACTGGTCACATGTGACCATCGCACATTGCCAGAAACAGTTAGAACAGTTGTCAGGAAAATTTTCAGCTGATTCCATCAACAATTGCAGCTGTTATGAATATTTTATTTAAAACTGAATATATTTTGACCATTATTAAAGCATTTGTGGATTGATCTATATTTGGATGCTTATGTAATCATGTCCAAACATGGCCTGAACTTTATGTTATTTTCCAATATATAAACCAGAAGCATACCTTGTACTCAAAAACAATTTCTCTATAGGAGATCAACTTCATTAATTAATGAATTAATTACAAACCTGCACTGAGCCTGGTCTGATAAAGAACGAGTCTTTTAATAATAAATTAAAAGAACTCGTAACTAACCGCTTTTTTTGACACCCAGCACCCCTCGTCTCATCCCTTTTTCAACCATCCCCGGCTGGTATGGAACCCCCGCGCCCCGTTAGGACTGAAAACGAGCAGACTGGGGCCCTGTGTCTCCTATGAGTGTGCCCATGTTTGCGCCTGCTACCCTCACCTCCACTAACTGCTTTTTTCAACACCTAGCAAACCTTTTTCCATGCTTTTTGTGACCATCCCTGGCTGGTATGGCCCCCCCTTGCACCAGTATCACATTAAAATACTCCATTATATATTGCAATTAAATAATGAAATTTAATATATTATATATTTTCTAAATATTTTTGGCATAAGTCTTGTTAGGAGACTGCTTCTTGCTCCTTACTCTGGTTACCATTGGCTCTATAGTTGTTTTGGGAGTCCCAGACAACATAAAGTCACTAACCCTTGGTCCTCTATACTGAGAATCTTCATTCTCAACACTGTACATTGTCTATTTGTATACTGATTCTCAATCTGTGTCTTGACCCTATCTGGCCCTTCTTGGATTGCTTCTGGAGATATCATTCTCAGTTGCTGTGGCTGTAGTGCTGCACATTGGTTTATTGATAGGAGATTAGAGCAAGGTGAATTGCAGAGAAGTGCTACTTCCCTGGGTTCTCTTTACGAGTGTTTCCCAGTTGCTCCTGACTTCCAGTCAGTGCACCGCTCTCTGTAATACAGTGTGTAGGGAGATTGGGCTGGCGGGTTTACAGTTGCCTCCCCTTTCAAGTGAAAGACTCTCCATTATCAACTACCACTGTCTGCACCGATTTCATCTCTTTGAGAATAAGCTAGTAGCGTGCACTAGACCCCCAGACAATTGTGTTTCGACTTCACTTCCTAACTCCTTTGCATATCCTCTTGGTGTTCATGAATCTCTCAGACTTGATTGACATGGAGATGTGTGAAGAAAAGGCAGAGGTGAGTTCCAAATATTCATGTTTATTGCATTATTTGCTCATACCAAGTGGACAAAGTTCTTGGGACCACTCGTTGGCATAGATCCTGCCAGCCGTCCAGAAAATCTACCAACATGGAACGATATGCACCAGTTTATTCACAAGCTTGGTGTAACTGGCTTAGGCTCAATCACACAACCCACCCTTACCGCTTTTCAACTCACAAATAATCTTGCATTTGCTGGAATCTGCACACCACCTCTTGTGGAAAATGTCACAGCCTGGATATGGAAGATGAAGAAGGCTGGCGCTTATTGTGGCCTGCAGGAACTGGGATTCAATGTCACATCTCTTCACAGGACCCACATGTCATTCAATTGTGTTTTCCGACACTTTGATGATAACTTGTCAGTGCAAGATCGGTCTTCCATGGGATTCGATATTGAGTGTGGTGTCATTTTTGTGGAGCATATCCTTTGCAAGGTTGTTCGGTGGCAGAGTCGCTTGGCCTTTAATTGTGGTAAAAAGGCCAGTCTGATTGGACTTGGAGATGCAGCGGTTGAAAGGGAGATCCAATGGACCAAAGGAGCAAACTACAATGATGCGTCACTTTTTCCAATCCCCCTGACAATGAGTACAGAGCGTTTGACTGAGCTCTTGGTTAGCGGTGGGTTGTCTTTTGTCTATCACTTACTTACTGGTCCATTCTAATGTTCTTGGTATTTTCAGTTCCCTCATCATGAAATCTGAACGTCTATTATCTGTTTCTTTGATCTGCCATGATTGTAATATTTTGATTTGCATACAAGCACTACTTCAAAATGTAATTTGTTCATTGAGTACTACTTATTCTCTTGTTCATCTTCAGAAAAGTCTGCATTCCGCTTCAATGTTTTTATGACTTTAGGCATTTGAAATGATGCCTGTGCAAGTGCAAGTGCAGCTTTCTGGAAAGAAGTCTTAAGCTATTCAGATAACAAATAATAAATAGCTTCAGACCTTGGTGAGTGTATCGTCAATCAAAGCCAGCAATCGAAGTATTGTCACAAGTCTGAAATCTTTGTGGACATTATTGTTGCGACCACTGGCAACTGGGACAACCAAAAATGAAAGTCGTGCTTCAACGATATCTCCAATGGAAATATTGGACGGGTTCATATGAATATACCTAAGGTACAGTATTTGGCATGGCAATCCACATATAGCTGAACAACTTACTGGAAACCACCGTCATCCTTTTTCTAAAATAGCCAACTTCGTTGTCCACAGTATGGCGGTATCTGGAATCTACAGATGCCAAAATTCCATTGGGATCAACAAGGTCATTAAAAGGTACAACTTGAGCAGATGCTGCAATTGCCCCAGTGCTGAAATATCGGTTTCCAGCCCCAACAACAATCCATTCTTTAAACCTATCAGGATTCCAGTCTTGTAACTTGTCGGAACGCATATACTTGGCAAAGGTAGAGCAAATAGCAGAAATACCCTCCAATGCCGGTTGTATTTGTGAGTATCGAGACCAGTCAATTGTATTGCTTGTCTGATACGCATCGGGTTTCTGAATTTTGTCAGCATATATTAATAATTGTTTATCCCAATCCACCAGAAATACCTAGGAAGTGTTAGAATGGGTGGTAATTCACAGCGAATAAGAATTCCAGTAAGACGGAGCACTATTTCTTCAGGTTCGCCTCCAGGTCCTTCCTTTACAAGTTGATACTGACGACGATCTTTATTATAGTGCACTTGCAGTAAAGCATGAAGGCCATTTTCCTGTTAACAGCTAAGCTTTTCTGTCTCACAAAATATTTTGAAACTCACTTTAGTCAAAGTACAGAGATAGTTAGCTTGCTTGGAGCCATTATACTGTGCGGAAGCTTCAACTTCCACCTGTTCACCTGTGGTTTAACAGTTATATGTGTGCTGTTATTTGTAGGAGGCTTGTCGAACACAAACTTAACATTGTCAGCATTTCTTCACGACCACCATGTCTCGCCGTGTTGCAGCAAAGCATGCTTCTTCCAAGTGGGTTCTCATGTCTTTAGATATCATGACTTTTCCAGTTTATTGACTTGTTATTTGTGGTACAATTAGAGCTATTTCTCGCCAACGAATGAGCAGGCAAATCAAGCGTGAACCCGTTTCCAGGTATTAACCGGTCTTCTTTCAATACAAGTCAATTGCTAACTCATCTTTTTGATAGTGACATGGATTTACTGTACGTTGAAATTATTATATGCATCAGTTTATGACTTAACTTGGGGACAGTGCGGAATCAGACAATGATATCGTCAAGTATACTTCCTTTCTTGTCCATTGTAACCATTCATCACTCATCACTCATCACTTTATAATGAAATAGAGAGATGTCATCAAAGATTAGTACGCCAACTCCTGCAAAATTTTCCAGATCCCTACAACGTTCCAAGAAACGCCCTGTGCCTGGTTCAGAATCAGAACAATCTGTTGTGGAGGAGATACCGTAAGTGCTACTATTTCTCATTCCAGAAGATTTATTAAACTCAGAATAGAATCATCAAATGTCAAAAGTCTTTGTGTGTCACCTTACTTGAATATGTATGTTATAATACTGATTTGGGAATTTAGAAATACACAAAAGACCAACTCCAAAGCTGTTCCGTTGATTGATGATGTTGATGTATTTTCGTAAGCACACATTCATATTATCCAACTTACTGATGGTTTATAAATATTAGGGTTAAATCTAAGGTCAAGCAACCGAAAGGGTATTTATAATTCATCTTTAGATTTCTTATTCATTATTAAAATCCCTTAGCCATCGGGCTCAGAAAATATTGATCGATGTCGATGCTGAAGAATCTGAAGGGTACGTAACATTTTTTTGTGTTTAATTCTAAAGTATGTGTTAAGATTCTATAAATAGTCTTGCCATTGATGATAATACGGTCCCTGACAATGTTTCCGAGGACATAGTATCTACCAAAGCGACTCATAAGAAGTACGTTTGATTCAAATCCAAGTAGTTTTTCTAATATTGGATTATAGGTCTGTTGATAATGACGGTGATGTTGTTGAGCATATCAAGTTAGTCTGTCGTGCAGTACTAGTAGTCTTTCTGTTACTCATTAAACTTTATAGTGCAAATGTCAAAGGAAGAAAGAAACAGTACGTCTTCTAATCTAGCTATGAAGTTCATGTTCTTAATTTACACAATATCAGAGCATACGTACAGGAAACTTCAAATATTACAGATGGATCTGAAGGCCAGGATGATGAAGCTACTACACGTTCTTCTGGAAAGAACGCCAAGTGGGTGCCTTGATGGTTTTATTTATTTTATCGTTTTCTCATTTTATTTTAGAATTGTGGTTAAGAGCAAATTCAAGCCAGCGATCTCGAAGGAGATGATGGCTCAAATAGATGCTGAGAATAGGTCAGGCAACATATTTATCAATTATGATCATCATTTTGATTTTGCTATAGAATGATAAAAGGCAAGAACAAAGTCAAAGAAGAGGTCGACAAACCTGTGTACTTTGAGGACCTCCCTGAAGCGTATGTGTTACTTATATAATGCCATATCAGTATCTAAATAGAAGCAGAAATGCGTTTATGAATCCATCTGCTGAGCAAGCTCCAGTGGACTGTGAAGTTACCAATCCAGAGCTGTTCGATCCGATGATTGCTGATTCTTATGCAAATCTTCCGCCTCTCCGGTATGTATATTAGTTATCATGTCATGTTATATCTCTCACCTTTGCTGTAGTGCTGGTGCTCTTGTTACGTCCAATAATGGTCCCAACCCTATGGGTCCATTTAGTTTGAGCCGTATTCCTGCTGCTTGTCCTGGTGTCAATATGAAGTGAGATTTGTTTGCAATTAAATTAACAATTGGCCACTCATCATGCCGTCAATATAGTGTTCTCATCAAGGCAATCACTTTTACTAAGGCGGGGATTTTCGTCAACCCCTCACGTGCAGCTCCATCTCTTATCAAGTCTGCCACCTCTGAGTTCATTCGAAGCACCAGATATGCTATTCAGGCAAATGCGTCATATAGTTATCTCTACACCATCTTCACATCTGTTCTTGCGGTTAACTCTTCCAATTTGCTTGACACTGATCCTCAAGGAATGTTCCGCCAGATAACTGGTACTTTGGGCACTCAGGAGTGGGAGCGGTTCTGTGCTTTCTTTTGCATGGTTTTCAAAGCCGAAGAACTTCATGCTCAAATCTATGAGGATGCGATATCGATCAGCACAAGAGCCAGACCCAAGGACAGCACAGGTATATCATCATTAATTAATTTGCGTACGTTTGATTGCTGATTGACTTGTAGATCGGTCTCAACAAGGGTTCAGCCGTTTATTGTCCCGAGGCTCCCCTAGCAAATCACCCATTAAGGTTGCAGGATCATCCAAAGCTGGAGTGGTAAAGTGCCTGTGTATGATGGAAGAATGGGCAACTTCAATATGGGTCGACTTCAATCTCTCAATGCGACCTTGAAACCTTGGACCGGTGATTTGGCTGGTACAATTTGCCTTGTTGGATATACGGCAAATACTTGGGTCGGCAAAGAACAGTCCACGCAATTGTCTCTCAATGTGCAATGGGTTGTCGTTCTTGCTTTGTGCGATGAGTGATATCAATTTCATACTTCAATGGACAACCGAATATATTTTTCACGACTTTTTTGACTGGTTTTTGAATACCCTGTACGTACTTGTACGTAGTTTTTCTTATACAATCAATAGCAGGCCTATATTTGTCATTATTTGATTACAAATTGTTAACTTTCCCACAATTTGAACTTGGTTGCGATACATCATCTGCTACTGCATATCATGCTTGCCTACTGTGTTGTGTTTCTAGTGCTCCTGCTCTCCTCTGTTCTCTCCAGTCTTTTGGTTTGTTTGCAATGTCTTTTCTGAACATACATGGATACTGACTTTACCTTTGATCTGTTTTGCACGGTAGGCTGGTTCAATTGTGCGGCATCGAATTGATAATTTAGATGTTTTCACAAGTACGTGTTGAAATTGAAACATTATCATTTATTAATAATCATACATAAATGCCAATGCATCAATAAGTACGTAAACTGTTTCGCAAAGACCGGTTGATTGCTCTAACCTATGATCAACATAACAGAACTGTCTAGTGGCCTTGTCCACAAGATACAAGGCTGGATGTTATATTATCATCCTGATACATCCCAGGATACAGTCTTTTCTTATTGTTCTGCTTATACACGACAGAACTTGAGTTTAAGGACACAAATATCTTCTTATCGTCTTGCTTATGTGTCCCAAGACAGAGTGTTGAATTATTTTCCTGACACATTCCAGGATATGGTGTTCTCTTATTGTTCTGATTATACACCACAGAACTTGAGTTCAAGGACACAAATATCCTCATATCATCTTGCTCATGTGTCCCAAGACATGCTTTTATATCATTATCCTGACACATCCCACAACATGGTGTTTTTTGATTGTTCTGTTTATTCACCACAGAACTTGAGTTCAAGAACACAGATATCCTCTCATCATTTTGCTTATGTATTTCAAAGCAACATATTATCCTATCATAATAATATATCTCAGGATATAGTGCATTTTTATTATTCTAAGTATGCATTCATAGTTAATTACTGTTCTTTTTATAACATCTCAAGCCTAACGGACAAAACAAAACAAGATCCTTTCCACTCAAATTATATTAGTTCAAGCCGGTGGTTTTCAACAGCCAATACACAGCGATCTTTTATTATTGAATTTTACATACGATTTCTTCTATATATTAATGCATCTGTGCATAACTTATTATTTATACATGAAATAATCTACAAAAAGTGTCAAAGAATACATGTGACTCTTATGCAAAATATGTATGCAGCACATGATTTTTCCATATATATACAAAGATATCGAACATTAATACTATCCAGTATATTGTTTATCATTCACATATTTCTTGTATATTATTTGCAATATGTTATATGTATTAATGCTTTGAAATATCATACTACATTAGATAAATATTACAACAATATTGTCAAAGATAACAGGGATTTGCATGAAATTATTGGTGGTGGTTCAAAATTATTTCAACTTAATGAACTTTCTCCGTATTTATCAAATACCATAATGTATTCTACCAATGTGAAATTCAGATTCAGAGAATATACAGAACAATCAGAAACAAAGTGTGATACATTAAATACAGTTACATGTTCTGTTCCATGGGAGGTCTTATTACCACTGCTAACAATAGATCAATTAAAGTTTGTTGCAGCAACTCATAATATTATCACATATGCTAGATCTCGTAGTGTAGATATTCAGACCTCTATCAAGAGTCATATCTGTACAAATTGTGCTCAATATCTATCTGTATTTGATGTTATTGATATTGATATTCTAAATCATGAATCAAAGATGGCTAATACAAGAGCAGTGAAACAATATCAAAGCCAGAAAAATGTTGAATATAAAGCAAAAAAATTATATTCAGTGACTAAATATCAACAGAAAAAAGGTAATGCATATAAAGTAAATCATGCAAAATCAAATCAAAAGTATAAAAACAAAAACAAAAATAAAGATTTGTTTCCACCTTCTTCTCTCACATCCGCACTACAACATACAATCATTGCCAATGCATGTCAAGATATGTCACCTGATCAGATATCAGAATCAGGATGTGTTGTATATGGTCAATTGACACCAATTAAAGATTTATTAAAACTCTCTGATGTCAACATAGATTTGAAAATATTAAAAAATCCAGATATGACACAATCAGAGCGGTTTACTGCTACAGATTCCATCAAAGGCTTGGATGGTCCTGTGTTAATTAAACAGTTGCACAATATATGCATGAGTTGCCATAAATCTTTGATAAACAACAAAGTCCCAATATTGTCATTAGCAAATGGAAAATGGTTGGGAGATGTTCCAATATAGTTAAAAGATTTATCATTTGCAGAACAGTTGCTGGTTGCAAGAGTAAGACACAATCGTTGTATTGTGAGAGTATCTTCAGGAATGCATAAAATGAGAGCGAATGCAATTACTTTTGCTAATCCTATTCCTAAAGTATATGATATTTTACCTCCACCCATTGAGGACTTGGATGAAGTGTTAGCATTTATTTATACAGGGCCATGTAAACCTACTAAATCAGACTTTGAGAGAACACCTCTTCTTGTAAGAAGAAACAAAGTTAAAGCTGCATTGGAATGGTTAAAGTTGAATCATTGTGATTATTACGATCTGGAAATATCACAGAGAAATCTTGATCAGTATCCAGAAAATGGCCCACCAGTTGTAGTAGATTATCATCAATCATTTACAAACAAAAATCCAGAGTCAACAGCTATTAACGACATTGAAGAAGAAGAAGGTGTTGAATCAGGACAATGTCCATTTGTGGTTCATGGGCTGACCGGTGAAGAATATTCCAACAAGAGTGCCAAAGCTCTCAAAGCTGTTGTAATAAAACATTTAACTTCAAATCAAAAGATTCTGGCTGTTGGTCATGCAGCTTATCCTGAATCCATCTACAGCAATCCACAGTTATTTCCTCAAATGATGTCCTGGCTGTTTCCATATGGTCTTGGTGGAATAGGCAATGCCTATCAACAGGGAGAACTATCAGATATTAGGCACAAAAGACATTTGCTTATGTATTATGACAAAAGATTTCAAAAAGATCCATATTTTCCATTGATTGCATTCAATCATGAACAGATAAAACAATGCACTACAGCAGGGTATCTATTGGCAGAAAAGTCAAAATTCCAAGAAATTTCTAACAGATTGTTGGATGTTGATGTTCATACACTGGCTGACATTTCTAAAAGAATGGAAAATGGTGATAAGGTAATACTGGACACAGATGAGGAGAAATTGTGTTTTAAACTTATCAATGATATTGATCATGTTGGAGGTGGGGTGAAGGGATCTGTTACTAGCAAAAAATATATGCATAATGAAATTTGGTCTTTAATTTCATTTGTTGGTGCACCATCTTGGTTTATTACATTTGCTCCAGCTGACAACAAACATCCGATATCATTATATTTTGCAGACACTAAAGAAACATTTAATCCTGTTCTAAGAGATTACAATGAAAGATATCGCTTAATTGCTCATAATCCAGTGGCTGATGCAAGATTTTTTCATTTTATAACACAATTATTCATTAAGCATATACTTGGTGTTGGAGAAAGTCATCCAGGAATCTATGGTGATACAAAAGCATATTATGGGACAGTTGAACAACAAGGACGGTTGACATTGCATATGCATATGCTCTTGTGGCTTAAAGGAGTATTATCACCACAACAAATCAGAGACAGAATAATGGATCCAACCTCTGATTTTCAACAAAGATTGGTGGAGTATCTTGAGAGTGTTCACATTGGAGAGTTTATCACTGGATCCATGGCTGATGTCAAAGCCAAAGTTGAAGAAAACAGTTATGATGATGATTACAAAGATCCAACTCAGACATTACCAGAAGCACCTCCACCTATGTGCAATCAGCTGGATCATGTTTGTAATGATCATTGTTCCAATAAATCACGACTTCATGCTTGGTGGAATAAATTTTCCAGTACAGTTGATGATTTGATTATGTGGTCCAATATACATAACTGTGGTAGAAATATGTCAACTGGTGAAAAGGCTAACAAAAAAGATAGACCAACATGTATGAATAAACATGGAAAATGCAAAGCTAGATTTCCAAGACAAACCTTTGAACAGACTCAAGTTGATCCTAAATCAGGAGCTTTGAACATGAAAAAAGGCGAAGCTTGGATCAATACATTGACACCATGCATAACATATTTACTTCGATGCAACTCAGACGTAACAAGTCTTCTTTCAGGTACTGCCATCAAAGCTATAGTGGCATATGTGACTGATTATGTTACAAAACCTGGTCTGAAAACATACAGTATCTTTGACTCCATCAGAAGTGTTTTCACTAAAAATTCTGAAATGCTGGGAGGATCTATGAAACAAAAAGACAAAGCTAGACATTTGATAATACAGATAATCAATTCATTGACATCAAAAATGGAAATAGGTGGTCCAATGGCATCTTTGTATCTGTTAGGTAATCCAGATCACTATACAAGCCACAAGTTTGTAACAGTATACTGGAAAAGTTATGTGAGAGAAACAATGAATGTGTTTAAATCTGACAAGGATTCTGCTGAAAACAGTGAAACAGACAAGGTTCTCTTGCAAAAAAACCAAAATCAATATGTTGGCTTTTCTGCAGTTCATGATTACATTTATAGGCCAGATATTTATAATATTACATGCTTATATGAAAGGATACAGAAGGCAAGACGAGTAAAAATACCTACTCCAACACAAAAAATCAATCCTGCACAAACTAGTGATGATGAGCTGGACTTGATTGATTCAAATGAACAATACAAAGCAACAGCTGAATACAATTTCATCTTACCAGATAACATTGATGTTAATATAGATGATAAGCTCAATCTGGGAAATAATAAGTACAGAGTTGACAGTTGCCATGAAAATAGTGATGACAGTCGCAGTTATGATAGCAATACTGATTCAAGTGTGTCTATTATTGCTGATGACGATGGAAATGATATTTCTGAAGAGAACAGTGATAATACCAGTGATGTTGATGGATGCTCAGAGTCAATTGGTTCTGAAGACACAGATGATAAACATGCTGATAAATATTTTTTGTCGGCTCATCCATTACATGGATCACATTGCATCCATCATATAAAAAAGTTGTACCTAACTTTGTAGGAGGTTCACTTCCAAGAAGAGATCGAGGAGACAGAGAGTACTACTGTGCCACTATGTTGACTTTATTCAAGCCCTGGAGAACAGGTCATGATCTCAAGGATGACAATCAATCATGGGATGAAGCATTCACAGATTACAAATTCACACCAAGTCAAAGGCAAATAATGGATCACTTTAACATTAGATATGAATGCAATGATGCTCGAGATGATTATTCAGCTCAGCTAAAACAGAATGATGGTACAACTGGCATATTTCATTCTTGGATGACATCAGATGAAATAAATGACATGGATGAAAATGAGATCGGCTCTGGTGATGATTTTGGTGATGATGAAGGCATTGACAATGAGGATTATGGATTAAATAAATACTCCACCCTTGGTTCAAAAGGACGATTAATCAAAGCCCAAATGGATGCCACTGAGGATAGTGTAAGAAATGCTGGCTGGCTAGAGACCAGTCCTGATGGCATTAATACAATTGATACGGCTCCACTCACACCTGAAATTGTACAGCCTGGTGGTAAATGGAAAACAGCTGTTCAAAATAAAAGACAAGAAATCATTGCTGATAGAAATGCACATGTTGCCGATACTGAACATACTTGGGGGAGTGGGCCATTGCAAGCATGGCATGAACGAGTTCTTCTTGATTCCATTGATCAAATATAGTCCTACTGCTATTGGACAAGATTATTTACACATCTTAATGCCATACTTGTCTACAAATAGTCAACACTGTAGCGGACTGAATGTCAATTATACAACAGTTTACTCTGGCTTTCACTATCACCACTATTATTATTATTTGTTAGTGCTTTACCAACAAGTAAGAATAAAATTTTTACACAGGGACAAGAATGATGAGGACAATAGGGTCATAGGTGGCAATGAGGATGACAAAGACAACAACAGTCCTGGCCATGACCACTAGTGAATAGCACAGGTATGGGTAACCCGTATGTGTTTGTACCCCAGGTTCCACAGGTACAGCTACAGGTTATAAAAATCTAACTTGCAGCTAACCCATACTTGCCACTGCGGGTTGATGGGTATGTTATTTTGTAATACAATATTATAATTATTAAGACTATTAATAATTGAATACTAGAAAATAAAAGTTTTGAGGGCTTCTAACATTTTATATGGGATTCAAATGGCGCATGAACCACACATGGACCATGTAACCTATTTGGTCACTGGATCATGCCTCAACAAATGTGGTCACACGTTTCTGAAACAACCAACAACCCATGGTCACCAGCACCAACAATAGTAGACACACTGACAAGGACAATGAGGACCATAACAATAGGTGGTGAGACCATCACCCCTCCACAGGCAACACAAAGATGATGAGAATTTTTGATCAGGACAGCAAGCATCACAACAAGGGTGAGGATGAGGACAAGGACAAGATGACAAGGACAATGATGGTAGCAAGGACTATGGGGGCAATGAGGATGGAATAATGACGAGAACAGAGACAAGGACAAGAACAGAGACAACAATAAGGACAACAAAGACAATGACAATGAAGATGATGATGAGGACAGATGGGGATGAGGATGGGGACAAGAACAAGAACAACAGCAGGAACAGGAACAAAGATGATGGGGACAAGAATGACAATGAGAACAACAACCATGGCCACCACCACTCCCTCCCTCCTCACTGTCTCCCCCATCTCGCTGTCTCCCCCATCTCCCTCTCCCAATCTCCCCTTCCCCTTCTGCATCTCTCTGCCCTCTCATTAATTAATTAATTTAAATTTTGTATTTTATTATATGTTGATCAATATTATTAATCCACATGTAGGTTATAACTCATGAGTAAACCTGCAGATAATCTGTACCCATGGCCATCTGTAGGTTTTGACTGGTATGGATGCAGGTAATCCTGGTCCATGAAAACCTGTGGGTTGGGTTGTGCTATTCACTAATGACCACCACTACTCTCCCTCCTCTCCCTCTCTGCATTTGCCTCTCACAATGGCCCCCTCTCACAATCTCCTCATCTGTCCCTGCCCTCTTAATTTAATTAATTAGAATTAGAATTTTATTATATATACATATCTTACCACCCATGGGTATCCCATACTCATCACTGTGGGTACAGTTATTTGGCAGGTCAGGTGCAGGTTGCGCAAGAAAATCCATAGGTTACCCATGCAGATTTCTAATTAATATGTATTATCACATTGTAAGTGGTATGATTCTCCTCATTGAACCATGCTGACATCCTCCTCCTCATACTCCTATAGTGTCAGATCTGTACTCTTGGACATTGGATTAAAAGAAATATATTGGAGTATGTTTATCACAGCAAAGGTGGTATGGTCCTGTTCTGTTGTGCCAAGTTGACCTTCAGTGTCAGATCTTTACCCTTGGATGTTGAAGGATCAAATGGTGTGAGGAGCCATTAGAAGAAACCCATGAGAGTGTGCCTGTCACTTTGTAAGTGGTACAATCCTCCCCACTGAGCCATGCTCACCTCCTCCTCCCCATATCCCTATACTATATTGTCAGATCTCTGTACTCAGCCATTGGTTCATCAAATGGTGGGAGGAACCATTGGAAGAAATCCAATAGAGTGTGTCAGATATATCACATCAGAAGTGGTATGGTCCTCTCTATTGTGCCAAGCTGACTCCACTTCATGGTTTGAGATGACTACACAAGGAAAATTACCCAATATTTAATTATTGTAATGATTTAATATTTGATATATTGTTAAAACCATATTTGGCCCTCAAACTAGCTAGCAAAATTACCTCAATGCCGGAGGGGATTTTGCTAGCCACTTTTTGCTTATTCAGCACCCAAGCACATTTCCTCCTGCCCCCATAATGTCAGATCTTTGCTCTCAGACATCAGATCATCAAATGGTGTGAGGAGCCATCAGAGGATATCTATTGAAGTACATCTATGACATTGGAAGTGGTATGATCCCCCTCATTGAGCCATGCTGATCCCTTCCTCCTCATACCTCCCATACCCAGATCTCTACCCCTGCATCACAGGCTGCAAAATAGCATGAGGAGCAGTTAGGGGGAATCCAATGGATTGTAAGAATGGTCCCAGAAGTGGTACAATGTATCCCCTTGAGTCATGCTGACCCCCTCCTCCTCATACCCCCCTTCTATATTCAGATCTCTATCCCCAGACAACAAATGGCCCAACCACATGGAGAACAGTTAGGGAGGACCCAATGGAGTGTAGGGATCCCCCCAAAAGTGGTATGATGTGTCCCCTTATGCCATACTGATCCCCTTCTCATCATATCCCCTACACACCAGATCTCTAACCCCAGAGGATGGACAGCCAAATGGTGGGAGGAACAGTTAGGGGGGACCTCATGGACTGTAAGTATTCCCCCAGAAGTGATCTGTTGCCTCCCAATGTTACTTGAGTTTCACTTTACTTGGATGATATTATTATGAGTTGTATTGCTTTATTGTTAAGTTGTTATCAATTTATTATATTATCAATTTATTATTATTTAATCCAATTAATTTCATTAAAATGTCAAATTATTTATACTATGGCTACAATGGGAGGTAATGGGGTATAAAGGACAGGAAAGAGAGGGGGAGTGATAGGAGAGTGAATGAGAGTGAATGAGAGTCATAGGACAGGACTGAAGGGGGAAATTGGATAGAGAGGTGAAAGTCAGGGCAGGAAACAGTGAAGAGGGTGAAAAATAGGTGCTGGGGCAACAGGGGGGCTGAAAGGAGGCTGGAAGAGTCACTGCGGAAACCCCAAAATATCCTGAGGATCTTCAGATGGGGCTTGAGACTCTAGCAAGAGAAGGTGTTCGCGATAAGGTATCTCTTGAAGTAGAACAGCCTGATTAGTAGCCTATCATGAAATTGAGCTAGTTTCTCGATATATGCGTGATCTGGATGTCAGGTTAGCTCCGATAGTTGATATCCATATCCTCTTCCGACATCGTGACATCCTACAACTCCACAAGTCAGGCTGATGGCAATTTGACGTGTCCCGACCTTTCGACAATGAAGACAGCCTCTAGCTCAATGTCCAGCTTGCTCACCGCTTGTCTGCCTGATTCCGCTCTCATGGCTGTCCGCCTCGTCAACACCAAACGAAACGTTATCACCATCCAACTGCTGGGGCCGTTGGACGAGATTGAGCATTTAGTTATACCTCCGATGGCACCAGGGCCACTTGTATGTTTTTCCCTTCCGTTTGATGTACTGATTTCTTTAATACGAAGTAGATCTTGGTTGTAAAACCGCCTGCACCCCATACAGCTGATAACGACCTTGGTTTCTTCACTCCATCTGACCATGAATTCATGGACAATCTTATGCAGAATCGGTGAGTAGTGAGGACTAGTTATTCTAGATATTTTGAATGGTCTGACCCTCCCCCTTACATGTTTAGTTATTACGATGCAGAACGGACTTTCGTTAACATCAATCACAACCCCGAGCACCTTCAAGACCAATCTCCGAGAGAATCAGCCATTGACATCGACTCGCCAAGCAAGTCATCGATTACAAGCAAAACTGAATCTCAAGATACGCAATATCTTTCTGAAGTCATCCAGAATGAGGATCTGGATGAACACTCAAGGGAATTTGCTGTTTGGCTCCTTGAGGAACGCAAACTCTCCAAGGAAGGTGTTACACATGTGCGTTTCCTTTCTCTCAAAGCACACGTCTTCTAACGTGTTTATAGGTTCCTGACAAGGAAAAATATACTACCTGGCTCGAAAAACGCAACGCCCACCGTTCTACATTCAACCGTGATCATGTTATAAAAGAAATCATAGACGTTCCTGGAAGCAAGCGCCGCAGAATAGGCTAGTGAGGTTATCTTTCGTTTCCCGTGCTTGTACTAGTAATATTAATTCTCAGCTTGCTGTCCCTGTAATCATTCATGTGTAGAAATATATTTCCTTGATCCCACGAACCCTCAAACGTTTGATTGAAGGCGACCGCTATCTTTGTCTCACGAGTTAAAACAAGCTTAAGCTTTGTGGTCAGGTTACTTTAATAACTCCAAGTTAGCAACCATGCTGATCTTCCCCCCACCATGCCGCCCTGTTTCTGCGCCAACTGTGGTGGATCTATCGTTCCTGCAGATGTCAAATGGCAACACGAACGAGTTCAAAATCGAATTAAAACACTAAATTCCAATTATAGTAATACAGGTGGAAGACTTCGTAAGATAATACCCTGCAGCCAGCAGGCTTCCACCAGCGTCGCTTGAAATCTCTCCCACCTCACACATGCTAACCCCATCTTCTCCCCTCCCGAATTTGAAGTACCAGCCAGGACATCACCGGAAGCCGTTGAACAAGAAATGTTGGACGATGGGACCTTGACCGGAGAAGATCTCGATATCATGACCTTTGGCTCTGCTCTTCTGAACCTTGGGCCAAATATCCATGACCCTCGTATCCTTTTGAACCTTGTCGACTATCATTTTGCTCACAATTCTGCAGCGCAGATGAACTCCCAGCCACTTACTCGGCAATATGGTCTCTCACTTCCCGATGCTTCACAAGAGGATCTGCAACATGAATTCTACGCGTTATTGGAGGCTGAGATGGCCAACCAACACACCGATCCATTCACTGATAGCAATGAAGAATCTGAGATGCTGGAATTTGATGGTGACCCAGAGGGCCATCAGGATCATTCTGATGACAGCGAGGGTGATGATGACGACTCTGGAGAACAACCTGGTATCAATGAGGATAGCTCTGATCCGTTTGCCCCTGCTCAAGTACCTGGCGCCATGCTCATTGATTTGTCGGCACAACCGCCTCATTTACAGGTTATATATGCCCTTGTAACGTGGCTCCATCTCCAATTTCATCTCCCCCGAGCTGCTTGCCAAGCCACGCTGGCCATTATTGCATGTATCCTCTATTTCTTAAATCCCCAGATTGCTGTACCGTTCATCACACTTTCGTCTGCGAACCGGGCCCTTTCCCTCGATATTCCAGTCCACGTCTTACCAGTTTGTCCTCGATGCAAGGAGGTGTACCCAGCATCAGACACAACTAAAGCTGCTTGCAATCTTTGCCAAACAGAATTATTTGAACCGGATCTGACAAAACGTGGCAACAAGCGTAAAGTTCGTATACCTCGACTTCACTGTCACTACCTCTCAATATCGGAACAACTGCTGTCAATTATCTCTGCGCCTGGTGTAGAGGACATGTTGGATAATTGGCATAAACATCCCCGGCAATCTGGCCAATATAACGATATATTTGATGGAAAAGTATGCAAGGAACTCAAGGCTCACGACGGCTCTTTGTTCTTCTCGAATGGACTGGATGAACCTCATGGACCTCAAGGCGAACTACGGCTTGGTGTGACACTTGGGGCAGACTGGTATACCATCTTTTCCTTGTATCGGCTATACTGATTGCACTATAGGTTCTCATATATTCGAAGTAACATCGCTCCATCTCATTCATCAGCCCCAGTCTCGTTTTGCATTGCCAACTTGCCAATACAATACAGGCACGTCAATATTAATAGCTCGAAAAATGTTTATATGTTAATTGCATCTAGATACCGGACATCAAACCTCATGTGTACGTCAATAATGCCTGGCCCCAAAGAACAAACCGCCGACCAGGTTCAGAGATACCTAAGGCCGATCATTAGCGATCTACTTCGTTTATGGAAGCATGGCATCAAGATATCAACGCCATCTTGTCCTAATGGTTGGCTCGTCCGGGTGATACTAATTGCGATCGTGTGCGACAAGCCTGCAGCTCACAAATTAGCTGGATTTGCAAGTCATTCGCATACTTACTATTGTACCGAGTGCTGGATATGCAGTCAAGAGAAGATGACTCAGTCAGCTTTCGAACGAGATGGTAGGTAAACATGTGTTGTTATAAGCTCTTTTATGATGTCCACCCTCTATCTTATAGCCTATCCCCCACATACAGATGCAGAGCAGCGAAGACTCGGTGAAGAATATCGCAAACTCCGATCAAAAACTGCCCGCAATAAATTTGTCAAGGACCATGCAACGAGATATACACAGCTATCTCATCTACCGTATTTCGACCTTGTACGACAAACTGTCATCGATCCTATGCACAACCTCATCCTTGGTGAGTTATTCCCTCGTCGTTTGTTGACATCATGATCGTTTCTATCGTAGGTCTTGTCAAAACACACTTTTATGCGATATGGGTCCAAGGCAAGATACTACGCCCTAACCACGAACTCAAAGTGCTTCATGAAATGCTGGACGATGTGAGTACTTGATATAATCTATTTTATGATCACGAAAAACGGTGCTTCACAGTTTGTTCTACCTGGAAAATGCGGCAAACTTCCTAAAGAAATTGGCATACCAGCAGGTGGATCCCTTACTGCTGATCAGTGGCTGCTGCTTGCTACAGTTTATGGACCAATAATTGTGAGTGTCACCCAATTCATGTTTGTAAACTGAACATCTCTTCAGATACCCGAATTATGGCGCAAATGCATGCCTGAAAATAACGATGAGCTGATTAATGATCGTATAGCCACTATTTCCCGAATTGAAGCAGCCAAAAATGCAAAGAAAAAGGCAACAGAAGATGCACGAAATGCTAAGAAGGTGGAAAAGGCACAGATTGCAGCCGAGAAGAAAGCAGCAAAGGCACAGATCGCTGCGGAGAAGAAAGCCGAGAAAGAGCGGGTAGCTGCAGAGAAGAAGGCAGAACAAGAACGGGTAGCTGCGGAAAAGAAAAGAGTTGCTGCTGGAAAAAAGGCTGAGAAGCAGAAACGGGGACAAAAGGTGCATGTGATAGTGTGCCAGTATTTTATCGAACTCACTTTGCAGCAGCGAGCTTTGTCTCCCGAAACGATCACCCCCAACCAATTTGACACTTCTACATCAGCGCCTGTCCACGAAGAAATTCATATCGACGCAGAAGATCCCAATTATGAAGCACTTCCTGAGGAATCTAACGAAGCCGCTCCTGCTCCAGTTGATGAAGATAACCCTACAGCCAGCACCGCTGATGCGAATCTCAAGTTTTGTTTGCATCCTGACGATCCGAAGAACTTCCTCAAGCTTTCCACTGCTCTTACCATTCTCACAAAGACGAGTATAACCTCTGAAGAACTTGAGGTGGCCGACAATCTCCTCCGGGAGTATTGTACAGAACTTACTACCGTAATCACACATTTTCGCTGTCTTCAACTACTAACTATGAGTTGCAGCTCTACGGACCTGATGTAATCAAGCCAAATCACCATTATGCGACCCATATTACGAGTCCCTATTAGGGAATCGTTTTGTATACGGTCAGTTTTCAGTTCAGGGTCGCAAACGCCACAAATGCCAATTCGCCATACCGTGGGAATAAATTTAACAAACTGTGAGAACAAATTTGAAGTCCTGGGAATAATTATGAAACCGTGTGAGTTTTTCCTCTTGTAACTGTGAGAACTTGTTGACCTAATCAGTAAGAACAATAAGGTAGCTGGATCAAAGCTACCGAATTCGTCAGAGCTGCTGAATTTGGAATGTGGAATGAGCTCCATTCTCCCAACTTGCTTGGTTAATTGAGTGTAGGAAGTGTAGTAAGAAGAAACTCCAGAACTCACATGATGGGCTGGCATACAGACTTTCAAAGTTGAAGATTTGTTGCTTGTTTAGGTCTTGAATTACAATGGAGCTTGGTCTGGATTGGTCTGATACAACTGTTGTAGGGTCATCCATAGCATATCTAACACATGCGCATGACATTGGTTGTGCTCATTCTCTTATCCACTGGCCACAAATAAATTCCACAACCATTGACAACATATTAGTTGGATGTTGATGACATTTGTAGGATTTATTTACTTTGTTATGACTGGGAACCCCCTGCCGAACAGTTGACGAACAGCTGAATGGCATTCGAGAAGGGTGTGTAAGGTCATACAGAATTTGCTTATATTTATTTGCTTACCAACTAGTCATACAACTGTTGTACCACCATCTATAGTGTATTTACTACATGGGCATGGCACGGATGTATTGATTCTGTTGTCCACTGGCCACAAATAAATTCCACAACCATTAACAGCATATTAGATGGATGCTGACGATGTTTGTAGGATTTATTGAATTTTTTATGACTGGGAAACCCCTGCCGAACAGTTGACGAACGAATCGAACGGCGTTCGGCAAGCCTTTGTAAGCTTATACAGAATTTGCTTATATTTATTTCCTTACCAACTAGTCATACAACACTTGTATGGTCATACATATGGCATATTGAACACATGGGCATGAGATTGGTTGTACTGATCCCCTTATACACTGGCTACCAATAAATTCCGCAACCATTGCCAGCATATCATACAGATATTGATGACATTGCATGCAATTATCTTGATTGCTCATGAATAGGAAAATTCTCCTGAACAGTTATTGACCATGCTAGATTGTCATTCCTTCACCTTGTGCAACAGGTACTTGCAGGCCATTAGAAATTAAACAAGTACAGCAAAAACCTTCAACATCCATCCAAATTGTGGGCTGTATATGGCTCTGGAATTTATTTGTGGCCAGTGGATGAGAGAATCAATACAACCGTGCCATGCTCATGTATTAAAGATACTATAGATGGTTGTACAGCAGTTGTATGACTTGTTGGTAAGCAAATAAATATAAGCAAATTCTGTATAAGCTTACAAAGGCTTGCCAAACACCGTTCGATTCGTTCGTCAACTGTTCGGCAGGGGTTTCCCAGTCATAAAAAATTCAATAAATCCTACAAACATCGTCAGCATCCATCTAATATGCTGTTAATGGTTGTGGAATTTATTTGTGGCCAGTGGACAACAGAATCAATACATCCATGCCATGCCCGTGTAGTAAATACACTATAGATGGTGGTACAACAGTTGTATGACTAGTTGGTAAGCAAATAAATATAAGCAAATTCTGTATAAGCTTAAAAAGGCTTGCCGAACGCCGTTCGATTCGTTCGTCAACTGTTCGGCAGGGGTTTCCCAGTCATAAAAAATTCAATAAATCCTACAAACATCGTCAGCATCCATCTAATATGCTGTTAATGGTTGTGGAATTTATTTGTGGCCAGTGGACAACAGAATCAATACATCCGTGCCATGCCCATGTAGTAAATACACTATAGATGGTGGTACAACAGTTGTATGACCAGTTGGTAAGCAAATAAATATAAGCAAATTCTGTATAAGCTTACAAAGGCTTGCCGAACGCCGTTCGATTCGTTCGTCAACTGTTCGGCAGGGGTTTCCCAGTCATAAAAAATTCAATAAATCCTACAAACATCGTCAGCATCCATCTAATATGCTGTCAATGGTTGTGGAATTTATTTGTGGCCAGTGGACAACAGAATCAATACATCCTTGCCATGCCCATGTATTGAATATGCTTAAGATGGCTGTACAACAGTTGTGTGACTGTGGGTAAGGAAATAAATATAAGCAAATTCTGTATGACCTTACACACCCTTCTCAAATGCCATTCAGCTGTTCGTCAACTGTTCGGCAGGGGTTTCCCAGTCATAAAAAATTAAATAAACACAAGAGATGTTGTCAACATCTGTCAAATGTGCTGTAGATGGCTGTGTAATTCATTCATGGCCAGTGGGTTTGAGAATCAATTCAACCAATGTCATGCCCAGATCTCAAATAGGTTGCAATGGGTGTACAACTGTGTTATGGCTAGTTCTTAGGAAAACAAATATATGCAAAATCTCTCACAGCTCCCAGGCCCCTGATGCACAGTGTTTGGCCTGTTCATTAACTGTTTTGGAAAGGTTTCCCAGTTACAAAACACTAAATACATACCAGAGATATTGTCAACATCTGCCAAATAGGCTGTAGATAGCTGTGGCATTGATTTGTGTCAAGTGGACAAGAGACTCAACATGACCAAGGTCATCCCCAAGCATGAAATGTGCTGTAGATGGACATACAACAGTTTTATGAGTAGTTGCTAGAACAATAAATATCAGGGAAATATATAACACCTCCCAAGCCCATAATGAACAGTGTTCAACCCTTTGTCAAGTGTTCGACAGAGGTTTCCCAGTCATAAAGAATTACTGAAATGCAAGAAATGTAATCACAATCTACTACCACCCTAGATGGTTATGGAATTTCTTTATGACCAGTGGACAAGAGAATCAATGCAATCCATGTCATGCCAATGTGTTAACCATGCTGTAGATGGTTGTACACCTGTCTCATGGCTAGTTGATCGGAAAACAATACAACAAAAATACATAACAGCACTCACACCCTTGTTGAGCAGTCTTCAGACTGTTTGACAACTGTTGGCAAAGCTTTCCCAGTCATGAGCAATTCAATACATACAAGAAATGGCCTCAATTTCTGTCAAATTGGCTGTAGATGGTCGTGGAATTCTTTTGTCATCCATTGGTAGCACAACAGGTCTCATGACCATTTGCGACATAGGTTGTAGATAGTTATACTACCCCATTCCAGCCAGTGTTCAGCCTCTTTGACAACTGTTCCACAATGTTTTCCAAGTACTTAGATATCAAATAAATATAACATTGTCACAAACCATTGTCAAATAGCCTGTACATGGATGTGCATTTTATTTACAGCCAGTGGGTCAGAAACTCAATACAGGAAACATGTAGAAAACTTGCAACACCCTGGTTGAATGATGTTTTACACATCTTCAGCAGTGATCTTTGATACCAAGTAACCACAACAACTTTCCTGAACACATGTCAACTTCTTTATGCAAGATTTGTATGGCTCTTTGATAATAAATTATAGGAATATTACCCACTTGTCATATCATTCAGTGAGTCTTTCAATAATGGGTAATAGCATCTGGGTTATCAATCCACTGAGTGTGCTGCCATTCTATAATTTCCCATTCTCATATAGTTCTGAATGTATTCGCTTCCATTTAATTGACAAGATGGCTTGCAATAGGGGAGCTCATTCCAGCTGGAGCTGAGCTTTTCTTGTTGTTACTGATTCGGACAACATTCTCACAACCACATGGCAGATGCTCATACAACTTTTTGGTAACCAGAGAACTAGAAATATATGGTAGATAAGATACTGCACCATTGATGAATAATGTTCAGACTGTTCAAGAATGCTTGTATAGGCACTGGAAATAACATAAGTACAACAATGTGGTGAAGTTATATCAACAAGTCTGTACATTGTTGTACAATTTACATGGCTAATTTGAAACAAAATAAAATGCAAGAAAAGTGTGGAACATTTTCATTGACTTGCTGAACACCACTGATTGCATCTGCACGTTCTGACCTTGTAAACATGCCATTTTACCTATTCTAATTTTAGACACACTTTTATGCACTCCACCTATTCCCCACAGTCATCTGATGCACAGTGCATCATTTTACAACTTCCCATTTCTTCTACTATCTCTTCACTCGCACATTGCACCACTCCAACAGACATCACACTAACTTTCTAGCTTAGTCAAGCATTTAGTGCTCAACTCAGCTCATCTCTGACATTATCTGATCCTATGTAGGCCCTGTGCATGGCTGCGCTTTAACTGGCTGTCAAATAGTGGATTTATCAGACTGTTTCACACAGTTAGGGGTATTATTCCAAATACTATTCTTCAAATATTTTCTATGCATCTCATCTTGTCTCACTTATTGACCCTATTGCACCATTGCTTCGCCTTCATTTCACATGTAGCTAGCTTGTGTTTCCCTATTTTCATAATAGCTACACTATGGCAACCCTATCATATAAATACTCACTGTATTTAGCATACAAAGAGAGAATACCATCTCCTTTGTCCCAGCTCCTTTCTGACTGCATCCCTGAGTCTTCCTTCATCTCTGAGTCTCCCTTCACCTCTGATTGCTGTGAAACACTATGAATGACCATAGAGTCCATTTAGTAATTTTTGTTATAGTTGAAGTCATGGTAGAGAGAAGTCATGGAGATTCACTGTAAGCATTGATATACCTTCACAGAATGTTGTTTGCAAATGTATTCCAATAGTTATTCTCAAAATACTTGATCAAAGCCAGTGAGAATTTTGTAAATTGGCTTTATTTGAAGTCCAAACAAGTAAAAGGATGAAAGCAAAGTGCCAAAAGTGTTTAAAAGTGTATGCAAGCCATCTCCACATTGTTGATAGTATTTCAAAATTTTGCTTCAAAACATTTGTAGTATCCTTTCAAAACATTTTGTAGTAGTGCTTCAAAACCCTTGTAGTAGTGCTTCAAACCTTTTGTAGTAGGCTTCAAAATCTGTGTAGCACTTCTTCAAACCTTTTGTAGTAATGCTTTCATGGTGAGCAGGGACCAGCAGGACTGCCCATGGGATCATTGGGCTGGCCCATTATTGTCAAGACAAATGTGGTCTTCCCTGGGACCATGGGTGAGACCACTATTACTAATGGGACAGACCAAGCATCCCTGGGTCAATGGACCAAGATTGCTTTGAAATACACTTTGCCCAAGCTAGGCCTGGGACATCCAAACTAGAGCCTAGGGACCAATATTCAACCCCTGGGACGACCAGCACATTTGATAGCTCTTAGCTGCATCTTTATATAGTAGGAATTACAACAAACTGCTAGGGAATTGGAGTAACTGAAAGTGTTACAACTTGCAAATTTCTGGACAGACTTGTGTGTTCAGGATGGTATATAAATAGTATTGTTTTTGTGGTAATGAAGGGCACATAGATGACTTTGCAAATGTTGGTTTACTATCATGCAGTGGTAATAATGTTACAGTGTTCATATATCAGTCTTAATATACCTGATGTTCTCATTGCCAAAAAGGGACGAGTAACTTGCCATGCAAAGCAATGGCTCACACCCCACTAGTCACATCCTGTATTGAAAACTTCGGACCAGTTCAAGGTTTCTGGACCTTCTTGTTCGAACGGCTCAATCGTGTGCTCAAGTCATTCAAAACCAATAATCATGCGAATGGAGAACTTGAGACAACATTTTTTCAAGAGTTCCAGCGAACGTGTCAATCTGCACGCGTTGTGAGTGTCAATATTAATCAAGTAACTAAACAAATGGTGATGCTTGACATCTTTCAAGACATCTGCTCTTGCTCGACACCCGCAATATTCAGTGCAAAATGAAGCCGCCCAAATCATGTTAAAGGCGACTAATGAAGAGTGAGGAACGGTTGCATCATTAGGTGCTCTCTCTCAAGAGTTGGATGACCTCCACCAAGACGGCAAGTGCAGATTCATTTCTCAATGGTCCAATGCTAACCCAACGCCAGTTGGTCAATTATACACACTATCTCCTCGCTGCGAGGCCAGACACATGAGCCAGGAAACCTACCGCAAACTTGCCTGGACGCTTTCCATCAAATACCCTGATTTCCCTGTCCACTGTCAATCTCACCGACCGCTAAATCCCCAAAGCGTACCACTAGATCAAAAAGCTATATTTTATGACTATGTCATCATTAATGGATCACGGTACTATGCTTCATCAGCAGTCGGCTCCCGTCAAGCATCGCTTGTTGAGATCAATACCAATGTCAATATGATTTCACCAGCCATGCTCAAGTGTGGCGAACTACTTGAAATCTTGCGAGTTGACAACTTACCGAGTCGAAACGGGGATCCAATATGGCTTGGTCGAATACGCTGGTTCAAAGAATGGAAATTACCTCGAGAAGCAGTGTGGGATACATAGTGAGTTCGCATTAATTGACTTGACAGGTGAATACTCATCATTGAATCAAGCAGCCACAAAATGAATGTTCGGTTGTGGGAGATATACGAATATGATAACGATGAGCGGCTTCCAGGATTCGTTGATCTGGCATGCATCAAAGGTCACTTAGGGCTTTCTGTTGTATCGGTTGGTGACTCTGATACCAAGGTCTGGTGCACGGTTGGGATAAATAAAGGTCGGTATTCTGGTAGTTTTTTGCTCAACCGCTGATGAACATTTGCAGACAATTTTACTCTATGAAACTTTGTATAACACTCTTTGTGTATCACCTCACAAGTCACCAGAATCTTGTACCTCGCCGCTATCTGAATCCGAATCGCTTTCTACTTCTGCAAGATATGCTAGGTCATTCTCAGATAAGTTGCCGTCTTGTATCTTTGCCTCGAATTCGTTCCACCAAGTGAAGTTCTCGCGCAATTCCATCACAGAGTCATGGTGATATTTCCTCACCCACGATGCTCGAACCATACCAGCAAATGGAATCGTTCTCGGATTTTTGGTTGATGCAGGTGCACATATATTTGCCTTGGCCGGGGCCCCATAGAAGACTTTACGCGCCATTTTTGAAGCCTTGATACTGACACGGCGTTTCTTGCGTGCGGGTTCACTGGCACCGGCAGTTGCCTCAGGTCCATTGAGCGTCCCAGCAGCATTCGATCCTCCTGGTTGTGGATCCTGGATTTCCGGTGCTGGTCGAGTTTTCGCAAACCGGCTGATGTGATCAAGCAGTTTCAGTAGCCGTACATACTATGCGACCCAATTGGAGTCAGCACGACGATGCAGTTAAGTTGTAACCTCACTTTTTTTGTACGCCATGTTTTCCCTCTGACCATATTTGCTCCTTTTCCGGCCTCAACTTTACGCCGACGCTCTTTGCTGCCATCACTAATCGTCTCCTCGTCCAAGGATAAGATACTCGACGCATAATCCGTGTCAAGCATGCCTTCAACACCTTTGTATCCCCACACACGCTCAAACTCAGCAGCAGCTTTACGGCGGTCTTGTGTGATCTGGCATTGCATCAGACAAAGTCAGTATGCATGAAGCGTTGAAGTCTTACCAGGGCTCTACGATTGCGTCGACGGTCAGCTATGGTTTTTCTCTCTAATTTGAGTTTGCCTTCCTCCGATTGCATTTTCTTCCAGGTGCCTGCTATACTTCTGAAATAGGTCTTCGCACAAGATTCAATCACATCTTTCACGAACGAGTCCTCGGGGATCTGATGGCGATTATTGTTGGTACGGCGACGCTGCAGTTAAAATGAGCTTGGCAAGGTACCAAGGGCTAGACGAAGTAAGCAACATACGTTTTCATCGTCCATGATCCGTTCAACGATCTCACGAATAAACTTGGCATTTACAGACTTATCGATAGCAACTTTCCAATCTGGGCGCCAAACTCGAGTCGAGTCCTCTTTTACCTCAAATGGCACTCCATTAGCTAGTGGGCCCGGCAATGCTTCCACTCGGGCCTTTTCATTCTTGGTTTGGTCAATGTCGCAGAGGTTCCAAAACATGCTATGGACGAGTTCCTGGATGATACGGTGAGTCAAGGATACATCGTTAGATAATTGCAAACTTACTTTAACTTCTCGGTGTTGATTCGAAATATTCTTGGAGTTGGGTTTTGAGGCTTTCGTTTGATTCGCGTGAGTTTCTTTGAAGGTCTGAAAGGCTTCTTCTAATTCATCAAGCCTTGTATTAATGGTTGTATTTGATTCACGCAGGTCGTGAACTTCTTTGAGTAAGTTCTCGCAAGCGGTAGCAAGAGTATCGAGACGGCTACTGCTATGATCTACCTGGGATAGCCGAGAGACTCGGATAGAGTGGTGTTGAGCTGGAGAAGGTGCGTGGTTCTGATTTGTGCTAAGGAATGGATCGGAGTTATACTGATCTTGGGTTTCTGATATGTTTCGTGAAGGTATGTGTCCGGACGGTAAACCCATCAGTCCCAGACAATTGTTATCCTGTCGCTCTTCGCTTGATCGTCCATGCATTCCCGGATAGGACATCAGGGCAGGCTGAGGATATTCTTGGTGGCGTTGCAGATGAGGTACAGTATTTCGATCGCTGGGCAGTAGCAACGGTTGCGATTGATGATATGCATGTCCGGAGTCCATCGAAGGCATTCGGCTGTCATGGTACCGCTGCATTGACCGAAATCTAGTGAGTGGTATTTTTCGTCCTAATTGACTTCACTCACATATTCATCATCAGGGCGCAATAATGGTGTTTGAGAGAGACTACGAGATGGCAAACTAGGCATTACCATCGGAGAAATCGAGTATTCAGATGGCATTGACGGGGACAAAGCAGAGAGAGGACTATGCAATGCTGGCACGTTAGCGGTCGCATTGGCCGTTCCGATGGGCATGAGTGGCAGCGTAGGACGGTGCCGTCCCCTCGGGAACGACATGGGATTGTGCAGGGGCGATGGGGACCAGAAAGGGGGGAGAACGCGGTAGGCGCGCTGGAGGACCAGGCAACCAATAATATAATATTTGGATGTAATTTATATCTGGATGTGTTATATACCCTGACATTTGATGCACTAGAGAAGTCGGAAATCCTAACTCCGGATTGTTCTTAGCAAATGTCCTCGGAGAAGGGATTACTACTCAAGCAACTCACAAGATATAGACTATGTATGTTATCCAGATCTAGAGACACTAGGTGCAGGGCGCGGTTCCACATGCTCTTTCAATTAGGATCGAGTTCATATATTGATTCGTGCTATGTTTGGTTACAAGTTCTAGTCTGATGCTCTCTTGATCACGCTACTTTAGGACTTCCGCAGTGAGTGCTGGACAGGGAATGGCAGGGCTGGGAGGAGAGGGTGAGACCTGGGTGAGCACTCTGTGGTCAAGTCACATCTAGAACAGCCAAAAAAAGGCAAAACTCACCTGGTACAACAAGAGGTGGGTGCACCACATCCCCTGCTGCCCTCAGAAATCCTCCCTGGCGCTCACAAGCAGCCGGAATGTGCCCATGTTGCTGGGGACAATAGTGGCACTGCTGCTGAACATGGGGGGCCTTTTGGGGGCCAAAAAGTTGCCTAGAGAGAGTCAGTAGCCAATAGAGGGGGATGGGAAAGTTGTGGGGCAGCAGGGGAAGCAGGGAGCTGGCAGCAGATCCCGGAATCTGGGGGATGGGATGTTGAGCAGCAGAAGGTTTTGGATTCATCTGAGCTTGAACGCTCTCACTGTATATTTCAAACTCCGCTTGAATTTCAGCCACATCTCCGGACCATCCTCATTCTGTAGACTCAAATACACCATTTGGCAACTACTTGTAGTGACAGAAAATG
Organism: Hygrocybe coccinea; assembly: GCA_963555575.2. Classification (NCBI taxonomy): domain Eukaryota; kingdom Fungi; phylum Basidiomycota; class Agaricomycetes; order Agaricales; family Hygrophoraceae; genus Hygrocybe; species Hygrocybe coccinea. The sequence continues at coordinate 1,574,524 of OY741991.2, forward strand.
TCTGGAATGAGATGTAGAACCCACTTTAAATTCCTCACATTTTATGGGTCCCCATTTCAACAGCTAGTTCCCATATACTGTGTGTGTTTACACAGATCACTTCCCAGGCAGCCCAACAATGCTCTGCTTGCTTCCAAATTTATTCAGGGCCTACAGCATCTCCATGCCATGCTCAATACCATTTTTTAGAGCTGTCTCTGGCCTGTGGAGCCCACCCCACCCCTCTCAGTCAACCTCAGAAATCACTTTTGGGTCATGTGATCTAGCATGTGACCAATGACATCAGTGGAGGCAACACTTTGCCTCTCGACTGGCAAAGTGTCGCCTATCCTGACATCATATCACATCACATGATGTGCACATGACTTTTCTCTGGTTAGGGATTAAAGCATATGGAGAAGGGGTCAGTATGGCTCAAGGGGGTACATCATACCACTTCTGGAGCCATCTTTGCACCCCATTGGATCTTCCCTAGCTTATCCTCACATGGTTTTGTGGTAGGTGATCCGGGGGTAGAGATCTGGATACAGGGGAGAATGAGGAGGAGGGTGGTCTGTTTGACTCAAGGGAAAGAATTGTACCACTGCTGGAGCCATCCTTACACTCCATTGAGTCCTCCTGAGCTGCTTCTTATATGGCTTCATGGTCTGTGATCCAGGGGTAGAGATCTGAATATGGAGGAGTATGAGAAGAAGGAGGTCAGTATGACTCAAGAAGAAAGATCATCTCTGATGTGTTAGAGGACAGTGCCAGTCAATGATCTCATACTTGGGTTTTGATACTGATCATCATGGCTTGTGCTTCTGTGGTTCACTAATTCATTCTTCAGTTGTTATGTACTTATCAATTTATTGTTATTTATTTCAATTTAATTGATTTCATGAAATGTCAAATAATTTACAAGTTATTGCTTGCAATGAGAGCAATAGAGGACAGGAATCAGAGGAGGTGGTGATAAGTAACTGATAAGAGAGTCAATAAAAGGCAAACAACAGATTAGACAGGCGTAATGCACAGGAGGATGAGAGAGGGGGCAGAAGAGGCCGGAGAAGGTGGGGAAAGCAGTGGTGAGGGTGACATATGAGTGCTGGGACTATAGGGGGACTGAAAGGAGACTTGAAGAAGGCTGGATAGCCAGTAGAAAGACTGGGAGGAGCAGGTGACACCTGGGTAAGCACTCCATGGTCAATTCAGATCCAGGACAGCTAATAAACCAGAAAACTCACCTTGTATAGCAGGGAATGGGTGCACCACATCCACTGCTGCTCTCAGAAACCCTCCATGGCGCTTAGAAGCAGCCTGAATGCGTCTTTCTCGCTCTGGATGCTGTTGACACTATTGCCAGATATTGGTGACCTTTTGGAGGTCAAAAAGCTTCCTGGAGGGAGTTAAAGGACAGTAGAGGGGGATGGGAAAGTTGTAGAGCAGTAGGTACAACAGGAAGCTGGCAGTAAAGTTCGAAATCAAGAAGGATGAGGCTGTTGAATAACAGAAGGTTTCGGATTCATCTGAGCTTGAATGCTCTCACTATGGATTTCAAACTCCACTCAAATTTTGGTCACACCTCCGGACCACCCTCACTTGTTTGCACTCTAGAGACTCAAATACCATATTTCACAGCTGCTTTAAGTAGACAAAAGTGTGTCATACATACCATAGAATACAGCTAGAATTTACCACATTTGTATGTGCAGTAGTATAACTGTCATTTTCCATACACTCACTACCCTTGCATGAAATGGCACACATTGAGCTCAAATAAGCCCAGATTGCCTCCATATTATTTTTCTATAAAGCTGGTATTCATCACAGTCTTCTTGGTAAGTTTTGTGAGAACCCATGAAGTGTGAAAGCTAATAGAGTCTCTGAATTCTGGAATGAAACCGGTTGGAAGGGATTTCAAACTCAGTTGCTATATTGGGATACAATTTTCCCTCAGTCCCTGAGATGAATGAATCGCCTCAATGGCTGAAAACCGGGTTTATAAGAACAAGTTTTCCATAAATGGAAGAACTCGTAATTAAGACTATCGAATTTGAGAATGAATAACAAGCAAGAATAAGACTGTAACTGTAACTGAATTGGTATACTAGCTACTACAGAAGTAGTTAGATACTGAAGGGGTGAATCAAAGGATGATGGGAATGGGGATCAAGTTTGACTTGGGGGGGATCAACTTTTGACTGATGTCTCCTGCAGAAACTGGGCCCTATTTATACCTTTTCAACTACAAGAGTCATTCAGAGTCATAGGATGGAATATGAAATGAGTGTACAGGTTAGTGAGTCATAACTGGTCATAGTAGAGTAATATGAAATGAGGGGGCATAGGGTGAGTAAGCATTGGAAATAGGGGCATAAGTTTGTGAGTCAAGAGGAATCACAAGGGAGTAATTTGAAATGGGGCATAGGGTGTGCAAGCACATAAAAGGCAAATGGAAATTGGGGCATAGGTTTGTGAGCATATAAAAGGGCAATTGGAAATTGGGGCATAGGTTTGTGACTCATGCAGAGTCAATTACTGAGAATCATATGGTACTGTGAGAAAGGATGGGGGCATAATTGGTCATGATGGTGTCATAAGGTGTCATAATGGGGTCATAAGGTGGGGCTGCTGATTGATCAATGAGTTATCTGAGGGGAGATGAGCCACTGGCTGATCTTCTCTGAGATCTGGGGTGGTCTATGGTTCTCCAGGAATCATGGACCAAGGCTGGAACATGTAATTTCAAATTGGGCTTCTAGAATCAGTTCTTCAGGCTGTGCTTCCTTTTCCAATGTTCTAGAATAGAAGGCTGTGCTTCCTCTGTCAATGTTCTTTGATGGAAGATAGAGGGCTGTGCTGTGCTTCTTTTCCAATGTTCTTGAAGAGAAGATAGAAGGCTGTGCTTCTTATCTTATTTGTTATCATGAAAGATAAGAAGGTGGCTGTGGAATGTGGCTGCTCTGATCCTGGATCTTGATGTCTGATGTAAGGCTGTGGCTGTTGATCTTATCCTTTCCTTATTAGTAGAGATAAGGATAAGTCAGCTATTATCTAATCCTGTAATCTGATAAGGCCTTGTCCCTTCATTACTGATGCTGTAAGCTGGGTTTGATGGTGACTGGACACCATCCCTTAGTGCTTGGGGCTATATTCCTGATATTGTCCACTTGTTGTCCTGGCTATTGAGAGAAGGAATACTCCAGCTGAAATCGCAATATTGCAGCTGAATGGAAAATTGCATAAATATCCTTTCTCTAAACTTGTACCATGTTTTTGATCCAAAACCATTTTGGATCATGACAGTGTGTGGCTTGCGTGATAGAATAAGACCTTGAACATCCATGGTCAACTTGACAAGCCAGTCTTTATTGACATGTCATTTGGTCAAAGCTAGTTGACAATAATTGGCACAGCTTGACCCCAGCCATGCCCATGCAAGATAATTGGCTAGCATTAGCAGGTGTCGGGTAAGATGAAGACTCATGAAAGATTGCACCTCATGGTCTCCAATGGATTGAATAGTTGGCCAGATGGAAGCAATAGCTTCTACTGTGGATTCCATGACTGAGTCTGGTTTTTTGAGAAGTGCAGACAAGACTTTCTCCAATGTTCCAGCAGTATATCCCTCCAATCCTGATTTGCCAATAGCCCTGCAAGCATTCACAAGACTCTCCATCATCTTTTCCAGCCTGCTGACAGTTAACAACTTCAAGAATGTATTGGATTCTATAATATACTCTGGTTATAAAAACATAAATGGTTGATTTGAATGTATTAACACACCAGGTTTCTCTTGTTGCCTTGTATTGTATTCCAAACCACCAACCACAGTTTCTTCTTGAATGGTTGTCATGATGTCCATACTCATTGTGGAAACAGACATAGAAGTGGAAGCTTCAGCTAGTTGAGATGATTGTGAGACCAACATCTGTTCCACAGCTGCATCCAGTGTCGAAGTATCATTGGAAGAACCACCAGAAGAGGGCACTGGATTTGTGGTACTGGAGGATGCCTTCTTAGAAGAACCACTTGATTGTCTAGTAACAACTGCTTCTTAAATTATTAAATACCGTTAGTTTTATATGGCAAACTATATGAATATACATACCAATATTAGAAGAAGGTTTGATTTCTGTTAGAATGGTGTAAGAACAATATCATGATTAACAAAAATAAATGTACACACTCTTTGAAGCTGTTTCAGGTTCTTTTCCTTTTTGTGAGGCTTGTTTGCGTTTAAGGCCTGTTATCTGGTATAAGTGACTTGTATATTTTACAAGCACCACTACACACCTTTCTTGAAAGTACCAGCAGGTCTACCTATATTTTGTGTGATATTATCCACGGTCTGTTCTTGTAGAACAAACCAAGGTATAAATTTGGCCAGTTTTGTACGATAGGCTTTATATCTCTGAATTGCATCTTCTCGTGAACTTCCTGGGCCAGTATTGTCCACAAGATCATTCAAGGTGCCCGAGGCAGAAGATGCGTCTTCATTTTTCCAGCCTGGTCCAAGAGGCCAAGTTCCCACTGTCATTCTAGGCCCATCAATGTCAGGACGCAGTGATATGGAGTCCAAGAATTTTTGAGAGTCAACTTGAACATTGTAGTGTGGAGGGAGTTGCCAAAGAAAAAAGAGGGATACAGAGAGTAGAGATTTTGACATATGGTCCACATTTGCTGCTGGACTCATAATAACTCCTCCATCTTCTGCAAATGTTGCCTGAGTACACCATGCTTTCAATTGGTCAGAGTTGGAACTACAAAACAAAAGCTTGTTGAGTTTCAAGAATAGCTGGTGGATCATTTGGAACCTACACTAGTTCAGTCATTTCAGGCCTGAGTGTGAATGGACTATGATCTGGCATTGCTGCTAGAGCTTGCAGACCTTCACCCTCCACCATAGACCGAGAAGGGTATAAAATGACAATCCACCGGTAAGCCCATGGAACAGGTTGAGCACCAACAGGAGCAGTTGGCGGAGATCCTCCATGTGTCCTCAAACCAGAAAAATGAGCAATAACCAAGGTGTCCAGGTAGATATGGCATCCAATTTCAAGTAAATGAAAGCAGCCTTTATCATAGTCTTCAGGAACATCTGAGTTTGCAATCATTGCAGAATAGTCCGCAGGTGCGTCACATTTGTCATTATGGATACCTCCAAAAAACCCCATTTCATTAAGATTTGCATCTAGTTTGACTTAGCTTTCATTAACAATTGGTTTATAAATGTGTGAATTACCTGTTGTTGCTGCCTTTGCTGAAGCCACATTATATTGCATGGCAGGCCAGTAATAGTTGCTGTCAGAACCAAGGCGTGGCAGGTTGGTCATCATGGAATGCTCTTTCATGATATCTAGTCCTTCAGTTGGACCCTCCTTTTTTGACTCTAAACCAGCACATATACTAGCCTAGATAATTTGTTAAATATCTGTGGAAAATGACCAGAAACATTAGCTTACTTGAACCATAAATTTTCTTTTTGTTAAGTCCTCATCAAATCTTCCCTCCTCCAGCTTTCCTCCGCACATGGTGCATTCAAACTAGGCTGCTGTTGATATGATATGCCCATGTTATAGCAGCAAGCTTTTTGTACTTTGATTGCATGAGCACTTCATTCAAAAGCAATTCCACCATGATAAGTACCATCCGAAAATGTGGCAGCATCACTAGTTTGGTCTTCATGGGGCCCAAGTGCTCCATCTCTTGCTTTATCAAGTGCAGTGATTGTTTCAGATGATAGTACATCCCTTAGAATATGTATTAGGATCAATATTGTTCAAAGGTAAGAAAATAAACATACTTTCCGGTAACGAATCACATCATCCATTGGATCACCAGCTCCATACATATCTCGCAAACATGGCATCGCCTGGAAACAGTTCCAAAGATCCTAACATTGCATGTAATTAGCCAAGTTGTCACATTGTTCATTAATGGTTTTCACTAACCAGACTTGGCAACAGCTGATCTTTTGCCATTGAGAATCTTCTGTTTTTGCCCCACTTCCCATGCCTGCTTCATGCCTGCGACTGAGGTGTCTTGCAAATATACATATGTCTTATTAACACATCTGCATTTTTGTCTTAAAGGATGGTCGGACACTTCATATAAAACTGGCAGATTGGGGTCACAGTTCTGTAATTCCACTGTTGTCCCTGGATCTCCAACTCTGAGATAATCCTCCAATTCAGATAATTCAGACAGTGAATCTTCCGATTCTGGCCCTGGGGAACAAAATTCCTCCATGTCCATATCCATATCATGGGAGGCATGTTCAGGCTCAAGCATAGCAACGTCAGCATCAATAGGCTGAGAACAGTGAGCATGGTTAATAGCCTGGATCACCTCTTGAATGGGCTCACACCCAGGAATAGTCTCAGTTTGCATGGAAGAGGAATCTGGAATACAAACTTAGCGTTGTTATATTATAAGATAATAAATAAAACTACAATGCTTACAAAGTGAATGAGTTGGCAATGATGTATACGCACAAGTTCCAAGTGGACACACGGTCAGAGTGTGTATGAGAAGTGACATGTCCAGTGGCACACGTTGGAGTGTGTTCAAAGCATACAAGAGAGAGCCCACAATATAATTGCACACACGTTTGCACGAGCAAGCTAGTAATCTTGGCTAGCCCGGTGTTGTGTGAATGAATGTTTTCACCAAGGCTTGTGGAATTGACGTTTTTCAGACAGAGGCCTTGTTGTTCTGAGGCTAAACTAAATTTGTTGAAGTTATTGTCAAGGTTGAACACACCTTTATACAAGTATTGATAGAATAACAATGAACAGGGAGCAAGCTGAAATGAACAGGGAGCAAGCTATAATGAACAGTGAGCAAGCAAGCAGTGAACAGTGAGCAAGCAAGTAGTGAGCAATGAGCAGTGAACAGTGAACAGATGAACAGTGAGGTCTCTCCTGATATAGGACTGAGACTTTAAGTGAGCAAGCACACAATAGACAGTGAGCAAGCAATCAAGGAGCAGTGAACAATGAGCAGTGAACAGTGAGGTCTCTCCTTAGATGGGACTGAGACTTTGAGTAAGCAAGCAAGCAATGGGCAAAGAGCAAGCAAGCAATGAGCAATGGGCAGTAAATGATAAGCAGCCACTATAGATGAACTAGCAATGATGACAGACTAGCAATGATAATGGACTATACTAATGACTACTGACAGACTTGAATGAACTGGTAAGGAAGCTAAGCAACAAGAGTATCTTCTGGATATTGAATTATCTACTTAGTCCGAAGCTTCAAATGCACATTGGTTACTAGTTCAGGGATATACTTTAATATCTTTTCAATACTCTGTTGAATAGAAGTAACCTTAACCCTATAACTACTGAATATGGATGCTGACTAAGGCAGGCTAAGTGAATAGCTGACTAAGCAAAGCACAAAAAATGGACTGGCAGACTGAGATGCACCTATTGAGTGATCAAATATAGATCCACAGACTCAACAAGCAAGAATGATAACTGATAAGTACTTATTGAGTGATCAAAGATAGATCCACAGCAGTAGTTGATAATGGAGAGTCTTCCACTGGGAAGGGGAAGCAACTGTAAACCCGCCAGCCCAATCTCCCTACACACTGTATTACAGAGAGCGGTGCACTGACTGGAAGCCAGGAGCAACTGGGAAACACTTGTAAAGAGAACCCAGGGAAGTAGCACTTCTCTGCAATTCACCTTGCTCTAATCTCTTATCAATAAACCAATGTGCAGCACTACAGTCACAGTAACCAATTAGAATGATGTCTCCAGAAGCAATCCCAAAAGTTCCAGATAAGATCAAGACAAGATCAAGAACCAGTTACGAGTTCTTCCATTTATGGAAAACTTGTTCTTATAAACCCAGTTTTCAGCCATCTGGGTGATTCATCTCAGGGACTGAGGGAAAACTGTGTCCCAATATGGCAACTGAGTTCAAATTTCTGTTTGACTGGTTTCATTCCAGAATTTAGAGCCTCTATTGGCTTGCACGCTGCATGGACCATCACCAAATTTGACAAGGAGCATGTGATGGGCACTGTCCTGCTGGAAAATAATTATGGACCAGATCTGGTATGATTTGGACTACCTGTGAGCCATTTTCTGCTATACAAATCAGTATGTGCACAACAACTAGTGGAATACTGCAACATAAAATGTGGTGATTTTTAGCTATATTCTAGTGTATGTATGGTACACTTCTGCCCACTTAAGGCAGCTGTGAAATGTGAAATCTGAGTCTCTAGAATGCAAACAAGGAAGGGTGGTCCAGAGTTGTGGCTGAAATTCACTTGGGGTAGTGGGCCATCGCAAGGAATGAGTTCTTCTTGGTTCTATTCACTCATTTCATGTCCTTTATTTCTTCTAGAATTTTTTGAACAGGTATTCCTACTGCTATTGAGCAATGTTATTTACACTTCATAATGCTAACTTGTTATTAACTGGAGTCGAGTAAGATGTATAGTAGGGAGTTGCCAGTTGTTGTTGCCAGAGATCCAGACACTCCTTGCAGCCCCTTCAAAATCAAACCAACTGAACGTGAAATAGCTGTTGCAAAACAACTATACACTGCAAGACAGTACAAGGGGATTTCTCCCTACACTTGTGATGTCTCAGGTGTACACCCCTTTTCTGCCAGGCAGGTGGAAGTGACAATTGAGGATGCAGGAAAGCTGATAGAAGCTGGAAAGCTAATAAAAGCAACTGAAAGTGCAAGTACCGTGGAGTGTGAGAGGCAAGTGTGCTAAAGCGTACTAAGGCCAAGTGGTTTAGCTTCACACCCAACTAAGGCTGTCCAAATTAGCTTTCAATGTCCAGGGAAACAAAAGAGCAGCTCAGATGTAGTAGTGGAAGGTGGATGTTACTGGTCAAGCAGTGACCAGCCCCTCTCAAGACAAACACTTTGGTGGCCAAGATTTCTTATAATCAGAAATGCTTTCAGTACACAGATGCATTTTCTAAACAAATCTATTAAGAGTATCTACTTATTGAAATATAATAGATATAAAATGTGTAGACTGGTTGGGCAGAAGGGGGGGAACACGAGGGCGTAGGACCCTCCAGCCTCTCATTTTCTATGGCAACAAGGCACGGGGGGTGTCTACTGGCCGGGGATGGTCGAAAACGGGGCAGGAGAGGTCATCCTGGTAGCCAAAAGAAGTGGGGGGGGACTGGTTGGGCACAGGGCGGGAACCCGAGGGCTTAAGACCTCCTGCCTGCTCATTTTCAACGCAAACGAGGGCTGGGGGGTGTACATGAGCCGTGGGTGGTCGAACATAGAGTGGGGTGGGGCATCCTGGTGGTTGAAAACATTGGGGGGCGCTGGTTGGGCACAAGGCGGGAATGTGAAGTCCTCAGACCTCCCGACCCCTTGTTTTCGATGGAAACGGGTTGCAGGGGGTACAGACATCAGTACTAGACCAAGGACAATACAACTAAGTACATACCTCTGTTACACCACCCCCTCGACGATGTTGCTGTTGAGCAACAGAAGGTTTGTGCACTCATCTGAGCTCGAAAGCTCTCACTGTATATTTAAGACTCCACTCTAATTTCAGCCACAACTCTGGACCACTCTTCCTTGTTTGCATTCTAGAGACTCAGATATCACATTTTACAACTGCCTTCAGTGGACAAAAGTGTCCCATACATACAATAAAATATTGTTAGAAATTACCACATTTTTATTTGCAGTATAACAATAGTTATTGTATCTATACTCATTTCCTTGACAAGAAATGGCTCACAGGGAGTCCAAATCATACCAGATCCCCTACATAATTTATTTCCAGCAGGACAGTCCCCATGACATCCTCCTTGTCAAATCTGGTGACAGTCTATGCTGTGTGCAAGTCAATAGAGGCTCTGAATGGTGGAATGAAACCAGTCAAAAGGGATTTGGAACTCAGTTTCCATATTGGGACACAATTTTTGCTCAGTCCCTGAGATGAATGAATCACCTTGATGGCTGAAAACCAGGTTTATAAGAACGAGTTTTCCATAAATGGAAGAACTTGTAATGTGGAGTCTGGAATTTACACGGTGAAGTGTTTGAGCCCAAGAGCTTCTGTTGCTCAACCACAAGATTGTTTGGGCCTCAAAGGTATGTATGTAGTTTTACTTGCTTTGTTCTGGTACTGATGTCTACACCCCCTGTACCTCTCATCTGTGTTGAAAATGACAGGTTGCGTGGTCCTGAGACCACACGCTTCCCCCATTTGCCCACCTACCCCCACTTTTGCCACCACCAGGATGCCATATTCCAGGCTGTTTTCGACCACCCACGGCCAGTCTACATGCCCCGCACCTTGTTCCCGATGAAAATGAGGCAATGGGGGATCTTTAACCCTCAAGATCCTGCTATGTGCCCTGGCAACCCCACCCTCACTTTTTCCACCACAAGGACAACTCGTCCCGAGCTGTTTTTGACCATCCATGGCCAGTCTACATCACAACTTGTCCACAATGAAAACAAGGTGACAGGGGATTTTTATCCCTCAGGATCCTGCTATGTGCCCCAGCAACCGCACCCCCACTTTTTCCACCATGAAGACAACCCATCCCGAGCTGTTTTCAACCACCTACGGCTAGTCCACATCCCCTGCGCCTTGTTCATGATGAAAACAAGACAACAGGGGATCTTTATCCCTCAGGCAGGATCCCGCTATGTGCCCCAGCAACCCTACCCCCACTTTTCCACCATCAGGACACCTCGTCCTGGGCTGTTTTCAACCACCCATGGCCAGTCTACATCCCCTGGACCTTGTTCATGATGAAAACGAGGCATCAGAGGATCTTTATCCCTCAGCATCCTGCTATGTGCCCCACCCCCATTTTTTCCACCACCAGGACACCTCATCCCAGGCTGTTTTCAACCACCCGGCCAGTCTACATCCCTTGGGCCTTGTTCGCAATAAAAACCAGGTGTCGGGGGATTTTTATCCCCCAGGATTCTGCTATGTGCCCCAGCAACCCTACTTCCATTTTTTCCACCACCAAGAGACCTTGTCCCAGGCTGTTTTTGACCACCCCTGGCCAGTCTACATCCCCCAGGCCTTGTTCGCAATGAAAACCAGGTGTTGGGGGATTTTTATCCCACCATAATGCATTAATTAATTATCATTAAAATATTTATTATTATAATAAATACATAAGTCCATATTTGTAACGGAAAGTGACAAGCGAGAGATCGCCTCAATGCCCTTGCTAGTCACTTCCTGCTTATTCAGCAGGCATATTCTTTATTGATAATTTGATAATTGAAATGTTACAACTTGCACAAATATGGACATGTCAGCATTGTCCATTGCTTTTTGCTTTCTGCTTTACCTGTTAGCCCAACAAATGTTTTGGGAGTCCCAGACAATATAAACTGCCTCTGCGGTTGCTCTAGCCTGATTGTTGGTGTTGTTCACCAACAATCTTTGCTGTCAAAGCTCTCATAAAAGACACAGTACATTACTTTTTTCAAAGCTGGATTTCACTCATCTTGTGTCTTCATCCTACACATCTAGAGCCATCTTGGAGATCTTTTCAAGGGTTTCCTTTCCATAGCTTCAAATCTCCATTTGGTTCAGTGGTTGTGGAGCTATAACTGTTTTAACATTGAGGTACATTTGGTTAGACCCCCCATGTCCCATTCAGATTGAAAACATGTGTGTTGAAAATGAGCAGTTCCAGGTTTTCAAGACCACCATCACCAACCACCACTGCTCTTTTTCAACCACCAGGACATCCCACCCCACCCCATTTTAGACCACCCACAGCTCATGTACACCCCACACCTGTCCAACCACCCCACCCTCCTTTTGTCAATCACAAGGACATCCTCTCCTAGCCCTTTTTGACCACACACAGCTAATGCAGACCATGCCATGACTTAACCCGACTGTGACCGGGCAACTAAGGGTGACAATGTTGGGTTTGAGTCGGGCCAGCCGAGATGGGCCGAGAAAGTATTATTGTTAGGTACTTGACGGGGCAACTGAGAAGTGACATATGTACCATGTGAGACCGGTGGGCCGAGTCAAGTGCTAGAGTATAGTGGATGGTCTGAGACCGTTGGGCCGACATTGGCTGGGATTATTGTCACCGGTCTGAGGCCGTTGGGCCGACATTGGCAGGGATAATTGTCACCCATCTCAGACCGTTGGGCCGACATTGGCTGGGATGGCTGTTTACTCATCTTAGGTGTAGGGATCGGTGCCGGTGTGGTCATTGGTGTTGTCATTCGAGTAGGTATCAGTCTGATCATCGGCATGGTCATCGGTGTTGTCATCGGTATTGTCATCGGTGTGGTCATCGGTGTTATCATCGGCATTATCATCGGAGTTCTCATCGGAGTTATCATCGGTGTTGTCATCGGTGTTGTTATCGGTGTTGTCATCGGAGTTCTCATCGGTGTTATCATCGGTGTTGTTATCAGCGTTGTCATTGGTGTTGTCATTGGTGTTGTTATTGGTGTTGTTATTGGTGTTATTATATGCATTTTCATTGCTGTTGTCATTGTTGTGGTCAATGGTCTTAGTGTATATTGCAAACATTATTTTTTTAATTGCTCAAGGGCTACATCTAGACTGAAGATGGTATCTAGGCTTTTATCAAGAAGCATCTTGAGCCTTGTCGTATCCCCTATACATGTCCTGAATTCCTGTTTAATATTTGCTTCTTCGTGTTCAATCCAGAGCTGATGTTTGGCTGGGTATTGGTTGACTACCGCTCCATACCTGACCTTCTGCTTTTTCCGGCTTGCCCATCCTTTGTAAATTGAAGCATCTAGACGTTTCCGTTTTCTTGTTTTTCTCTGTTCATGCAACGAGGAACCTGCTTTTGAATGATTTGATATCAGCATATATTTGCAAAACTTTTTCATCAGACTTGCATTTGTTTGAGGGCCTCGGCGTTTTGGGATATGATGTGCAGAACGAGGAAGAGGATGCCTCGGAAACGGTATCAGCCTCCACGTTACGTTGTTTACCGGCATCGGTGTGGGGGTTGACGTCGTTGTCGGTGTCAGTGGGGGTGTCCAAATCGATAACCATTCTGTCTGCATTGGCAGGGGCATCCAAATTGATAACCATTTTGTCATCATCCTGCACCTGAACCGAGGGTTTTTGAAGACCGGGTGGTTTCAGCATATCGAAACCGCCAAATGCAGTTCCTGCATATAAGTGTGATAAAATCTCATGTAGTCGTGCACCATTGAACCTACTACTGGGCCAAATGAATGCCGGTCCGCCATTTCCAGCATTGGAAGGGCCTGGTACTCCGGGTACCTCAGGATTGAATGCCGATCCACCCTTTCTGACATTGGAGGGGGCTGAGGGGCCTGCTACTCCTGGTACTTCAGGATTGTTTTTGACCAAATCACGAGCTGGTGATTTGGACTTGACCTCATCAGCAGGGGCGAGCCCAAATGTGAAAAGTCCCGCTGATTGATGTTTTAGTTAAGCACAAGTTATAAAAAATAACTTACAGGGTACCACAGGGAAGTCCTTCAATGTTTTTAAAACGATCGGCTCTAAACACCAGAGTTGAAAGTGACACCAGCAAAGTTGATAGAGTGCTACATACTCCTGCTAGTTACTACATTTTACCAGATATTCATCAACAAAGGTGCTTGATAATGAGCAGCAGTAGTAGATCTCACCTTTAGATCGAGCCATTGAGGTGTATTGACTGCAACAAATGCTGATGGCCGATATTCAACGTTGTTTGTTCAAGTTTGGCCAAAACAAAAAAAAACACGTCGGAGAGTTTTTCGCGGTGAATTCACCGATATTCTGAAAACTTTAACCAACAGATCCACCACACACACACAAATCTACAATGGCCGCCAAAAACATCGATTATCAAGGTGTCATCTACAAGATAAATGCACGTCTCACGGACACCTTCAAGGTCGTGAAGGCTGAATTTGACAGCAATCTCCGGAACCACATCATGTACCAGGTCACGCAGGAAATGGTAGGTTTTCTATCACAGGTTACTTCTGGACTCTAAATGCAAACCCTTGCAATACAGATCAAGGTTTCAGACGTGTGCAAGGCTGCAGAGTCCGAAGGTATCAAGATCCATATTCCGAGGCTCATCCTCAGTGCGGCCATAGAATACAAGGCCAACTACGACCCCGAGCACCGTAAGTTGCCACGAATTCGAAGAATCAGCAAAGAAGACCCCAACATCACCAATGAGCCGGGGTATGTTGCTGGTAGGAAGACTCCGGAGTATGATGGACCCAGAACCGGTCCTGCTTGGTGGACCAATGAATATGGTGAGTTAATCTATTCAAATACTGACATGCCTACAGGGCTTTATTGACTACCTATGTCCAAACTAACCCAGTCAAATGCCTAAAACCATTCCCGATGATGAGGAGTCGGCAACCCCCTCCTGAAAAGAAGCATGGGAGGAGCAACAAGGATGGGAAGGGGAATGGGAAGGAGGGGACCGGGAAGGGGAGGGGGAAGGGGAATGGGAATGTGAAAGGGAAGGGGAAGGAGCAGGAGGATGAAAAGGAGGATGCATCGGAGTCGGAGGACGAGGAGGAGGAAGATGAATTGGAATCAGAAGAGGACGAAGAGGACGATCTGGAAGGGGATGATGATGATGATAAAGATGAACTTGAGGAGGAGGAGGAGGAGGCAATGGGGCAAGGGAAGAAGCCGAGGGGCCAGGACAAGGGGAAACAGAAGGAGAAGACGAAGGAGGAGAATGAGGAGAAAGAATTGAACAAGAACTTGACAGGAAAGGGTAAGGGGAAGGAGAAGGAGGTGGAGGTGGAGGTTATAGACCTCGAGATGACTGACATAGTCAAGGAGGAGTCTGATGAGGAGAGTTCGAAGAAGACGCTGCGTGAGGATGAGGTCATGCAGCTGGACGACATTCCAAACCGCTGATCAGGATCCAGGAGGCTGAAGAGACGACGAGAAGACCTGGCCAAAGAAGAAACACCGATCAAGAGGCGAAAGCAAACGGACGGGACAATTGGGCTTACAAGGGAACAGGTAAGTTAGCCTGCCGTTTCAAAGAATTTTTACTTTATTCTGGCACCTTTAGTGTTGCCGGCGTTGCTTTGACCGATGGCCTATGTTGGTTTGCCAGAAAGGTGCTAGGTGTGTGGGATGGGAAAAAGAGGACGCCAGCTGAACCTGCCCAAAAGACGTTCAAAGCCAACAAACATAGGAGGGAATCGACGCCGACCCCGCCACCACCAACACTGACACCGACACCAGGGCCAAGCATCATCAAGAAGAAGGTCATGAAGGTTATCCTCATTCCCCCTGCACCTCCAAAGCCATCAGTTGCATCTGGTTCCGGAATGACCCTCCGGCCTCGAAAATCAATGGTTTGCATTCAAACGCCTCCAATGCTGACCCTATCGCCGTCGCGGAGTGTGTCACCTTTGCCTCCCCCGATCACCCAAAGGTGAGGCAAGTCAAAAGGCAAGGGGAAGGCGAAGGAGGTGATCAATGTGGATGATGATTTGAGAAAATCATCCATTCCTGAGGGCTGTGAGTTTGAGTCAGTTCTTGAATGAAAATTTGCTGACATATTACTGAAATTTAGCGACTCTTTACCCTGTCGTCTTCCACCCAACCTGAATGGATGCCCTTGGGAGGGTACGCAAATCCAGTAGCTCAGACAGCTCCAATCAAGAGCTGCTATCAAGGATAGAACATCTGGAGGCCGAGGTCCGGGCTGTCAAATCGAGCCGGATACAAGCTCTGGAGGCTGAGGTTCAGGCCCTCAAATTGATGATGGAAGGGTTCAGGGGGAGGATGGCGAAGGAGGAGACAAAGGTATTTGAATTGCCTTTGAAAAAGAAGGAACCATCGGAGGAGGCGATGCCACTGAGATCCCAGAGTGAGACAGAGAATGTCCAGATGGCTGGTCCATCCACCTTGACAGACCAAAGGGAGCTCCGGAGTAGCAGAGAACGGTTGCCACCTCCAGTGAGACTCCGTGCAATGTCTGAACCTCTGGCCTCCGACAGACAGCGATCGACGGTGACCCCAAGCATGTCGATTTCCGAGGTCATCCGATCTCCATATTTGAGGTCCCCAGATAAATCTTTCCTCACATAGGCGGCTGGTTTGGCTAGGAAAATTTCATGTATTCATATGTATGCGGCTGGATTCACGGAATGAATGGATTGGGTTTGGATTTCTCATGTGCTCTCTAAATGAGTGAAGTAATTGGGTGAAGTTAAGCCTGAATGAGGAATGTTTGTGTGATATGTTCTGTGTTATCATTTTTACCAGAGTCTGGTTGTTATCGGTGTTATGATCAGCGTTGTCATAGGTGTTGTCATCGGTGTTGTCATCGGCGTTATCATCGGTGCTATCATCGGTGTTGTCATCGGTGCTATGATCGGTGTTGTCATCGGTGTTATTATCGGTGTTGTCATCGGACTTGTCATCGGCGTGGTCATCGGTGTTATGTCATGGGCATTATCATAGGGTTGATCATCGGATCTGTCATTGGCGTTGTCATCGGACTTGTCATTGGAGTGGTTATTGGCATTTTTATTGGCAGATATAAATAAAGTTCATGTTCACATCTCTCGATAGTACACTTGTTGAACTGTTACCTACGTGCCTTTCTAGGGCTTTTTCTGGTACCCTGATCATCCAAATCTTTTATCAACTTCTCACCCCCCATCAGCTTCTGCTTCTTCGGATTCCTCTCTTTGCCATCACTGTCCTGAGGAGCCCCCCTTTTCAATGAACTCAATCCTTTCCTCAACTTTTCACACACAGCATCCAGCCTAGGCTCAACCTTTGTGAAGTCGAGCTTCGTCTTGATGATGTAGTCTTCAAGGTTTGGCTCAACTCCTTCTTCATCCCCCTCCTCATCCCAAAAATGAGATCGAGCCATGTCTTGACTGAGAAGGCCGATGCTAAGCAACACTCCCTCGATAAACAGTCGGCTCCTATATGTCCCATCAGCTTTTAAATATGGCTGGCCATCTAGCCATTCCAAGTAAGCATTTCTAATCTTCACCGACGAATGGACATTTTTTGGTGCGGTCGTGTGTTTGTACTTCCAAGTGGCCCAGTTTGGAGTTGACTTGGGGATAGGAGTAGGATTGGCATCATCCTAATTTAAATTTATATCAGCCCAAAGGGAATCCGGTCATACAAAGAATAAATTACCGGAAGTTGAGACACGGTGATACGCACTGTATGATCCTGGCCTCCGATTCGATATATCTCACGATTCTATGCGATTCACATCAATCCGACACTCTTTGACCTTGCGATCAAGTCGCGACTATTGCGATTGTCTGCGACTTCGGAGTTCTTTAGTTATCGCATTTCGAAGTATTTCCTTTGTTTTCTTTGTTCTACTTTCTTATGCATCGTCCCCTATACTCTTCCTTTATGATACATATGCCCCTCTCTCTGATATCTCCATATAGTATACTCTTTCATCCCTCTTCCTTTGTCCTTACAGCTTATATACCTGCATGTATGAGCCACTAGACAGAGATCCCAGAGAACCCCCAGACAATCCAGATACACCGTCCTTCCCCCTTCGTCTCAGAGCTTATCCTTAGTCCTAGACCCAGTCCCCTCACTTTATATTACCTTCTCTCACTGTCCGACCCTTCCATTTCACTGCGACTTTCTTATTTTTATCGCACCTCTTCGATTTTTATCGCAACTCTCTTATTTTTATCGCACCACTTCGACTTTTATCGCAGCATTTATATTGAGTGTCTCACACCCTTCTCTTCCTTTACTTTCCTCTTTTATCCTAGTGTAGGCTTTCCGAAACTTCCTCGCACCTTTCTTAGCAGTTCATAGTTAGATTCCCTTCTTACTACCCCCACCTGCACATCAACGGTTTGAAGGCACCTTTGATACACTTGGTTATCCGATAGTGAACTTAGGTACTGGAACCTCTCCTCTGGATCAATGATGGATTCCGGAGGAAATGGGACGGTGAGCATCTTGGAACGGTGACTGGGATCTTTGTTGCTGGTATCTTCATCATCGTCTTCCTCATCTCCATCAAGTGCATCATCGGCAACAAAATGACCGTCAGCCTTTTGCTTTCCCTTATCGGCCTTCTGCTTTCCCGTGCCGGCTCTCTGCTTTCCCTTGTCAGCTGTCTGTTTTCCTTCATCATTGTCATCTTCCGAACCGGACTCGCTATTGGAATCTGATGAGGAACCAGATTCACTGTCGGAAATGTCCTGTTGCCGAAGTCGGGAAGGTCCCGCTGCATTAGACTTTTGTTGAGCCTTCTTTCGAGATTTCCCAGAGGTAGATGGGTTGGAGTTATCGATTTCACCGTTCCGTCCCTTGAAGCCCCTGAATTCAAACATTGTCTTGACCTTTTTGTTTGCCTGCCTTTCATACCAAAAGTCAAGAACCAACAAAGCCTGCTGCTTGACTAGCCTTGAAGGATCCCAGAGTTGAAACCTAGCCGGCAAATATTGTGGTGATATGTATTGATCTTGGCTGATGCTGAGATCTCCCCAAGGAACCGAAGCTGAGTTGTCACCAGACCGTAATTCTGATTTCACATGATATCAGAATGACTTTACTGAGAGCTGAGACACATACGATAATGCAAATTTAAAAAGTCCCTGATAAGGGATTTCATCTCCTCCAAATTTGGCCTTTTCATTCCTGGAAAGATGGGAAGTTTGGGGACACCTTTATCATCCAGATGAACTTTCGGTTGTTTTGTCGGCTTCTTAGTCGTAGGTCCATCAGCTTCATCATTGCTACCTGAGTCAGGTTTTCCTAGTAAATTCAGCCGAATGAGTTAGCCAATGCTAAGACCGACGCCGATATCAATGCCAACGCCGACATCAACACCGACACCGATGGAAACGCCGATGCCGATGGAAACGCCGATGACCACACCAATGCCAATGGCTGCCAATGGCAATCTGATGCTGACTGTATACCATCCAAATTTCCATTCCCCAGACAAACTAGGGACATTTTACAAAGGCGTAATACTCACCCAGTTCTTCTGAGGCATATGCTTCCCATTCCGTCATCACCGATCCCTTTTGCCAATTAGGTTTAGCCTTCACAAATGACTCATGACCTAGCTCATCATTAAAGTCATGGCTGGACCAAGATTAGTTTAAAACAGGTAACCAAAGTTACATGATCCACATACGACGAAACCAACACATTGTCTGATGTGTCCCGACATGCCGACAGCACGAAAACCCTCATCCCCAAGTCCTTATGCATTTGTGTAGCGAATTCCTTGATGTATTGCACCGCATGTTTTTCAGCATTCCTAGGGACATCAGGTCGCAAGTTCAGCCATGTCGTCGGGACATACAATATGAGAACCTACTTTTGCTGGACATGTACTGGAGGTCCTTTCGACTTCCACTCATCCAACAACCCCTGATACTTCTGGACTTCTTCTTCCGGCAACTCCTCACACACAGCCTTCAACCCAGCCTGGTACTTTGCCATTCATTGCTTGGTACCAGGGGTTGAGCCCGACAACTCAGACACTTTTCCCTCTACCTCCTCCCTCATCTCATGACCTACAACCTTCTTAAAGTTCCAAATTTGTCTATGGTTGTAAAGGGGCTTTCTGGTCCTACGACGTCCATTGTTGTAAAACCATTCCTTTATTTTCTAAAGGCTGAAATTAGCAAAATTAAATTTGGTTACCAGCTCCACTTGCAATGTATTCCAAGGGAGTCTCAGACCTCCCTTGTGTACCAACAATACTGGTGTGCACCTGTTTCATGGTTTTGGCACGCCCTTTTTTGTCTCCAGCCCTAAATTCCTCAAGTTTGCCTTTGAGGGTGGCAAGTTGAGCGGCAGTGAAAGAGGTTTCAGGCATTGTGGAATCAGGAAAGAGGTTTGAATTTGCAGGAGATGAGATGAGATTTAATAAATGATGAATTGTGTGCGGCTACTTGTCGATGTTGCAAGTTTGCCAAATTTGACTATACACCCATTTCAGAAATCGAAATTTCGTCAACCGACTTTCGACCATCCACCTTTTATTTCCTCAATAATTTACACTCTCATCTGTGTATTCTTACCGTTCCAATTTCTTTTTAAATCCTCCACTTCGTATTTATTTCATCCAACCAATTATTCAGCCATGGTCAAGTCGTTCAAAAGAAAGTCTGCTCCTCGTGTTAGCAGGGTGACATTAAAAGAAGTGTTCACTGCTCGTGGATTTCAGACTCGAAGGAATATTGTCGACAGCCCTAGGAGCTCACATTCCTCTCCTACAAAAAGACAAAGAATGACTCAAGATTATTGCGAAGAACATAGCGATTACCTTCAAGATCTCCCACATATTGAGCCTCTAATATTGCCCAGCAATAATGTAAATATGACTTTCTACTTGGTCTCACACAGGTCCAACTGACAGTCATCTTCTTGGAGTCATCCAGCAATTATATGAGGGAATGGCTACCCCATAGAACAGAATATCTAGACCATATCCTGGCCAGGGAAGCACCTCCAGAAGGACAGATCTGCATGGGTTGTTGGACAGCCGAAGGCACATGGAAATGCTCCACATGTTTTGGTAGTCCTATATACTGCCAGGCATGTTGTGCAGATATCCATGAGAGGTTACCATTTCATCGGGTGGAAAAATGGACCGGTGACTACTTTACGCCTGCCTGGTTGATGGAAGTGGGAGTCAAGCTCCACCTAGGTCATGGAGGGTTGCCATGTCCAGCTGTCCGGAGTGACAACACCATTATTAATGACACCGAGGATTGCATTGTCAATGCTGACATCGGCATCAATGCCAGTACCAACGCCGACATCGACGCAAATGCCGATAACAACGCTGATAACAACGCCAATGATTACGCCGATGATTACGCCGATGACTATGCCGATGATAATGCCGACAACACCGATGATAACGCCAATGCCAATGCCGATGACACTGCCAAAAGATCAAACAATACTGAAGACCCAACCACGCCCTTTTCATTGCAAAGCTTTCCAGATTCACCAAAAGACATTGATAAGACATGTGAAAGCGTTATGGTGGTGGTGGACAGCTCAGGTATCCATCGTCTGGTCATCCGATGGTGTAAATGTAGAGGAGCAGCTGGACGTGATATTTAGTTGCTTGATGTTGGCTTATATCCCACAACATCAAAAAAGCCCCAAACTGCATTCACATTCCAAGTCCTTGACGAGTGTCTCCTAGACAACTTGGAATGTAAAACCGCTTGCCAGGCATTTCATTCTAAATTACTCCGGCTTACCAGCTCACCGTTTCCTCACACCGTCCCGGTATGTAATCTGATTTATTCACCGGTAAATTTTGATTGACAACCTATCAGAACCGTTACCGTGAATTACTAAGATGTACAAGGCAATGGAGAAATCTGAAGGCCCGGAAATGGAATGGATTTGGCCAACATGACAACCAGGAACCAGGACCTGGCCAACTCATGATGACATGTCCTGCTTGTCCGCAGCCTGGTCTCAACTTGCCAGAAGATTGGAAAAACAGCAAAGGGGATACCGGCAGCATTATGCCTTCATTCGTGATGGATGGAAATTTTAAAGTAGAACACATGAAGATGCGGAGGCCTCTGGATGATGTTACTATCGCCGATGGTCATGGGTTTATGGTTGGGGAGGATAGATATAAAAAACATATCCGAATAACCAAAGAGGTCATACTGGTAAGTTCTATTGAATGAATTAATGTCTAGGAAATGTTGAAAATTTTAAATATTTCAGAAGTCAACATGCAATGAACATAGGGCGGTGAATCAGGCTAATTCTCGAAAACAAAATTTGGATGTGACCGGTATTGGTGCACTGGCCTGTGCCCGTCATGGATGTTTTGTTCCACATTCAGTTGTTGATTTTCAGAAGGGTGAAAGGTAATTTTTTATCTGATGTTGTCAAGTTCACCAATGCCGATGACGGCGTCGGCGTTCAGACCATCGCTGATGATGGAGGTGTCACCAATGCCGATGCATCGGACTAGTTTGCCATTCCTTCTACATCCAATACCAAGTATTTTGCCAATATACTAACATTGATTCCATTCCAGACAAATGAACATGGACTACGCCCTCTCAGAAGTTCTCAAGTGGAGCTCTGGTTTCAAGACCATCCTGCTCATCTATGATATCATGTGCCAATATGGCAAGCACCTCCAAGAGAGATTGAGTCAAGGTCCTTATCTGCATACTCCTGAAGGGATCAAAATCAAGAAAGGAATCGGCCTGTTTCACATTATGGGTCATCAAGATCAATGCCATCCCCGATACAGCCCTCAATTTATCGAAGGTGCTGGCCAGGTTGACGGCGAAATATTGGAATCATTATGGGCTCCCCTTGATCATATCGCCAAGAGCACAAGGACCATGTCTGCTGCATCCCATCAGGAAACGATCGATGCTCACATGAACGACTCCAACTTCAAGAAACTCATCAGAATAGGTCTGTATTCATTGTCATTTGTATAAACCTAGCATCTGGAATTTATAGGCCTTCATGGTCGCAGGTCCAACATTGATCAAAAATATCGCAAAGCCGTCATCGGCGTTGCCAGTAGCAAATCGGCATTGGATGACCTCGTTTTGACAGCCGACGCCGACCTCACTCGGAAATGGACAAAAGAGGCGAAAAGAGCTCAAAAATACTGGGATTGAGACAAGTCGGCAATGGACATCTATGATGCCAAAACATCTAAAGGTAATTCTGAGCCAACCGATATGAAATCATCTCTCAGCCGGTGTCTAGGACCCATGAAAGAAGAAAGAATCCTGGAACTGACCCTAAATGAAAAGACAAATGGCCTGATGAATGGCACCATCGCCTGGCTATCCTCTGGACTCAAAATTCAGGAGACACAGTATGTAACATATCCATGATGAGGTTCCAATTGCATTGACTGTCTTGGATTGCATTTCAGACTCTCGCTAGCTTATGAGGAGAGAAGGCTTGGCCAGAAACCATCACCGACAGCTAAGCTTTCCATGGAGGACAAAAGACACCGATTGAGAAACAGAATTGACCGGTTTCACAAGTCATCGGTGAAATTCATGGATTCCGACCTCATCGATGAAGAGATGATGCCAGATGTCGATCCACTACAATCTGACTCAGATTCCGAATCATCGGACAATGGAAGTGACAATGAACGCGAGCCAGACACAGACAATCCATTCATCAACCATCAACGCCGGCAATCCTGGGATCAAGATTCTCCGACGAAGACCAATTTATTCCTGCCTTCCAACCTTCAGTTATCGGCATTCGACGCATCGGCCAGCAAACTGATTTCTGCAGAATTGAAATTGAGAGAAGCTCAAGCAGACAGCGCCCTTCACCAAATTCGAATTTGTTTAGGTCACAAAGCGTATCTATTCCGGAAAAATGTTCGATTGGCATCGGGGACAAAGCAGAAGACAAGGGCTTGGAAAGAGGTTTATTCTGTGGAAGCCCATGTCAAGCACCATGCAAGAGTTTATCGTCTCGCCCGAAAAGCCTTGGTCTCTCTGGGGGCATCTCCCGAGACATTGGAAAGGTATAAGTTGCTTAGGCAAGATGAACTCACAGCTACTACTGCTTTGGTGGATCTGAAACAACCAGGGCAAAAAAACAAGTCGTTAGCGTGGTTTTGGAACATGGATATAGACTGGGACATTGCTGGCAATGACTGGATGGAAGAATGTGAGTGTTCCCCTCCTTCCAATCACAGTTTTTTGAATTTGAGTCAGTCTATCGGGTTCACTGGCTACAGTCGAAGGCCAATTTTTGCCGATGGACCGAGGAATTGACATTGGTCAAGAAGGAAATGGAGTGGACCATTAGGTTCTTCCAAATCAAAGCTGAGACTTGGAGAAATCGAATGGAGTTGGTCATCGGACATGGATCATCGGGAAAACGATGTTATGCTGCAAGGCAAGCGGCTATGTGGGATCAATTTGCTACACAAGCAGAAAGCATGTTTGGGATTTTCCTAAATACATAATCATGTACCATGGTATTGCTTAAGGCATGTAAATTAACAGCTAGTCATCCATCGGCGCCGATGTTGTAACACTTTTTAAATAAACGTAAATAGAAGACACCTCTGACTTCAACTGCAATATCCCAGCCAACTAGTCCAACAAGCTTGAAATGTCAAAACTCATTGAATGCCAGCAACTCCTCAACCTTCTAGTGCGTCGTGTTCGGTCGGCGATCTTGGCAATGGCAATAACTTGGGATGGCATGTCTCCAACACAACGAGAGACTTGGCTTTCAAACATGCAGAATGAACTTGTGAGTGAAATGACTAATTCTATTGAAATACACTCCATTCGTTGCAGGCAACAGCGACGACGTGCATCGGAATGGCTCAACTTGGAGGGATCATTTTGGAAATACCGGAAATTATCCAGGGAACGGCAAAAGCGATATACAGTTATAGCCTGCCATATGTATGGGAGAAGCTTCTCTTTACACAGGAACTCCCGATCGAAGGCTTAGCACAGCACTTCGTGCAAAAGCATCTTCATGCTGGGCAATGGTGGCGAGAAGAGCAAGGATCAGTGGCCAATGGCGCAAAGGACATTCTTATCACGTTTGCCGGATATTTTTCAGCAGTCGCCTTGATGGAGGTAATATTTATGTTTCCATTCATTGTATTTTTCATGGTAGAATCATTCACAGGAAGAGACAGCTGCTAGTTTTCAGATGGCTTATGAATCGGTAAAGGAAGGTGGAATTTCGGCAAAGGAAGACTTTGTAGATTTTTCTGGACTTTGGCAGGTAAAATATGTTCTGCATCCATGCCTTCAGGCTTCTTAGCCCTCCATTCCTTTGTACAGGTACTCGAGGAGACCCACAAGGAACTCCGAGAAATGCTGGTTTTTCATCCTGGACAAAAAAGCCCAACCCCGGTGGCATCGACTAGCAAATTGGCTCCGGATGTTCCCCCTATAACGACATTAGATGATGTTCTGAAGACATGGACCTCAGCCAAACCCGATGCAATGGATGCCGATGAATTCCAGGATAAAAAGACAGGCAAGTCCGACGGTAAGCAGTGCTTGACTGAGCAATGCCCTCAAACAGCAGTTGAACATTTCCAAATAGCCGTCCCTCTCCTGCCACGATTACCATCATCATTTGTGTCAAGTTTGTCTGGCGAACAAAAGGCCGAACTTGCCAAGTACCTCGAGACCATCCAGGCTCAAGTGGTAGAGAGCTACCAGATTGTTAGAACACAGACACTGGATAAAATTGAGGATGGTAAGATGTTGCAAGATAGATGGTGGAGGTTGATGGATACAAGAATGGAGATGTCAAGGGGAATTAATCGATAATTGTATATTAGAACAAGTCCAATCAGCATGTGTCAAGTCCAATCAGTGTATGTCAAGTCTGATTGGCATTTAACCAGTCCGATTCGCGTTTGGCAACTTCTATCAATGTTTGGCAAGTCCTATCGGCGTTTGACAAGTCCTATTGGTCTTTGGGAGCTCCTATCGGTGTTTGTCCACTCCAAAGTGGCGTTTTTTGGTGCCAATCGGCGTTTGTTCACTCCGATCAGTGTTTCCCCACTCCGATCGGTGTTTCCCTACTCTGGTCGGTGTTTCTCCACTCTGATTGTTGTTTTTGGATTATTAGGCCATTCTCTCAGGTCTGAACAATTCATTGCTATACATTGGCTTGATCTTCTACCACCTGTCTGCCAATTTGATCTAATGTCATCCAAGGAACCGCCAGCACCCCTACCCTCTCATGTACATTGTCTCTCATATAAAATGCAAGACATACTTGTTCACCTGATATCCTAAACACCCCATGCCTCAAAATTCTTCCCCCAAGATGGACGAGTGTTCCGGAATTGTATTGCAATTCTAGTCCGATGTTAGGTAATTCTAGAACGGCATCCTTGTATGGTCCAATGGTTGCCAAAATATCATACCATTCTGCTCTCGAATTGTTGTCTCGATGCGCCGGTGTTTCCCGATTGCTGATCACTGACATCCCATTGAACACCAATGGCCACTGGTTGATGACTTCAGTTAACGAAGGTTCTTTTGCCAGACGTCGAAGCGTCTCTTGGCCACACATGTACAATTGTGGGTGTGTAATGGCGAGGGTTGCTGATATGAGTGCGATTGATTCACAGGCGGCTTTGAGCCATGTGTCAGTATTTGAGTCATTCAACACCGATGATATCACAACCGGTTCATGGTTCATCTAGATCATATGTGTCGGTCTTTGTCTCCACTTAATGTATGGCTCACTCACATCGTGTCCTTGTCGAAACCAAGCAGGAGACAGTTCAACCGATCCCGGCGTCATCCAAACACATCCAGCTTCATTGAGGAATAGTTTCAGGTCCAACCTCCAATTTTTCTTCGTTCCTGGCTTCATGCTTTGTCGTAAAGGGCCTTCCATGTGCCTCATGGTCATGGCAAGTATCGACTACTGACACCATATATATGAATTCTGGAATCATACATCACAGGACTTACTTGTCTTGTTGGCATCAACATGTCAGGAAGATACCAACAGAGTATCCTCCCATGCCGATCTCTTATGGTCATGGGTGTATCGACCTTGCGAGGTGGATTTGCAATCAATGGATACCGGGATGTGAGAGCTGCCTCCTTTACAGCGTTGAATCCAGTGGGTTTTGGACCCAGCCTGGTTGAATACCGGTCAGCATCCCAAGGCAAAGTTACTGGAAATCATATTGAGTACTTGGAACTATATTTGAGCTATATCTTTACCAGGATTTTGGTATGCTATGACCAATTGATACACCAGCAGCTCACAATCACAAACTACCTGTGTACTGAATTCCAGAGGTGGGAGAATTAACCGGACATGAGGTGATGGTTGGGATATTTGCTGGTTAAATTTGGCGATGAGATATGATGATATGTTGTCCATAAAGTGGAGGATTGAAAGGGATGGAGGGAGGTGGCTCATGTTTGAGAAGGAAGAATTGATTAACGTTAATAATGCAGTTGAATGAGTGATGTTGATTACCAATCTGACCGTTACACACCAGTAGTAAAAATAAAAAACCCCCATGCAAGCCCATCAGCGTTGAAATAGTGATAGTCATGCTATCCAATGTCAACCCATTGGTTCAAGGCTGGCGAAAATGATAAAATCCGCAACGCCGATGCCGATGATCACACCGATGATAGCACCGATGATATCACCGATGAAGCACCGATGATAACACCGATAACTACTCTAATGACGCCACCAATAATAACACCGATAATAGCACCGATGATAACAACGAATAAAGCACCGATGATAACACCGATAACTACTCCAATGACACCACCTATGACAACACCGATAACAACTCCGATGACAATACCCATGACAACACCGATGACAGCACCGATGATAACACCGATGAGAACTCCGATGACAACACCGATGATAACACCGATGAGAACTCCGATGACAACACTGATGACAACACCGATGAAAACACCGATGACAACACCGATGACCATGCCGATGATAAGACCAATACCTACTCAAATGACAACACCAATGACCACACCGGCGCCGATCCACACCTAAGATGAGTAAACAGCCATCCCAGCCAATGTCGGCCCAACGGTCTTAGACGGGTGACAATAATCCCAGCCAATGCCGGCCCAATGGTCTGAGACGGGTTACACCCATCCCAGCCAATGCCGGCCCAACGGTCTTAGACGGGTGACAATAATCCCAGCCAATGTCGGCCCAATGGTCTTAGATGGGTGACAATAATCCCAGCCAATGCCGGCCCAACGGTCTAAGACAGGTGACAATAATCCCTGCCAATGCCGGCCCAATGGTCTTAGACGGGTGACAATAATCCCAGCCAATGTCGGCCCAACGGTCTTAGACGGGTGACAATAATCCCAGCCAATGCCGGCCCAACGGTCTGAGACGGGTGACACCCATCCCAGCCAATGCCGGCCCAACGGTCTGAGACGGGTGACACCCATTCCAGCCAATGTCGGCCCAACGGTCTGAGACGGGTGACACCCATCCCATCCAATGTCGGCCCAACGGTCTGAGACGGGTGACAATTATCCCTGCCAATGTCGGCCCAACGGTCTCAGACCGGTGACAATAATCCCAGCCAATGTCGGCCCAACGGTCTTAGATGGGTGACAATAATTCCAGCCAATGTCGGCCCAACGGTCTGAGATGGGTGACAATAATCCCAGCCAATGCCGGCCCAACGGTCTGAGACGGGTGACACCCATCCCAGCCAATGTCAGCCCAACGGTCTGAGACGGGTGACAATTATCCCTGCCAATGTCAGCCCAACGGTCTCAGACCGGTGACAATAATCCCAGCCAATGTCGGCCCAACGGTCTCAGACCATCCACTATACTCTAGCACTTGACTCGGCCCACCGGTCTCACATGGTACATATGTCACTTCTCAGTTGCCCCGTCAAGTACCTAACAATAATATTTTCTCGGCCCATCTTGGCTGGCCCGACTCAAACCCAACATTGTCACCCTTAGTTGCCCAGTCACATATGGGTTAAGTCATGGCATGGTGTGAGATTTATGGCCCACTTGGTGTTTAGACAGCAAGCAGGAACAGATGCCTGAACACAGGATTTATATATGGTGCACTTGGTGTTTAGACAGCAAGTGATAGCAGATGCGGAACACAGGCGGAGTCCAGCAGTGAGGAAGCACAAGATTTGTGGCCCACTTGTTGTTTACACAGCAAGCAGGAACAGATGCCTGAACACAGGATTATATATGGCGCACTTGGTGTTTAGACAGCAAGTGATATCGGATGCGGAACACAGGAGGAGGCCGGTGGATGTTTGGTCACAGTAGTAGCCTAGAACAGAGAATCCACCTAATGTTTAAACATTAAGCAGTTATGTATGTGCTGGTCAGGCAGGCTGGGAGATTCAACTTATGGTATAAACATTGAGGGTATGGACTTGGATACGTACTTGAGAAACAAAAGGCATACACATGATCAGTAACAGATCTATTGGTTATTTAATAATAGTTGTGATATGCGAGGTATTTAAATATAGTTCAGGAGCATAATGGTATGCCATGTCTAGCAACATTTTGACCACACAGAACACTTGAGAGAGTCTGAAAATCATTTTGGTGCAGTATATATGATTTTGTAATTAATTAATTAATTAATTATTATAATGGTTTAGTATATGAGGGGCTGAAAGTGACCTAACGATCGCCTCAATGCCTGAGGCAATTTCACTTAATCAGCAAGCAGTCTTGGCCACAACGCCCACCACCACCATATCTGCCCTCATTGGACCCCCTGTAGGTCATGCAGGACCTTTCGTGGCATGTTGAGGACCCCCCGCGTCCCATTGGTGAGGAGATTTAAGGGACTGGTGGCCCAGGTAAGTTATATTTTACATTTTTGTTTAAAGAGCCCCCCCGCCTTGTTTGACTACCAGGACACCCCAGGCCTGGCCATTTCCCACCACCCCCAGTTCCATTAGACCCCCCACAGTCCGTTTGTCACCAAAATGTGCACTTGGGGGGTCCCAGCCCCTCATATTCCCGCTGTTTACCCACACAGACCACCCCGCCTGTTTTGAGCACCAAGATCCCCCGTGCCCAGCCATTTCCCACCAGCACCAGTCTCGTTATACCCCCCACCGCCCGTTCGTCACGAAAATGAGCGCTCGGGGGGTCCCAGCTGCTCACATGCCTGCCATTTGCCCACACAGCCCCCCCTGCCTCTTTTGACCACCAAGACCCCTCGTGCCTGGCCATTTCCCACCACCCCCAGTCCCGTTAGACCCCCCGCAGCCCATTCGTCATGAAAACAAGCGCTTGGGGGGTCCCAGCTGCTCACATGCCTGCCATTTGCCCACACAGCCCCCCCCCACCTCTTTTGACCACCAAGACCCCCCATGCCCGGCCATTTCCCAATTCCCCCAGTCCTGTTACACCCCCCACAGTCTGTTCATCACCAAAACGAGCGCTTGGGGGGTCCCAGCCCTACACATGCCCGCCTCTTGCACCAAGAGCCCCCCCACCCTTTCTAAGACATTATGTTATTTTATGTACGCCTCAGTTAATGTATATCCATCCCTACAGTAGTCAGTTAGTTGAGCTAATTATTTATTGATTATCACTTGATTACTTGACTTGTGTGAACTACATAAGTGCTGAGTTATGTTATGTAAGGACACATTTTCGTGCTTGCTCAGAACCTTCACTCATCAATTCTCCCCATAAACTCTTGTGTTCCCAGTGTCTAAACATTGAGAATATCTTGCTCTCAACTCCCTTGGCTTTCTGATTTGAAGTGTTTAAACACTGAGAATCTCTTCTCAACTTCTTTGGCTGTCTGATTTGTGGTGTCTATACACTGCATATCTGTTTTTGTTTGTCTTCTTGGCTGTTTGATTCACAGTGTCTAAACACTGAGAATATCCTCCTTTCTGTATTGTCCTCTGGGATAGTATATTGTCATTCTTATTAGTTCTAACTGTTGTTGTGTGCTGCATATTGATCTATTAAGAGGAGATTAGACCAAGGTGAATTACTGAGAAGTGCTACCTCCCTGGGCTCTCTTCAACTCAAGAGTGTTACCCCAGTTGTCTTCTGATTTGGTATTTACCTGTCAGTGCACTGCTCTCTGTAATACAGTGTGTTGGGAGATTGGGCTGGCGGGTTTTGCAGTTGCCTCCCCTTCCATTTGGAAGACTCTCCATTATCAACTTCCACTGTTCACACCGATTTCATCTCTTCAAGAGTAGATTAGTTGTGTGTATTCAATATACAGAGAACTGATTTTTGATCCAACAACTATTCCAACTGCAATACTCGTCTTTTGATACCACATTCAACCAACCTGGAAGCTATGGATCTCTCAGAGATTATTCATATGGAAATGTGTGAAGCTAATGTAGAGGCAGGTTTTAATTCATATTAGTTTTGTATCATTCTCTTATGCTCTCATAGGCCAATGCTAATCAGGTTGATGGCCAAGCTATGGATTCAAGTCTCATTACCCCATCCTCTCAACTTCAAAACTTTGGTTCTTCTAGTCAGTATTCATTGTTTTAATAATGTTTTGTTTTTCATTATAAACTCATCGCTACAGGTACTATGCCAATATCTCTGATTACAACAGCAGTTGAGACTTTGTCAAGGAGCACAACTTTGGTTTGTCATGTTCTATTATATACTATATTTCTTTGCTGAATTTATTTTTGATTAATCTAAGGATACCGATCCAGTTATTTTCGGAATTAGAGACTTATATTCCATATTGCCTTTGGATCCATATACTGTTCAGCCATGCTATCCTATCTGTTGGTCTGAGGACCAATTATCCAAATCACCAGTATCAACAACAATTATCCTGGTTCCACCTCCTTCTGTTGAGCCTCTTGCTGGCTCCGGTTTTGTGTACCCTAAGGCACCTCCATATACTCTAGTTAAAGACACTCGCTATCGCAGAGGATATGTGTACATGGTTGACTTTGACACCTCCAAGAAAGACATGATCTTGGAACAACTCCTATGCACAATCACACCTCCAGGAATCAATCCTATCCTGGTTAATGGAAAACTGGAGAATATTCCCATCCCTGGAATGATTCTCATGCCCATCGGCATATAGTTAAGGTGAAAATAGGTACAAAATTAGCTAAATTAAAAAAATAAATAGTGAAGACTGCTGCTGACCCATGTGGTGAGAAGTTACATTTGACAGGGAATGAAGTGGTGCAAAAGGATTAAGACCTTTAGAATTATCCAGGGCATTGAACTGATTGTCATTGTGCTACAATAGCCTATGAGCAAATAATGCAATAAAAATGAGTATTTAAAACTCACTTGTCTTTTCTTCACACATTTCCAGGTTAATGAAGGTTGAGAGATCCATGGACACAATGAGGATGTGCAGAGGAGTCAGGAAGTGAAGTTGAAACTCAGTTGTTTGTGGGTCTAGCACACACTACCAGTCTATTCCCAAAGAGATCAGCAGAACTCGATAATGGAGAGTCTTCAACTTGGAAGGGGAGGCAACTGTAAATCTGCCAGCCCAATCTCCCTACACACTGTATTACAGAGAGCAGTGCACTGACTGGAAGTCTGGAGCACCTGGGAAACACTTGTAAAGAGAATCCAGGGAACTAGCACTTCTCTGCAAACCAACCTTGCTCTAATCTCCTATCAATAAACCAATGTGCAGCACTACAGTCACAGTAACCAATTAGAATGATGTCTCCAGAGAGAGTCTCTAGGAATTCCCTACCATATTTGTCCTTAGGGACTCCCTAGGGATTCACAAGATCATAAGAACAATCCCAGGGAGGGATACACTAACTATTTTGATAATGCTAAGGGGGTCAGTGCCCCAATGAGGTACACCACCAAATGGATTCAGGGTTGTCACAGCAATTTGCCTGAAAAGGATTGCATGACCTTGATTTGAGCCAGGCTACAGCATTTGAATTGGGTTGAAGTGAATGTTCTCAGAAATGACCTAGCCAGCATTGTTGCCCAGCAACAACTTAGAAATGTTGGCCTACTGCTGGTCAAAAACTGGCACAACATTGGCCAGCCTCACATGACCTAGCAGAGTCTAATATGGACACAAGTGAAAATAAATAGCCAAGTCTCAACTTTACATTTGTTTGGTCAGTGTTCACACTTGTCTTTCACCAGCACAGCACCACTGTGTGACAGTACCGGTGCCCAGCAAGACCTACACACTCACTCTGGAACAGGCATGATGTAGAGGTCTGACGACACTCTGAGTACGTATCATCAATATATCACACATACTCACGAACCTGACACGTCCCACTTCCTTGTACTCGAAACCAATGTAACCCGACATCACCCACTGTACCTGACATCTACTGTCTACCAACAGCCGATCTTATACCAACACCGCTGACTCATTCCACCCAAAATGATCACATGTGACACCTCGGACTCCCTATACCAACATCAGACTTATACCCCTGTCCTCTTTGGACATAGGTTCTTTATTTTACATCTTTTTCATTATATCTTTTCTTCTCCATTCCCATTCCTTCATTGCCTCACAACTCCCATCTTCTCCTTCCCATTTCATACCTCCTTTGTAGTTACTATCAGCCAAAGTAACCTACCAAAGTACCATACTCTTCCTAGTCCTATAAAATGGTGACCGACAACCATATTAAAATAACAATCCAGTTCCCCCTCTCTATCTCTCTCAGAATCATTCAGAAAGTCTTAGAACCTCTCGTTGTCATAGCCTATAGACTTCCCACCCTTATACTTACCATTTTATCTTGTTTTATCGTTACCCGCTTGTCATACCCGATCCAACCTGCCGTACCCGACATTGTCGGTATCGTTGGCTTCCTTATTTCTCACTCATTATTGTCATATTAGACAGCGGCTTTATTCATATTCTCTCACTACCACTTTTACTATGACTCACAACACTCATTACCTTGTCACTTTTACGCTGACACCCCCTTTGGTTAGGATCATTATTCCAAAGCCACCCCGAACATGCCTTTACAATGACACTACCTGTGGCACCACCATAGGCACCAGCAAGGGCACCAGTGCCAGCAATGGGGTGTGCCAACACCAACCACAGCACCAGCACCCTGACAACCCAGTATCAGAAAGGATGTGGCCCCAGCCCACTAGTCCAGTGCAAGCACCAGCTCTAAGAATGACTAGCACTAGCACTAATAGGTAAGCTGCCAGCCAGCACACTTGACTCACTAAAATGTTGTAGTTACACTATTATACCATGACATTAAAAAATAGAATTGGGCAAATGTTGGTACAGCATTTTGCAAAAGGTTTGCCAGAGGTTTGCCACAATTGCTGGGCAGGCATTTGCCATAAAAGGTTCAAATGGACTGGATCCAGGCCCTGGATGACTGTTCAGACTTCAGAACATTGGCACTGGCACATGTAAGTGGTGTAATGAATGTGCCATGCTTTATTTGATGCACAGACCATATTTGGCAACATATCAACAAAACACATCAATGTCAACAAATGTGTTGTCATGTGTTTTTCCAATGCCACCCAACTGCCACCCACAAGTGCACGATGCAGCAGCAACAGTGTCAATACACAGCCAACATCAACATAACAAACAAGTGGGTGGATTGGGTGCAGGTGGGATTACCCATGCCCAGGGTATGTTTTTGATTTTATGTGATTATTTATCAATTGACTATCAATAACCAGGCCCACCCACAACCTTGTACATGGTAGGACAATGATGAAGACAACAACAACAACAACAACAGCAACAACAACTTGGGTGAGGATGATGGGCCCTGGAGACATGAACTACACACCAAAAAGATGCTGACAATGGCAAGGATACAATCACATGATGGGAACCATGGCAAGGCTCTACATTGGATTTCTGGCATGTTAGATTTTCAAAAGGATTTCCTGACAGTACTCTGTTCAGAGAGAATGCCCCATCATTTGATTTTGCATTGATCTATTTGTAGTTATATATGCAGAGCCTGTTTTATTGCATTATACCTTGCTGATGACATAACAATTTTGAGGTTCTTGGACTCTGTAGGCAAGGAACAATGGTGGTGGCAACAGCAGCAGCAAGTACAGGTTGCTGGATTTGTATTCTTGCATGAAGAAAATATCAGTTTTGATCAAGGCATGGCTGACTCACCTTAAAGGTTTATGGCACTGCTCACAACCTTCCCATGGATCTAAAGACATGGGTATGGATGATGGAGTTGGAAGAGAAAGGTGGGGGGTTACCATGCTGGCACCCCAAAGTGTAGGCTCATTGCCCCATAATACAACAGCTATTATAGGCTGTCTTGGTGTTGTTAACAAAAAAATTTACAACAAAAAAAAACTAACAATGGGGAAAAGAATGAAACAAAACATTGACAAACAAACCAAAAACAACAACAGTTTTCTATTTTCAAAAGTTGAAATCAATTCTTATCTTGTGCAATGATTATTATTGCTATGTTAAAATATTACCTTTTAAGACAAGCCATATGCAAAATCTAGTGTAATCAAAATTTTGTGACTGAAATGAAATTTTATTATTGTCCAAGAATCCTTATAGTAAACTCCAATTTTTTAATTATTGTCAACTTGTGTCAAGCTTTCACAAAATGGCTGTAAATATATCATTTTGTTTTTGCCCAACAAAATAATTGAGACCATTTATATAAAACCCACCAAGTTTGAAACCCTTGAGTGAGCACTGTGAAAATTTTCAAAATAAGTGACAACAGAGGGATTTGAACCCTCGCCCCGAAGGACCAGATGAATCAAATTTCCTGATTCTGGCGCCTTAGACCGCTCGGCCATGTTGCCCATAGTTTTAGATTTCTGTAATCATGGTCAAATGGAAATTCGAGAGCGATTTGGAACATTATGTTAAACATCTTGTTTCCACCTTCTAGACATGCTAAATTTCCCCCAATCGTACACTTCTCTATCGCCTTCATCACCGAGGGTTGATGTGACCAATGTGCTCAAATCTATCATTGATGGTGCGCGCTTCTTGACAGTATCGGGCTCAGGATTCCTCGATAACGGGCAATCAGCCTCCCCTCTTGCATTTGATCAAGCAAACCGCAAACAACTGATTCAAGCTCTGCTTGAGGATCTGAAATCTTGTCGGGAACAAGAAGGGGGAAGACTTACTCCCACCAGTCAGCTTCGCGGTCGCTATACGGGTCCGAAATAGATGCTTACTCCCGACTCACTTTTTTCCTAGACGCAGCACAAGCTTTATTAGCAGTCAAGACCCTGGGTAAACATCCTTCTGGTTCGGAAGTCGTTGCTACTTCTACCAACTTATCCACTCTCCTTCTGCTGTCGACTTCATTCGCCGGCGATCTGGATATTTCTCATGAAGCCCTTCGATGCGTTGCGAATGCACTACTCTTAGTGGACAGGGCACGAATCACCTGGATTGAGGTAGGGGGCGGAGCGAGTTGCCTCCAACTTTTACAGGTCCGCCTCTTTCAAGCCCTTGGAATTCAACAATTTTTTCTACTCCTTCCTCATTCAACAGCAATCTTCAACACCCGATCATATATTTCTTGCATCTCGTATCTTATTCCTTTGCACTGCCTCTCAGTCTTCTTCATGTTCTTTCATTCGTAAAGCAGTGGAAGAACGACACCAAGGATTAACTATCGTCGAAATCATCAAAGCTAAGCTTGATGCATTAACCCCTCAAGTACAAAGAGACCAACGGATGAGTCGGGAGGCCATGACTGATTTACTTAAATTCACATTCAATTTGCTGGCACACTACCCGAAGGTCTGTTGAACGCTCTTCGATGGGTATTTTACTCACTATTTGGACAGCTAGTGGACTGTGAACAACAAAATCCCAAGAATGGACTACAGAGCAAGGAGGAACGTCAGATAATGGGAGATAATTGGAGCTCTAGACTGGATGGGTGTGTTCTATTGCTGCTACATCTTTTATCAGTAAAATAAGCGGAATGCGCCTTTAGCATCCTCTCGCCCCTTCTTCGTGTGTTTAACTCTCTTTCCTCTACATCCCCTGCACCCCTCACTGCCCCCCTTACTCATGTCATCCATGCCCTTATTACAATACCAATCACCGCCAGCCTTCGTTCAACATGGTTCACGCCTGCCTCCGAAACGACGTTGGAACCCAACGTTCAACCCTTTTCCTCCCCCTTCCCATCACCGCACTTCGATGTCCTCATGAGGGCTTATGATCTATTGGAGATATCGTTGGACCATCACCTGCCAGGAAACATTGATCCCGATGACCCCGAAGTTCATGAGATATGCGAAAAGGATGGAGAAATTTCCTTGGACGATACCCTTCGCCCGCTTACGTTACTTCTTACAAGACTCTGCATAGGTGATCTTACCTCCAGAACTAGAATGAGGAACTGGCTTCTACCCGCAGATCTCGATCGGACATCTGCACTTGAAGCACGGCCTGACACACTTGGACGGTGTTTGCGCCTTCTTGGAAGCGTTTATCTTTCAAAGCTGAAGGATGCCGTTGGGGAGATGCTATTCGCTATTTGTGATTCTGACGGTAGGTGTCATCTCTTTACTCGAAGGTAAGTGCGTGACCCGACTATTACCAGCAGCTATATTGGCTTCTCAAGTTGGTTATGGCAATGTTGCTGGGTTCCTTTTTCACAAGGGCGTTTCAAGTTCTCCTTCCTCCTCCGCTTCCCTATTGACTCCATCTGGCATTCCCATAAACCCAATCACTGGAACAGTTGAGCGCGAAGTAATTCAGCCAGAGATGACAGATGAGGAGAAGGAAGTTGAAGCAGAGAAACTTTTTGTACTTTTCGACAGATTGGAAAGGACTGGCACAATCCAAGCATCCCAAAACCCTATTAGGTAAGTATAGTTCACTATATGGTTTGACCCAACCATCAATCACCCGTTCCAGAAAGGCTCTGCAGGGAGGCTAATTGGTCGGCGGTCCAACATTGTTCAACGATGTCGAGTAATAAATATCATTTCCCATGCTTATATAAAGGCATTTTTAGCATTAGAAATGTACCCAACGACTGTCAAACTCGGAGAGTATTGCGAATTTTACCTAAGAAAAAGTGGTTTTCTTACCCTGAAATGGAGCAATACCCCCTCTGCGAGTACCACCTCGTCCCCCACGAACTCCTCGACTTCCCCGATCACTAAATCCGCCACGACCTCCCCGGCCTCCTCTATCACCGAACGCCCGACCTTCGCGACCTCCGCCGCGACCGCCACCCTGAAAATGATGTAAAGGATTGATAGAAGTTGTCTATGACAGGTAGAGAACATACCCGTCCGCCACGGTCTCCGAATCCACCACGTCCGCCACGGTCCCCAAATCCACCACGTCCACCACCATTGTCTCTTGGCTGTGAGAAGTCGAGCCTAATTGCTCGACCATCAATGTCAAGATTTTGAGCACCGTCATATGCTTTCTTAGCACCCTCGACATCGTCAAACTCGACATATCCGAAGCCCTTCGGTCGACCAGTTTCGCGATCCGTAGGTAGTCGAACGCTTTTGACTTCACCATACTCACCGAAGAACCCCCATAGAGTATCCTCCGCAACACCAAAGCTGAGGTTTCCGACAAATAGTGTGTTGGAAAGGGGACTAGCTTCGTCACCGAAAGCCTTGGCTCGATTCTCACGAACGCGATTTTTATCTAATGGCTGGCTTTTGTCGATGTTCACTGCTCGTCCATCGATTTCCTTGCCGTTCATCGCCAGCGCTGCCTGCACAGCTTCCGCTGTAGTGAAATGAACATGGCCGAATCCACGAGACTTGCCAGTATTACGGTCCATCTGAACAGTGGCAGAGACAACTTCGCCGCACTCAGCAAACTCTTGAGCTAACCATTCATTATCGACATTCCAAGACAATTTCCCGACAAAGATACTCTTTATCTCTTCTCCTGGTGGGTCGGAGACAGCGGCTTCGCCATTGGCGAGCTTTATTTTTTTAGGCGGGGCAGGAGGGGAATCAAGCACTTTTCTCTTGCCAACCTTCGGTTCCGGCGCTGATTGGGAGGACTCATCATCGCTATCCTGACTCGCAGTCTCCTCGCTATCATCGTTCTCGTCGGTACCGGATGTAGTATTTTTGGCAGGTGCAATATCGTCGTCCGAGGACTCTGAAGTATCGTTATCATCAGATGGTGTGACGGGGCGGATTTTCTGTGCAGGCGTTTTGGTTGATGGAGGGAATACCGGTTTTGCCAGCTGCGAAGACTTGGGCTTCTCGTGATCGGAGGAACTAATATCCTCGTCACTGGATAGTACCTCCTGGGCCTACAGAAGATATTCTTTAGCTGCAGACGGGCGGGAAAATGTGAAACGAACCTTGCCATCTGCTTTAACTAATCTTGGTTTGGCATTGTCAGAATCGGAAGATTCGTCACTCTCAACTGCTCTCGCAGGTTTGACGACGGTCTTGCCCTTCTTCTGATTCAAACGAGCCAGGTTAATTATACAATTAACACAAGGAAGCAACATACTAGAACTGCACGAATGTCCTTCGAAGATTTAGATTTCACGGGCAGAGGAGGTTTAGAAGCCTTTTTCATCGTAATAGATCGAGCAAAGAAAAAAAAAAAGGCAAAATAAGGGTTGGGGTGTTTAGGGCAGGCCTAAAACTATTGAGGTTGGCCATACTATCACATGCCCCCCTTTTAACAATTGACCACCTTTTAACAATCTGCTGAAGCAGGCTCAGTTCTCCTCCAATCACCTTGATCCCAGTTAGTATATTTTTACATTACCTTAGGAGACTTCAATTATGAATTTTCTGGTATTTATTTCAAGTGGGGGAAACCGCAATGCAGCATATAATGGTGTTAAAACAAGGTAATGGGAATGTGTGTGCTCAGTACAATGAAAAAAAAAGGCAGACTACTTTATGAAAATTCAAGCACAATGATATATATCTTTTAGTGCAGGAAATACATTTCTAGAGGAATTGGTTGAATTCCTGTTTCTGTAGAAGTTGGCTGATGTGCCAGCATTCTGAGCGTGACAGTCTTGAAAGGTTTCAGTCTCTGCTCAAAATCACGTTTGACATGTTTCGACGCGTTTTCGACGCGTTTAATTTGTTGAACGATCCAATATATTGCTTTGCATGGCAAATTCATATCGCCTCCTGTTCATTGTCTGTGTTACCCACTCTTATATGGTCAGGGCGAAAGTCTACCGGAAAAGCCACAAGAGTTACACTGAGGATGCCATCCAGGATGCCATTAACTATCTTCGAGAAGGCCACACCAAAAATGTCTCCCTGGCTGCAGACAAATTTTCTGTTTCACGCTG
Source organism: Hygrocybe coccinea (assembly GCA_963555575.2). Lineage (NCBI taxonomy): Eukaryota > Fungi > Basidiomycota > Agaricomycetes > Agaricales > Hygrophoraceae > Hygrocybe > Hygrocybe coccinea. The sequence goes on from OY741991.2 coordinate 1,614,308, forward strand.
TACCCTTCGCAATCGCTGGCTTGGCCTTCATGGGCCTGCTAATCATGCTCAAGAACACCGACAACATCCTACAGACGCAGAAGAACTTGTTCTCTGTGATTGGATTGAACATCAAAGTGACATGGCACGGCCAGTCAGTAAGCGCACACTTCTTCAAAAGGTTGGAGAAGTTATCCAGAGAAAACCTTCTGCGAAATGGTACCCACGTTTTCTCTTGCGGCATCCCAAGCTTAGGCTGGGGAAGCCCTCAGGTCTTGATCCAAAGTGGGCTCAGTGTTTTAATCGTGCAACTATTGATCAACACTTTGTGGAACTTGGGCAAGTATTGGATGAGAAAAAGATACCGTGGTGTAATGTCTACAACATGGATGAAAAAGGATGTCAGCGAGGTGGTGGCCGACGAATGCAAGCCATCAAGTTCTTTATTCCACGCGAAAGACGACCGCATTACAAGCTTCGAAGTGCTAACCTTGAGCTGGTTACGATTATCGAGTGTGTGTGTGCAGATGGAACAAGCATACCCCCGGGCTTCGTTTTCTCAGGGAAGGAGTTCCACCCTGAGTGGTTCCAAGTGGACGACAACATTAGGTATGTTGATGTCATTTAAACCACTTGCATGAAGTTGACATCGTACCCTTAGCATCGGAATGTCAGAGAATGGCTGGACGGATGACTTCTTATGCACAAAGTGGTTTCGTGACATCTTCATCCCACAGACCGCTGCCCGGAATACTTCAGGAGCACCGATTTTACTCATTTACGATGGACATGGCTCACATACCACAACAGAAATGCGTCATCTTGCAGAGCTACACAACATTGAGCTCTTTTGTTTGCCACCACACACTACACATCGTACGCAGCCACTGGACATCGGAATCTTTGGGCCCCTGCAGCGACGGTGGATGGAAAAATGTGATCAAGTACTGGAAGACACAGGAGAAGAGATTTGAAAGGTGGACTTCATTAAAGAGTACATGGAAGTACGTGAAAAAGCACTTTTACCAGGTACAATCAAAGAAGCGTGGGGGAAGTGTGGGATATGCCCACTCAACCCCAACATCTTCTCCGATGCCGATTTTGCACCAGGTAACAGCACATCTACAGCCGGACATGTTCCTCACAGTTATCCAGCTGGGTCTCTCGGCGAGAAGCCAGATTCGGACAGTGACGAAGACAGCACCTTGGACGGCAACAACGGTGACTTCGAGTCAGAGAGTAATAATGAGCGCACCACCAGACCAGGTCCAAGCCAGGATCCCCCTCAGGCTATTCAAGTGCCCCCACCTCCGAGCACTTGTTCAGAAGAACATAGCCAAATCTCACCAATGCCAAGAAGCCAAGATCCTCCCACCTCTCAACACCCCATACCCGCTCCTCTGAGTCTTGTCCCACCGGCGTCAACAGGCCTAGATCCCCTTGTTCCGGCCACCTCCACACCTCCAAATCTCCGATCCACACCTCCAAGTCTTGCCTGTTTGCGAGCACGTCGCCAAGTCATTCGCCCACTGGCACCACCAAGATCAAGGCAGTGTCGTGCTGACCTCGAAGCTGAGAACCAGACCTTGCGGCAAGAGCTTGAGCAGATGAAACGAGAGAAAGAAGCAGCGGTGATGCACACAATGCTGGCGAGACAGGAACTAGACGATATGGCAAAGAAGCTGAACACAAAAAAAAGGAAAATCGAAGAGTTACCTACAATGGCCGTTCCTGCACGCTGGCTCACAGGTCGAGAAGGGAAAAAACAATGGGAGGAACTGGAGATCGAGATCGAAGCAAAGAAACAGAAGAAGGCTGACGTGGCAGCAAGGAAGGAGCAAGCTGAGATGGATAGGCAGCGCCGACGACAGGACATCGTGCTGGGTGAGCGGGAGGTCATATTTGCTGGGAGTCTCACCACAAAGAAGGCCGACGAACTACGAGACATCGCATACACTCTTGGACTCAGCGACGAAGGCAACAAGGTCACTTTGACCTTGTCCATTAAAGCCGAACTCAGCAATCGACCTGAACTTCAACAAAATCCAAGGTTTGCCGGCTTATTCGTGACCCGTGGCCAAAAAAGACGGCGGGAACCAGTTGACGAGAACGACTCAGAGGTCCTCGTGAGTCAATAACCTTTTTCTATCTCTTGGCTGATCGATCTCATAGACAATGTCCAACCGATCCAACCAGCAAGCCATGCCTCTCCACCAGCCCCTCATCCCATCCCCTGTCGACCCACCGGCCCCTCCAACATTCCAGCCATATTTCCCACCTCAATACATCACATATTCGCATAATAACCATACAGATAGCCCCGCACCCCCACTTGTTCAAAGCACTTGCAACACTGGAGTCCTCGATAGTTCATCCACTCTTAATCAGCCCACGAGCGTACCTCCTTATCAATTTTACTTTCCAATGATTCCTAGTAATGCTTACAATGATATTTCTCGGTAAATAATGGATCCTAGCAGCTAGAATGTTATTAATTGGAAGACGGCCTTTTTGCTCGAGCAGAACGGTGTCGGAGATTCAAAACGGCAAAGGCTGCCGCGTCGTGACGAGGCGTTACATTTTGTTAAAAGCTAGTCCAAAAAACATGAATGGGCTTCCGCATCGTCAAGCAAGTCAAATTTCACGAAATAAATTTACAAGGTAGGTGATACTACATAATAGCAATGGTCTACGCAAAAAAAGTAGGTAAATAACGCCTGAGGCCACAATAAAAAACCCGACACCGAAAAAATGTTAAAAGGGGGGCATGTGATAGTAAGTCAATCCCAGTGAAAAGTCCGAAGTTTAAGATATTTTTAACTGAGATATCGTCGGTTTATATCTACCTGCCATATTCAAAACTAAATCTGCACTCCTGCACGAATTTTTTCATGTAGAATGGTGTCAAAGGTAATAACAATTTGAGTAACAAACATTGCGATTGTGTAGGATAGAATATCATCGTTCTACAATAAGACCCGCTCCCTGTTCCGTCCCCAGCCCCATTCCCGTTCCCGTTCCCAGCCCCATTCCCAGCCCCGTTCCTGTTCCTTGCCCTATTCCTGTTCCCTGCGCTTGGCCGTTTCTGTTCGCTCCCGTCTTTTATCCACCTGTCATTGCTCTTGTTGCTGCTACTGCTTTAGCCTTCGCTTCCTTGATGTCCTTCTTGGTCTTGTTGCTTTTCTCTTCGTATTGCTGTAATATTTGGAGTTGAATTTAATAACGAGTCGATTGTACAATCACTCACGGCTTTGGTTGCATTGTCAAGGCTTTGCCAGATTTCTTCGAATTCAGGTCTCGTTACACGGTGGTTCTTGCAGTAATCGATGGCGAATAGGTTCCTGTCATCAAATATCTCATTTGCCTTCAATCGGCTAGCAGGCATTTTGCTTACCGTGGCGTAGCTGCTTGTGTCGGAACCATAACAGGTCCTTTTTTCCCTGACGCATTCGCCTTGCCTTTCCCCTTGTTTCCTTTTGCTAGTTCAGAAGAGGAGTCAGTTGAAGAAGAAGCGATAGAGGAGGAGCCGGTAGATGATGGGAGAGGTGTTAAAACTTCTTCGTATGTAGATTCACTTATAGTGAGTCATTAGTAGCGGACATAAGAATAGTACATGTAGCTCACAAAGGATTAACGATCTTGAATAGACTGTCCGCCGTAATGCTTGAATGAGGTGTCGGTGACTTCCTGATCCCGTTCCAGGCACCTCCATCGGTTTCAGGAAGATTTTGAGGTCCAGCTTCTGTACGGTATCGAAGTCAGCGCATGAATAGAATATATATTCCACTTACCGTTATCTCCTGGATTGGATTGAGAAAGTTGGTGGTCTGTTGATGTAGACGATACAACGGATGACTTCGTAAATTCTGCTAAAAATGGAACAAGGGGAGATGTTTCTGTTGCGAGGGATCCTGTCGACAAGCCGACTGAAGAGGCAGACGAAATAGAATCTGAAAAAGAGTCTAGCGTAATGGAACTTGTTGGTGTAGAGATGTTGGCAAGAGACTTGGGAGTGTCGGTGCATGGGTTGGGCGATGGCGTTACCGGAATCTTAAACTTCTTGAATTTCTTGTCGGGAGTTGCAAGATTTGTGGCGAGACGTTTTTGAGGATGATGCATATAGTCATTATCGTTGGAGCCTCCTGCGTCTTCTTCTATCTTGGGGACCCTTCCACTACCGCCACTGTGTGAGACATGTTTGCGATACCAGCCTGGATAATTCATGGTTGCAACTTGGTCAGCTTTCCAGTGGTTTTCGCAATACTGTAGTTCAGGGATGCGCCTGTACATCTCCGTACGATAGAAATTACGTATCGTGGCACTGCTCTTGCCCCATGTCGCTGGTGCCATATTTCTGTCGTGGAGTTCAGTCCAAATCTCTCTCGTAACACTTGTGATCTCCGATACACGAAAGCCGCTGACAGTGAGTCCATCGGATTCTTCTACAAATCCAAACGAGACATTTTCACCAGCTGCTATTCGAGATTTACCACGAAGGCCCATCTTGTTGTGGATTTCCATCGTCTCCTGTTCCTTGGACCCAAACCAATCTTGCTTTCGCCAAAACTTGACCTTTGGATAGTTTTGCTGCAGTAATGGCATCAACGGGACGTTGGCAGTGGCATTGGAGGTCGAAAATACTGATCCAAGGCCAGCAGAACCAGAACCAGAGTCAGGCCCTGAACGCAAGGAATTGGTGAGCGTTTGGAAAGCTTCTCTATAACAGAGTTAGTAACTATGGGGAAAAACAAAGGAGACATACCGAGAGGAGTCTAATTGGGACTGCAAGCGCAACATCTCATAAAACATTTGTCGATACCCTTTATTGCGGAGAAGAGTTTCATGATCAAGGTTTTCAACCGAAAAGGACTGTGAGCCATAACGAGAGTGAGACGGCTGGACATATAGAGCGATAATTTCAGTAGTACTGTGTATGTGTGAAAAAGGGAATATATGCGTACCAATTGGGAAGCAGTGGTGGGATTCCATGAATCTAACAGCTGCCCGGCGTGTATTGGGGTCATTGGTAGAGTCTTACTAGTCGGAACTTGGTTGTAAGCTCGCTGGTATATGGGGCCAAAGAAATTCTGATCTTGTTGCATATCTGAAGAAGACATGAGTACATCTGCTGGTACTCCGGGGGAGTCATGAAGAAAATTGGGAGGGGAAATTGCATGAGGCATGGTATAGCATAGATGGCGTCGTAGGGAATGGGTTGATAATGGCGGCAAGAGTCTGAGAGGGTACACGTAAGTCACATGCACTGCGAAAACACATCTGTCGACAACCATGTCTGTACCCGCCGACCGTGTCATTCTTCTTCACATTGATAATCTCACTCATGATTGGAAGAAATACAGTCTTACCTTTGACGCAAAGCATCCTGGACCTATGGTGAGAGCATTATTTTCAACGAGAATATACTAAATATTATTCAGACACTTGTCATTGCAATTCGGACTGCTGGTGATACTAGTATTGTCAAGCAAGAGGAACTAGATGCCAAGATGGAAGACCAGGACGGTGTCACTGTGGAGGACCAGCTTGAGGATCCTTTCAAGCCCCTTGCCAGCAGCCAACGCATTCACGCTCATCCTTCCATTGTACTTCCTTGTCGCTACACTCCTGGATCTCATGAAGAATATCCACCTATCCATTCTTACAGGATTTTGTCTGCGACATCTACTGGCCTGGATGACGATGATGAGAAGAAGAACACTTTCCCAGCAAAGCGTAGGAGGGGTTAGATTTGGGTTATTAGTCGATGTTTTCCTGTTCCACCTATTTCCGAGCTGTCCGTCTGTTCAATATGTTTTGATGTTCCAAAAGCCAATTGTAATTGTATCTCGTAGAACGAATAGATTTTATTATACAAGCTGAATTTCTACTCAGTCGCATCCTCCTCAATACCACCCAAAGCTGCGACATCCAAGCCCAACTTCTCAGACGCAAAAAAATGGTCATTGTCTTGTGGGAGAGGTGCCATGGCGATGACGGAATGAATGTCAGCAACGTCAATTATGCTTAACCCATCTGCACCGCGATATTGACAAGACCAGATTGTGCCATGTGAATGGCGTAACAGTTGGATGTCAGGCGGGGAGTAGGTTGATACTAATCCAAGAGTTTTGATCTGGTCGTTGATAGTAGCTTGAAAAAAAAACTGAATTTCGCCGTAGTTCAAAGTATCATCAATTGTGAACTGAAAGAAATGTCATACCATATACCACATATATAAGAAGGACATACCTTAACATTACGAGACATGCGCAAACCTTCCAGGGGCTTCCGTTTCTCCTTCCAGGCCGAGCGTGCAATTTGTCCAGTAGGAAGGCGAAGTCGTGCCCATCGGAACACTCGTGGGTTCCAATCTGTCAGGGCGGTGCCTGTAGCCTGTTCCATATATGCACGGATTGTAGTACCAGCGACTCCATGCAAAGTTTGCATAGTCTCATCTTTTGCACGAAGAAGGATATAGCCGTTTCCAAGGTCTATTGAGCCACGAGGGTTCTTTTCCATTCGCTGGAGTCCAGGTATCATCGACTTCATTGCATTTACCTGTGCACGGCGAATACCACGTTGGGTCAAGTTGGCGTATGGTTTCGAAGGTTGCTTCATTTCTTCGGTGAGGTTCCCAATTGTGCGTTCCATCGTCCACTGTGTGTAATAGCATCCTGGTCCAAGTCGAGCAACTTCGTGTGCCAGGTGCAATACTGCATGCAAAGCAGGGCGACAGAAGTGAATTCGTTCTGCTTTCCTCTGAACATAAATCTCCTCAAATCCTTTGACGAAATCAATCAAGAGGCCATGTGCATTTCTGAGTTCCTCCTTTGTTATCCTGCGCTGATGGAGGATGCGAATGGCGAGGACGAGTTTGCAGTAGTTTTGGAAGTAAGGGTTGGGGAGAATGCCATAAAAAAGGCCGGGTCCCAGGACGAACATGTATGTGAGGAATTCCCAGGCTTTATAGCCACTGGAAACTTTCTCAGCTGGATTTCGCGGCGGCACGTCAAATGACCCAGGAAGGTACGATGTCATCTCAACAACTGCTTGCCCATGTGCCTGCCATATGTTACCTTGTAGCACAGCCCAATCCCATGTTGATTTATCATCGGGTGCCTTGCAAACTGCCATCCCACGCCAAAGGCCAAGAAGTAGATCCGTGATGTTGAATGCCACGAGATGCATAAGATCTCCAGCACAACAACCAGGGATGGGAAGCATTCGTTGTGGATCCAAGCCCATGATAATGCTTGGCTTGACAATACCTGTCTCCCTGCGACGTTTTTCATATTGTGTTTTGTTCAGCGAAGTGACGACATAGTGGAGATTCTGTTGATACTCGTTGGGTGGACGAACTGGCATGCGATGAAAAGGGTAGTCTTCATGGTTGCAACCCTCAACGAAATATTCGACAGGCTTGAGGTGAGCTGGATAGTATGTATTGTCTCCTGGGTTCCGACGTCCTTTGATAGGACAATATAATCGGCATGAATAATAACCTTGATGACCTACAAGACCATTTAGATGAGTGGCTCCAGGACCATCTGCTGCGCCAATAACAAAAAAGGGCCGGGAAATATGGACCGTTTCATCAGACGCATCCCAAACAGAAAATCCTTCCCTCTGCAATGCAGAAAGATGGTGGAGACTTGGATAAAGGAACGAATCAAATATCTTGGGTGGTTTGGGTCCAGGAATGAATTGACCAGGGGCAACGTGGGCAACTTTGTACCGGCCATCGGGAGCAATGTCAAATATGACCCATATAGAAACCCAACAACTTGACGTCTTGTGCTCAAACAATTGTGCACCGTCAATAGAGAACAGGAGTGCCGTATCATGGTCACCAATCTGACCCTTTGAGAAAGCAGAAAGGTATTCTGCACCGGAAAGAAAATCCTCATAAATGTCCATTACGCCTCCGTTTACTTCGAGTTCTGCTAGAATTTGACGTGTACGAGTTGAACGATATTTCATTGCTTCCGCACTCTCCTTACTGCGCCATAATGCTTGCAGCTGCGGTCCCAAGGGGATGGTGCAAAATGTTTTTTGAGGGATTCGGGTCCGACCATGACTTGCATTGTATTTGATTGGATCATAGCGTAAAGTACCACACACAGGGCAGTGGGTAAGGTCAGCGAAAGGACCAGTGTAGCCGACACAAGAATTGATGCACATATCATGTGTGAGCGGGGAGATACCGGTGAGTTGACCAATCTTGCGTTTGATACGATCCAAGGATAGAAAATCGCAGTCAGGGAAGCGTTCGGAGATGGCTTCTCCGACATCTGTATATGTATCTTGCGAGGCTTTCGTTGTAGCCAGAAATATTTTTATGGCAAGAATTACATCTGGGTTGTCTACGGCGGGAGGGCCTTCCTCGGGATTGCGAAGTCTCAAGATTGTCTCAGGGTCGAGACCACCATTATCTAATGTCGCTGATTGGATGAGATTCACGAATGCGAGTGCGATTTTGAGGTCATCCAAGCTGGCATCTTCAACAGCAGGACCAACCTGTGGGTTTGCGAAAGCGGGATCAGGATGTTCGGCAACCGGTTCATCCTCCAATTCAACGTTTGCGAGGCTTCCTGGGTCCAGTATCTGATCAAGAGAATCGGCCTATGAGATCAATTAAAATCAATGACTGTCGACATTTCAGAATATGTACTCACAGTTGTATCACTATCAGAGTCCCCCTCGGCTCTGGTGGGCTCATCACCGGCCTGGAAATCATCGTCCTCATCGCTGAGATCATAGTTTCCTTGATTGCGAGGGAGATCATCCACATCTAACATCTCATCGTCATCAGGTTCGACATGTGTCTCAATATTGGTTGCAGTTCCTGGCTCAATGTTGTGCTGGGCGAGGTAGTTGTCAAGTGCCGAGCGAAGCTGACCCCTACGGAACCCGGCATGGGCAAAATATGTCCTCCTGGAGACTCTACGGCGGTAGCCGCAGTATTGAGCACAGTCACAGAAATACTCGCGCTCTGACATGCGCAGCTACTGGGCAAAAAGTAAATGTAGTTATCGTAAGTCCAACAAACGTTAAATTCAGTAAAAATGTACTTGCTAGTTGAAAATGTCAATTTCAATGCAACAAAGTCAAGATATCGTGAAGAATTGCTTATCGATCTGGAGGTTTGTTGACCATTCACGATTTTAGCATTTACAAATTGATATAAAGGGAATTATCATATGTAAAAATATCTTAAACTTCGGACTTTTCACTGGGAGTCAATGATAATACTAGTATCATGAATCAGAAGATGCATTTTGACGCCATTGTTCTTGGGACTGGGCTCACAGAGTCCATAATTGCTGCGTGAGTGTTGAACACATTACTTCCACTTGCCATGTTGAGCTGCTCCCCAGTGCCCTTTCCAAAGCAGGCTTTACAGTTGCACATGTCGACGAAAATGCCTACTACGGCGCGCAGGAAGCTAGCCTTTCGTTGGATGAACTGATCAAGTGGGCAGACGACCGCTCTGTGTCGAATTTAGAGGATGATTTGTCCCATTATATTTCGTCCCAGCGATCCAAATTTACATCAATATCGCGGTCTCATACTCGTCTGCCTCATTCTCATCAGTACTCGCTATCATTATCTCCGTCTATTATTCCCGCAATCGGCCCCTTCATTTCGTCTCTAGTGTCCTCTGGAGTTGCTCGATACGGGGGTTTTCGGCTTCTTGAGCACGTAGGTGTCTACAATTCTTCGGGCACAGTCACGATCGTCCCGGGAAACAAAGAAGAGATCTTCAAGAGCAAAGATATCAGCCTTCTTGACAAAAGGAGGTTAATGAAATTATTGCTGTTTGCTGCGGGCGAATTTGAGAGAAGGGTTGAATTGGCTGGCCAGGAACAAGTACCGTTTCGCCATTTCCTTCGGCATGCCTTTGCTTTGAACGACGACCTAGCAGGAGTCATTACCTATGCATTAGCCTTTTGTACATCTGATTCTGGTAAATTTTCATTCTTAGATCTTGAATCACAACTGATACAATACCTCAACCGTAGACACAACTCTCCCAGCTCTCCATCGTCTCCGTCGTTATCTTCGCTCTGCAGGCCGTTACGGTGCCTCCTGTTTCCTACTCGGACACTACGGGGGTGCTGGGGAAATAGCTCAAGGTTTTTGCCGGACATCCGCAGTCAATGGTGGTGTTTACATCCTCGGTAAACGTATTCTTTCCTTGGATCAAACTGCGGGGCCCACATCTTCGCCTGATTCCCTTCCACTGGAATCCCATCCCTCAAATTACGTGATAACGCTGGACGACTTTCCCGACCAGCTTTCTTGCCAGACGATCATATCGTCATTAGACTATGTGCCGTCGACAATACGGCCCACTGTAGCATATGTACCTTCATCTTCCCCCTATGATAGCCAGTTCTTCGATGTTGCTCGGTGTATTGCAATCGTAGATCGACCGATATTCTTTCATCATCCTGTAGTGCCACTTTCCCGCGAGCCTTGTCCCTCGCGTTCTACAACACCTTTACCCGACATTCCATCGCGAGAAGTCGATAATTCCGTCTTAATTTTCCCTCCTTCTTCTTTGGTTGGAGGATCCTCGATAGTCCAAGTTACCGTCCTCATAACAGGAGAAGGTAGCCTGTCTGCACCGAAAGGAAAATGTATGCTCCCTGCTACTATCTTACAAACTGCTCTACGTCCAATCTCATCTATTACCGCCAGGGATCCTATATCTCTCCATGCCAATCCTCAACTCTCTTGATTCTTCTCCCGAAGTATTGCTTAAACCCTACCTAAACGCGACACTGTCTCTCGCCTCTCAGGGATCTACAATGTCCGGGACAGAACCTCTTTTCACCATCTTTTATATCCAACGTGCTCTACTAGCCGCGCCCCCTACTACGGCTACCACTTCGACGTTTCTCGTCACGCCTTCACTTTCGCAGTGCCTGCCGGAATCAATGGATTCCGCAGCCGCCAATGCTGAAGCTCTTTTCTGGAATGCCATCAGCACCATTAAACCGACATCAAAAAAGTTAAGTGCAGAAGCTCAGAATCCTGTCGAAAGCTTATGGCCAGCGTTGAATGATATTGATGAGAACGCTGAAGACTGGTAGACATTGCGTAGTCTATCGATTGTACGGGCTTTCGACTATCAACTACATAAGCAACCGGTGATCATGAGAACCAAGTTAAGTGAATCCTATATAGCTATCTTTAAGGCACTCTACGTTTACAATGTGTTCTCGAACAACAACTTCCTTTTTCTACTAATACATGGAGATGGCGAATATAACGCAGGCCTTGCGAAAACAGATGAGGTAAGGTTGTGTGATAGATAGCAAAATACATACATTGAGGTCCCACAATTTGTAGCAGGATTTCCCATTATGATACTCTCTGATACGCCAGCGATACTGTCGTTTTTCCCAAAGGCAGAGGCATCGAACAAATGATCCGTGGTTTTTTCGAATGAAGCCAGCATGAGGACACTGTCTTTCATTTTGGCTACACCGAAACGCGTAATACCCAAGACTTCTCCCTAAAATAACAAAACTATCGTAAGGCGCAATAGTATCCGTCAGAGACTTACCTTATAGGTCATCACATCTCCCAGTAACATGACATGCCGAGGATCGATGTTCATATCGTGACTTGTCATAGTGTACTGGATTTCGTCAATAATTGTTTGCCTCGATGCCTCGATGCCCAGCACCTGCGCAACTTCAATAACATGGTTGGACGATGTGTGCTCTCCAACAATGCCTGTAGAATAATATAATGAACTTCAAAGTGGCGGAGTCTGAAGAGACAAACCTTCCGTTATCATGCATTTTTGAAGTCCATACCCTTCTACCAATAACTCCTTGTCACCTCGTTTGCCCCTTGGATCATCTTTTTCCTTGATATTGATGATGGCGCGTTGTATCGTCGCATAACCCTGAAAACGGCGTCGGAGAACATGACGTCGGAGGTTAGTGACGAATTGTACCTTGACAACTACATCAGGAAGAGCCCTTTTCAACTCTCGTAGCCGGTAATATTTGTCCTGGCCTTCCACATAGATTCGGAGACGATTTCTACGAGGTATGACAGTGATAGACTGGACGACATCCTCGTGATGTCTATTAAAGCAAAGAGAACGAAGGACTCACTTCCTGCTTAACCTTTAATTTTCTAGACAATACAACGGCCCACTTGATGTCATCGAGCGTTAATTCCAGCTGCAGCAGGTTATGGGTAAGTATCCAAGAGAAAGAGAGATAAAAGGCCTCGACTTGGAGTTTCTGGATAGCCTCCATATCGACGATAATCCCTATATATGTATATTCAGGTGCCCATGCCTCCTCCAACACCGATGCAATCTATGAGGGCATCTGAGCATCACTTTGATTATATATGGGTAAAAAACTCACCTCTCCGAGGTGAGTTTTTTCTAGTCGACCTTTGACAATGCGAGCGGACGGCTCACTATCGCTGGTCACAAGCTTACAGCTTATGATAGGTGTACTAATTACTTTAGCAGCGTTGATAATTTCCTTGATACGCGGAACACCAAGAGTAACGTTCATGGACGCGACACCCGCAAAATGGAAGGTTTTTAAGGTCATTTGTGTACCGGGTTCACCGATAGATTGAGCGCCTACAGCTCCCACCGTCGACCCTTCAAAGAATGTGAGGAAATTTTGACATTCACCAAAATTGATACATACCAGGTTCAATTCGTGCTTTGACGTACTTCACCCACGATAACTCCAGGAATGTCCTCAGCTGGCTTTCAGTCACCTTTGACTTGTTATCAACGATTGCCATATCTGCGACTACGCTGATACTTCAGTACAATCCATAGTTTATGTAACAATCTACTCACTGGAAGCTCCCAGGGATAAATCAGTATCGGCATCCCATTCTCCATCACGTTCCATAGCATCAAACATGCCATGATTCCTTCGCACCTCACCTAACCGGTTTGCGATATGACAGGTGACGAAACTCTGGATGGTAGCTAGATATGCTTCCGTACATTCGCTGGCGAACGTCCTTGTTTTGAGTTCGCGGTCTACTATGTTCAAAATTTCAAAGGGCAAGAGACTTCTCCCCGCCCGAGAACCAACAGCCTTAAATGGTACCACGTAAGACAACGTTTTGTAAAAAGACCGTTGCAACGCACAGAAGCATGTCTCCATGTACGTTGAAAATCAATGGGCTGACCATCCCCTTCAAGACATGCTGGATCTAGGCCATCATCGCCGTATCGAAATTGAACGACACCGCCAATAGAATTCCGAACAGAGAGATCATAATGGATCGTTAAATCCTCTAGAGCCTTCATCAGACGACGTTGCATGTATCCTGTCTCTGCGGTTTTGACCGCAGTATCAACTAAACCTTCGCGGCCAGAGATGGCGTGGAACAAGAATTCTGTGGCGGATAATCCGGAATAAAAACTATTGCGCACAAAACCTTTCGAAGGCGGCTCTTTCGACTTTTTTGGGAAATGGGGTAATGATCGATCTTGGAACCCATCCGGTACACGATGTCCAGCAATAATTTGTTGTCCAACACAGGCAACCATCTGCGATACGTTAATGACAGAACCTGCTCGGCATTTACAAAAGAGTCTGGATAATAATCGGGTGGAACGAACCCTTCGAACCACAAGTAGCCATGATAAGAGGGGCATTGTGCCGGCTGAGCTCTTGCATGCAAATATTACCGACGGCTTCGCGAACTTTAGACAATACTGACGATATGAGAGCTTCTAGAGTCTGCTCTTGGTCACAGCCAGGTTTATTTTCCAATTTCCCTTTCTTCGCCTGCGCAATCAAATCTAGACAATCAGCATAAGCCTGTTCAACGAGAGTATCCTTTTTCTCGGTTAGTTTTGGTCCAGGAATAACATCGTTTATGCCTAGGGAAAAGCCAATGTTGGCTATGCAAGTCCATCAGCTGGTGTTCCGATTCCCGATAGAGATATCTGGATCAGCACACACCTAACCAGCGAGCACAGAGCTTTGCAAGTCTGTTCATCGCTTCAGAAGCTTCGTGGGGACCATAATCTCTCATGATGACACCAAAGATTGACTTCTTTTTACCACTTCCTACGGTCGCTTTGTCCATGACCCCACACATGATTTCGCTGTTCACAATAACAAGCCAGCCATCGTTCGGAGACATATCTGGGGCAGGGTCCATACCCACTGGGTAATTTTCTGCTTTCGGTTCTTGCATTTTATGGCACTTGGACTCAATGTTGACGAAAACATGGGACATCTTGTTGGGTCGCATTAAAACGTTGAAAACTTGTTTTCCCGTCCAGAGTCTGACAGGTTTCCAGACGGTTGGTGGAGGAATGTCAATGTGAAGATTTGCATCGGCAAAGTAGCAACAAATCTGCGTGAATTGCGCGCGGTCAAAAAATTGATCTTTTCGAGATATGAGATACGACGCTGTGATAAAGTCTTGGATGGCTGCAATAACAGGCTCCCCGTTTCGCGGTGTGACCAGATTGTGCTTGACGCTCATGAGCTCGAGTGCTTCTGTCCTCGCCTCCTCTGTTTGCGGAACATCTGCAGGATCCTCGTCGATACAGACTCCAAGCAAGCAACTTGCTAACTTACGTAAATTCATCTCGTCACCATCGAAATCCGCATTATACGGGCCGCATACACATTCATTTAGACGGAATGACCGCCATGGCCGAACTTTGACCTGTCGTGAAAATAAAGTGACGAGATCAACCATGATGGAGGATGATCTTACTCTGTGGCACATTATGGATAACTATTCCACTAATTAGCTGGGGGTAAATAGGCGTTTTGGCGGAAGACACACTTTATGCAAACTTGGTTGCCGGTTGAAAAGCACGATATCTCCATCAATGATGTGTCTTTCTACGATATCACCGACTTTCAGACTATCTGCGATGGTCTTTCGATTTCCGAACCTCAAAAATTTCTTGAAGCCGTTGCTTCCAACTGTCACAAAATTAGCTCCAGGGTGAACATCACAACCATTCCTCACAGCCTGTCTCAGGATGTCGACATTATGAACGGTCACTCGCTCCGGATATGTCAAGATTTTGGCAACTCGTTCCGGTACAGCGACTTCATCA
Source organism: Hygrocybe coccinea (assembly GCA_963555575.2). Classification (NCBI taxonomy): domain Eukaryota; kingdom Fungi; phylum Basidiomycota; class Agaricomycetes; order Agaricales; family Hygrophoraceae; genus Hygrocybe; species Hygrocybe coccinea. The sequence goes on from OY741991.2 coordinate 1,629,384, forward strand.
ATACGTAAGTTTGGATCAGGGGATATGACGGTGCGTCCGGAGAAGTCGACACGTTTTCCAGATAGGTTTCCACGGAAGCGACCCTGTTTGCCCTTGAGACGCTGCACAAAACCACGTATAGGTTTTTGGCCAGGTTGCGAGGAAACACCAGGGAGTTCTGAGTTGATGTACATAGCAACACAGAGCTGTAGAAACTCCCAATGTTCCTGAGAAAGAGCTCAGGGATGTCCGACAAACGACAAAAATAGAAGACGGAGAAGGAATTAATCGATGAAAGAAGACATACCATGAACTGGGCAGTAGGAGCACCTTTGACAAGCCCTTGCTTGATGAGAGCATTGGTGAACACTATCTCTGTCAATTTCACGGTAAGATCATCTTCATTGGACGCTCCGTCTTGTGCGACAGATGGCCGAATGCAAACGGGAGGAACTGATATGTATTGCCAGATGTACTCCTCCGGCCTACCAAAACACGGGCGCAGGCCGAGTAATTCGCAGTCCTGTATTTCCATTTTAAGAATCTGGTTTAATAATGTACCAAAATGTCGTACCTCATCTGAAACCCTTTTAAATAGATCCAGGACCTTCAACGGGTTGAGATCCTCAGTTACTGCCTTGCCAATATATATTCCTAGCTCTTTCTGGGCCTCAACCGCCGGTGCAAAAGTTCTTTTCCACCTTTCCATCTCATCCGCTGTTTTTTTCGAGCGAAACTTGTCATGAATGATTTTCAGTGCACCAACTTTCTTGACGGCACCGTTTGTAGCCGAGCAATAAGGACAATACACGACCTTACGCGCCATAGAGTTCACAGCTTTACAAAGGGCTTGGCGCTGGATGTTTTCAAGAAATGGTTGACGGAAACGTTTGAGGTAGACACGTCGGTCTGGCTCTTCTAGCAAAACCCGAGCACAAGTCTAAGAACCTTTGTTCATATGACTGAAAGAGCACACAGTCAAAAATGCGAACCTTGCAAAGACATTGAAGGATCGTTATTGTGTGCTTGAAGTAACCGATGTGAAACACTGGAACCACTAACTTGATGTAAGCATAATGGCCTACACAATCGACTGACGATAGTCCACATGTTTCACAAAATGTGTTCTTCTCGGTAGTTCCCTTCCAAGAGGTATAAATTACTAGATAATTAGGGAATATTTATGGGTACCAACCAGACGTCGATCAAGAACGCCATCTTTGACCGGTAAACGATCAGAAGGAGTATAGAGATCGCGATGAGTAACCTGAAACTCCGATAGCTGGACAGTGTCCTGGGCATTGAGGAGACTGAACTGCAATTGCTTTCTGTAATGTGCTATCAGGAGTCGACAAGAGAGGCGCTCATAATATATAAGCATACATAACTTTCGGAGCCTGATGAGACACAGACTCCTTCATCGACGCCAGCCAGGAGTAGACCAAGTAACGTGATCGAGCAATTGTTTGCCCGTATTGTCGCAGGACTGACGCGTCCGCGCTGTGAATCTTGTGTCCATCCAAATGTCCAGAACATCATATGACAGGTGCGGTGAACGGTTTGACACAAAGAGGTCGACGCTGACCGCGTTTCGCAGATATCTCACCGTTTTCTCACCTGAAGGACGGCTCTATCAAGTCGGTCCGTCCCAATGACTTCTGAAGTCAACTTCTTTACTATTCTTCGTCTCGCAGAATACGCATTTAAAGCCATATCGGCGTCTGGCCACACTGCCATTGCCGTCAGGGGGAAAGATACATCCGTTGTCATCACGCAGAAGAAAGTTCCTGTACGTCTCAGCCTTATCTCGCAGTAACATACCACATTCACAAAACAATGGTATAGGACAAACTACTCGATTCGTCAACTGTCACACATCTCTTCAGTATCACACCCACTATTGGCTGTGTAATAACCGGTCTCATTGGTGATTCCACTACCTCCTACAACGTTGGACCCTATTTTCATATGGTTTTTAGCGGATGCTCGTTCACAAGTTGCGCGTGCTCAGTCAGAGGCCGCACAATTCAGATACAAACTTGGCTACGAAATAACCCCTGATGCCCTTGCACGACGACTAGCAAATATCAATCAAGTGTACACACAGCGAGCGGGAATGAGGCCCCTTGGTATCTGTATGTCAGTTGTGGTTGCCAGTGACCCTCCACTCATTGGTGTATTCCTCAGCCATGATTTTGATCGGTGTGGATCCCGAATTTGGACCTCAGTGTTTCAAGTTGGATCCAGCAGGTTACTTTGTTGGATTCCATGCAACGGCTGCTGGACAGAAACAACAAGAGGCAATGAACCACCTCGAAAAGAAGTGGAAAAAACTAGATGGAGGAAAGGGAGCTGATAATCCAGCCAAATCGGGGAAGACGTTGAGCAGATCCGAGGTCATCGAGGTTTGTCATCTTTCTTATTGTTTTTCTGTGATTGACGTAGCCACACGCAGATGGCCATTGAAGCCATGTCCACCATACACGCGACAGATTATAAACCCGGTGAAATTGAGATCGGAATTATTTCAGAAGGTGCCGAAGAAAACGAGGAGTCGAGAGGGCTGTGGCGTGTTATGGGTGAAACAGAAATAGAGACTCATCTATTAGCTTATGCCGAAAAGGATTGATCATCCGTCCGCCATTGGAGCCATTATTAACTAGGGACAGTTTGTAACGATAAGCAGCCAGTGCCTTCCGTGAATACAGCACCCGGTTGAAGGGACAAACCAAACGCTGTTACTTAGATTGAGACGGCATTTTCTATTTATCGTAATGTTGCACCCCCACTCTGAAATTTCACTTCTGTACTGCAACTGCGAAAGAAGATACCAATACTCACTAGTACTGCCGAAATCTCAGTGTCCTCCGGTTCGCGTCCGCGAGGTCTCCAGAAACGATCAGGTGCTTCCCAATATTTATGGTAAACCTGATTGGCCCGAGTCTCTGACGGTATAGCCGGTAGCTCAGACTTTTCGATAATTCGAAAAGGTGAATTTTTGAACTCGGAGGGTGCAGCTGGATGCGCCTTTGCTACTCCTAAGTATGGCTGCGTTAGCGTAAAACACAGAGAATTGGGTATTCTCACTGGAGGGCCAAGCCCGTTTTCCGAATTTGATGAGGGGTTGGTGAACTCTGGCAAACAACAAGCGCGCTGTATGGTGCATGCTGGTTCGAAGTACGTGACTTGCATTACCAAGTTGTTGAGCGCTTGAGCATAGGTGGGCTTCATCAGTATATTCTTATCTACATTTGGTTCCAGCACCAAGGAGGCGGTTCACGAAAAATATGGGGATCGTTGTGCAATCTGCCTCCAAGCTCACCACTGCAGCCAGCCAAGCCGCCCATCAATTTGATCCAGCAGGAGTAGGAGCACTTCAGGGCAGTGATACTCGCTGCTGAGAGTCCAATTGTCGGCTTGCCCAGCACAGTACCCACTCTTCCTCATCTTGGCGAACTGTACAGACAACTCTCCTGCCATCCGACCTTTCAACAAGGCAATTTGTTCCTGCCCCGACAGGCACATCGCCCGCCACCTCAAATGTAGCTCGGATCTTTGATATTTTGGCCATCACAGACTACCAAGCAACGCGTAGGCCGGGTAGAATCCCGCTATCACTTCCACGCTGAATTCGTTGAACGTCGTTACTGGCGGCTCCCAGTTAAATAACCCAGGAATCGTATTATCAATGTTAAAAGTATCACTTCCGCCCCGACCTGATTGCGAAGAAATTGAGCTCACCCACATCCTGCTTCTCGCCCACGCAGGATTAAATATTCTGAACCAGGAGCGACTCTGACCAGGCAGGATGGAAACGGTAGTCCAAGAAACCCAATGATGGTGGGCCCCGTCGAAACGTGGCCGACCTAGTCAGAGTGGGGTTGGCGGGAGCGGCAATGTGGGGATGGCCTGGTCCAAGTCCAAATATGCCCAGGATGAGATAGGTCAGTCGTCGCCGATTGTCTGATCGCTGCGTGTTACTCATTACAAACAGATTCAAAGAGTTTGTATGACGATGAAGAACAAAAGCAGGATTGGGAATTTGGGCCATCGCTTTCAACTAATCAAATTATCTATTCGGCAGGGGGCATGGTATTATATCAAGGCACATACGCTAAAGCAATGCGTCAGTTAGCCAAGGCGCAGATGAGTGAATCCGAAAGTCTTCCACTTGTTCCTTCGTGAATTCAGCTTCGTGCGCAGTAACACAGTTAAAATGAGAGTGAATGTTGACATCGGTGTACGTAACAAAGACAATTGCATCACAGAGTTCTGGACTAGATTGTCTTTCACGGTTCTGGACAAATCTACAATTTTCACTCAGTATGCCTCCAGCAAACATTTTTTGATGCTCTCTGAACCTTCACGATTTCCTAGTCCAGTACGACGAACTTCGATGCCCGTACCTGAAGCTTGAAGCCTCATCCACATTATAATTGTATGACACCACTGATACTTGTTCACAACATCAATCCCTAAGCTAATCAAGCTCCCTAGCAATTTGATGGCCCATTTGTAGATCAGGTGAAAGAAATTAGTGTGAAGAGTCGCAAATGAGTAAGGGCCCATGGTAAGACGGGAACAACGCACTCATCGTAAATGGGCTCTCTAAGAATCATAAGACGACGATTGGTGAATGTGGGTGTGTGTATGATTCCGTCCCCACCACCGCCTGGGATGCTAATGTCTTTCTCCGTGAGCTTTGGTCGAGACGAAGAATCACTGCCTACATACACAATGGGAGAGCGGGCCTCTAATTCTCGCCCGGCATCAAGGCCTTCCCTGGCCATCCTTGAAGATATATAAGTAGACGTCACGAAGATATCCAGATCCAACTCACATTTTCCGTTCACGAGCCTTGAGAGCCAAGTCCCAGAATTCACGGCGTTCCATCGTGGAATGCCAGCCATGGCGATGTAGTCTACGATAGAGTGAATTAATGACCTAAACAGCTGCCGGATAACATACACGATTGGGTCCCGAGCTTCAATGTGCTCCCTCTTGAGGCAATGTCCGTAAGAGCACACAAATGAAGATTCGGATGTCCGCCTGAATAAGTTATGCTGAAAAAATGACACCATTGCTGGAAACATAAAACATACACGAAGGCGAGAGTGGCAGGTGAGGCGAATAAGGTAACGGCAATGAGGAAAGCCGCAGAGATGTGAACCATCTTTAACAAGTGTAGAAAATAAGGAAACCAATTGAAGGCGACCAGCACCGAACGAGGGAATAGAAGGGAGCACAGCTAGGGAACTCGGGCATTATCCAGCAAGCTTTTATACGGTTGCTGGCACAGCGTGATGTGATGCAGTGCCGTATTACGTTGGCAGCCAGATCTCCAACGGTCGCAATGGCTGGTCGTCTCCTTGCTTTCACTGCTCTGTGTCAGGTTGCCCGTGCTTTCTCAGATACACACCCGATAGTAGCCTGGTCATCGCGTGGGTGTGTAATATTTTCCCTTTTTATTTGTCGGATCGGTGCGCTCATCGTAAAAAAGAGCCAACACGCTTGACCGTTTACCGTTGGCCTTGTCTGCCTCTGCACACGCTTCATCTTTGCTCTACAACATTTCTCTCAGCGCCGAGCTTTGCGACCATGACGCCGTCGTACTTATTGATCAACCTGGCGTAAGTTATTTTCACACTGCTCTCCTTTATCCCGCATTCAAACTTCGACCACAGCTGCATGCCTCGGACCTCCGCACACTTTCGCCCTCTTCTGCGCTCACCAGGACAATTGCCTCTGCCCCTTCCTCTCGTCAATTTCCTTATGTCCGTAGCTCTCCAGTCTCTCCTTTCTCAGCCATTGGCCAATCTGTATCTGAACGCTGTAATTCTCTGCTTGTCAACATTGTCCCAGGAAATGGAAGGCTGGCACTTGATCGGAACGTGAAGCATGTCATTTGCATGACATTTCCTTATCTTGGAAGTATCGCTCGCTCTAGGAAAAGTATCATGGTAGAGCACGGTTAGCAATAGTCTTCACTTCTTGTCCTTCTCACCCTTATTCAACTCCTCATAGAATCTCTTATTTCCGACGAGCTTGACGCCATTGCATCCATGTTCCCCAACCATCTCGTTATTCTTGCTGGTTCCCCGTCCCTATCAAGGCGTCAGTCGGTCGACACATCTCCCCCGGCTCTTCTCAGCGCTTTCGACGCTCACGAAAGCGGCGTCCTCAGGCGTTACCAGCTCCTAACCCCTGGGCTCATCAGCACGCTCCTCGTTTCCTTCTTTCTTTTAGTCCCAATCATTCTGATAGGCATATCCGCATTGGTGAATATCCAATCTCCATTGCGGATTGAGGCTCCAAAAGGTTACAATGCCCAAGAGAAGAAGAATCAGTAATGGAAGAGGCGGAAATTTATTCATCACATATACACATTCCGCAGACCATCCAATATTGCAAATTTCTCCAAGGCCCATTTATTATGCGAAAGATAAATAATGCAGTGAGAGTGATAGGGTACTCTAATGACGTTTCATGAACCAAAGGTATGCAAGAAAAAATAATCAATAATCAACGGTTGAGTCCCCCCTATCCAATGCTACCTGCATTGCGTCCAAAGCAGCGAGGTGGAATGGAAGGATTGGATTTACGTCCATCCTCCATCGACACCAAGCAAGCACTGCCAAGTCATGATAACTCCTCGTGATATCAGCATGCGTTTCTTTGTTCCCATTCGTGAAGGACGAATTCGGAAATTTGATCGTATGAATAAGATGGATGTGAATCATCGAGATGGAACTGTGGCTTGGTTGACTGGGCACGCGTATAATTGTCGAAGTTGACAGCGGCAAGACGCCAAGATTATCGCACAATGCCATGTCGTCTACTTCGGGGACAAAAGGTAGCTCCGTACCTAGACCACGAGATAATGGCATAGTGGATGACAGCGGGATTCGTGTAATGGGGAACACGGCGTAGGTCGAAGCGGACGAGTCTACAAAAATTGCATCTTTTGGTGATGTTCGACGGGCATTCACTGGCTTGTTCACATTTTGAGGTGCTATGAGCGTCCATGGTACATCCGGCTCAACGGAGAGTAACGATACATGCATGTTAGAAAGCCCCTGACATGCTGAAGCTGCAGCCGCGAGATGCACCATCCAAGCTGGGAGACATTATCAAACAGAACTCCACCGAATACGAGAAAAACACACCATCGAGTTCGCTTCCCCTCATTGATCCTAATTTGGCAATGGCAAGCCTCCATTCAAGACTTGCCTTCCGTGCAAATTGCAACGCGAATCCCCACACTTGAGTAATAATGTGTGCCTCACTGGATTCACTCTGTGTTAACCAAACGCCAATATCATGCGCATCCCCGCGCTGGTCAATGCACGCAGCCAAAATCCACTTGCCACATGGTGTGGTCTGGTAACCGATATGTAGTAGAGTATGTCGGTCCATGACGTCAAGGGAACGAGCGGGAGCTTGCCAAAGGAGCTTGACCTTGTTGTAAACTGGGCGTGAAAGCGTGAAAGCTGGATCTTGGACGTAATTCTGAGCTTTGTCCCCGTGCTCGAAGAAACGACGGGCCATCGACCGGTCGACGGGTTGGAGTATCCGGTTGTAGACCGAATAACATAAAGCTTCTAGATCTAAATCCTGTGTCGAAGGATGCTCAATCGAGCCAAAAACAAGGTGCTCAGGAACGAATTGGAAGAAAAATTGGGATTCAGGGTAGGTGATCAAAGCGCGTTTGATTGCCGAAAAGACTTGGCGAAGAAGAGGAGAGGCCAACGTCATAGCATTAGCAGGGGTAACAATATAAAACACTTGGTTTCCTTGAAGGCTTAGCAAGCTCGCTGTGAAGGTAACTTCGAACATTGTCAGCAACGTCTAGGGTAAGGTTAGGATCTTCTTACAAAGGCTTTTGCGGAAGGAATCGAAACGTATAGGTGCGACGCCATCCTTTGAACATGTGCTACACCTGCCGGCAATATGCCTGCCAAAGCGTTTGCCCTAGAGACAAAGTCAGCGGATCCGATCATTTGGCTAAGTTACCATTCCTTACAGTATAGACTCCCGATACTTTGCCAAGCCAGTTCTCAGCCTGGTACAGCCGTTCATTACTCTCACCCTCGAATAGAACAAAGGCAGTAACATCTTTCTTCCCCCCACGGGGCCCCAAGCCAAGCTTTTCCCAGAATCGTAACGCAGTCGGAAGAACCTGGATGATGGCGTCTGCCTTGCATACGGATATCATCGGCGATTCCATCGGTCGTAGCTGTGGTTCGGCGTCAGAACCAAGGGCAATGGAAGGGGAATCTATATGAAATGCCATCAGTATACTGTATTGCGAGGTTCGTAAAGCTAACCCAATTGAAGGAGTGAAGCGATATCCAGAGAACCTGCTAAAACAGGTACACCTTCCAAAAGGCCTTTCACGGCTGTCACATCGGCCTGCCATACTTCTCGACTTTGCTTCGGTGACCCCGAACCTGAGATATTACTTCGCCAAGCACCAGCCCATACAGCATTCTCAACAACCTCTCTCGCAACGGCGTAAGCAGCTGCCTCCAAAGACTTTGACTTTTCTGAAGCCGCCCCAATCACTGCAGCCGGAGACACCGGAGTGGGGACAGAAGTAGGTGCAGGAGGTGACGTAATGTTCGTAGGGGCCACAGCAGCACCTGGAGGCCGGAGTGGCGTGCTAAGTTGTAGAAGTTGGCAGTGTTGAAACTGGGTGTAGAGGAGGGAAGGCCCCAACGGAAGGTACGAAGGGAGCGGAGTGGAGGGTCTTGACATAATCGGCGAATCACTTTCTTCAACCATATCTTCTGACTCCGCTTCAGACTTGTCGTCCACATCTGTTGCGACATTCTTAGCCCAATCCTCACTTTCCCTGTGCCACGATGGCAGTGTTCTAGCTTCCCGAAAGCCTTGATCGAAACTTTTCCTTTTTACTCCGATAAGTTTGCGCACGACTCCAACCCGTGGGTCAGTCGCAGCGTTATACCTCGACCTCCATCCTGTCAGTCGTGGAGGCGTGAAAGACATCGGAATTGGCTTTGTACGATCCTCTTCATCCGGAGGGCTAGGAAGGGCGAATTTACCAACAGCATACTTCCCGTCAGAAGCCCGATGACAAGGGGCAAATGGTATAGGTTCGAAGGCACTCAGACCGTGACTCGTTGTCGGTCTCCGAATCTCGCAACGATCGTAATCGTATGACAGTTGTACGTTGGGACTCGCAGGTGCGGAATGTGACCATGGAGTCTGTTCCGGGGACGGAGGTAACACATCAGGGTGGATAATATCGCTCTCCGCAAATTTCGGAGTGAATGCGTCACCTAGTGGACCGGGTGCCCAAGGGGATGGAACTAGTTGTTGGCCTGGCATAAATATCGAAGGGCCAGGTCCAGACATATGGAGACCGTCGCCAAACGGAGGCGATGAAAAGGCCAACGATGTGGGACCTGGTGCAGGAGTCAAACCAGAACTGATATGTGCTTGACTCAGGGGGGAAGATGATGCATTTGCAGCGGTAGTCCTTGATGGCCGATCAAAGAAACTGAAATCGTCGTCAGTAAAAGCGTCCTCGTAATCCATGCCACCACGATCGTAATTCGTGCTGCTGCCACCGCCCGCACTAGTTATAGGCTCGATGTCCATGTTGAACCCCATCCCAAAGTCCATGCCCATGTCCAAAAAGTCGTTACTAGGCTGTTGTGGCCACGATGTGTCAATATTTCCGAATGGGTCAAATGACGTGGGAGGGCTGACTTCCATTGGATCGGTTTGTAGTGGTTGAACTGAATCAGGAGCTCCGGGTAATGGTGTAGCCATTATCACCGGAGAAGTCTGCATACCATCCGCGGGATCGGAGGGTGGTAGATTTGATTGAGGAGGTGAGGGATAGAAATGTTGGTTTACCTGATTTGGAGCTGCAGTCACGACAGGGTTCACGATAGTATGTGATGACGTGGTTGGAAATGCCACTGTTGGTGGAGCAGTGTCTACGATTTCATTGCGTGCCGCGCCAGGTGTGGGAATAGGTGTAGCTGCAGGACCCAGAGCACTCGGTGTAAGGACAGTCCTGGGAGAAGTGGATGAACCAACATTCTCCCTCTCCCGTTTGATTCTTTCGCGTTCCTTCTCTCTTTCTTTGGCAATAGCATCGACATAACTGCCAACCTCGATAGCCACATGGTTGATATCTTTGGACTTGAATAGAGTGAGTGTACGGAATGCTCGAAGAGAGTCGCTCGTCGGAGGTCTGCAGCCTCGCCTTTTGATAGACAATTTTGACTTTGAAAACGGTGCTGACGCATTGATGTTTTGGTCGTGATCTACTGCATGGATTAAGGTTGATGGAGCTGACGGGGGAGAGGATTGGAGCTGTGTTGGTAGTTCAGGAAAATACGACAGTGGCGTACGAGCATGCACAGAAGTTGACGAGGGGAGGAATGACAGACACAATCGTGTAGGCCAGATGACTCTGATTCCTTTATCTTCGCCCTGTTTATTCTCCACACTTATCCAAGCAACAATAAATGAGGTGCCAAATGATTGGACATGACCTGGGTACTTGTCGAAATGGGTTGATGAACCGTTGGGCGGGGGCGAAGTCTTCCACTCGCCCGCCCCAAGCCCTGATAGGGACTCGTCAAATTGGGCTGTTAGAGCAGAAGTAGGGCCGGCGTAAGTTGACAGGAAATAAGCAGGAATAGCGTACGGGATAAGAGTGATGGGCATTCCAGGTACCAATGGAAGAAAACTATGTAACGGAAGAAAATGGGTGGGACGAAGGAGAGGGTGGATGACGATGCAGGAATGAGTGAATTTAATCTCAAGATGACAGAAAATGATTGGTCTAAATGTAAAATAAAGTAAAATAATAAATATGAGAGATCACAAGAAAGGTAGAACAAACTTATGGACCTTGTTAAGGCATAATGATGCCATCCACTGCATTCAGGAGAGGTTGGAAGTGGACCTAGCAAAAAGCCCCCCTTGAACCTGTTTACAGGTCGACCGCTGGAGCAGATTCTGGATACCACAGAAATATCATCAATTAATCTGTTCCGCAATGCCTCCAAAAACTGAGAAAATACGGCACGCAACGGTTGGCGAGGCAACAAGCATGAGGCTGAAACCGGCACTGGGGTTGGACAAGCGTGTGTGGTTGGTATTGTGGTTGTGGTTGGAGATAGCGTTGGGTTTGGCTCCAAACATGTGGGGCAAGGTATTCGCTGAGTTGAACAATGCAGGGAGCAAGGATAGATATCCTGGGGGGAGAATGAGGAGGACTCGGAAACTGATTTGTAAGATAAGATAAGATAAGACAGAGATCAATATAACCCAAGATTAGGGTTGAGATGAACTCGCCATGTAATCCGTCAAAGTGCAAAGCGTTCAGAGAGGACTGGGCTTGGCTGGTATGGTCATGGGAAGTGATAGAAAAAACATACAAAGCAGAACCGTGGTTTACATTAACGCTGGGCAACCAAGACTCCAGGAATGACAACGACCTGTTGCGGGCCAGGATCTGTCTACGGGCTAGTTCAATGTTGTCGTGATGGCGAGCATGAGGGGTGGTGCTGGAGATCGGCGTAAAAACACAATAGACGATGTAGGGGTTGTCTGGAAGAGAAATAACAGACGAGAGAAGTTTGTCGGAAAGCGATATTGACGGTGGGCCCTGGAACGAGCCAGCCGGATCAGAATGGTCGGCAGTGGCCTGTTTCGACGCCATGGAGGACAGTGAGGGGAGGAAGATGGGACGGGCGACAGTAGCCTTATGCTAGGGTTGGGGACATGGTGTTATTGCCCTTCCGTACCGCTCACTCACGCGTGGTCGGGAGTTGCCGCACTTGCTCAGCATTTTTGCACCGAACCGTCATGCAGCCTTCCCGTCCAGGATCGACCTCGACCCGACCCGCAGTTTCTCCTCTTCCTCGACCATCCCATTATCATGTAAATACACAAACCAAAGTACTTGATACTGTCCACGGCAGGATTCTTTGCGTTGCTGACATCCGTGGTCGTCTCTCTTCTTTCAATGATCTTGCAAGGGATGCGAACGCGAAGGCCATAATTCATACGGGCGACTTTGGTTTCTTTGGTCCGTTCAATCTGCGCTTTTTTCTTTTTCCTTCTTTTTTAACCCAGCCTTGCCCCCTTTCCAGAGGCTACCAGTCTGGACAGAATCAATGACCGTACCCTCCGTCATCTCACAATGTATTCGCCGCTCATCCCAAGCGCACAGCGGACGCATCTTTTGTCTCCAGAAAACACCCCCGCCACCATTCGCTCCACACTCAACATTTCTCTCCTCTCCGAATTTCCTCTGCTAGTCTCCGGTCAAATCAAGCTTCAGGTTCCAGTATTCACTGTCTGGGGCGCCTGCGAAGACGTCGTCGTCATTGAAAAATTCCGTTCAAATACTTATGTTATTGACAATCTCCACGTTCTCGACGAAGCAACAACCCGTTGCCTCGACGTCGGCGGGGTCAAACTCCGCTTACTTGGTTTAGGCGGAGCATTGGTCCTCCATAAAATGTTTGACAACGGCGATGGTAACGCCACGATTGCTGGTGGCCAAGGCACTATGTGGACGACTGCCCTCCAAATAGGTGAACTCGTAGATACGGCTCAGCGAGTGTTTGACCCATCCGAGACCCGGCTTCTTGTCACACACTCCAGTCCAGGTCGTGAAGGCATTATGGCCCAACTGGCTCTTGTTCTCAAGGCCGACCTCACCATCTCTGCGGGTCTACACTTCCGTTACGCAAGTTCCTACAACGAGTTTAGTGTTCAATCTGATTTTGACAGCTTCCGGCATAAGCTCTCTGTCGGTAAAGATGGATTTGACAAAGTGTGGGACAGCGTAAAGGCTCAGGTGGACACTGTCATTGACGAGAATCAACGTGTTCTTTTGGACAAGGCTCTGTCGGTGATTGAACGCGTCCCATCTACTCAACAGGGGCCGGGCACTGGCTCGTTCATGGGAGAGGAACCGGCATGGAAGAACTGCTGGAACTGGAATCTGTGTGACGCTGCGTACGGGTCGCTCATTCTTGATATCAAAGAGGGCAGAGTTAGTGCCGAGCTCAAGAGCCAAGGTTTGCGCTCAGCATCATTCCAACATGTCGTCATTCGTATCTTATTGATCATGTTTAGGGTTCAATTACGCGTATCGTCGCTCTTCTACCCCTTCTGCTGTTGCACCTACGCCGAACTCCAACGCATCTACTCTCCCACCCAACAACACCTCCAGTCCGCCCACAAAAGGATTTACCCCACTCGCGGCCGAACGACCCGCACCCCCCAACACTGCCGCCAACGTCAGACCCCCCACAGTTTCGCCATCTCCAAACTCTGGGAAAGAATCCTCGATCGACAAAGACGCTACCAATTCAATAAAGCCAAATGGTGCGCCATCGGACAAAGTCGAAAAAGAAAAGCCGAAAAAGAAGGACAGGAAAGAGAAGAAAGAAAAGGAACGCATGGAACGAGATGCAAAAGAGAAGGAGGGTAGTATTGAAGAGAAGACCCAGAGCGAACCACTCCAAACGCCCACGACTCCTCAAGTATCTAAATCGGGCAAATCCACACCCATCCCTGAAGTCTCGACATCCGACGTGTTGAATCAAACCGAGAGCGAGCTCAAATCACCTGCAACGGAAAGCACTGGTGTCAGAACACCGACCGGACGAAAGCCACCAAGGAATCCATGGACCCTGTTCATGAGGATGGCAGTCATCGCAAACGAGAGTGAACTGAAGGAGTTTTTTGGAGAAGCGCAATCTGGTGTAAGTCTGCAACATACGTAGTCGTGTTTCACTGGTGATGATTGTCCGGTCAGATTACCCGTATCAATTATCCTATGTCAAACACTGGACGGAGCTTCAAAATCGTGTACGTGGAATTTGGGGACGAAGATGCCATGAAAGCTGGGCTCGAAAAACACGCCGAGGTTTGTACTTCGTTCTACCTTTTTTTTCGTTCTTTTCCTAAGGCATCCTCCACTGCACAACTAGAAGCTGAAAGATACCATACCCGAGATTAAGCAGGCGACTGATAAGGAATCACGGGGTGAGGGGAGCGGATACCGGGGTGGTCCAGGGCGCGGGCGTGGGCGGGGTGGAAGCTATGCTGCGCGAGGGTTCGCCGCTGCCGGATTGACGAGGGGACAAACTCACGGTCGCAAGCCCAACGGGGATTCTTCTGGAACGCCTGAAGGCGGGGGGGGTCCATGATCAGTAGATGCTGCCTTGCTTGCAGAGAAAGTGTCGGTACCCCCCTGGCGTCGACGGATCACGGTGACACTTCGCCTAATGAATTTGTTAATACTTGTCGATCTTTTCTAATCATTCGTGGATTTGCCATCGATGCACTCTTACCTCTGATTTTCGTTATGCTCGTACTCTGCTCTTACCATATAACTTAGACTTGCATTTGGATGGTCAGGCACATATCCAGGGATCATGTGAGCTGGCAGCTCAAAAGAGATTTTTTGTGCCTGTCCTGACGATCTCGGAGCCAGCATGCTTCGTGGCTCTGCGAACGCCTTGAGGGTTCACCCATCCAGGTACATTTCGTTGCACTACAAATCTTCTAAATTTCCCTCCTCCTCGAGAACGTTCTCCTCGTCCCCATGTTTCCGCTCTCAGCTGAACTCCCTGGATACGTTCACAGAAGAGGAACAGATGCTGCGGGAGTCGGGTGCGTCTCTTTTACCTGCGTTGCATATCGCATTTGTCGTGATTTGTGGTCTGGGTAGTTCAAAAGTTCGCGACCGATGTTGTGGGTCCGAGGGTTCGTGAAATGGACGAGAGCGAGATGATGGACCCTGTCATAATACAGGGTTTATTCGAACAAGGCGTCAGTGAACGCGTTTATTATGCCAATCTCTCACGCTTATATCCTTTCAGCTCATGGCAATTGAAACTAGTGTGGATCATGGCGGGGCAGAGTCTTCATTTACATCCGCCATTATTGCTATCGAAGAGCTCGCAAAGGTCGATCCCTCGGTCTCAGTTCTCTGCGACGTACACAATACTCTTGTCAACACCATATTCCGAAAATATGGAACCGAAGAGCAGCAGAACAAGTGGTTACCCCTGCTTGCCACATCCAAGGTTAACCCAGATCACCTTGATCAGACTTATGTTCACACCACTCTATTTTGTTAGCTGGGATCGTTTTGTTTGTCGGAGCCCGCATCAGGTTCAGACGCTTTCGCGTTGCAGACTCGTGCTACAAAAGATGGTGACAACTGGATCATCAATGGCTCCAAAATGTGGATCACGAACTCATACGAAGCTGAAGTGTTCCTTATTTTTGCCAATGTTCGTGTCTGTTCATTCTACCTGTCAGTTTACCCCTATCTTTTACCACAGGTCGACCCCAGTAAGGGTTACAAAGGTATCACCTGCTTTGTTGCTACGAAAGACATGGGTATCCAGATTGCAAAGAAGGAGCAGAAATTGGGCATCAGAGCATCCTCCACTTGTACCCTCAACTTCGATGATCTCAAGGTGCCAGCCGAGAACATTGTTGGCGGAGAAGGAAAAGGTTATAAGGTGTGTACACTCTGAACTACCCTAGAGCTCCAGAATTGACGGTACACAAAATCAAGATCGCTATTGAGATCCTCAACGAAGGTAAGAAACTCGGTGCCCTCCCTTGCATCTCAATCGGCTACTCCACATTGAGTTTTTAGGTCGAATAGGCATTGCAGCCCAGATGCTAGGTTTGGCCCAAGGTGCTTTCAACAAGTCTGTTCCCTACACGTACTCCCGCAGTCAGTTCGGTCAAGCGATCGGCACCTTCCAAGGCATGGCCTTCCAAATCGCCCAAGCTGCAGTCGACATCGAGTCTGCCCGTCTGCTAACGTACAATGCCGCACGGCGGAAGGAGGAGGGTAAGAGCTTCACCAAGGAAGCTGCTATGGCCAAGTATTGGTCCAGTGTTATCGCACAAAGAGTATCCGGCCAAGCTATTGAATGGGCAGGCGGCGTCGGCTTCACCAGGGAGACTGGTATCGAGAAGTATTGGAGAGATTCCAAGATCGTGAGCCCAATCATTATCCTGATGATTTTCATTTTCATTTATGTGACTTATGCGTAGGGTGCAATTTATGAAGGCACATCCAACATTCAGCTGCAGACCATTGCCAAATTTGTTCAAAAGGAATATTCTTAGTGTATGGACGGTGAAAGGTTTATGTATAACGACTTGAGTTGTGACGAGGGCTTCGTCGTCACGAATGTTGTTTGGAATTTGATGTTCGTATGTACAAAAGAACACCCTCATAAACAGCCCACCCGATTGCTGAACTCATTATTTTACGAGACATGCGTAAAGAAGCTCCATCAAAGAAACCTGGGACACCACGTTGCTGGTTGAAGCCAGTTGTTAGATTCCCAGTGGCATGGCGAAGCGAAAACTCACGTCCCAAATCGTTTTGACGGTCGTTCTGAGACCGTGATACCGGCTTTCCGAACGTACTTGAAGTTTTGTCTATCGTCCGCGTAATTTCAGTGGCAGGTGGGACAGAAAATGATATATCTACCTTGATGACATCAAATGGGTGGGTGACCATAGTACTGATAGCACCGGCGGACGCAGCAGAGAAACTGTGGATAACTGTGGATTGCATAGTAGATATCGGTTGCAAAATGGATGCTGTAAACATGAGGTGAGAACACTATTCGCATGGAAAGTCGATGTGCCGCACCAGTCTCGCGTTTGATGCTTTCATAGAAGACGAGAAAGATTCCTGCGGACGGCGCGTCTCGGAGAGACGATGCAATGAAACCCCGGAGAACTTCGGACGGTCCTAAGCGTACGATAGTGACGAATGCCTCTGAAAGGCTTTTGTATGAATACATGTTGCTCTGTCATCGACGTATTATTGCGCCAGGGTAGTTGGGAGAAATAAATACTTCTTGCCTCGAAGCGTGCTTTCAATACAGAAAACGGGTTGAGAAGAAACCCAACGCCAACACGAGTTGTTGCACCGGCAATCAGATTACCTTGACTTGTGAGAGTCGGAAGAACTGAAGATGAGTTGGCCGTTCCGGACCTTGGCTGCCTGGATGAAAAGTATGGGGAAGTCGCCATGACGGTGCGTAACTGGGTCAGACTGGTCATGTAGAGGGCTACCCCAGGAATATTTCTAAACCGAGGGTCATGTTGTGATAACGGGGTAACATAACGTTACATACCGGAGAAGTGTAGCGGTAGTACCTCTCCACAGACCACTAAGGCCATTAGAAGCCACTATATCGCGTGCAGTACGCACAATCAGAAGAGTATTTCTGGAGAAAAATGTGACTTTGACAATGGCAGCGGCAAGAATTTCGAATTCTACTAACCCTGATTTGAGGGACCCATCTCTTTGCTGGACCCTCGTCTTGAGCAAATCCACTGGGGCAAGTAAATAAGTTTTCGAATCTAGCATTGTTGAACTTGAACCAGGCCTTACATGGCTGAAGACAGACCGTTGATGCCAGTCCAGATAACGCGCCTGGTAAAAGGGCATATGTGAAGTGGGACAACCGCAGCCAATGATTAGCTGTCTCTGACCTGAGAATAGTTGTTGTCCAACATTGTTCATAAGTTTTGCGAGAGATTCCGACACGTGCAGCTTATAGCTTGCCTCTATTTACTCTCTCACTCTCAGACATGGCGTCCATTCCATCCCAAGCAAAATCTAAACAGTTGCGAGCATGTCTTTTGTGCTCCATCATCCAGCACCCATTGGATTTCCGAAAAAACGGCTGTCCCAATTGCGAGGAAGTCATGCAGGTCTGGCCTTTCAGTAATTTCCCTTGCCAATCCACTCAACCGGATATCTGTGCTGTTTGCATAGATGAAAGGCTCGCCGGACCGCATCGGTGTTTGTACCACCACCTACTTTGACGGGATCATCGCAGTCGTCGACCCAGAATCAAGCTGGGTAGCGAGGTGGCAGCGAACTTGTGGGTGTTCCTTAGTGCGTATCAGACATGGCTAACGTATCCACTCTGATCGCATAGCAAAATACGTCCGAGGCATGTATGCCGTACGCGTGAAAGGTCGTATTCCTGAGGACGTAGATGCGGAGCTCCATAGTCGTGGCATCAAGTATCGTCCTCGAGATGAAACGGAACAAGATTAACAAATAACAAATGTCGCGCTGATGGGTATAGTCGATTGTTATTAATCATACGATCATGACTACGATAATTAATTGTGAACTAGAGTCGTAACATTAATGTCACAGCAAGTCGTGCAACACTTTATCATACTGATGGGGCATATGGGAACTAGGTCTCGATGTCAGCGTGTATCAAAAAGTATGAGATCTTTACAAACCTGAGCATGTCCCGTGCAAAAATGACCTGCGAAAAAATATTTTCGACGTCTAGTACTTCAAATAGCCTCAACTTATCGTCATTGGTCTGCGACTTGCTGGCGGAATGTCTGTGCAAGTGATGTAGGTCACTGTCCCTCATTGCCCACAAAACTCGACCAGGTGGGAACGTGTTGGCCAACTGCATGTTGGCTTCAAGGGTCTTCCTCACAGCGACAAACTAAAATGGGGTAGTCAGTGAACATTGAACACCAATCCTGTTGTTGGAAAAAGAAAGTACCCAGTTCGGGTCATCTACCGATCCCGACCCAGCTTTCCACCGTCTTGCCCGCTTGATGACCGCTGAATAACCCTCTCCTCCGTTCCCACTGTCGTTGTCGTCGGCGTGGCATAACCACAGTGCTGCGTTTCTAATATCCCGCACGTGGTCCAGAGAGAGTCGAGACACAACATCGTGCGAATAGACAAAAGAGACTATAAGTCTCGATGCCAGGCGACCCAAAGCAGCATCCGTCAGACACCTAAAAATTTTCATGTCCAGTCACCAGCGCCAGCGAGAAAATCCTGAATCAAAAACGCACGGTGGAGCGAAACAATACACAGATACTTGCCGTCCTACTGGCAATCCGCTTGATCGCACAGTGAGACACGTCTTCGGGTCGGCCCAAATCTGCAAGGACAAATGCACACAATTAGCCGACACTCTCAAATCATTTGAAGGGTAACCTTGTTGGACTGCCAAAACATACCAGGCCCAAAAGCGCTGCAACACCAGCTCCGAGACTATGACCACATAGCACAAGTTCTTGAGGCAAAAGGGATAACAAGTGGGTGACATGAACAATAGGTGAAGGATGACTAACCATAGTCAGGATTTCGGTGGAGAGCTTCAAGTACAGCCAGTTGTACTGGATTTCCAACATCTCCCATTGCACGTGCCATACGAAGCATTCCACTATGTACATGGTATCGCGACTGCGAGACCGAGGAAGGCGGAACAGGTATTTGTCGAGTAGGGAAAGATAAATGACCGGGTACGGATGTTTCCTCGTCATCATTGCTCAGAGTTGTGGCAGGTTCAAAGTCAGCCGATTCGCAAGTCAAGTCCACGGCAATTTCGTTCAACGACATTGTTCCTTTAAGGAAAGAGGTTGAGCCATTCGAAGCGCCAGCTCTGACCGAAGGAATTCATCACGAACCTCGGATCACGAGTACGATTTGCGTTCTATCGTGGTCAGTCAACACCCAGAAACGTGGCATCAAATGCTCAGCACCGATTACTGCTGTAGCGGGAATCTTGACCTTGTGTGGTCGAGATTTCTGTAAAGGGGAGTTGGCAAATCTCTCAAAAATTTCCCGGTCGTGTTTTCCGAGAAGAATGTCCCACCAAGAGTATTGAGTGTCATCTATTTCATCGGGCGGAGGGAGTTCGCCTGCAGCTTCAGCTTCAGAAGCGTCGACGGCAGTTGCCAACCTAGATTCTTCCGACGCTTTATCGTCTAGTCTTGCACTTGCTGGGGGTACTTTACGAGACTCAGAGAAAGGCGAGGTGGGAGAGATTCCAAAGAATAGCAGACTTGCTCCTCCGTATCCTGCGAGAACCATTTTAGAGAGCCGTCTCAAAGTCGCCTTCAGTTCAGCGTTCGATGGACGAGGTTGAAAATCCATTCGGGCTCGTTTTGCCGATAACTTGTATCTTCCAAAGGATCCATTGTGCTGAGTGAACTCAGACTGCGAACGCACCGGTGCGACGCCAATATCTGCAGAGACAATCTGCCCAACGTTTCCTGGAAAGATGACATCTGAAGTGACGCGCACACGAGAGCCCCTGCGCTCTCGTGTAGAATCAAATTGCCTGGGGGCTTCCACCCGGATCTCGCGGAGAGAGTTGAACCAACGTTTCTCTTGCCACTCTTTGGTCACGCCTTGTAAAGCTACCCAAGCTACCAATGCCCTTGCAATTTGCGTTATGCCGTACCGTTGAATGGGTAGATTACTTCCAAATGCGGGGTCTCTCCATTCGCGTTTAACTAGCGTGATAAATGAAGCTAACGAGAAGGAGGCCTCGCTACTCCCAGGAATTATGACAGAAAGGACGTTGATAGAGCTATGTGCAGCAATAAGGGATGTCGATGTGATATATTCACCGAGGAAGATGGGGGCGAGGACGAGCTGTTCTGCGATGGAAATAACATTGGACACGGCGCCTTCGAGAATGGGACTCGTGACGGTGCTACCACCGAAGATTGCGTGATCGACCGCAGCAGTAGTAAGACCAATAGCAGTGGAGGCAATCTCCCGAGTAATTGAAAACTTTGTGAGCACGTACAATCAGAAAACAATTTGAAGCTGCAGATTTCCATGCTTACCCCGAGCTTTGTGCCCGACTTGACAGCAGAGAACCCGAAAAAAGCAATGGTAGACGCAAAATCCACTCCCTGTCGAGTGTAGACATCCCAATTCTTGGAAGTCATGAATAAATAGGTGAGACTACATGTGATTATTTTAGGTTCTTGGCAAAGTCCTAAAGATTATCAATAAATAAATAAATATTACATAAACGAACTCGACATGTTTCGAGCTAATTTCTTCGCGACTCGGAGGTCGTCGAGCCACTCTTTTCTGTACACAGGCCCGAGACGTCCCAGATATTCTACGGTCACAAGTCTCCAAACGGACGAAAAGCCGTCAATATATGGACAACCTCTCTTCCGTTCTCACCCTCACCTTCGTTCGTCCGTCTCACTTTTAGAACTGACTATATCGTTCAAACCCTATTGGCTAGTGAAACCTGATGAACTCACGCCTGGTATACCTTCCGAGGAGTATGAACGCCGGAGAAAGAAGTTGCTGGAGGCCTTACCGGATGATTCAATTGTTGTGTCTACGGCGGCTCCCATTAAATACATGAGCGGCGGTTAGCATATTCTGTATATCTCATCGAATAAATTTAACGTCGTGACAGATATATTGTGAGTTCAGCGAAACAATTTGTGCCATCCTGCGTCTCATTCTTGGCGAACCTACGACAATAGCTACAAGTACCGACAAGCCTCCGATTTCTGGTATCTGACTGGGTTCAACGAACCAGATTCAGCTGTTATTCTTGGTGCGTAACTTTTCGAGGTTGATCTACTTACTTTCACGCGATGCCTGTTTCCACATACAGAAAAGACATCGTCTTCACGCGGCTACAGGATGACACTCTTTTGTTCTGGAAAAGACTCCCGCAAGGAGAAATGGGATGGAGCAAGGTATAGTTCGATAAGACGCCATGCAACAAATTGTGGATAAATATTTACGTTTGATATCGCCTAGAACAAGCTTCGACGAAGCGGCTAACATCTTCAACGCTGATGATGCCCTTTCCATCGAGCGTTTCCCATCCCATCTCAAAGCCACCCTCACTCGCTATTCCCATGTTTTCATTGACACACACACCGTTTCTACACGAAGGGGCACACGCTCTACCAAATCTATTCTTAAATATCTTTCACCCCCATCACCGTCACGCTCGGACTACGATTCGATTGTCGAATCTTTGACCAATTCCCGGAGAAAACCCCTATCCCCCGAGGTTTCACGGCTACGTGCGATCAAGAGCCAGTACGAGCAAAGAATGATGCGCGCTGCTGCTGATATCGGCGGTCGTTCACATGCAAAGGTACATATCGGAACTCGTGGTATTTCGTCATCACTCATCGAGCATTCCTTTCCTCGGAATGCAGACGATGCGTTTCACCCGTCCCGGCTTGTCAGAAGGTGCTCTGGCTGCTCATTTCGAGTATCTTTGCACTCTCTCTGGAGCTCAGCGTTTGGCGTACGTGCCGGTCGTGGCATCTGGGTTTGTCTCCGTAACTCTGTCCTTATATGCGAATTTACTTCCTTCCGTAACACTGTAGACCAAATGCCCTCATTATCCATTATACGTCCAATAATCATTTAATCCGAGACGGAGAAATGCTCCTCGTAGATGCTGGATGTGAATACAAGTCTGTGATTATTTTTGTCCTCCCATCATCACTTCTGATTAGCCTGTTTAGCGGTTATGCATCAGATATTAGTATGCCACTTATTCCAGTCCTTGGCGTTTGGTTAACCTCACTTGATTCGACATTTCAGCTCGTTCTTACCCTGTTTCTGGTTCTTTTACTCCAGCACAAAAAGCTCTATACTCCGCGGTTCTCTCCACTCAGAAATCGCTAGTGGTCTTATGCACAGAGTCCGCACAGCTGAGCTTGCACGATCTCCACCACAAATCTTGTGAACTTCTCAAACAAGAACTAAATCAAATCGGGTTCGGGCTTCAACATGGCGATCTCGAACGTATCCTTTATCCACATTTCTTGAGTCATCCCATTGGCATCGGTGGGCCTTAACATCATCGTACCCGTCCCCATAATGACAATGGCTCCTGGCCCAATGCCGTTGACAGACTTGCACGAATCGGGTAATTTTGATCGCAACGGACTGTTGACCGAGGGCATGGTAATAACCATCGAACCAGGCATATATGTCCCTCCCGTGCCTTCATTTCCAAAACATTACCATAATATGGGTATACGGATCGAGGTTCGTTGTCACATTTCCAATTCGTTTATTATTGTTCATTATTATAACACAGGACGTGGTGCTGGTGGGTAAAAATCATCCCACTGTGCTATCCGTGACCGCGCCTAAGGAGGTGGGATTAGACTCATTTGACTCCAACTTCGGTCACTTATGATGATAACTCAGATTACAGACATAGAAGGAGCATGTCAAGGAATTCTCGGTTTGGAACCATTCTGAAGGACATTTGCATGTAACGATATCTACATAAGAAGTTCCTATGTCATTGAAGTGGGTCATTTACGGCCTAGGCGAGGAATCCTAGGATACATCATTCTCCGGAGTGTCCGCCGCGTTCATGGCCTGAATAACAAGGTCTTTACGCAACCACCGGTCCTCAGGTATGAAGTACCAACTCAAGACGCCTAAAATAGTAACGCCGCAAAAAATAACGCTAGCCTAAACCAAAAATTTGTCGATGCAACAAAAACCTAACAAGTCACTCACGAAATTGACGGAGTCCGCAGTAACAGGGAAGAAGAATGGCGAAATCATGACCTGATCACTAAATAAGCATAAGATAATAACTAAAGGCGGAAAACGTACTGCGAACACGAGCCCATTGAAGATCACCGCCGCAATATAGAAAGGCATTGCAAATGCTCGGAGACGGAAATGAGAGGATTGAAAATGGTTGGGAGTCATAGTTAAGCGAAGCAATGCAATAAGTCCATATGCTGCAATGGTGGGCACGCCTGCAGCAGAGACCAAAGAGGTAAAGGCCACCTGACTTGGGATAATTGTGCATAAAATAACTGCGGCAAACACGAAGATGACCGTGACTGCATTCCTGGGTTGTCCGTCGGAAGTAACTTGACCAATCCATCGAGACATCGGCAATACACCATCGCGGGAAACAGCGAAAACAAGCCTAGAGGCGGCAACAACGGCAACACTAGTATTCTAAGAAAATAATGAGTTTCACATCTTGGATAGAACGAACTTGCGCGTACCAGCATGAGACCCAGAACTGCGATGACCGTCATTACGATACCACCTTTTTTCCCAAGAGCCAAAGCATAGATTTGCACAAAAGGCTGAGGAGCATTCAACGCAAAAACAGCATCCAAACTGGGTGTACAAAATAGGAAAAGAATCGTAGTGGCGAAGCCAAACAAGCCAGTGGCGATGGCACTTGTCAGGATGCCTTTCCCAGCGACAACACTAAATGTCGTTAGAATTTCAGCGCCAATTGTTAGTTAGGAGGATGAGTTCCTACCTCGCATTTTTTGTTTCTTCGGCGATGTGTCCCGAGGCGTCAAAGCCCGTCAAAGTTCCTGCTGTAAAGAGGCTGCGACCTTGTTAAAAGAGCGGACCTCGACTAAAATTGAACAACCTACAAAGACAGAATCCAGTTCCAACCAGCTGGAGCACCCGTTTTATTATCTGAGAGATGGGATAAATGAGGTGGAGTTGTGCATCATTCCCTGATTGTCACTCACATGGCATAGTGAAGACATCTTTAGCAGAACGGAATCCGTACGTTTTTGAAACTCCAATAGGAAGCCAAACCAAGCAAAGCAAGAAGTCGAGCATGATAACGCCGATGGATAATTTGAAGACACCGGAATACCATCTGGGAGGCAAATAGTTGACGACGACCGAGACAATAAGCAGACCTTCAGAAATGGCCCAAATGAAAGCCCGCCACTTGATGTTGCTGTTGTCAAGACCGCCGGGAAAATCGATTTCATAAACCAAGAGTTGAGAAACGATGTAGTTTGCGGTAGTCTGACTCGAACTGTCAGTCTCACGAACAAACAAGATGTATACAAGGACAACATACTTGGCAGTTACTGGCGGCAAACGTCATCCAAGCGGTGCACGACCACCAAGCGACGATGAATCCAAAAAACCTGGCATACTTCGGTCCAGCGCTCTCAGCGGCCCAAATGTAAATGGATCCACTCAAAGGCAGAGCCGAACATATTTCCGCAAGAACGGCAGCCGTGATGACCATAAAAACAATCGTGATCAAGTACGATGACCTATTCAAAAGTCGGTGGATATTTTGAGTCACCAACAAAAGATATCTACCATATTGCAACAGGACCTCCAGCAGCGAGTCCCAGGAAAAACGCGGACCTAGATAAACTGGTTCAGGTGAAGGAAGAAATCTGTCTAGAGCGCAAAGCCACCTCACGCCTCCGATAAAATTCAGGGCGACAAAGCTAGCTGCAAAGCTCTCGGTGAGGTGCCAGGTGCGCTGCAATTGCTAACGATGAAACGTTCACATGATCAGAATTGTAAAGCAAAAAAAAAGGCTGACTTGTTTATAACCGAGCTTTCGCTGGAGCAAAGATTTACACGTCAGTACGCACTCCGATGCTCCTACAAGAGGAGCAGAAATGAAGATACACTGGGGGCTTCCCTACGCAGGTCTGAGCGCTGATCAGGTTCAAACGGTATAATCTCAATCCTCGGCAAGCTCTCGGCATTCTGTTGCACTAATCATCTCAAAGAGGTGAAGAGGCGACATCGCATCGAGAGGTTGATGAGGATACCCGCAGCCATTCCAGTTTATCACTAGACATTGACGTTACCAGTATAACACTGTATCGTTGTTCAGCAGCCCATTTCCCACAAGGTCAACCGTCCCATCCCGGGCTGAACAGTTTTTACCAGCTGGAGTTCATCTTTGTCAATCGGAGAGGTTTCCTCCAGATCAGTCTTGGTGCATGATGAAAGGTCCGACATTGTGAACAAGAGAGAAAAGTGGCACCACAATTGGGATATCGATCGCATATTTATATCGATCCGCCCAATCGGCCGAAAGAAATTTTGGGGTCCATCAGATATGATCGCGTCCTGTTTCAAATTCTAAATAACTCCGAGTCAGTGTCGTTAAAAGGTGAGAAAAATAGTCGCCAAATCCGAGGTAGTCGCCAAATCCGAGGTTACATTCAAGTTCATGTTAATGGGGTTGAAACTTGATGGAGCTTTGTCAGAGCAAGGATATACTGGTCAAAGCTGTAACGCAGCGACGGAACGTCATGCATTCATGTTTGATAATGTACGGAGCTCGGATCGGGTCTAGAGCTGTAGCAAAGTTCAAGACGTTTTGCAATCACGAAGCAACTGCACTCCACCTGCCTTATGCAGCTCTAAGGTGCTTTCTCACTCTAGTCGCATGGATACCTTTTTTGGGTCCTGCAATCTCAACTTACCAAATGCCACCCATCACATCCATCCAGCACAGAAAGAGCTCCTCGTGGCATCTGCAAATATGGAGACATTGGTGATTGAGGCTGTAACTGCCAGTGTTTCCTTAGAATCTGGCCTGAGACCAGACAAGTTGCATGTTTTAAGGCTCAGAATTCGAACAATGACGCAACAGAAGAACCAGTAATTATTCACTATGGCAAACGGAGGGCCCTTAATGGAAGCAACGTCATTTGCCGACACTTGTCGATGGAGTGGATGAGCTTTGGCAGGTGGAGCTGTCAGGGCGCAGTTGCTTCGTGACCGCAAAATGTCTTGAACTTTGCCGTAACTAGCCAATAATAGCTCAATAAGTTACTTACGGGTATATCAGACCGGCAGAAAAACAGAAAGACATAGCATTTTGTCAATGGTTGCATATGTCAGGTATTCTTGAGCCCTTGCTATCGTAGCTTCGGCCGCCTCGTGTAGAAATAGTTCGCCAATGGGTATTGGTGATGGCTAATATTGACGTTACGATCAACTCGAATGCTGGTGCATTTGCTCAGTCGAAATCCTTCTGATTACTTCGTTGGATACACGCAACAATATGAATAAAGTGATTGCTTGTGGTGGCTATTGAGATCGGATGATACGATATTATGGGTCCTGTTGACCAACGAATGACCCGCACGACATCACGTACGGTGACATTCATGAGATATTGAAACGCTGAAAAGTCTTGTTATCAGTATCTGGAATTGAGATGATTATGGAGAACAAACAGGCTTGAGCGCTTTAATTAGAAGCCATTCCTCAGTGCTTACATCTGCCTTGAAGGAATTCTAGCGCAACGATCAGTACCGGGAAACCGAAACTTGAAGGCCTTACCTTCAGCACGTCTATGCTTTGCCTTGTGATATGACTGAGGAGTTCGTCTTTGTCGTCAAAGTGCCTTCCAAACATCTTGGCAGACTGATACACTGCATGCTCAATCTTGACAGCAACACCCCCGCCAGCTTGTGATTTTTTCACAATCTAAAAGTCAACGTAAGCCGAAGGACCTTTGATGCTCGAGGAACAGCCATACATCGCGTTGCTTGTGGTTTATCTCGAGCGATGTACTGTGGTTCCAGATATCAGTAAGGTGGGTCATCCCAGTAATGAGAGTCCTACATCTTTCCGAGATCTATTATCTCCTTCTTTTGTGTCGTGGGATCAACCTTCACCACAGCAAGTGGGGTTCCCACCCGGAGTGTCCCATCCAGGATGTCAACTCCCAAAATAATAGGATCCCTTTTGCAAAATGCAGCGATGATCTTGAGTCTACAGGGCCATATTGCTTGCGGAGCAGCATCTCTCCTTTTCGCTTCCATGAGTTCAGCATTATACGCCGTAAATGCATCAAAAAGATGATAGATAATGTCAGCTATGTCGGATGTTAGTATACTATGGCCAATGCACCGTGAGCGGAAACCACCATACCCTTGAATAGACGAATGCCCATCTCATCTGCCATTCGTTCAGCATCTTTATCGATTGGAACATCGAAACAAAGGATGCAGGCAAGTTCTTTTGCCTTCTCCAACATCGTCGCGGCACGCATAATGTCTCTCTTGTGAACAGGACCAATACCAACACCCGAAACAGGAATCTTGCTAACTTTGAGAAAGTCCAGTAATGCTTCCAACGACCCAAGAGTGCTCGCTTGGACGCAAACGCCTCGTTCCGAGGTCTCAATTGAATTGAGATCGGACATCACCTCGTCTCTAAGGTCATCCTCATCGTCATCGGGTCCAACAACAAGTAAACGGGAGCCTGCGATAGCCTTGTCCAAATCCGGTGCTATAATTTTTACACCAAGGGCAGCTTTGACTTCCTTGTGGTGAACATACGCGGACTGGCATAGAAACGTTCAGGATCGCATTCTTGTATGGTAAGACTTGAATGCATACCTTGATACGAAGTTCTCGCAGCGGTTGCGGCGTAAGAAGAGCGCGAACTTGCGTTATGATTGGTCCGTTTAGACCACAAACAACGATTTTGTCTCCTTCATGTAAGATACCGTTCGAAAGGATGACGTCAATAGTAGTTCCTAGCCCTTCGATGACCTTCACTTCTAAAACAGTACACTCGAGCTCCGAAAGATACATCAATCGGTCGCTCATGCGTTGTTGCGTGAGATTCACAAGGAGCATTATCATGTCGGGGATTCCTTCTCCTGTGATTGCTGACGTCGGTACTAAGGAAACGTTACGGCCTAGGTTCTTGTTATTGTAATAGAGGGTAGCATTGAGTCCTTGTTCTGCGAAGGCCACAATGGTCTTCTCTACGCGGTCTTCGAATTCTCGCTGAACAGAAGCTCTCTGTTTTGCCAGCGATTCCTGGAACGCGCCGTCGGGTGTCGCTACCCAACCATATAGGCGATCGATCTGGCAAATCATAGTTATTTGAGACATTGCTCGAAATGTTACTAAGGTTGGTGCATGCCTTGTTCAGAGCAACAATAAATGGTGTTTTACGATCCCGAAGTAACCTGAGAGACTCTAATGTCTGAGGCTCAAGACCATGCTAATAAGAAAAGCATAAGATGCGTTCGAGAATGACGGAACTCAACGCACAAGTATATCAACGACAAGTATTGCAATATTGCAGAGCGAACTTCCTCGCGAGCGCAAGTTTGTGAACGACTCGTGGCCCGGAGTATCGATAACCAATAGACCAGGAATCTTGTATTCTTGTGTTCCGTCCTAGCGAAGAGTAAAACGCCATGAATGACGACTAAACAGGCTATCATGTTACGTACACTGTTTAAGACCGCAGTCTTTGTGCGAATAGCATCTACGGGAAAGTAGGTCGCTCCAATTTGTTGCGTGATACCACCAGCTTCACCCTCCTGCACATTTGTCTGACGAATCTGTTTTGAATGTGAGTGCTGAGCTGCCCGGCCAAGTTCCAGAAACGTGCCTTATCCAACAGCTTTGTCTTACCGGTATCTACATGACCTAGAATGCAGCAAATTGGACTCCGCAAATCATCCCTGCTTCGTGCTGCAAGCGCCGCCTCGTGGGCTTTAGCCCGACGTTCAGCCGCCTCAGCCTTCCTTTGAGCTGCTATGCGCTGTGTGCGTGACAACTCTTCCGATGAGTATGAAGAAGAGTCGTCCGATTCTTCAGTGTCTTCAGCGGAAGAATCCTCTTCGGATCCTGACGATGGCTCCTCCGCAGGGGGTTTGGAGGTGCCGGCTTTCGGACTGCCCTTTTCAAGAGTACTGGTCACGGGTATGGGTTTAGTACGCGTTGGCTCTGAAATCGCCGAAGCCCCACCATTGCCTGAGTGGAGGATATTCAGCACCAATCAGGAATAGGATCACGGAGTACCTTTTGGATCCGATTTCACGGTTTTAGGTAAATGCTCTTGTGCAAGCGTCGAAGAGGCCGAAGAGGCCTCCCCTCCCTCACTCGAAGCTTCCCAGGAGTCTTTCACACCCTCCCGGACCACCGATGTTGATTCATCATCACTGCTGGCATCCCAATCATCTTTTGTGTCTCCTTCATCTGCCTGCTTCCCCTCATCCTCCTCCATCGTTTGTGGTGACACGGGCCTGGATTCAGGGGTAGGAGACGGGTCTTTTGTTTCGAGTCCTTTTCTCTTGCGATTACTGTAAACGACTCTTTTTGTGCCGCTACTGCTTGATATTTGTTGTAAACCTTCAACCTGAACGCCGGATGCCAGCAGCGCCTGCTTCCGAATATCTGCCATCGCCTTCCTATCCTTTTCCTTCTTGGTCAAAAGACGGCCCTCCTTCTTGGCCAATTCGCGCTTGGCCTATCATGGAATGAAGTGAATGAGTATGAGGAATGCGAATTATAGTAAAGCCCCACCTTCTCCTTTTCCTTCTTTCTTCTTTTTTCCTCTTCCTTCCTCCGTTCCTCCTCTTCTGCTTTCCTCTCCTCCTCTTCGATCCTCCTTTTTTCTTCCTCCGCTCGTCGCTTCACCTCCTCCTCCACACGTTTTTTCTCCTCCATTAGGGCCTTCAAGGCACTAATTCCTCCCTTCTTTTTTGTCGATGTAACAGGAATCGGCGCAGGCTCCTCTTCTTTCTTTGTTTTCTTTTTCTTCTTCTTCTTTGGATCAGCTTTACCACCCATGACCTCGTCACCATCCTCCCCGCCTTCTTCCTCATTCTGTGGTTCTGACGTTACTGGGGGTACATTTATAGTTTCAAGGGCAGCAGTTGCGGCAGGCCCCTCATGAATTTCAGTAGTTTTCTTTGCTGCAGCCTGCGCCTTTTTCTTTGCCTATTGGACAATTACGCTTCACTCAGTTAAACTTCAAGCTGAAAAAAGAGGGAAGACGAGCCTTTTCACGTTCTTTCTTCAATTTTTCCTTTTCTTTTTTCGATAATACCTTCGTACCTGCATCCCCTGGAGCTTCATCTTCATCGGCTCCTTGCGCATATGACGTAGTCGGGGGGGCTGGAGGTTGCTCGCTCTCGATGCTAGCTGTCAGGCCAAAGTGGATGAGATAAACGCTTTGGAAAAGAGAACCACACTCACCGGGCCTCTGTTCGTCAACATCTTCATCCGCCTTCCCTTTCTTGCTCTTTAATTTCTTTGGCTTTTTCACCTTCTCGTTTACCGGACCCCACTCCTCGTCAGCCACGTCTTCTGCTGTCATTTCCATGGGCGGCTGAGATATGGGGATGTCGGAATCCTAGGGTCTTATGCTAGTAGAGATCGAGGCAGTGGTTCGGCTTATTCCGTCTGCATCAGTCTCAGCTTCTTCGCTCATTAATATTGTTCAGAACCTTTTTCTTCTACCGGAGCATGGGACTCCTAACTATAATCAGAAAAAACCGTCGCAAGGAAAAGGAAATGCGAATCCTTTTCCTGTGAGTTGTTTATTGTGATTCCCAATGACCTTTGAGTCTAGCACCATCTAGTGGACTGGACAATGCAGGCAAGACGACTATCGTAAAAAACCTTAGCGGGGAGGACATAATGAGCGTCAGTCCCACCTTGGGATTCAATATCAAGACGTTTGTGCATGGAAAGTGAGCGACACCCACTCTGAGCGTGGCATCAATTTGAGTTAAAGCGTTCGATTAATCCTTGACGAAGCTACACACTCAATATATGTACGTGAAACTTTCATGACACCACACGTTCCCTAGTTTCGTTGAGTTGGATGTAAAATGGCAGGGGATGTTGGTGGACAACGCACGCTTCGTCCGTATTGGCGGAATTACTTTGAACAAACAGACGCAGTAGTTTGGGTTGTTGATTCAGGAGACAGAATGCGTATGCAGGACTGCAAACAAGAACTACACAGTCTCCTGCTTGAAGATGTGAGCATCATCCAGCTCTCTACCGCGTTCTTCATGGCCCCACTTGGAAAAAATCAGCGACTTGCAGGTGCATCTCTTCTTGTTTTCGCCAACAAACAAGATATACAAGGAGCCTTGTCCGAAGCTGAAATTCGTGACGTAAGTCTTCTGGCCTCTAGTCATCTCTGAAACGGTTTTGTTGATAGAATTGGTGCGCTCCAGGCTCTTGACCTTCGCTCGATACATTCTCACCACTGGATTATTTGGCCCTGCAGCGCAATAACAGGGGACAATCTTGTTACGGGTCTCGACTGGGTCGTGGATGATGTCGCCGGCAGGTTGTACTATAGCTCGACCACAACGCCGTCGATCCAGAGCACTGTCTCTGTAATGTGAAATTATTTGCAAACAGAACCGGAGATGAATCCCCCCAAAACATAGAATAATCGCGCTGTAAGTAATCGAGGTATGCCCGTACACGGCTTTGGGTCAGATTTCTCGTGCTGTACAAAAACCTTTGTATTGACGTTCACACAATAGTCCTGATTGGCGTGAATGACCTTCAATTGCACTCGCCCCAATGGAACGCCGTATATATTCTCTACGTCTATTACGGCTCCTGATCCCTTACCGGTGTTCAATCTCGAACTTGGAATGGCCAAGAATCACCCCAGGCTGTGTGGATCATTACTGAAAACATTCGCACCGATTCATTTCATGCCTTTCGTCAGTAGTTCTTGCCCAGATGTTATCACTTTCTTTCAGTAAACGATTCTTACCTTGAAGTACATCACGAGGCCTCCACGACCCCCACTACTTCTGAATTAAGTACCCCTTTGCCGCGAAGATCCCCTGAAGCGACGGGAAGTTTCCCATCCGGGGATCAACGGCCATTAATACATATCGACTTTTTTAAGCTTCTTAGCAAATTCTTCCGTCAATCGGCGGCTGAACGAGGTCTTATAAATGCACGGACAGGTTCATTATTCTGCCATGATTTTTGAATAATAGCGTTTGTCTCCATGCTGTTTTACTGCTGAGGACGTCATGTGTTCAGGGGATTCGCCGCAGATCGCCAAGGGAAAGGCGTAAATGTTCTACCATAGTTGGTTTGTTATAATATTACAGGCAACAAGCGATCCGAAGTTGATCGTTGAACAAGCGAGTTTTCCATCATAGGACAAGGGCGAGTGCTGCAAAACTGCCATTAAAGGGGAAACCCTCATCGATGCACTGTTGCCAAGCTGAATTCTGGCGATAAATTTTTGAAAAGGAACTTGGGTGTTTTGTAACGCTACGCAATCCATTTGCGAGCGGAGATTGTAAACTGCTGAACGGGAATCTCGTAGCTATTTTACATTGTCCGATTCAATCTCCGACCGTATAAAGGGACCATCGATTGACGTTATCGACTGATTGGGAGTTTGTTTTATCGCAAGAAATCGAGTGAGGCAAGGCAGATGGCTCATGCTTCGACTACCTTTGATGTTCTTAATGCGGTTCCTGTGTCTCGCGCTCGAATCCAGGATATCAATCGATAACATCAAAGCCGGCGGTCAGCGTCGCAGTGACTGATCATGTCAACCGTTTGAAGAAGCAGGGTTGAGAAGACTGGTTTCCCGTCCATAATTTAGCAGTCTGAACACAGAGACAATGGTCAGAGGACGCGAACTCCGGGTATGGGTCCAGGGTTGAGGGTTCGGCACTTATGAGAGACGGGACTCGTTTTCAGCATGCAGTAAAGCGCCGGAAGTAGAGACGGTGACTTGAAGGCGAATATTAATGCCCCCGAAATTGTGTCGAGATGAGGAACACAGCAGGACGTCTGGGCACCTGAAGCTTTAAAGACCAGTAATTGATGCATACGTCCGTCTGGAGCATGCAAATGTGTGGTAACAAGGCTTCCGGAACGCGGCGCACTCTAAAGGAAAGTGGGAGACTTGAGCTGGAACGGTGTCGCGTACAAAATATTGCCCTATTTACTAACTACCATAAGCAGTATCAGGGCCAAGACGCTAACAAAGAGATGAAGGTTTTGACTAGTTTCCCAGACCCAACCAAAAAGCAAACCAAGGACGCCCTGTCATACCGGGTGAAGGCTAACGCGAATCCTGGGCGACCTGCAGGTATTATCTCACGTGTGCCAATTTTCAGACAGTGACCTGACATTGTGCCAATTTTCCGCCCAATGCCTCAAGGCCTGTGCTCGGTGATCATGACTTCCTAACCTTTCCGGCCAAGGTGCCTCCATTTGTAGGGTTGGCTTCGATATTACCGCATCGGACTCGCCAGAAGATCTTGATAAACCTGCATGATCATCGAAATGTGACTCGTCGAGTCTTTAAGCATCCACCCGTTCGCCTCGATCGGTCGACATTGACAAGAACGACCCTGAAAGTCGATATCCGAGTTGCAAGCGTTTCATTTTGCAATCGCGAATCCCTGCTGATGCCATCGTGAAGATTTATGATCCAGTTGCTGAGCGCTGATCTCCGAGTATAACTCTCCACCCTGGAGTGTAGCTTGTGCTTCAATCCATGTGGACCTACCACTTTGCATGAAATGGCTTAAAAGGCCTTGGTTTTCCGTCTCCAACCACGCAACACACCCGTCCATTCCAGTTTTCAATACCCCTGCTATTCATTCCTCCCTGATTCGTCATGCCGGCTTCAGCAACCTCACGCTTCTCCTCCTCTGCAAATTTCCCGACCGCTACTTCGTTGTTCTCACTTGCAATCCCCAATTTTCGTTCACGGTTCGCTTCCTTCGGTCTGTCATTCAATATTACATACCTGTTAGGCCTGAACATCTATACTGACATTTCTTTGTAGCCCGCAAGTCCATAATTTCCGTTCTCGCTCAAGCAGTCACCAGAGGTCAACTTACAATTCGAGACTCTGAAGGGACATACCGTTACGGACGTTCACACAGTAGCTGCAATGACGTACATCTCGATGTCGTCAGCAACAATTTCTGGACTCGGGTTCTCTTATCTGGAGACCTTGGCTGTAACCACCTCCTCATTGGCCAAACGCGAATCTCTTTTAATGTGCATTTTCTAGTCAGCGAAGCGTATATGGTTGGCGATGTCCAAGTCGAGGACCTGAAGGGCGCCATGCATGTAGGTTTCTTCATTCCGTTGTATGGCTTGATCAAAACGACGATCGTATCATCACAGTTGTGGCTCGATAACCAGTCCGGAATGGAGGGCTTATCGGCAATCAGTCAAGTCTCTTCGGTTATTTCTGGAATTTTGAATGCTTTCCTTGGCCAAACACGCTCTCGAGCACGTCTGAACGCGATTGCCAGCTATGATCAGTCGAACACGCTGTTCAAGGTACGTCTCAACATATTTTCTTCATTTACTGATTCCAACTACCAGTCTGCAAGGCCTTTCTAAGCCAAGAGATGATGTATTCGTGCGCTCTTTGGGATCGCGCAGAGGGCGGTATTCGTGGTGACCTCGAGTGTGGTCCGAGTCCTGGTGACTTGGAGGCGGCACAGCGGCGAAAAATTTATCACATCCTACGAAAAGCTCGGGTCAAACCCGGTCACCGAATCTTAGAATTTGGGAGTGGATGGGGCGGCCTTGCCATCGAGGTGAAAGATTTCTCTCTTTCTAATACCTGAAAACCTTATTGTGATTTCTTTCTTAGGCTGCGCGGTCATTCGGTTGTGAAGTTGATACACTGACTCTTTCCGTGGAGCAAAAGGCTTTAGCGGAGGAGAGGGTCAAGGAGGCAGGTCTTGAAGGTCGAGTTCGTATTCATCTTCTCGATTATCGGGATCTCCCTGCAGAGTTCGAAAAGGCTTTCGACGCGTTTATCAGTATTGAAATGCTGGAAGTAAGTTGCCTTTTGCTTTCCCCTACATCCTCCCCCGGCTCATTTCGTAATCTGCTAGCACGTTGGCTCCAAGTACTATACTCGGTACTTCAAACTGGTCGACTGGGCTCTTAAGTCAGAAGATGCTACGGTGGTCGTCAGCTCTTCTACTTTCCCTGAATCTCGATATACTAGTTACCAGTGCGACCGCTCCCTCTCCTCCCCAATTTTCTCTTCCCGATCTGATCCTACATGTAACTTAGGGGTGAAGATTTTATGCGCCGTTACATGTGGCCAAATTCATGCCTGCCCAGCGCAACAGCGCTAATCACCGCTGCACACACGTCTTCGCGGGGTAGATTCACTCTCGAGGGCGTCGAGAACCACTCCGCACGTGTGTACATTTCTCCCAAGCTTTTGATCCCACGTGCTGAACTCCACTGTCGTTAGATTATCCACGCACTCTTCGTGAATGGGGACGGCGATTAGAGGCCAACTTGACTCAAGATATGATCTCGAAAGAGCACCCACGTCTACGGGAGCGAGCCGAATTCGAGATGTTCACAAGGAAGTGGCAGTATCTCTTTGCATATGCTGCCGCAGGTTTTGCGAAAGGCTATATCACTTGCCATATGCTGACCTTTGTTCGGGGGGTTTGTACTTTTATTATGACCATTTTGGGACATTGTTTACTAAAAATGCCATAGAGCGACTGTCCCGAACCTTGTGACTGAATCGTATTGGCTTTCCAGAACTTAATCGAAGTTGATTTTCGGTTTTCGACTGCTTTTTATCATTATTATCCGAAGGAATGTTTGATTTGGCCGAGCTTTCTTCATGTTATATATTATTTATGATAGAAAACGGATTCCAGAAATATACAACTACACCTATACCATCCTGATCTTTGTAATGAGAATGAAAATCAACGTTTCCAACACCATGAAGCAATCACCACGATTTCCCTGAGACTATTCGAGTGAAATTTAAGGCTGCACACGCAAAGGAGCCTGAGATGCGCAACTTCGACCGCCCACATTGACGGTCCTGAACAGTCCCATCGTGGCATGTGACGTGGTTACCTAATGAAGTCGGATTCCGTCGAAAAATTTTTGCCTGCAAACTCTCGCGTACCATTTTTGTCTGGCTCGTGAGCCAGTTCAACAATATGCAGTCTTTTGGTGTGCAACGGAACATTAGCAAAGATCTGTGCCTGAATGCCTCATTGTCAAATCAAGCAAGTGATCCCAGGTGATCCTCCAGTTCAGCTAAGACCAACAGGCCGTTAAGACAAATGCGATGGCGGTTTTGACCACCCGCTGTTGTCTGTTGCCGAAAAACCTACAGCTGTTACGGAATTTTTATTTATTGTGGCCCTGATGCCGTTGCGCTCCACCAAATCAAGCGGTGATTTCTCCTGTTCCTTGGCATTACGCGCGCGGATTCGTACCGTCAAGACGGTGTATGGGACTGTCGAAATTGCGTGTGCGATGTGATTCGCACCACCGTTAAGTTGGCAGGGAGTCAGGAAAGATCTGTTTCTTGCTTGTCGCATTGACAGTCTGACCCTTTTTCTTGACAGTTTGGAGTTCCCACCGTTGCTCTTGTTCCGTTCCTCCTCGCATTCATCGTGTGTTGATGGTTTGAACCGAAGCGGGGGAGAGTGGGAACATGACGGCGTTTGAGGAGCAGTACAATATGTCGACGTGGTCCGACGGTAGGACCTCAATCACCCGAAATCCTGCATCGAAGGGACGGGCGCCTGCATCACCTTCGTCAAGGCGGATCCACTCTCCGCAACGAACAGCCTGGGTAGATTGTTGGTCAGGCGCTATACTTGCGCCGATTCGCACACCCAACAAGTTCACCGTCATTAGGGTCGGTGGTGCCGTCCTCGGCGTCCTCGCACTCAAGTGGCCGCTGGAGCCGGCAATCAATGTGGGGGTGCTCACCAGCCT
Source organism: Hygrocybe coccinea (assembly GCA_963555575.2). Taxonomy (NCBI): domain Eukaryota; kingdom Fungi; phylum Basidiomycota; class Agaricomycetes; order Agaricales; family Hygrophoraceae; genus Hygrocybe; species Hygrocybe coccinea. The sequence goes on from OY741991.2 coordinate 1,666,542, forward strand.
CACAGTGCAGGAGCACCTGGTGAGCATTTCATTTTTAGTCAGCGTTTTCGTCGCATGGCAGCTGAGATTCTGGAACTCGCTGGTAACGCTGCGATGAGGCAATGGGTGCGGGAGAGCCAAACCAGGTAACTTTTTCATTTTTATTTTCCATTTGTCCTATTAACGAATTTAACACAAACCGACCACCCGGCCGACCTACGACAGGACTTGAGACCACACCAGACGCGGACGACGAGGGCACAGAAACGGGGCCGCGTCAGGCGGCCAGGTCGAATGAGGACGACGAAAACTGCGACGACAAGGACGGCCAGGACAACGAGGACGGCAACAACCAGGACGAAGACAGCCAGGACGTCGAAGGTCCACGACGCGACGATGGAGAATGAGGAGACGACGGCGACCCAAGGTGTACCGGGCGTGGGTAGGTTCATCCACTCCCAACTGGTGCGTTTTTTTCTTTTCATTCATATATTATTGTTACACTACTGATTACTACCAATCCCAGCCACTACTCCACTCTCACCCTCATCTGTGGACGTGGCGGCAGCGCCACGGCAGCAGCGCCAGCGACAACAGCAGCAACAGCAGTAGCGCGACGAAGAAACGGCGAGGACGGGGACGGGGACAGGGACCACAACGATCACAGGGACAGGGGGGACAGACGAGGGTACGACGACGATGACGATGACGACATGAGACAACGGGGGTGGGGACGGGGACGGGGACGACCAGGACAACAGAGACGGGGACACAAAAAGGACGACGGGGACAGGGATGATGAGGACAGAGAGGCGAGGTATGTACATACAGACCTTCCCCCTGCCTCCCATCCCCCCTGCCTCCTGCTCCTGCTCCTGCTCCTGTTCCCCTCCCTCCCCATTCTCCTCTCCCCTTCTCCTCTCCTCCCCTTCCCCTCCTGTTTCTCCCCTTCTCCCCTTCTCCCCCTTCCTCCTCTCCCTTGTCCCTCCTCCTCCTCCCCCTTCCCCCCTCTCCCTCCCTTCTCCTCCCCTCCTCCCCTCCCCTTCTCCTCCCCTCCTCCCCTCCCCTTCTCCTCCCCTCCTCCCCTCCCCTTCCCCTCCCCATTCCTTCCTCTTCCTCACTCCTGCTCCTGCTCCTGTTCCTGCTCCCACTCCTGCTCCCCCTTCTTGTTCCCCTCTGATATTTTATTGCTTGATTTTGTATTTGCATAAAATAATTATTTAATTTGTATTTCCAAGGCTCTGGAAAATTAATTAATTAGATACACATAATATTTATTTATTTTTGTTGATCCCTAAGCAGGCACACTCAGTCTTCTGGTGAAAGGAATAAGCATATATGGCCTTGCCCTGAAACAGTGGCAAGGCCCAGATTTGGTACATATGTAGTACAGGAGAAGAACCAGTGTGGTTGCAGTATAGAACAGGGTATGTGGTCAAAAGGTGGGTGCATGAAACCACAAAACTAAGGTCTACAGGACATCAGGAAGGAGCAAATAAAGAAATACATACTCAGGAGGAGACATAGAGGCTGGCACAGAAATGTCTCCCCCAAAGCAAATAAATACAGAAAGGGACTGAAGTCACAATGTGGGAGGAAGGGGTGAAACTTGGAGGAAGGGAAAGGGAGTGCACGTTCCAAAGCACCAAAACCTTCTATTTGACCTATTCTAGCCTTGAGACACTGTGACTAGCCATGAAACATCCCAATTTCATTGTATCTTCATTGTGATGCAACATGATGCTTTGACATTATTGCGATTTGCTTGAAGCTCTTCACAGCTCTGTGAGCCCTTCAGAAGTATATGTCAAGCTTCTCCAACATCACCCACACCTACAGTGTAATATCATTCCTTTGCACACCACTTTGTCTCTCCTCTTCCAAAACATCAATGTCACAACTCTTGTTCAATTCTCTTTTGAATATCTTGTAAATGTATCTCAGCTACCCTATTACATTTTGTGCAGATTTTTATATCAATGAGAAACAATGGAAAGCACAATTTTTGAATGGGGACTACACACCCATGATGGCATGTCACTCCACTACTCTAGGCTACAATTTGAGCCACAAACACTCTCAGCATCACCCATTGCACATCTGATGCAACTGATGAAAAGAGCATGCTTGGTCATGTTACAGCATAGGTAGGCTGCAGCCAAAAAAAAGTTGACTAAGCTCAGTCACTGCCAGGTAGGGCTGTGGCTGAGCTACAGAAACTATATTTCTCCAACAAGAATGATGCCATCTAATGCCAATGGTAGTCTCAGGCTTAAAGCAGTATATGTAGACCCTTTGAGACCATTTCTTACAGGAAAAAATACCAGTTGGCAATTTCTTTAAGAGATGCCTTCCAGTTCAGGTAGTGTGGCTCATTTATATGTGCATTTGGATACTATCACCACTAAAATCATGTTTTATTTTATTTTATGTGAGTGAAATCAATCTTTCACTACTACTGGATTTTTTTAAGAAGTTTTGGAATACTCCCTGGGTTCATTGTAAATATTGGAGGTTTTCCTTTTTTGGAGCTGACTAGGCTCAAATCTCTCCAGAATTATATGACACAATTTTTCCAACAAAAAGGCCTTGGCGGGTCTATATATACCTCTTTAAGCCTGGGACTACCACTGGGAGATAGCACTGTTCTCACTGAATAAATGTAGTTTCTGTAGCTCAGCCACAGCCGCTACCCAGCAGTGACCGAACATAGTCAACTTTTTTTTTTTGGCTGCAGTCTACCTTTATGAAATACACTGTAAGGAAAGAAGTCCCAGAATAAGGGATTTCAAGGGAATGATGGTCAAGGGATTGATGCACCTGTCATTTTTACATGTCACAGTCAATCTTCATTTTGTGGTGAGGCATCCCCATTGCCCGGGTATGTATTTTTTGCTTTTTTCTGCCTTCTTTACTGATAATGTTGTGCTGCAGCGTCCCTGCAGTGTCAACAGCACCCCCATTTTCACAAGTCCCAATGCCTTCAAGATGCACATCCATCACCATCATGCAATGTCCCCACCACATCACCAACACATTTGACACCCCAGAAAGCACCACAAACACCTCACCCATAATCACAGCATATGGCCCCATCCTCATCAACCCAGAAACAACCAATGCCAATGCCCACATTTCCAAATGAGCCCCAGCCCAGCCACAGCTGCCACTTCATCACCAACACTCATGCATTGAAAGCCACCCTGGAACCCAATACCCCATCAAGACGCCTAAATGTGCTGCCATCACCCAGACTAGTACCCAAACACCCAACCTTGTCCCCATTGATCCAGGAACAGCTAATGTGAGTATCTGTGTGCCCAAACATGCCCCAGCCCAGCCCTGCCATATCATCACCAACACCCACGCATTGAGAGCTGCCCCATACCCCAATGATGCCCCAAATGCTGCTGCAGACCTATATACAACCAACAACACCCCAAAATGCATCAACAGAAGAGGCCACCACCAACAACGACAAGGTTGAGAGTGCAGATAACGGCAAAGACATGGGCAGTAACAAATGTGAAGACATGCCCACACCCACAATGGCAGCAACAGTGAGAACAGCAGTGACAGCAGCAGCAGCAGCAGCAGCAGTAACCACAATGGCAGCAGCAGCAACAGGGAGGGTGGTGCACCTACTGCCACATCTGTTTTTATATATATATTAAAACTTTTCATTGAGTTTTCACTAATAATCTAGCTACACCCCTCCGATAACACAACCACTGCATCCAACAACACGGCCACCCCCCCTGCACCATCTCCCATCCCCATCTCCCATCTCCCCCTTTACCCCCCCATCTCCATCCTTGTTTCATCTCCCTATGCATCACTGCCCCCCTCCCCCTCCCATTCCCATTCCCTCTCATTCCCTCCCATTCCTTTTCTCTCTTCTCCCTTCTCTATCCGAGTCCACCCTTTTCTTTCAGTCTTCAATTAGTATTTGCAATATTAGAAAGTCTTGTATTTCAACACTGAACACTGAAAATAGATGAATTCCTTCAGGTTTTAGATATTTCAAATTCCCAACCATGTACTGAGTCAGCTTGAAATTTTGAAATTTTGTCAACTTCAATTCACACTGAGTAGATACAAAAAATTTGTTTAACCAACATTCAGTGATTTGGGTATCAGTGAGGTCTGGAAATATGTTCAAAGAAATTTTATTCTGGCAGGGGAGGTAGCCATTGCAGATTAGATTGCTTATGTGGAGTTGTAATTGGCCAAGTTTTCCAAGTCAGAATCACCCACAAATATATTGCAATTTTTGGAGACAGTGTATCCGACACCAGAATCCCAGCTTTCTTATATTGCTATTGATAAGGCATGTTTACTGCTGCGAACCAGTATCAGTAATGGGAGTTGGGAAATGTGGAAGAATACCACAGGATTCATAGTTTATACATATCACTATGTCAACCATCAAACAGCCAATTATCTTTGCTGGAAATGGTGTAATCCTGCTCCTCTGAATGGATCTGCACCAAACTTGGTTGTTGTAGAAACAGACAGGAATGGAAGGCAACATTACAAGTATGTTTTCAATACTCAGGTAATTGAATCTAATATCCTACATTAAAAGAAAATTAACCAAATTACGATAATACAATGAAGCTAAGTGAAGTAGCTTTACTTCACAAAGGTGGTTTAGAGTTTGAAGACTTAGCTTTCAGGGCAATACTGGGAAGGTATAGCAGGTGGTAATAAATTTTTATGTTCTACAGTACATGCAGAAACTATGCGCTATATATATGTAAACAGATAGTGAGGCTGTATACTGGAAACCAAAAAGGAGATATATGGAGTAGGAAGAGGCAATGTGCCTTGGAATAGAGACGGAAACATAAGAGGAAGAAAAACTGTATGAAGAGCATAAGCATAATCGACTAAGTGGAGCATTCGATCACCATTTTACAGTTTCATCAGTTTCAACAAGATGACATGCAAACCATTGAATCCATGTTATTGATTTCATCACCATTTCACAGTTTCAACAGTTTCAACAAGATGACGTGCAAACCATTGAATCTATTTTATTGATGTCATCACCATTTTACAGTTTCAACAGTTTCACCAAGGTGACATGCAAACCATTGGATCCATTTCATTCATTTGATTACCATTTTACAGTTTCAACAGTTTCACCATGATAACATGCAAACCATTGAATCTATTGTATTGATGTCATCAGCATTTTACAGTTTCAACAGTTGCAATGAGATGACGTGCAAACCATTGCATCCTTTTCATTCACTTGATCACCATTTTAAAGTTTCAACAGTTTTAACAAGATGATGTGCAAACCATTGGATCCTTTTCATTCATTTGATCACCATTTTACAGTTTCAACAGTTTCAACAAGGTCTTACACCCACTATTGAATGCTTATTTACAAAGTCTGATTAGACTTTTTGTGGAATTTGACATGAAATTCAACTTTGTACACACAGTATTATCATGTGCTTGACATTTACACTCATTGTAACGCGTAGTAAACTTGATCATGCTTCAAATATCATGATATCAGACAAGCATATTGCAATGTACACTTTTCCATAACAATCCATATAATTTTACAGTACATATCAGGTACACTATTTTCAGCTGATTTTAGAAAATGAACTAAAACCTAGATATGATCATAATTATTACTCCATATCAATTCCATCATCATCATCCTCACTTTCTACTTGTTTCTTGTTGATAACCCACTTTGTATAAAGGAACATCATAGTGTGCAAGAACCAATCAAAGTTACCAATTGTTATTTTCTTCAAAGTCCGCTCAAATCCTCCTAACCAGGCATTCAATTGCTCACATGCATATGGTGTAATTGTTACAGTACAGTCTCCTCCTTTCTTTCTTTTCTTTCGTCTTTTCTTTCTTCATCATCTGTATTACTATACATGCCTATTCCGCCCTGCTTAGTTGTCTTACATGACTCATCTATGCCTCTTTCAATGAAAAGGATGCAATGGTTTGCACGTCATCTCATTGAAACTGTTGAAACTGTAAAATGCTGATGACATCAATACAATAGATTCAATGGTTTGCATGTTATCATGGTGAAACTGTTGAAACTGTAAAATGGTAATCAAATGAATGAAATGGATCCAATGGTCTGCATGTCACCTTGGTGAAACTGTTGAAACTTTAAAATGGTGATGACATCAATAAAATAGATTCAATGGTTTGCATGTCATCATGGTGAAACTGTTGAAACTGTAAAATGGTGATTGAATGAATGAAATAGATTCAATGGTTTGCATGTCACCTTGTTGGAACTGTTGAAACTGTGAAAGGGTGATGAAATCAATAACATGGATTCAATGGCTTGCATGTCATCTTGTTGAAACTGATGAAACTGTAAAATGGTGATCAAATAAATGGAATAGATTCAATGGTTTGCATGTCACCTTGTTGAAACTGTTGAAACTGTAAAATGGTGATTGAATGAATGAAATAGATCCAATGGTTTCCGTGTCATCTCGTTGAAACTGTTGAAATTGTAAAATGGTGATGACATCAATAAAATAGATTCAATGGTTTGCATGTCATCATGGTGAAACTGTTGAAACTGTAAAATGGTGATTGAATGAATGAAATGGATCCAATGGTTTGCATGTCACCTCTGTGAAACTGTTGAAACTATATACTATCAATTCCAAACAATAACATTGATTCAATGGTTTTCATGTTATGAGTTCCTATCAGAGAATCATTTTGTATCTTATCATTTTGTCAATCCAGGGTCACAGTCTAATTCGCCAAGCTGTGGGAACAATTTTGAAGCCTCTCACCTAATTATGAAGCCATGTGACTTATACCCTACAGGAGGTTGATACCACAGATGCTGATGCAATGTTTGGCATTTGTAAAACATGTTGAAACCTCAGTGAGTCTGTTGAGAAGTGTGGTAAGGTAGAGGCCATCCATATCCCACCAACATCACATGATATGATACTTTTTGTGACACTTCCGCTCAAATTAGGAAAGTACACATCAAAACACGTTCATAAATACGGTTTTTGAAGAATTGAGGATAAATATTGCAATTGTCCAGTATTCATAAAACAGTTGCAGAACCAAACCAGCATAGTTTACATATGGGCATGGCATTGGTTGCATTGATTCTATTACCCATTAGCCACTACAAAATCCATCTACAGTATATGTGACAATGGTTGACAGTATTTCTTGTCTTGATTCTCTTAACCACTGGCCACAAGAGAAATCTGCAACCATCTACACTCTATTTGATAGATATTCACATTGTTTCTCGTATTTATTTAATTTTCTATAACTGGGTTAGCTCTGTTGAACAGGTTGAACATTGTTCAGTAAGGATGTGGGAGCTGTTACATATTTAATTTTCTTGCTAATTGGATATTTGTCGTACCTATTTGATAAATATTGTGTGGAGGTTTGCCTTGTATTAGTATTGTGTTTTTTGATTATTATCATATTATTGATGCTTTCTATATGCTTTTCATCTGAAATGTGAAAGCTTGACTAATAATTGGTGAAAAGATAAATCGTCCTAAAAATACAAATACAGGTTTGTGATATCTACAAGGTACTTGTAGAAAACACTTGAAAATGTGTCCGCAAAAGATCCAAGTGGAGCTCAAGCTGATTTTGCACCTTGCTTCATGTTTGACCATAAGCTTGTAGTGTGATATCTTTCAACCTTGTTCACAAAATAGCAAATTTGGTTGGTTTCTGAATCAATAATGAGTGAAATGTCCATCTGACAGAATCCACTCATGGACGGTTTTCCACCAATCACACTTGACTTGATGGCATATAGGCCCTCATATATGTTTCGGACAAAGTCAAAGAATTGCCGTTGAAAGGGTGCACTGCAGCAATGTGGATGGAAACAAATACCTACTCTACCACAGTGCTGTACGAATTCTGAGGGGTTCAATCTCAATCCTAATGGTAAACGAGAGAGATACTAGCTACAAATATGTGAAACAATATAGGAAACACTTCCAAAGTGTGCAAAGTAAGAATAAAGTAGTGCGATCTTGCGATGAAGTATGGTGAGTGTGTGATATTTGCGATGTAACACGTGTGATAATGGCAAGGTAGGAAGAAGCACAGAGTGAAAGTGCAGCAATCAGAGACAAAGGGAGACTCTGAGATGCACTTGGAAAGGAGCTGGGATGAAGGGGGTGGTATTCTCTCTTTTGTATGCTAAGTACAGGGAGTATTTATATGATAGGGGTTGCTATGGTGTAGCTATTATGAAAATAGGCAAGCTAGCTACATGTGAAATGAGGGCGAAGCAATGGTGCAATAGGTTTCATAACTGAGATGAGGTGAGATGCATAGAAAGTATTTGAAGAATAGAGTATTTGAAATGATACCCCTAACTGTGTGAAACAGTCTGATAAATCCACTATTTGACAACCGGTTAAAGCGCAGCTGTGTGGAGGGCCTACATAGGGTCGGATGATGTCAGAGATGAGCTGAGTTGAGTGATAAATGCCTGAGTATGCCAGGAAACTAGCGCGATGTCTGTCAGAGCAGTGTGATGCGTGGGTGAAGGTATTGGAAGAAATGTGAAGTTGTGGAGTGAAGCGCTGTGCATCAGGCAAGTGTAGGACATAGGTGAAGTGCATAGAGGTGTGTCTGAAGTGTTTTGAAGTCAGAATCGGTCAAATGGAACATTTACAAGGTCAGAGCATGCAGATGCATATCAAATTCCCTCTCAACTGAAATATCATTGACTGTCTCCAGTCAACTGACAAGCAGAGAAGTGACCAGAAGCGAAGCACAGTGACAATGACCTTGAATGAGATCGACACAAGGAAAAGTGGCAGTGGTTTGCCAACCTCACAATTAGCTCTGAGCAGTGGAGCACAGTGTGGGACGAGGGCAGGTGTGGAAGCATGCTGGAGTGAAATTAACAGCACAGCCAAATGTGAACCAAGCGAAGTATTTAGGAACTGCAATAAAGATAGGCAAGGGGAAAATGCTGTGGTTAGCAATAACACAGGACACAGGGACCAAATATGGGGCTCTGAAGAAGATGCAGGCGCAGCAGATATAATTGCAGTGAGTAGAATGGAAGTTGCAGTGGCTGGGGTCAGATTAAATGATGTCAATGGTGCAGGAAGCATAGATATAGCAGTGCTATGCTGAAAAGAGGGCAAGAACATGGTTGACAAAGTATGCAAAGGTGGGGAGGTGGTTCTGGGGTCTGAGGTCAGGGTAGGCGCAAGCAGAGATACTGGGGATTCATGTGCTGTACAGGTGGGTAGAGGTGAAGCTGATACTGATGGCAAAAGGGTGCACATAGGCACAAGGGTCTGAGATGGCATAGGCAATACTGCAGGTGCATGTCTGAGATCTGGGGGAGATGCGGCTGGGACAAGAAGAGGTGATAACAAGGCAGGGGGCTGTGAGGTCGAAATCTTGACTACAGGGGATGCAAGTGAAGGGGTCTGTGAGGTGGATGCTGGTGAAGATGATGTCAAAGTCTTTGGCATGGACAATGAGGCTAAAGCCAGTGGTGCAGTAGGTGCAGTTGAAGTCAAGGGTACCGCATGGTGTGAATTTGAGCGCACAGGTGAGGAAGCTGTAGGCAAGGGTGGAGCAGTGATATGTGGCATCAAATTGGGTGTGCTTCTGGCAGAGGGTTGCAAACTATTTGAGTAGTATACTGCAGTCAGGCTACTAGATAGGGTAAACTGATCTATGGGCATTTGCTGAGTAGTGCGACATTGGGTATGAGTGGCAAGGCCTCCCTGGTGGTAAACATGATGCTTGGGCAGTGTAGTGAGTTCATGGCACTTTCGCAGAATGGCTAGCCCACTTTCTATCTCAGTAATGCATTGTGCAGATGTCTGCAGTGTTTGTGGATTATGGAAATAGGTGCGAGGTGACAGTGAGGGCAGGTGTTGTGCAGCGAGTGCAGCTGGGTACTGTAGTCAGCTAGCAATTGTGTGTGAAGCATCTTCTAGCCAAGACGAAGGTGAGGGTAGGTGTGATAGTGACACTGAGGAGGAGGATGCAGACTAGTGCAGGACACAGGTATACCCGCAGGTTATGGGGCCTGGACTCATACCCATACCCGCCATGGGTACGGATTTGAGGCCACAGGTATGGGTTCCATGCAAGTTTTGTGCAAATCCCATAAAAAACATGCAAAAAACAGGTTTTTAAGGTAGTATTCAATTTCTACTGGATTAGATACTGATCGGATTGTCTTGATGTAAACTGGAGAACTGTTTAGAACACATTAGAGAGCATCCCTGCATTTTTTTAGGGAATTTTAAGAGCTACTGGTCCAATTGTATATGCAAGAAACAGTGAAAAAACACCAAAAAACAGGTTTTTGAGGTAGTATTCGATTTCTACCGGATTAAATACTAATCGGATTGTCTTGATGTCAACTGGAGAACTGTTTAGAACACATTGGAAAGCATCTCTGCATTTTTTAGGAAATTTTAAGAGCTTCCGGTCCCATGGTATATGCAAGAAACAGTGAAAAAAACACCAAAAAATGAGGTTTTTGGTGTTTTTATTCTCCAAAAAAATACAGGCAGTACCCCTGACCTGCACTAATGCAGACAGGGGTGCAGATGGTGACAAAGGGACAGGTGACAATGGTAGACTAAGTCCAGGGTGCAAAATTCGAGTGCAGGGTGTCACTGTTAATGCTGCCGGTGCGCAGGTACCAGCGCTTTGAAGTAAAAAAAGTGCAGCATCATAAACATCACTGAGGGTAGTGTTGCCACAGTCCAGTCTTTTTTGGGACCATTGCAAGACCATGGCTGGAACATTGGCTACATAAAATAGATAAAATTCTGGAAATATTCAACCAATTGCTCTGTTATGTTGACTATATATACAATAATATCCCTGAGATTTCTAATAATTTATTGGAATTTTAATTTGCAATGGTCCAGCCATGGTCTTGCAATGGTTCCAAAAAAGACCAGACCGTGGCAACACTAACTGAGGGCATAGGGGTCATCTGGGAAGTGGGCTGGGAACTTTATCTTTAAACGTGAAATGATACTGCAGTGAATTGGGGCCTGGAATCCTCAAAGGAATGCTCTTGACTGCTCAGTGGAGGAGATGCGATTCACCTTTTGAAGGGATGAAGAGACCTTGAAGAATGCGCGATAATACGAACTGAGAGCGGAAACATTGGAGATGTCTAACAGATATTGCTGAGTGATTAGATCTTCCATAGCAGCGATGGACCATCTGTGGGGACCCTCTGAGCCTGGGTAGAGCACATAGACAGTGGCGATGAAGTCCTGGTAGCTAGATGTAGGAGCAAACTCTGGGAACATCCCCCAAAGGTCAGCAGAGTTGATATCAAGGTATCTAGTGGCATAGTACTTCTGCTCTGAAGTGGTGGTGATGCTACGGGCTTGAACTAGGTTGGATAGTTCGCTGAAATAGTGCCATAGTTCACAGGGCTGATCAGGTGAAAATCTGGGTGCAAAATCTTCGCTGCGGGCAGGCATCTGTGGTCACATAGTCATAGTGTGAAGTGGAGACTATAGCAGCAGGAGTGAAGTAGGTATTGGCACAGACTAGATGAATGAATGGAGGTGACGATGATGCTGAGATGATAGGGGCTAAATCAACAAGTAGCTGAGGTCACAGGTGTTAATGGGGTCAAAGGGCTCTGGAAACAAAGGTGCGAAGGTGTAAAATAAAAAAAAGTCACAGCAAATGGAGAGGCAGTGGAGAGGTACCTTGGGGACTCATGCTGGGCTTGAGAGGAAGTCAGCTGGATGGAATGGAATCAGGTCTGTCTACTACATCAGGGAGGTTACTGACTGAGTCAACCATGAGAACCCAAGTACGTGACTGCCCAGGTCCCCCTACTCCAGTGGTGCTGGTAAATGAACCATGAGGGTATTTCAAAGAACCCCTTGCAGTGGGCTCCAGAAAATGGTGTGGTTTCTATGTTTATGACCCCGTATCAAGAGGTAATAAAAGATAAAAACTTTGTGAAGGTGCGAATAGGGCTTGGGATGCTCCCGATACTAACATGATAAAGCATGGTGAAACGCACTGTACAACAAACAGACATGAAGGTGCACAGAGTGATGAGAGATTGAGATGCAATAATATGGAGCTTAGCTAAATGTCCTAGATGATGATGCCATACACAGTGAAACAGCAGGACCACACTAAGACTTGTTCTGTGATAGCGGTGGATACGCAGTGAAGAGAAAAGCAGACTGAGTGAGAATGATTGTTTGTAAAAGCTAAAGTGCAACTGGTGGAGAGAGAGGAACTGGGTTCTTGTTATTTTACAACTACAAGACAGAGTTTATACTGTGTAGAGATGGGGTTAACGGTGATACGCACCGCACAATCCTGGCCTCCGATTTGATATATCTCACAATTCTATGTGATTCACATCAATCCGACACTCTTCGACCTTGCGATCATCTGCGACTTCGGAGTTCTTTAGTTATCGCATTTCAAAGTATTTCCTTTGTTTTCTTTGTTCTACTTTCTTATGCATCGTCCCCTATACTCTTCCTTTATGATACATATGCCCCTCTCTCTTATATCCCCATATATTATACTCCTTTCATCCCTCTTCCTTTGTCCTTACAGCTTATATACCTGCATGTATGAGCCACTAGACAGAGAACACAGAGAACCCCCAGACAATCCAGATACACCGTCCTTCCCCCTTCGTCTCAGAGCCTATCCTTAGTCCTAGACCCAGTCCCTTCACTTTATATTATCTTCTCTCACTGTCCGACCCTTCCATTTCACTGCGACTTTCTTATTTTTATCGCACCTCTTCGATTTTTATCGCAACTCTCTTATTTTTATCGCACCACTTCGACTTTTATCGCAGCATTTATATTGAGTGTCTCACACCCTTCTCTTCCTTTACTTTCCTCTTCTATTCTAGTGTAGGCTTTCTGAAACTTCCTCGCACCTTTCTTAGCAGTTCCTAGTTAGATTCCCTTCTTACTACCCCCACCTGCGCATCAACGGGTAAGTGAGTGAAATAGAAAATAAATAAATGTCACATGAAAAGTGGTGAGTTGTTACAGATTGCTAGATCAGTGGGCTCTGGCAACAACCAACTAAACCAAGTTGAGATCAGACCAGAGGAAACACAAGGAAAGAGATGTATTCATGGTCAACTACTATACAACAAGTAGCAGTCCAGGGGGGGAGGAAGTCTAGGAAAGCAAACTGGGGGGAGGAAACCAGACTAAACATGAGGAAAGGGAAGGGAAACAGAGAAAGAGTTTGAAGATGAAGGTCTAAATAGTGAACAGACATGAAAGACAGCTGTACCTATGAATATGGGGAACAAAAGGCAATGAAGCTGTCCTGAGGATACAGCACTTTCACCAGTGTTTCAAGGAGTGATTGCAATGAAATGGTCTGGAGCAATCAAGGGTCCAGACCTTGCGCCTCATGGCTGCCTTATGGTAAGGAGGTGAAACGATCCATGAGTCGATGCATCAGTGAGCACATGATAAACATGAGGTGGCCATGTGCATGCCATGCAGCTGAGTTCCTGGCTTGGTAATGACAAGATTGGTTCGCCTTCCTGATGGTTTGCATTGGCAGTGGATGCCTGGCCTATAGCAACATATGACTATGAGTATGTGCAAAAGGCGAATGTAATGCTTCAATCATTGGAGGCAGGGGAGAAGGTGAATCACTGAAGGGGAAGAACCATAATGGGGGCAATGCAATGAACACCAGTAATCATACACCAGCAACTGTGGTTCTTGCAGTACAATGAGCAAGGGTGCTTCATATAACCCTTCTTGGCTGCAGGGTACTGGATGACTGGGATGTTGACTAGGTATGGATATTCTTGACCAGTGGACTGGTACACAAAGGTGATGAAACATGTCAGAATGCAAGTCTTTGTGGAGCATCAAGGGAACTTGTCATACATGTGAGTTTGGGTTGTTAGCTGAGCACTGGCGGTCAGCTGATGAGAAGAAAGATAAATGAATGTGGAGGTGACATGTGAAGAAGAACAAGATGGTTGGCCAAGATAGATCAAAGGAGTCATTGGTTGTCAGCAACTATGACAGATCTGATATCTGAGTCATTGTGGGGAGGTTGCATAGATATAGATGCCCACAAGGGTGGAGATGCCAATAGAACCTATGACAATGGTGGCAATGAGCTGGGCATCAAAGGTAACCATGAGGATCGGGATGATGTGTCGGTCTTCTCCAAAATAGGAAAGTCAATCAGTCATTAGGCATAAGGAACTGTGTATGTAAATTGTGAAAGAACAATAACAATGTCATAAGCATATGGGCTTTGACATATGATCAGTCAGTGGAGAACCAGAGTATTTAGATCGCTGGGCATGATCAGTGGTTGGGTCACAGAGTATTCTTGTCTTCGGGTATGTGCACTGGTCATGGGTTGTGTCAAGAACTGAATGGTCAGGTTTGGATTGTATCGTCTTTAGGTTCCTTCAACTTCTGGTTGTGCATGAAAGTTATATGTCTTCAAGTCATCATTTGTGGTCAGTAGCAGGGTATCAGAACATGGGATCGACCCAAGAGTTCAGTAACAAGGTATCATCCAATCAGAGCATGGGACTTGGCACATCTTCATGGGAATGTAGTGGTCAATGGGTGTCATGTGCTGTCAAAGCAAAAGACAGGGGCAAAGAGGTGAAAATTGTAACATGAGTTGGCTTCAGAATGGTGAAAATAGCAGAGGATTTCAAATGAAAGGTAAAAATCACATGGAAATGGAAAAAGGAAGAGATGAGACCAAGTGAATTGCATTTCTTGTATCGGACTCAATATCCAAATGCACAGAATATGTTAATCCTGGTGTTTTATTGTGTTGAGGTCAGGTTGCATGGCTAGGACAGAGCGAGAGGTTATCACAAGATAGTGATGTGAGGCTTCAGTATACACAAAGCTTCGTGTAAAGTGGCAATAGATTGGTAGCTGCATGCACACAAGTATCACAGGTTGCACAGGTGTCTCATACATGTGCTGGTTGCAGAGGCATCTTGCTCTGGTTAGACATATGCACAGGTTTTCAAACCCACGGCTTCCGTGGGTACAGGTACAGGTTGCAAAATGAAACCCGCAGCTAACCCGTACCCGACACTGCGGGTACGGCGGGTTGCTGACAGGTATGGTATGCTCTAAAATAATGTATTATTATTACTATATTAATTAATTACTACTATATAATTTATTTGAGGGGATTGAAATGGGATTTCGAGCCCTCTTATATAGGAGTGAAACGGCACATGGACCATGTGACTTATTCGTCACGAGGTCATGCCTCAACAAACATGGTCACGCGTCTTTGGCTCAGGCAAAAACCACCAACCCATGTGTCACCAGCAACAACAACACCACACGCACCAACGAGGACGGCGAGGACTGTAACGACAGGTGGCGAGAGTTGCCCCCTTAACGGACGACACGAGGATGATGAGGCCAAGGACTGTGAATAAGGACCCATCACCACCACCACCACCATGGCAATGACGAGGATGAGGATGACGAGGATGGGGACAAGGACGAAGACGATGGGGACAAGGACGACGAGAACAATGACAGGGATGGCAATGACGACAATGATGACAACGACGAGGACAGGGACGGGGACGACAAGGACAAGGACGGGGACGAGGACGAGGACGGGGACAAGGATGAGGACACCACCGTCCTGTCTCCCCCCTCTCCCTCTCCTCTCCCTCTCCCACTGTCCCCTCCCCTTCTCCCACTCTCCCCTCTCCCACTTTCCCCCTCTCCCACTCTTCCCTCCCATCTCTCTCTCCACCTCCCTCCCACCCTCCCCCACTTATTTATTTATTAATTAATTAATTTGTAGTTGTACATTATAATAAATAATACATATATTTAGCACATAACCCGTGGGTAAAGCTGCAGGTAAAGCCACGGGTATTTGCTGGGTCGGGTACAGGTTGCCAAAAAAAACCTGTGGGTAACCCACACCAATGCCTAGCTCTGGTTAAGGAAAGGTGAAAATGAGAATATTAATGTTTCCGTGCCCAGAGAGGGGAGCTGCATATCACTGTTTACCTTGATCTCTAATCACGATGGAACCTTTGTCTGGATTGCAAACATCCATCTTCAGAAGAATCCCCTGCATTTGGAATGATCTTCAATGGAATGAGACATGATCAATACATGACCTGAGAAAAGGCATGTATATGTACTTCAATTCCTCCAAAGTATAAAATGATGTTGCAATGTCCCACTTCCATGATTTCATTTCCTTGTTGTAATGTGTGTGTACCATATATGCCCCATCCACCCACTGAAAACACCTGCCATTCTCCAACTTTGGCCAGTTGCTCTACATAGGTCTGACCAAACCAATGTGAACTGGGAACTTCACTATTTCGACACATATAGTTCCAACTACATCTTGGATCACCTGGGAATAAAATGTGGTGGCCAGTGTCGCTATGTGTCCTTTTCAACACAATATTTGGGGGATAAGGTTCACTGTCTCTCAATAATCTTGTTTATGGTTGTATTGTGTGTGTTTTCATAAGAGCTATGTGGAGCAAGTTTTGGATCTGCATCCATTTTGAATGAACACTGTTCATTTGTTTTGGTGGTGGCCACACATGGACTGTTCGACAAAGCTCCTCAATTCCAGCCAAGAAATTTGACACATTGTGCAATGTTATCCCATCTTGATTGCCACTTTAAATGATTAAATCAAATTAAAGTTTGATCATAATAATTTACACCTCACATGTATGACATTCCCATGTCGACTCCACCCAAGACACAATTAGTGAATGGCACGGGTAACCCACGGGTATAACTGGCTGTACCCGTACCCACACCCGTTGGACCCGTGGGTTCAAACCCGGCGGGTTTACCCGTCATTTTAAGTCCTGGAACAGCCCAAACGATCAAGAATTGAGTGAGATATTGTCAAAACAATGCTCCTTGATTGTTTTGACAATATCTCACTCAATTCTTGACCGTTTGGGCTGTTCCAGGACTTGTTTTAAAGCTGGCGGGTAGGGTTTCTCCTACCCGTACCCGTACCCGTGTGGGTATGGGTACAAACCCGCACGGGTTACCCATACCCCTGCTATTCACTAGACACAATTGACTGATGCAAACCTTTCCCATGTTTCACTTTTGTGTTTGTATTGTAGCATTTCAAGATAGAATTCAGTGCAAAACATGTATTCAATGTGGAAGTGCTGTTTATGGGTATCATCGCATCTCCAATGGTGCATTTGCAAGGCAACATAAACCTATTGAATATAAAATATGCTTCAGGTTTCATATTATCTAGACTGCTAAAAGAATACAAACCCATTCTTGGATGCATGCAGCATGATGAGTCTTGTGGTTCTTGATGTTGTGTATATATCTGTGGAGATGTGAAACAGTCTCATATTCCTCCTTTGAAATTGTGGTCATAACAAAGGCCAGCTTGTTGGTTGCCATGGCCTTGCTGCCAACGTGTGTCGTGGGGTCAAGAACCACAATAATTTGGAAGACTCAATCACTACTGGGAATTGGCATTATTGGGGTTATCAATGTATTATCCATTTCCATATCAGAACTAGGTGAAGTTGTACGTGAAGTTGGTGGTGGCAAAAGCAATAGTTCCTGCATTGTAGCATCTCAAACACCCTGATAATTGTCTATGAACTGCTGGCCAAGACACACAGAGTGTGGGCAGATTCCAGATGAAATGCAGTTTGGATGTTTGGCTACTGATGTGAAATGTTGCTGACAGGAACTCCCTTCTTTCTTCCATTCACATCTTTGTCCTGGGCAAATATGAGTGCAAACTTCATAGCCAGATTCCCTGTGAGTCTTAGGCATGTTTGGGAACTACAAAATTTCATAAGATTGGCCACATCCACACTCAACCAATCCACATGGGTGTGACAGGATGTGACAATGAACTTATCACTGCTTGAGTGGTGCTCAAGCTGTGCAAAATTGTAAGCTTGATATAGCTTGATATTTCAAAAACATTTTTATTTTGTATCCTATGGAAAATCAGAAACGATGAAAAATTCTTAAATACAAATTAAAAAATAATCATTTTTTATTTCTCAATTAGAGAACCATGAGATGAATCTATAGATTTTCTTTGTTTTGTCACACTTTGCCACGTGGATTGGTGGAATGTGGATGCAGCCAATCTTAGGTAGGGTATAACATGAGTAACCCCCGGGTCACTTTTTAGAACACCAGACCCAAACCCTTTGAAACCACACCTGGAACAGGTCTCAACCTGAACCTTACCTGTTTAGCATGGGTTCTCAAGGTAACCAACCAACCAGTTCCAATTCGGTAACCAAATCAAACTCAGTAACTGCAGACATTACTGTGGGTTTTCATTGCAAGACAGGGCGGGACAATATATCTATGTTATGGGGAGTTCTTTGGTCTCTTCAACATCAGACTCAGCCCATTTCCTCTTCTTCTCCCTGACTGCTGCCAGTAGATCTGCCATCTCCACAAGGACTTTGTGGCACCAGTCGCCAAGGCAGAGGTTAGCACGAATGGATGCAGGGGTGAGTTGGTTCTGTGTGAAATTGAGAAGACCACAACCCTGTGAAAAAACTCGCTCAACTGCTGTTGATGTGGCAGGGGTGCTGAGGTAGTCAAGAGCCATCCTAGATAAGTTAGGGTAAATGAAACGATTGTCATACCACCACGCAAGTGGGTCTTTGACATTCTCAACCGGATGACGCAAGTATTCCTCGTACTCATCCTGAGCCCTTGTGACATTCTTAACAGAGATATTGCTGAAATTGTTATCACTGCCAGAGCCCTGACATCATCACACATTTAATAGCATTGACTGGTAAAATGGTGACAAACATACATCACCGGTCTTGGATGCCAAGTTGGGATCACCAACATTCTTCAAATAATTGTGGTTGAACTCGTCTTGAACTAAGTTTTTGGCAGTCTCAATCCACTCCTCCTCTCACTCTTGCTGATGGAAATACTCGAGCTTTAGACCAGGATGAAGCACTGAGAAGGAAATTGCAATTAGCAGTAAAGAAACAGGCCAAACACTCACCCATAGAGATCCTGTAGATGCTGGAAAGTAGTGTTGGGCGGTTTGGTCTGGTTTTGGGTCTTTCTGCCCCAAACCGAGACCGAACCATTTGGTTCCCGTCAAAAATCCTGGAACCGAAACTGAAACCAACATAAACTGTTTACGTCGGTTTGGTTCAGTCCAGACTCGGTCTAAACTGAGACTGTCAGGTATCCACCTCGCAAGAGAGCCATGCACGTCAATTGACTTGGCCGGCATCATCGCGAGGTGGGATTGGGGGGCAGGAGAGCTGCCATGCCCTGCTGTTCCTCCATCTGACCTCATGGGAGAGCTGTGCACGTCAATTGATGTGGCCAGTGTCTTCGTGAGGTGGGATTGGGGGGTGGCTACTCCGTTGACGTGGCCAGATCTTCGCGAGGTGGCGAAACACATGCATCGTACGCGTGTGTTTCACCTCAGCTGTGTGTGGGGTGCCAGAACACCTCATGGTGAGGTGGGATTCCCTGTCCTGGTGGCGTCGAGCCTCTCTGCCTGGGTGTCCCGACGTGTCATACGTTGTACACGCAACGACGGCCAGGTTCACCCCACATTGGCCTTCCTCGGTGGTGGTGGTGGTGTTGGTGTTGCGTGGTGGTGATGGTGGTAGTGGTGGTGTTGCATGGTGGTGATAGTGATGTGCTGCGTTCTGTGATATATGATAAAATCAATAAAAAAATTAGTAGACAAAACATACAATGTAGGAGTGGGGGTGGATGCACCACCCCCCACTGCTCGTTCCATCATGTAGACTCCCACTCCACCCCATTTGCGTTCATTTGTGTGCGCATGCATCTTGGACGCATTTGACTTGGCCATTGTTGGTGTACGACGTGGTCATGGCCATCGTGGTGGCAATCGTTGTCATCATCGTGGTGGTAGTGGTGGTAGTGGTGGTGGTGGTGCGTCATCCTGTAATCTGTTAATGTGTTAGTTAGGTTTGAATAAAAAAAATAAAAAAAATATGCGGGCGGCAGGGAGTACCCCACCACCTGTTTTGTCAAGCTCGGCTGCTCCATCATCCTCATTTGGCGTACATCGGGGGTGTTGGTTGTGGTGGTTGTGGTTGTGGTTGTGGTTGTGTTGGTGGTCATGTGTGTGGTGTTGCCTGTCGTTTTTGTTGTTAGAATCCAATATAATCAATATAATTAAGGCTCACCTGGGTGGCTGGGTACTCCCAGCTGCCATTTCCGCTCTCCTTTGGTGGTCGATCCTTGTTCGGGGCATGTTTGTGGCCTTGTGGGTGGGCAATGAGCAAGTTTTGAGTTGCCATCTGATGTTTATTGGTTCAGTTCAAACCCAGTTTGAACTGGGTTTGAACTGCAGCCAAATCCAGTTTGAACTGGGTTTGAACCGCAGCCAAATCCTCCATACCGAGACCAAACAGTTCGGTCTCCACCAGAAAAATCCCAAACCGAAACCGAAACCACCGGTTTCAACTTTCAGTTCGGTCTAAACCGGGTTTGGGTCGGTCTGAGACTGAACTTCCCCAACACTAGTTCAGCATAGTGCATGTCATCCAATTCATCAAAATTGTTTGAAGTAGCCCATGAATACTTGATATCTTCAGTATTATTCTTTTTACGTTTAGCAGAGAAATCATCTCTTGCATCTAGACACTCGTATCGTAGACCAAAGTATTTCATGATTTCAAGCTGTCTTTTAGAAAACTTATGATTTGTGAAAGCATTGTCCCATGTTTGTAATTTATTTTTGAGTTCTTTGCCATTTCTCCATGGCTTGAAAAAAGTTAACATTGTACAACAATAATATTCTCGATCACCACAATCAGCCCTTGGCAAATTGTTTGGAATAAAATGGATTTATCTATTTGGCCCCCAGGGAGCCACTTAGTCATCCAACACCCCTTTCCTTATATAGTTATAGCTAACTGGCCTGATTAAGATAAATCAATTCTTGCTTGTCCATTACTTGAGAGCAAATTCAAGAGAATTAAGCAATGAAATGTTCAATATTGTTAGACCTTCAGAATAATAAGGTTTGGTAGAGTAGTTGGTGAAAAATAAACAACTGCTTATCTATACTTAAGGTTCCTAAGGTTCCACTACATCAAAGATGACAATTATTTTTTCTCAGTAATATACACTTATAAATTACTCAAATCTAATTTTACTATATTTTTGCCAATAGTATTGCAAAGACAATAATTCATTTATCTTGATCAAGCCACTTAGCTATAACTATATAAGGAAAGGGGTGTCAGATGACTAAGCAGCTCCCCAGGGAGCCAAATAGACACTCCCGAATAAAATTAGGAGCTATGAAGATGTCATTTCCTTTTAATTTTGCATGGTGGGTAAGATATTGTGGATGATTAGGATGTAAAGTAAAGTCTTTTTCATTTTTCATCGATTTATTAACTCCTACTTCATCAACTTCATCTGATTCATCAGCTATATCTGTCCTTGTATCATTGTTCTTGTACTTTCTATTCAAACTGTCAGGCTTTTGCATGTCATCAATTTGCATGAGCATATCATCATCAATAGCGTCAGGGACGGTGATGTCTTGACGTGGGCAAGCAAGTAGATGAGTGAGTGGGTTAGTTTGGTGAGGGAGTGTGTGCACTGTGGATTTAATTGGCTAGTTATCAAGAGGGGAGCGGAGGTCATCGAAGAGGTCCTTCAGTCATCCTGTGTGTTGCACGAAAATGATTAGTTCTTTAATTCCTTTCTGGTGGTTTAGGAGGTAAGTCAGAGAGGAGGTGTTAGTCCTGAGTTCATTTGTGAGAGCGTGTCGCGGTCTTTGGTAGAGTGGGCATTCAAAGAGGAAGTGGTGAATGGTTTCTGATGCCAGTTCACATTTAGGGCATAGGTCGGTGTTGGACCTCTTGATTTTGTGTAGGTAGGCGTTGAGGGGGAGGTGAGCTGTGCATAACTGTATGAGTAGACTTGTCTGGGGGCGTGTTAGGTTAATCGTTGATTTTAGAAATTTAGTGATAGGGAAATCAGGGTCTATGCGCGTAAATCGCACATATCGAGGGGAGCGTGTCCAAAGTTCCTTCCATTGTTGTATTAGGTGCTTGCTGAATGCTTGTTTGAGAGCCGCTATGTCAGACCATGACATGACTTATCCCGAGTGTGACCAGTCAACTATGGTTGACAATGTTGGGTTTGAGACGGGCCAGCCGAGATGGGCCGAGAAATTACTATTGTTAGGTACTTGATGGGGCAACCCAGGAGTGTAATATATGCCATGTGAGATGGGTGGGCCGAGTGTAGAGCCGGCCTATTGTAATCCATCTGAGACCGATGGGCCGACATTGGCTGGGTTGATTGACCCTCATCTCAGACCGTTGGGCCAAGATTTGAGGGGATGACTGTCACTCATCTCAGACTGTTGGGCGACATGGACATGGACACAAACACGGACATGCGACATTTGGAGGGGTAGGTGACACTTTTCTCAGACCATTGGGCTGACATTTGAGGGGATGACTGTCACTCGTCTCAGACTGTTGGGCCAACATTTGGAGGGTGTGTGACATTCATTTTAGACCACTGGGCTGACATTTGGAGGGTAGGTGACACTCATGCTGCACCATCCATCGTAGTTTCATCTCCAATGGAGGTGTTCAATATATTTTTAATTATCCAACAAGAGCAACCCAAACTAGGCAATATTGACATTATTCACTCAACCATATACATTCATAATATCATCTCAACATGAGCCATTCCCTTCCATCACTGTCCATCCTTGACCATATGAATCAAATATCTGCATATCTCATTGTCAAATTTAAGCAACACATCTCCCAAAAAGCAGAGAATGTGGGTCCAATTCTCCCTCCCCTGGAATTGAGTACACAATTAGTTTGTGATTGTGAGCTGTTGGTAGATAAGCTTGTGCTGGCATACCAAAATCCATGTAAGAATATAGCTCAAATATAGTTCACCATGCTCAATATAATTTTTAGTGACCTTGCCTTGGGATGCCAACTGATATTTGTCAAGGTTGGGTCCCAAACTGACAGGATTCAACGCCCAAAAGGAAGCAGCAATCATATCCCGATATCCATTGATTTCGAATCCGCCTCTTAAAGTAGATATGCCTACAACCATAAGAGATCGGCATGGTAGAATCCTCTGTTGGTATCTTCCTGATGCCTTGATGCCTACTAGACAAGTAATTTTTCCAATTTTTCCATTATAACTCTGACCTCAAAATGTTATCATCTTGATAGTTCATCATTGCAAGTACCATGAAGCACATGGAAAACCCATTATGGCAGAGCATGCTACCTGGAAGGAAGAAAAATTGGAGATTGGATCCCCAACTCTTCCTCAAGGCCGAAAATTGTATTTGGATCACACCAGGATCAGTGGAACTATCTCTGGCCTGGTTTCAACAAGGCCATGATGTAAGTGGGCCATAGTATCATTAAAAAGGATTGATTATAATAAGCAAAAATGATATAGATAAATAGTGAACCTGTCATCATATCATCAGCATTGAATGACTTGCATGCCGATGCCAGTGGACATGCATGGCTCAATGCTGCCAATGAATCACTCATGTTAATATCAGCAACCCTCTCCATTACACACCCTGAGTTGTACAAGTGTGGCCTCAAGACACTTCTTCATCTGGCAAAGGAACCCAGTCTATTTGACATCTTGAGCCAATGGCCCTCAGTATTCAATGGAATGTCGGTGATCGGCAATCGGGAAACCCCAGCACATCGGGACAACAATTCAAGGGCAGAATGGTATAATATTTTGGTGACTGTTGGGCCATATGATGGGGCCATCTTGGAGTTGCCAAACATCGGACTTCACTTGCAGTACAACTCTGGGACACTTGTCCATCTTGGGGGAAGAATTTTGAGGCATGGGGTGCATAGCATTAAAGGTGAAAGGGTGTGTCTTGCATTTTATATGAGAGACAACATGCATGAGAGAGTTGGGGTTCAGGCAGCTTCATGGATGACTGGAAATTGTATGGACAGACTGGTAGGAGTGGATCAAACCTCTGTATAATGTTGAGTGTATCCATATGAGTGTATCCCATGTAAAAATTGGAGATTCATCGAAATTGGCATTGGCATTGGCATCGGTGTTGGAATCGGCATTGGCATCAGCATTGGCATCAGCATCGGTGTCAAGACTGAGAGGATCAACCCATGTATAACCTCAAGAGTATTCATCATATAAGTGTTTTCAATTTAAAAATTGTGGCATTTATTAAAATCGGTCTTCAATATGCCGATCAGACTTGCAAACTGCCAATTACAATGAACTCAATAATAATTGTGTTTTCAAGCTTAATTGGAAGCGTGAAAACTGCAACTTCACCTGAGCTTGCCAAATGCCGATCCAACTTGCACCATGCTGATTGGACTAGTACAAAGCTGATTGGACATTTGCAGGCCTATTGGCTTCAACCAAATATACTCATTGCTCTCCTCAAGCTTAATTGAACATGAACAATAAAAATTCGGCCCACATGAAAACATTGAGCATGTCAAACTATCCTCCACTATCTGATTCTGGGACGTGTTGCCACCAAAAACCTCCACCTCTCTTTCAAATGTTCACCATCCTCAAATTTATCCAGGGCTTGTTTTCATACAAGCCTGTAGCCATCCTCTACTTGAGTCTGGATTTTCCCTAGATAACTTGCAAGTTCGGCCTTTTGTTCAACCAAAAGGCTGGAAATGAATGATGCCAAAAACTCAGGAAAACCATCATCTTTTGGGGCTGTAACATCATTAGATTTCATGTCTTGAGCACTCTTGTACTAACCTTGAGACTTTGCCGGTTTATCCTTACTATCAGAAGACATTTCCTTTTTATCCTTTTTGGAAGGGTTGTTCTCAAGTTCATCCACCTCCATCTCTGGGATGTCAGGCAAACCGGGTATCTTTGAAACGTCTTCGATTGTTGTTATTGGTGGAATTTCTACAATTGATCTACCAGCTGGTGGTCCTGGCATTTCCCTCTTTTTGTTGGCAGCCAACTTGGGCATATCATGAAGTTCCTTGTTGGCATTATCAAGGGCCTGTTTAAGACAAAAGAGAGCTGAGGAAATTCAAGACAAATAAACATGCTGGACTCATTTTACCTCCCAAAGTCCAGGAAGATCAACAGAATCTTCCATTGCAGAAATCAGCAGCATTACCGATGCATAGGCAGACCGGAAAGCTGTAGCTGTTTCTAACTGTAAATCTTTTATTGAACAATCTGACAATCAATAGACAAGAATATGTATATTACCTGCATCATGGAAACTGCTGTAAAATAACCAGACAATGACACCAGAACAGCATCTGAACTATCAGCATCTGATCGTCGCCCTTGTGCCCACCAATGGCCACCATGCAAATGTTGTTGAACGAAGGCATTGGGTAGTCCTTCGATCAGCAGTTCCTGTTCAAACATGATCCGCAAGAGATGTGGCAAAACATGGGTGTAGATCGATCTTGCCATATATTGAATGATAGCGGGTATTTGTAATTCAAGGTCCCCGAGTTGAGACATCCCAATGCATACGGTTGCTGTTGCCTGCAACCAATTCAGTGAATGTATGGTAATTAAATGGTTTGCTTGCAATTTCGGCCTGCATATTTGACTCCCCCTTCTGCCTGTCTTGCTGAGACAATGAGTTCCAATTGTCTGGCATCGCCAAGATTGCCATCTGAACTCGACGTGCCAGAAGATGGAGGAGTTGTTGACATTCGAAAGCTCTCGACATTGGATGTTGTGTGATAAGGTAAAAGAATTGCAGTTGGAGTCAAAGGTTGCTTCTATTTACATTTGTTTGAAACTTGCCATGAAGGTATTGGCCCCGATCCAGTCATTGGCATTGTGTTACGGATCGTCTACGGGACGGCTCCGACAACAAACAAACTCAACAGGGTTCGGACGATGAGAGAGAGAAGGGAGTATATTAACAATCCGGTGGGATAAACCAGACTAAACATAAAGTACAATGTACATATAGTGATGATATATAAAGGAACAAACTTGAGGGGAGGCAATACTTTATCGTCCAATGGCATAACTCCCTCTTATCTCCAGCCAATAGCAATAAGCTCTCTTATCTTGGGTGAGTAAGCGCGATGTGATTGGTCGATAACCAGACATGGGATTGATCATACATGCGGTGATGTCAAAGCGCAGGAGCTCAGAACCGAAGGAATGGTAGCCAATCGGATCGTGGGATTTGGTACTTCATTGTGGGAAAGAAGTCGTGGGAATTGGGCGATGAGTAAGCAGGGCGAAAAGGGGCGAAAAGGTAACAATACCCCCCCCACAAGGTTTGCGTCCGCGTGAACAAGAACAGAGAGAGATGGGAAGGAATTAAACAGAAAGGATAAAGGATATATCAGGGACAGACCATGAGCCATTCATGGTGGCCAGCAAGGCTGCTTGGGGCAGACTGTGTCGGGGGGTCGCAGATCTGGCGGATAAGTTATATAGTAGCCAACAACAGAAAGGAGGCCTCCAAACCCCCAACTCTGTACATCATAGTTTAACGTCATCGCAGACGAGCGAGCATCAGAAAATGCGGAGGAAAGGGTTGACAGGGTAGTCGGAGAGGAGACGGGGTGGCACCTCACAGAAACGAAGAGGGGGTAGAACGTTGTACCGATCCCACAACAAAGCCGAAGGAAGGGGGGTGCGCATACGATGCATCATGGCAACTGGATATGCGTATGTGGACAGCTGTCCATCATTGAAGGCGAGATTACTGAGACCACCTGTGACATCATGGAGGTGACCACAGGTACTTGGTGTACCGACTGTGATGACATGGGTGATGGCGTTCACTTCGCCAAGCTCGAACAGCCATAAACGACGGACTGAGGTCGGGAAAGCGAATGACCGAAAGTCGTGATTTTCCTGCCATGAGAGGAATGAAGCGATGACTTTGGGTTCAATGGACACAATGACATTGGTAGCAGGAGAACACAGTGGAGAAGCATCGACGGGACGAGGGATGATGGAGATGCGTAGGTTAGCTGAGGTAGGTGCATGGGGGTGTAACCGATGGAATTCGGA
This sequence comes from Hygrocybe coccinea, assembly GCA_963555575.2. Lineage (NCBI taxonomy): Eukaryota > Fungi > Basidiomycota > Agaricomycetes > Agaricales > Hygrophoraceae > Hygrocybe > Hygrocybe coccinea. The sequence continues at coordinate 1,693,625 of OY741991.2, forward strand.
GACAAGTTTTTTACAATTCTTTGTCTCCGACGCAGGTATCCATGAGTCCTCTTCACGGGGATAACCCAACCAATGAACAAGATAGAACAGTTGATTCCTACCAACAACGGAATCGATGATTTCCTCTATCTCATACTCTTCCTGTCCATCAACAATTTCTGCGGGTGGCTGTGGCAATGTAACTGCCTGTTGAGGGAAGGCGGGTGGAACGTATGGGGATAAGAGAACTTCGTTGAAGATAGGGTATTTCTTTGACCACGTGGAGGGAAGCTTTAACTTATAGGATGACCATCCGATCTTCTTCACGATGGGGAAGGGGCCATATCGTTTGTCATCCAACTTTTTGGATGGATGGAGAGAATCGATGTTTGTGGATTCTAACCACACCATGTCGCCGACAATATATTCTGGCGCAGGATGATGCTTCCTATCATAGAACTTCTTCATCTTCTCTTGGGCGACAGCCAAGGCATTGGTTGCTTGTTCCTGTATACAGTTCATTCGGTCTGCAAAAGAGGCGGCAGATTCATTGACGATCTCTTCTCTGACTGGTTCCTTTCCTTTCCATGGATGGAAACCCATTGTTGCATGGAATGGGGACATGCCGGTAGACGAAGACTCATGATTGGCTAGGGCGAACTCCGCTAAGGCTAACCACTCAGTCCAATCATCTTGTCATTGGTTGATAAACAAACAGAGGTATGTTTTGATTTTGGCATTGGTTCGTTCAGTCT